>OW387027.1:46767168-47991335 GCA_936439885.1 Nowickia ferox | reverse complement strand
ATTTAAGACTAGAATCATTATCGGGAAATAACGGGAAGGATATTTTTTTAATTTGCAAATACAGGGAACCACGAAAAATATCCACAATAAGACTGTTTTCTGTGTATAAAATATGCATATATCGAACAAATAAATATCCACAGATTTTTATATATATCGAACAAATATGCACAGATTTTTATAAACGTTACAGCATCGGTAGAAAAAAATCATACCTACAGTTTAAGATTAGAATCATTATCGGGAAATAACGGGAAGGAATTTTTTTTAATTTGCAAATACAGGGAACCACGAAAACTACACACAATAAGACTATCCCCTGTGTATAAAATATGCATATATCGAACAAATAT
The DNA here is from genome assembly GCA_936439885.1 of Nowickia ferox. Classification (NCBI taxonomy): domain Eukaryota; kingdom Metazoa; phylum Arthropoda; class Insecta; order Diptera; family Tachinidae; genus Nowickia; species Nowickia ferox. The sequence continues at coordinate 47,990,982 of OW387027.1, read as the reverse complement.
GCATAGATTTTTATTAACGTTACAGCATCGGTAGAAAAAATCATACCTTCAATTTAAGACTAGAATCATTATCGGGAAATAACAGGAAGGAATTTTTTTTAATTTGCAAATACAGGGAACCACGAAAAATACCCACAATAAGACTGTCTCCTGTGAATAAAATATGCATATATCGAACAAATATGCACAGATTTTTATTAACGTTACAGCATCGGTAGAAAAAAATCATACCTACAATTTGAGACTATAATCATTATCGAAAAATAACGGGAAGGCATTTTTTTTAATTTGCAAATACAGGGAACCACGAAAAATACCCACAATAAGACTGTCCCCTGTGAATAAAATATGCATATAACGCGCAAATATGCACCGATTTCTATAAACGTTATAGCCGGTAGAAAAAATTCATACCTACAATCTGAGACCATGATCATTATCAGAAAATATCGGGAAGGTATTTTTTTTAATTTCCAATTACAGGGAACCACGAAAAATACCCACAATAAGACTGTCCCCTGTGTATAAAATATGCATATATCGAACAAATATGCACAGCTTTTTATAAACGTTATAGCATCGGTGGAATGAAATCATACCTTCAATTTAAGACTAGAATCATTATCGGGAAGCATTGGGAAGGTATTTTTTTTTAATTTGCAAATACAGGGAACCACGAAAAATACCCACAATAAGACTGTCCCTTGTGTATAAAATATGCATATATCGAACAAATATGCACAGATTTTTATAAACGTTACAGCATCGGTAGAAAAAATCATACCTACAATTTCAGATTAGAATCATTATCGGCAAATGTCGGGAAAGTATTTTTTTAATTTGTAAATATAGGGAACCACGAAAAATACCCACAATAAGACTGTCTTCTGTGAATAAAATATGCATATATCGAACAAATATGCACAGATTTTTATTAACGTTACAGCATCGGTAGAAAAAATCATACCTTCAATTTAGGACTAGAATCATTATCGGGAAATAACAGGAAGGAATTTTTTTTAATTTGCAAATACAGGGAACCACGAAAAATACCCACAATAAGACTGTCCCCTGTGTATCAAATATGAATATATCAAACAAATATGCACAGATTTTTATAAACGTTACAGCATCTGTAGAAAAAAATGATACCTACAATTTCAGATTAGAATCATTATCGGGAAATAACGGGAAGGAATTTTTTTTTAATTTGCAAATACATGGAACCACGAAAAATACCCACAATAGGACTGTCTCCTGTGAATAAAATATGCATATATCGAACAAATATGCACAGATTTTTATTAACGTTACAGCATCGGTAGAAAAAAAACATACCTTCAATTTAAGACTAGAATCATTATCGGGAAATAACGGGAAGGATTTTTTTTTAATTTGCAAATACAGGGAACCACGAAAAATATCCACAATAAGACTGTCTCCTGTGAATAAAATATGCATATATCGAACAAATAAATATCCACAGATTTTTATATATATCGAACAAATATGCACAGATTTTTATTAATGTTACAGCATCTGTAGAAAAAAATCATACCTACAATTTCAGATTAGAATCATTATCGGGAAATAACGGGAAGGAATTTTTTTTAATTTGCAAATACAGGGAACCACGAAAAATACCCACAATAAGACTGTCCCCTGTGTATCAAATATGAATATATCAAACAAATATGCACAGATTTTTATAAACGTTATAGCATCGGTAGAAAAAAAATCATACCTACATTTTGAAACTATAATCACTATCGGCAAATGTCTGGAAAGTATTTTTTTAATTTGTAAATATAGGGAACCACGAAAAATACCCACAATAAGACTGTCCCCTGTGTGTAAAATATGCATATATCGAACAAATATGCACAGATTTTTATTAACGTTACATCATCGGTAGAAAAAAAACATACCTTCAAGTTAAGACTAGAATCATTATCGGGAAATAACGGGAAGGATATTTTTTTAATTTGCAAATACAGGGAACCACGAAAAATATCCACAATAAGACTGTTTTCTGTGTATAAAATATGCATATATCGAACAAATAAATATCCACAGATTTTTATATATATCGAACAAATATGCACAGATTTTTATAAACGTTACAGCATCGGTAGAAAAAAATCATACCTACAGTTTAAGATTAGAATCATTATCGGGAAATAACGGGAAGGAATTTTTTTTAATTTGCAAATACAGGGAACCACGAAAACTACACACAATAAGACTATCCCCTGTGTATAAAATATGCATATATCGAACAAATATGCATAGATTTTTATTAACGTTACAGCATCGGTAGAAAAAATCATACCTTCAATTTAAGACTAGAATCATTATCGGGAAATAACAGGAAGGAATTTTTTTTAATTTGCAAATACAGGGAACCACGAAAAATACCCACAATAAGACTGTCTCCTGTGAATAAAATATGCATATATCGAACAAATATGCACAGATTTTTATTAACGTTACAGCATCGGTAGAAAAAAATCATACCTACAATTTGAGACTATAATCATTATCGAAAAATAACGGGAAGGCATTTTTTTTAATTTGCAAATACAGGGAACCACGAAAAATACCCACAATAAGACTGTCCCCTGTGAATAAAATATGCATATAACGCGCAAATATGCACCGATTTCTATAAACGTTATAGCCGGTAGAAAAAATTCATACCTACAATCTGAGACCATGATCATTATCAGAAAATATCGGGAAGGTATTTTTTTTAATTTCCAATTACAGGGAACCACGAAAAATACCCACAATAAGACTGTCCCCTGTGTATAAAATATGCATATATCGAACAAATATGCACAGCTTTTTATAAACGTTATAGCATCGGTGGAATGAAATCATACCTTCAATTTAAGACTAGAATCATTATCGGGAAGCATTGGGAAGGTATTTTTTTTTAATTTGCAAATACAGGGAACCACGAAAAATACCCACAATAAGACTGTCCCTTGTGTATCAAATATGAATATATGAAACAAATATGCACAGATTTTTATAAACGTTATAGCATCGGTAGAAAAAAAATCATACCTACAATTTGAAACTATAATCACTATCGGCAAGTGTCGGGAAAGTATTTTTTTAATTTGTAAATATAGGGAACCACGAAAAATACCCACAATAAGACTGTCCCCTGTGTATAAAAAATGCATATATCGAACAAATATGCACAGATTTTTATAAACGTTACAGCATCTGTAGAAAAAAATCATACCTACAATTTCAGATTAGAATTATTATCGGGAAATAACGGGAAGGAATTTTTTTTAATTTGCAAATACAGGGAACCACGAAAAATACCCACAATAAGACTGTCTCCTGTGAATAAAATATGCATATATCGAACAAATATGCACAGATGTTTATTAACGTTACAGTATCGGTAGAAAAAAATCATTCCTTCAATTTAAGACTAGAATCATTATCGGAAAATAACGGGAAGGAATTTTTTTTAATTTGCAAATACAGGGAACCACGAAAAATACCCACAATAAGACTGTCCCCTGTGTATCAAATATGCATATATCGAACAAATATGCACAGATTTTTATAAACGTTATAGCATCGGTGGAATGAAATCATATCTTCAATTTAAGACTAGAATCATTATCGGGAAGCATTGGGAAGGTATTTTTTTTTAATTTGCAAATACAGGGAACCACGAAAAATACCTACAATAAGACTGTCCCCTGTGTATCAAATATGAATATATCAAACAAATATGCACAGATTTTTCTAAACGTTATAGCATCGGTAGAAAAAAAATCATACCTATAATTTGAAACTATAATCACTATCGGCAAATATCGGGAAAGTATTTTTTTAATTTGTAAATATAGGGAACCACGAAAAATACCCACAATAAGACTGTCCCCTGTGTATACAAAATGCATATATCGAACAAATATGCACAGATTTTTATAAACGTTACAGCATCTGTAGAAAAAAATCATACCTACAATTTCAGATTAGAATCATTATCGGGAAATAACGGGAAGGAATTTTTTTTAATTTGCAAATACAGGGAACCACGAAAAATACCCACAATAAGACTGTCTCCTGTGTATAAAATATGCATATATCGAACAAATAAATATCCACAGATTTTTATATATATCGAACAAATATGCACAGATTTTTATAAACGTTACAGCATCGGTAGAAAAAAATCATACCTACAATTTAAGATTAGAATCATTATCGGGAAATAACGGTAAGGAATTTTTTTTAATTTGCAAATACAGGGAACCACGAAAACTACACACAATAAGACTGTCCCCTGTGTATAAAATATGCATATATCGAACAAATATGCACAGATTTTTATTAACGTTACAGCATCGGTAGCAAAAAAATCATACCTACAATTTAAGTTTAGAATCATTATCGGCAAATGTCGGGAAAGTATTTTTTTAATTTGTAAATATAGGGAACCACGAAAAATACCCACAAAAAGACTGTCTCCTGTGAATAAAATATGCATATATCGAACAAATATGCACAGATTTTTATTAACGTTACAGCATCGGTAGAAAAAATCATACCTTCAATTCATTATCGGGAAATAACAGGAAGGAATTTTTTTTAATTTGCAAATACAGGGAACCACAAAAAATACCCACAATAAGACTGTCCCCTGTGTATCAAATATGAATATATCAAACAAATATGCACAGCTTTTTATAAACGTTATAGCTTTGGTAGAAAAAAATGATACCTACAATTTCAGATTAGAATCATTATCGGGAAATAACGGGAAGGAATTTTTTTTTAATTTGCAAATACAGGGAACCACGAAAAATACCCACAATAGGACTGTCTCCTGTGAATAAAATATGCATATATCGAACAAATATGCACAGATTTTTATTAACGTTACAGCATCGGTAGAAAAAAAACATACCTTCAATAAAATATGCATATATCGAACAAATAAATATCCACAGATTTTTATATATATCGAACAAATATGCACAGATTTTTATAAACGTTACAGCATCGGTAGAAAAAAATGATACCTACAGTTTAAGATTAGAATCATTATCGGGAAATAACGGGAAGGAATTTTTTTTAATTTGCAAATACAGGGAACCACGAAAACTACACACAATAAGACTATCCCCTGTGTATAAAATATGCATATATCGAAAAAATATGCATAGATTTTTATTAACGTTACAGCATCGGTAGAAAAAAATCATACCTACAATTTAGGTTTAGAATCATTATCGGGAAATAACAGGAAGGAATTTTTTTTAATTTGCAAATACAGGGAACCACGAAAAATACCCACAATAAGACTGTCTCCTGTGAATAAAATATGCATATATCGAACAAATATGCACAGATTTTTATTAACGTTACAGCATCTGTAGAAAAAAATCATACCTACAATTTCAGATTAGAATCATTATCGGGAAATAACGGGAAGGAATTTTTTTTAATTTGCAAATACAGGGAACCACGAAAAATACCCACAATAAGACTGTCTCATACCTACAATTTAAGATTAGAATCATTATCGGGAAATAAAGGTAAGGAATTTTTTTTAATTTGCAAATACAGGGAACCACGAAAACTACACACAATAAGACTGTCCCCTTTGTATAAAATATGCATATATCGAACAAATATGCACAGATTTTTATTAACGTTACAGCATCGGTAGCAAAAAAATCATACCTACAATTTAAGTTTAGAATCATTATCGGCAAATGTAGGGAAAGTATTTTTTTAATTTGTAAATATAGGGAACCACGAAAAATACCCACAATAAGACTGTCTCCTGTGAATAAAATATGCATATATCGAACAAATATGCACAGATTTTTATTAACGTTATAGCATCGGTAGAAAAAATCATACCTTCAATTTAAGACTAGAATCATTATCAAGAAATAACAGGAAGGAATTTTTTTTAATTTGCAAATACAGGGAACCACGAAAAATACCCACAATAAGACTGTCCCCTGTGTATCAAATATGAATATATCAAACAAATATGCACAGATTTTTATAAACGTTATAGCATCGGTAGAAAAAAAATCATACCTACAATTTGAAACTATAATCACTATCGGCAAATGTCGGGAAAGTATTTTTTTAATTTGTAAATATATGGAACCACGAAAAATACCCACAATAAGACTGTCCCCTGTGAATAAAATATGCATATAACGCACAAATATGCACCGATTTCTATAAACGTTATAGCCGGTAGAAAAAATTCATACCTACAATTTGAGACCATAATCATTATCAGAAAACATCGGGAAGGTATTTTTTTTAATTTCCAATTACAGGGAACCACGAAAAATACCCACAATAAGACTGTCCCCTGTGAATAAAATATGCATATATCGAACAAATATGCACAGATTTTTATAAACGTTACAGCATCGGTGGAATGAAATCATACCTTCAATTTAAGACTAGAATCATTATCGGAAAATAACGGGAAGGAATTTTTTTTAATTTGCAAATACAGGGAACCACGAAAAATACCCACAATAAGACTGTCCCCTGTGTATCAAATATGAATATATCAAACAAATATGCACAGATTTTTATAAACGTTATAGCATCGGTAGAAAAAAAATCATACCTACAATTTGAAACTATAATCACTATCGGCATATGTCGGGAAAGTATTTTTTTAATTTGTAAATATATGGAACCACGAAAAATACCCACAATAAGACTGTCCCCTGTGTGTAAAATATGCATATATCGAACAAATATGCACAGATTTTTATAAACGTTATAGCATCGGTGGAATGAAATCATATCTTCAATTTAAGACTAGAATCATTATCGGGAAGCATTGGGAAGGTATTTTTTTTTAATTTGCAAATACAGGGAACCACGAAAAATACCCACAATAAGACTGTCCCCTGTGTATCAAATATGAATATATCAAACAAATATGCACAGATTTTTGTAAACGTTATAGCATCGGTAGAAAAAAAATCATACCTACAATTTGAAACTATAATCACTATCGGCAAATGTCGGGAAAGTATTTTTTTAATTTGTAAATATAGGGAACCACGAAAAATACCCACAATAAGACTGTCCCCTGTGTATACAAAATGCATATATCGAACAAATATGCACAGATTTTTATAAACGTTACAGCATCTGTAGAAAAAAATCATACCTACTATTTCAGATTAGAATCATTATCGGGAAATAACGGGAAGGAATTTTTTTTAATTTGCAAATACAGGGAACCACGAAAAATACCCACAATAAGACTGTCTCCTGTGTATAAAATATGCATATATCGAACAAATAAATATCCACAGATTTTTATATATATCGAACAAATATGCACAGATTTTTAAAAACGTTACAGCATCGGTAGAAAAAAATCATACCTACAATTTAAGATTAGAATCATTATCGGGAAATAACGGTAAGGAATTTTTTTTAATTTGCAAATACAGGGAACCACGAAAACTACACACAATAAGACTGTCCCCTGTGTATAAAATATGCATAATCGAACAAATATGCACAGATTTTTATTAACGTTACAGCATCGGTAGCAAAAAAATCATACCTACAATTTAAGTTTAGAATCATTATCGGCAAATGTCGGGAAAGTATTTTTTTAATTTGTAAATATAGGGAACCACGAAAAATACCCACAATAAGACTGTCTAATGTGAATAAAATATGCATATATCGAACAAATATGCACAGATTTTTATTAACGTTACAGCATCGGTAGAAAAAATCATACCTTCAATTTAAGACTAGAATCATTATCGGGAAATAACAGGAAGGAATTTTTTTTAATTTGCAAATACAGGGAACCACGAAAAATACCCACAATAAGACTGTCCCCTGTGTATCAAATATGAATATATCAAACAAATATGCACAGATTTTTATAAACGTTATAGCATCGGTAGAAAAAAAATCATACCTACAATTTGAAACTATAATCACTATCGGCAAATGTCGGGAAAGTATTTTTTTAATTTGTAAATATAGGGAACCACGAAAAATACCCACAATAAGACTGTCCCCTGTGTATAAAATATGCATATATATAACAAATATGCACAGATTTTTGTAAACGTTATAGCATCGGTGGAATGAAAACATACCTTCAATTTAAGACTAGAATCATTATCGGGAAGCATTGGGAAGGTATTTTTTTTTAATTTGCAAATACAGGGAACCACGAAAAATACCCACAATAAGACTGTCCCCTGTGTATCAAATATGAATATATCAAACAAATATGCACAGATTTTTATAAACGTTATAGCATCGGTAGAAAAAAATCATACCTACATTTTGAAACTATAATCACTATCAACAAATGTCGGGAAAGTATTTTTTTAATTTGTAAATATAGGGAACCACGAAAAATACCCACTATAAGACTGTCCCCTTTGTATAAAAAATGCATATATCGAACAAATATGCACAGATTTTTATACACGTTACAGCATCTGTAGAAAAAAATGATACCTACAATTTCAGATTAGAATCATTATCGGGAAATAACGGGAAGGAATTTTTTTTAATTTGCAAATACAGGGAACCACGAAAAATACCCACAATAAGACTGTCTCCTGTGAATAAAATATGCATATATCGAACAAATATGCACAGATTTTTATTAACGTTACAGCATCGGTAGAAAAAAAAACATACCTTCAATTTAAGACTAGAATCATTATCGGGAAATAACGGGAAGGATTTTTTTTTAATTTGCAAATACAGGGAACCACGAAAAATATCCACAATAAGACTGTCTTCTGTGTATAAAATATGCATATATCGAACAAATAAATATCCACAGATTTTTATATATATCGAACAAATATGCACAGATTTTTATAAACGTTACAGCATCGGTAGAAAAAAATCATACCTACAGTTTAAGATTAGAATCATTATCGGGAAATAACGGGAAGGAATTTTTTTTAATTTGCAAATACAGGGAACCACGAAAACTACACACAATAAGACTATCCCCTGTGTATAAAATATGCATATATCGAACAAATATGCATAGATTTTTATTAACGTTACAGCATCGGTAGAAAAAAATCATACCTACAATTTAGGTTTAAAATCATTATCGGGAAATAACAGGAAGGAATTTTTTTAATTTGCAAATACAGAGAACCACGAAAAATACCCACAATAAGACTGTCTCCTGTGAATAAAATATGCATATATCGAACAAATATGCACAGATTTTTATTAACGTTACAGCATCGGTAGAAAAAAATCATACCTACAATTTGAGACTATAATCATTATCGAAAAATAACGGGAAGGCATTTTTTTAATTTGCAAATACAGGGAACCACGAAAAATACCCACAATAAGACTGTCCCCTGTGAATAAAATATGCATATAACGCACAAATATGCACCGATTTCTATAAACGTTATAGCCGGTAGAAAAAATTCATACCTACAATTTGAGACCATAATCATTATCAGAAAACATCGGGAAGGTATCTTTTTTTATTTCCAATTACAGGGAACCACGAAAAATACCCACAATAAGACTGTCCCCTGTGTATAAAATATAAATATATCGAACAAATATGCACAGCTTTTTATAAACGTTATAGCATCGGTAGAAAAAAAATCATACCTACAATTTGAAACTATAATCACTATCGGGAAATGTCGGGAAAGTATTTTTTTTAATTTGTAAATATAGGGAACCACGAAAAATACCCACAATAAGACTGTCCCCTGTGTATCAAATATGAATATATGAAACAAATATGCACAGATTTTTATAAACGTTATAGCATCGGTAGAAAAAAAATCATACCTACAATTTGAAACTATAATCACTATCGGCAAATGTCGGGAAAGTATTTTTTTAATTTGTAAATATAGGGAACCACGAAAAATACCCACAATAAGACTGTCCCCTGTGTATAAAAAATGCATATATCGAACAAATATGCACAGGTTTTTATAAACGTTACAGCATCTGTAGAAAAAAATCATACCTACAATTTCAGATTAGAATTATTATCGGGAAATAACGGGAAGGAATTTTTTTTAATTTGCAAATACAGGGAACCACGAAAAATACCCACAATAAGACTGTCTCCTGTGAATAAAATATGCATATATCGAACAAATATGCACAGATTTTTATTAACGTTACAGCATCGGTAGAAAAAAATCATACCTTCAATTTAAGACTAGAATCATTATCGGAAAATAACGGGAAGGAATTTTTTTTAATTTGCAAATACAGGGAATCACGAAAAATACCCACAATAAGACTGTCCCCTGTGTATCAAATATGAATATATCAAACAAATATGCACAGATTTTTATAAACGTTATAGCATCGGTAGAAAAAAATCATACCTACAATTTGAAACTATAATCACTATCGGCAAATGTCGGGAAAGTATTTTTTTAATTTGTAAATATATGGAACCACGAAAAATACCCACAATAAGACTGTCCCCTGTGTGTAAAATATGCATATATCGAACAAATATGCACAGATTTTTATAAACGTTATAGCATCGGTGGAATGAAATCATATCTTCAATTTAAGACTAGAATCATTATCGGGAAGCATTTGGAAGGTATTTTTTTTTAATTTGCAAATACAGGGAACCACGAAAAATACCCACAATAAGACTGTCCCCTGTGTATCAAATATGAATATATCATACAAATATGCACAGATTTTTATAAACGTTATAGCATCGGTAGAAAAAAAATCATACCTACAATTTGAAACTATAATCACTATCGGCAAATGTCGGGAAAGTATTTTTTTAATTTGTAAATATAGGGAACCACGAAAAATACCCACAATAAGACTGTCCCCTGTGTATACAAAATGCATATATCGAACAAATATGCACAGATTTTTATAAACGTTACGGCATCTGTAGAAAAAAATCATACCTACAATTTCAGATTAGAATCATTATCGGGAAATAACGGGAAGGAATTTTTTTTAATTTGCAAATACAGGGAACCACGAAAAATACCCACAATAAGACTGTCTCCTGTGTATAAAATATGCATATATCGAACAAATAAATATCCACAGATTTTTATATATATCGAACAAATATGCACAGATTTTTATAAACGTTACAGCATCGGTAGAAAAAAATCATACCTACAATTTAAGATTAGAATCATTATCGGGAAATAACGGTAAGGATTTTTTTTAATTTGCAAATACAGGGAACCACGAAAACTACACACAATAAGACTGTCCCCTGTGTATAAAATATGCATATATTGAACAAATATGCACAGATTTTTATTAACGTTACAGCATCGGTAGCAAAAAAATCATACCTACAATTTAAGTTTAGAATCATTATCGGGAAATAACCGGAAGGATTTTTTTTTTATTTGCAAATACAGGGAACCACGAAAAATACAAGGAACCACAATAAGACTGTCTCCTGTGAATAAAATATGCATATATCGAACAAATATGCACAGATTTTTATTAACGTTACAGCATCGGTAGAAAAAGATCATACCTACAATTTGAGACTATAATCATTATCGGAAAATAACGGGAAGGCATTTTTTTTAATTTGCAAATACAGGGAACCACGAAAAATACCCACAATAAGACTGTCCCCTGTGAATAAAATATGCATATAACTCACAAATATGCACCGATTTCTATAAACGTTATAGCCGGTAGAAAAAATTCATACCTACAATTTGAGACCATAATCATTATCAGAAAACATCGGGAAGGTATTTTTTTTAATTTGCAATTAATACCCACAATAAAATATGCATATATCGAACAAATATGCACAGATTTTTATTAACGTTACAGAATCGGTAGAAAAAAATCATACCTTCAATTTAAGACTAGAATCAGTATCGGGAAATAACGGGAAGGAATTTTTTTTAATTTGCAAATACAGGGAACCACGAAAAATACCCACAATAAGACTGTCCTCTGTGTATCAAATATGAATATATCAAACAAATATGCACAGATTTTTATAAACGTTATAGCATCGGTAGAAAAAAAATCATACCTACAATTTGAAACTATAATCACTATCGGCAAATGTCGGGAAAGTATTTTTTTAATTTGTAAATATAGGGAACCACGAAAAATACACACAATAAGACTGTCCCCTGTGTATAAAATATGCATATATATAATAAATATGCACAGATTTTTGTAAACGTTATAGCATCGGTGGAATGAAATCATACCTTCAATTTAAGACTAGAATCATTATCGGGAAGCATTGGGAAGGTATTTTTTTTTAATTTGCAAATACAGGGAACCACGAAAAATACCCACAATAAGACTATCCCCTGTGTATCAAATATGAATATATCAAACAAATATGCACAGATTTTTATAAACGTTATAGCATCGGTAGAAAAAAATCATACCTACATTTTGAAACTATAATCACTATCAACAAATGTCGGGAAAGTATTTTTTTAATTTGTAAATATAGGGAACCACGAAAAATACCCACAATAAGACTGTCCCCTGTGTATAAAAAATGCATATATCGAACAAATATGCACAGATTTTTATAAACGTTACAGCATCTGTAGAAAAAAATGATACCTACAATTTCAGATTAGAATCATTATCGGGAAATAACGGGAAGGAATTTTTTTTAATTTGCAAATACAGGGAACCACGAAAAATACCCACAATAAGACTGTCTCCTGTGAATAAAATATGCATATATCGAACAAATATGCACAGATTTTTATTAACGTTACAGCATCGGTAGAAAAAAAAACATACCTTCAATTTAAGACTAGAATCATTATCGGGAAATAACGGGAAGGATTTTTTTTTAATTTGCAAATACAGGGAACCACGAAAAATATCCACAATAAGACTGTCTTCTGTGTATAAAATATGCATATATCGAACAAATAAATATCCACAGATTTTTATATATATCGAACAAATATGCACAGATTTTTATAAACGTTACAGCATCGGTAGAAAAAAATCATACCTACAGTTTAAGATTAGAATCATTATCGGGAAATAACGGGAAGGAATTTTTTTTAATTTGCAAATACAGGGAACCACGAAAACTACACACAATAAGACTATCCCCTGTGTATAAAATATGCATATATCGAACAAATATGCATAGATTTTTATTAACGTTACAGCATCGGTAGAAAAAAATCATACCTACAATTTAGGTTTAAAATCATTATCGGGAAATAACAGGAAGGAATTTTTTTAATTTGCAAATACAGAGAACCACGAAAAATACCCACAATAAGACTGTCTCCTGTGAATAAAATATGCATATATCGAACAAATATGCACAGATTTTTATTAACGTTACAGCATCGGTAGAAAAAAATCATACCTACAATTTGAGACTATAATCATTATCGAAAAATAACGGGAAGGCATTTTTTTAATTTGCAAATACAGGGAACCACGAAAAATACCCACAATAAGACTGTCCCCTGTGAATAAAATATGCATATAACGAACAAATATGCACCGATTTCTATAAACGTTATAGCCGGTAGAAAAAATTCATACCTACAATTTGAGACCATAATCATTATCAGAAAACATCGGGAAGGTATCTTTTTTAATTTCCAATTAAAGGGAACCACGAAAAATACCCACAATAAGACTGTCCCCTGTGTATAAAATATAAATATATCGAACAAATATGCACAGCTTTTTATAAACGTTATAGCATCGGTAGAAAAAAAATCATACCTACAATTTGAAACTATAATCACTATCGGGAAATGTCGGGAAAGTATTTTTTTTAATTTGTAAATATAGGGAACCACGAAAAATACCCACAATAAGACTGTCCCCTGTGTATCAAATATTAATATATGAAACAAATATGCACAGATTTTTATAAACGTTATAGCATCGGTAGAAAAAAAATCATACCTACAATTTGAAACTATAATCACTATCGGCAAATGTCGGGAAAGTATTTTTTTAATTTGTAAATATAGGGAACCACGAAAAATACCCACAATAAGACTGTCCCCTGTGTATAAAAAATGCATATATCGAACAAATATGCACAGGTTTTTATAAACGTTACAGCATCTGTAGAAAAAAATCATACCTACAATTTCAGATTAGAATTATTATCGGGAAATAACGGGAAGGAATTTTTTTTAATTTGCAAATACAGGGAACCACGAAAAATACCCACAATAAGACTGTCTCCTGTGAATAAAATATGCATATATCGAACAAATATGCACAGATTTTTATTAACGTTACAGCATCGGTAGAAAAAAATCATACCTTCAGTTTAAGACTAGAATCATTATCGGAAAATAACGGGAAGGAATTTTTTTTAATTTGCAAATACAGGGAATCACGAAAAATACCCACAATAAGACTGTCCCCTGTGTATCAAATATGAATATATCAAACAAATATGCACAGATTTTTATAAAAGTTATAGCATCGGTAGAAAAAAATCATACCTACAATTTGAAACTATAATCACTATCGGCAAATGTCGGGAAAGTATTTTTTTAATTTGTAAATATATGGAACCACGAAAAATACCCACTATAAGACTGTCCCCTGTGTGTAAAATATGCATATATCGAACAAATATGCACAGATTTTTATAAACGTTATAGCATCGGTGGAATGAAATCATATCTTCAATTTAAGACTAGAATCATTATCGGGAAGCATTTGGAAGGTATTTTTTTTTAATTTGCAAATACAGGGAACCACGAAAAATACCCACAATAAGACTGTCCCCTGTGTATCAAATATGAATATATCATACAAATATGCACAGATTTTTATAAACGTTATAGCATCGGTAGAAAAAAAATCATACCTGCAATTTGAAACTATAATCACTATCGGCAAATGTCGGGAAAGTATTTTTTTAATTTGTAAATATAGGGAACCACGAAAAATACCCACAATAAGACTGTCCCCTGTGTATACAAAATGCATATATCGAACAAATATGCACAGATTTTTATAAACGTTACAGCATCTTTAGAAAAAAATCATACCTACAATTTCAGATTAGAATCATTATCGGGAAATAACGGGAAGGAATTTTTTTTAATTTGCAAATACAGGGAACCACGAAAAATACCCACAATAAGACTGTCTCCTGTGTATAAAATATGCATATATCGAACAAATAAATATCCACAGATTTTTATATATATCGAACAAATATGCACAGATTTTTATAAACGTTACAGCATCGGTAGAAAAAAATCATACCTACAATTTAAGATTAGAATCATTATCGGGAAATAACGGTAAGGATTTTTTTTTAATTTGCAAATACAGGGAACCACGAAAACTACACACAATAAGACTGTCCCCTGTGTATAAAATATGCATATATTGAACAAATATGCACAGATTTTTATTAACGTTACAGCATCGGTAGCAAAAAAATCATACCTACAATTTAAGTTTAGAATCATTATCGGGAAATAACCGGAAGGATTTTTTTTTAATTTGCAAATACAGGGAACCACGAAAAATACAAGGAACCACAATAAGACTGTCTCCTGTGAATAAAATATGCATATATCGAACAAATATGCACAGATTTTTATTAACGTTACAGCATCGGTAGAAAAAAATCATACCTACAATTTGAGACTAAAATCATTATCGGAAAATAACGGGAAGGCATTTTTTTTAATTTGCAAATACAGGGAACCACGAAAAATACCCACAATAAGACTGTCCCCTGTGAATAAAATATGCATATAACTCACAAATATGCACCGATTTCTATAAACGTTATAGCCGGTAGAAAAAATTCATACCTACAATTTGAGACCATAATCAATATCAGAAAACATCGGGAAGGTATTTTTTTTAATTTGCAATTAATACCCACAATAAAATATGCATATATCGAACAAATATGCACAGATTTTTATTAACGTTACAGCATCGGTAGCAAAAAAATCATACCTACAATTTAAGTTTAGAATCATTATCGGGAAATAACCGGAAGGATTTTTTTTTAATTTGCAAATACAGGGAACCACGAAAAATACAAGGAACCACAATAAGACTGTCTCCTGTGAATAAAATATGCATATATCGAACAAATATGCACAGATTTTTATTAACGTTACAGCATCGGTAGAAAAAAATCATACCTACAATTTGAGACTATAATCATTATCGGAAAATAACGGGAAGGCATTTTTTTTAATTTGCAAATACAGGGAACCACGAAAAATACCCACAATAAGACTGTCCCCTGTGAATAAAATATGCATATAACTCACAAATATGCACCGATTTCTATAAACGTTATAGCCGGTAGAAAAAATTCATACCTACAATTTGAGACCATAATCATTATCAGAAAACATCGGGAAGGTATTTTTTTTAATTTGCAATTAATACCCACAATAAAATATGCATATATCGAACAAATATGCACAGATTTTTATTAACGTTACAGAATCGGTAGAAAAAAATCATACCTTCAATTTAAGACTAGAATCAGTATCGGGAAATAACGGGAAGGAATTTTTTTTAATTTGCAAATACAGGGAACCACGAAAAATACCCACAATAAGACTGTCCTCTGTGTATCAAATATGAATATATCAAACAAATATGCACAGATTTTTATAAACGTTATAGCATCGGTAGAAAAAAATCATACCTACAATTTGAAACTATAATCACTATCGGCAAATGTCGGGAAAGTATTTTTTTAATTTGTATATATAGGGAACCATGAAAAATACACACAATAAGACTGTCCCCTGTGTATAAAATATGCATATATATAACAAATATGCACAGATTTTTATAAACGTGGTGGAATGAAATCATACCATCAATTTAAGACTAGAATCATTATCGGGAAGAATTGGGAAGGTATTTTTTTTTTAATGCACAGATTTTTATAAACGTTATAGCATCGGTAGAAAAAAAATCATACCTACATTTTGAAACTATAATCACTATCGGCAAATGTCGGGAAAGTATTTTTTTAATTTGTAAATATAGGGAACCACGAAAAATACCCACAATAAGACTGTCCCCTGTGTATAAAATATGCGTATATCGAACAAATATGCACAGATTTTTATAAACGTTATAGCATCGGTGGAATGAAATCATACCTTCAATTTAAGACTAGAATCATTATCGGGAAATAACGGGAAGGAATTTTTTTTAATTTGCAAATACAGGGAACCACGAAAAATACCCACAATAAGACTGTCTTCTGTGTATAAAATATGCATATATCGAACAAATAAATATCCACAGATTTTTATATATATCGAACAAATATGCACAGATTTTTATAAACGTTACAGCATCGGTAGAAAAAAATCATACCTACAGTTTAAGATTAGAATCATTATCGGGAAATAACGGGAAGGAATTTTTTTTAATTTGCAAATACAGGGAACCACGAAAAATACCCACAATAAGACTGTCTCCTGTGAATAAAATATGCATATATCGAACAAATATGCACAGATTTTTATTAACGTTACAGCATCGGTAGAAAAAAATCATACCTTCAATTTAAGACTAGAATCATTATCGGAAAAGAACGGGAAGGAATTTTTTTTAATTTGCAAATACAGGGAACCACGAAAACTACACACAATAAGACTATCCCCTGTGTATAAAATATGCATATATCGAACTAATATGCATAGATTTTTATTAACGTTATAGCCGGTAGAAAAAATTCATACCTACAATTTGAGACCATAATCATTATCAGAAAACATCGGGAAGGAATTTTTTTTAATTTGCAATTACAGGGAACCACGAAAAATACCCACAATAAGACTGTCCCCTGTGTATAAAATATAAATATATCGAACAAATATGCACAGCTTTTTATAAACGTTATAGCATCGGTAGAAAAAAAATCAAACCTACAATTTGAAACTATAATCACTATCGGGAAATGTCGGGAAAGTATTTTTTTTAATTTGTAAATATAGGGAACCACGAAAAATACCCACAATAAGACTGTCCCCTGTGTATAAAATATGCATATATCGAACAAATATGCACAGATTTTTATAAATGTTATAGCATCGGTGGAATGAAATCATACCTTCAATTAAAGACTAGAATCATCATCGGGAAGCATTGGGAAGGTATTTTTTTTTAATTTGCAAATACAGGGAACCACGAAAAATACCCACAATAAGACTGTCCCCTGTGTATCAAATATGAATATATCAAACAAATATGCACAGATTTTTATAAACGTTATAGCATCGGTAGAAAAAAAATCATACCTACAATTTGAAACTATAATCACTATCGGCAATTGTCGGGAAAGTATTTTTTTAATTTGTAAATATAGGGAACCACGAAAACTACACACAATAAGACTGTCCCCTGTGTATAAAATATGCATATATATCGAACAAATATGCACAGATTTTTATTAACGTTACAGCATCGGTAGAAAAAATTCATACCTACAATTTAAGTTTAGAATCATTATCGGGAAATAACAGGAAGGAATTTTTTTTAATTTGCAAATACAGGGAACCACGAAAAATACCCACAATAAGACTGTCTCCTGTGAATAAAATATGCATATATCAAACAAATATGCACAGATTTTTATTAACGTTACAGCATCGGTAGGAAAAAATCATACCTACAATTTGAGACTATAATCATTATCGAAAAATAACGGGAAGGCATTTTTTTTAATTTGAAAATACAGGGAACCACGAAAAATACCCACAATAAGACTGTCCCCTGTGACTAAAATATGCATATAACGCACAAATATGCACCGATTTCTATAAACGTTATAGCCGGTAGAAAAAATTCATAGCTACAATTTGAGACCATAATCATTATCAGAAAACATCGGGAAGGTATTTTTTTTAATTTGCAATTACAGGGAACCACGAAAAATACCCACAATAAGACTGTCCCCTGTGTATAAAATATAAATATATCGAACAAATATGCACAGCTTTTTATAAACGTTATAGCATCGGTAGAAAAAAAATCATACCTACAATTTAAAACTATAATCACTATCGGGAAATGTCGGGAAAGTATTTTTTTTAATTTGTAAATATAGGGAACCACGAAAAATACCCACAATAAGACTGTCCCCTGTGTATAAAATATGCGTATATCGAACAAATATGCACAGATTTTTATAAACGTTATAGCATCGGTGGAATGAAATCATACCTTCAATTTAAGACTAGAATCATTATCGGGAAGCATTGGGAAGGTATTTTTTTTTTAATTTGCAAATACAGGGAACCACGAAAAATACCCACAATAAGACTGTCCCCTGTGTATCAAATATGAATATATCATACAAATATGCACAGATTTTTATAAACGTTATAGCATCGGTAGAAAAAAAATCATACCTACAATTTGAAACTATAATCACTATCGGCAAATGTCGGGAAAGTATTTTTTTAATTTGTAAATATAGGGAACCACGAAAAATACACACAATAAGACTGTCCCCTGTGTATAAAATATGCATATATATAACAAATATGCACAGATTTTTATAAACGTGGTGGAATGAAATCATACCTTCAATTTAAGACTAGAATCATTATCGGGAAGAATTGGGAAGGTATTTTTTTTTAATGCACAGATTTTTATAAACGTTATAGCATCGGTAGAAAAAAAATCATACCTACATTTTGAAACTATAATCACTATCGGCAAATGTCGGGAAAGTATTTTTTTAATTTGTAAATATAGGGAACCACGAAAAATACCCACAATAAGACTGTCCCCTGTGTATAAAATATGCGTATATCGAACAAATATGCACAGATTTTTATAAACGTTATAGCATCGGTGGAATGAAATCATACCTTCAATTTAAGACTAGAATCATTATCGGGAAATAACGGGAAGGAATTTTTTTTAATTTGCAAATACAGGGAACCACGAAAAATACCCACAATAAGACTGTCTTCTGTGTATAAAATATGCATATATCGAACAAATAAATATCCACAGATTTTTATATATATCGAACAAATATGCACAGATTTTTATAAACGTTACAGCATCGGTAGAAAAAAATCATACCTACAGTTTAAGATTAGAATCATTATCGGGAAATAACGGGAAGGAATTTTTTTTAATTTGCAAATACAGGGAACCACGAAAACTACACACAATAAGACTATCCCCTGTGTATAAAATATGCATATATCGAACTAATATGCATAGATTTTTATTAACGTTATAGCCGGTAGAAAAAATTCATACCTACAATTTGAGACCATAATCATTATCAGAAAACATCGGGAAGGAATTTTTTTTAATTTGCAATTACAGGGAACCACGAAAAATACCCACAATAAGACTGTCCCCTGTGTATAAAATATAAATATATCGAACAAATATGCACAGCTTTTTATAAACGTTATAGCATCGGTAGAAAAAAAATCATACCTACAATTTGAAACTATAATCACTATCGGGAAATGTCGGGAAAGTATTTTTTTTAATTTGTAAATATAGGGAACCACGAAAAATACCCACAATAAGACTGTCCCCTGTGTATAAAATATGCATATATCGAACAAATATGCACAGATTTTTATAAACGTTATAGCATCGGTGGAATGAAATCATACCTTCAATTAAAGACTAGAATCATCATCGGGAAGCATTGGGAAGGTATTTTTTTTTAATTTGCAAATACAGGGAACCACGAAAAATACCCACAATAAGACTGTCCCCTGTGTATCAAATATGAATATATCAAACAAATATGCACAGATTTTTATAAACGTTATAGCATCGGTAGAAAAAAAATCATACCTACAATTTGAAACTATAATCACTATCGGCAAATGTCGGGAAAGTATTTTTTTAATTTGTAAATATAGGGAACCACGAAAACTACACACAATAAGACTGTCCCCTGTGTATAAAATATGCATATATATCGAACAAATATGCACAGATTTTTATTAACGTTACAGCATCGGTAGAAAAAATTCATACCTACAATTTAAGTTTAGAATCATTATCGGGAAATAACAGGAAGGAATTTTTTTTAATTTGCAAATACAGGGAACCACGAAAAATACCCACAATAAGACTGTCTCCTGTGAATAAAATATGCATATATCAAACAAATATGCACAGATTTTTATTAACGTTACAGCATCGGTAGGAAAAAATCATACCTACAATTTGAGACTATAATCATTATCGAAAAATAACGGGAAGGCATTTTTTTTAATTTGAAAATACAGGGAACCACGAAAAATACCCACAATAAGACTGTCCCCTGTGACTAAAATATGCATATAACGCACAAATATGCACCGATTTCTATAAACGTTATAGCCGGTAGAAAAAATTCATAGCTACAATTTGAGACCATAATCATTATCAGAAAACATCGGGAAGGTATTTTTTTTAATTTGCAATTACAGGGAACCACGAAAAATACCCACAATAAGACTGTCCCCTGTGTATAAAATATAAATATATCGAACAAATATGCACAGCTTTTTATAAACGTTATAGCATCGGTAGAAAAAAAATCATACCTACAATTTAAAACTATAATCACTATCGGGAAATGTCGGGAAAGTATTTTTTTTAATTTGTAAATATAGGGAACCACGAAAAATACCCACAATAAGACTGTCCCCTGTGTATAAAATATGCGTATATCGAACAAATATGCACAGATTTTTATAAACGTTATAGCATCGGTGGAATGAAATCATACCTTCAATTTAAGACTAGAATCATTATCGGGAAGCATTGGGAAGGTATTTTTTTTTTAATTTGCAAATACAGGGAACCACGAAAAATACCCACAATAAGACTGTCCCCTGTGTATCAAATATGAATATATCATACAAATATGCACAGATTTTTATAAACGTTATAGCATCGGTAGAAAAAAAATCATACCTACAATTTGAAACTATAATCACTATCGGCAAATGTCGTGAAAGTATTTTTTTAATTTGTAAATATAGGGAACCACGAAAAATACCCACAATAAGACTGTCCCCTGTGTATACAAAATGCATATATCGAACAAATATGCACAGATTTTTATAAACGTTACAGCATCTGTAGAAAAAAATCATACCTACAATTTCAGATTAGAATCATTATCGGGAAATAACGGGAAGGAATTTTTTTTAATTTGCAAATACAGGGAACCACGAAAAATACCCACAATAAGACTGTCTCCTGTGTATAAAATATGCATATATCGAACAAATAAATATCCACAGATTTTTATATATATCGAACAAATATGCACAGATTTTTATAAACGTTACAGCATCGGTAGAAAAAAATCATACCTACAATTTAAGATTAGAATCATTATCGGGAAATAACGGTAAGGATTTTTTTTTAATTTGCAAATACAGGGAACCACGAAAACTACACACAATAAGACTGTCCCCTGTGTATAAAATATGCATATATTGAACAAATATGCACAGATTTTTATTAACGTTACAGCATCGGTAGCAAAAAAATCATACCTACAATTTAAGTTTAGAATCATTATCGGGAAATAACCGGAAGGATTTTTTTTTAATTTGCAAATACAGGGAACCACGAAAAATACAAGGAACCACAATAAGACTGTCTCCTGTGAATAAAATATGCATATATCGAACAAATATGCACAGATTTTTATTAACGTTACAGCATCGGTAGAAAAAAATCATACCTACAATTTGAGACTATAATTATTATCGGAAAATAACGGGAAGGCATTTTTTTTAATTTGCAAATACAGGGAACCACGAAAAATACCCACAATAAGACTGTCCCCTGTGAATAAAATATGCATATAACTCACAAATATGCACCGATTTCTATAAACGTTATAGCCGGTAGAAAAAATTCATACCTACAATTTGAGACCATAATCATTATCAGAAAACATCGGGAAGGTATTTTTTTTAATTTGCAATTAATACCCACAATAAAATATGCATATATCGAACAAATATGCACAGATTTTTATTAACGTTACAGCATCGGTAGCAAAAAAATCATACCTACAATTTAAGTTTAGAATCATTATCGGGAAATAACCGGAAGGATTTTTTTTTAATTTGCAAATACAGGGAACCACGAAAAATACAAGGAACCACAATAAGACTGTCTCCTGTGAATAAAATATGCATATATCGAACAAATATGCACAGATTTTTATTAACGTTACAGCATCGGTAGAAAAAAATCATACCTACAATTTGAGACTATAATCATTATCGGAAAATAACGGGAAGGCATTTTTTTTAATTTGCAAATACAGGGAACCACGAAAAATACCCACAATAAGACTGTCCCCTGTGAATAAAATATGCATATAACTCACAAATATGCACCGATTTCTATAAACGTTATAGCCGGTAGAAAAAATTCATACCTACAATTTGAGACCATAATCATTATCAGAAAACATCGGGAAGGTATTTTTTTTAATTTGCAATTACAGGGAACCACGAAAAATACCCACAATAAGACTGTCCCCTGTGTATAAAATATAAATATATCGAACAAATATGCACAGCTTTTTATAAACGTTATAGCATCGGTAGAAAAAAAATCATACCTACAATTTAAAACTATAATCACTATCGGGAAATGTCGGGAAAGTATTTTTTTTAATTTGTAAATATAGGGAACCACGAAAAATACCCACAATAAGACTGTCCCCTGTGTATAAAATATGCGTATATCGAACAAATATGCACAGATTTTTATAAACGTTATAGCATCGGTGGAATGAAATCATACCTTCAATTTAAGACTAGAATCATTATCGGGAAGCATTGGGAAGGTATTTTTTTTTTAATTTGCAAATACAGGGAACCACGAAAAATACCCACAATAAGACTGTCCCCTGTGTATCAAATATGAATATATCATACAAATATGCACAGATTTTTATAAACGTTATAGCATCGGTAGAAAAAAAATCATACCTACAATTTGAAACTATAATCACTATCGGCAAATGTCGTGAAAGTATTTTTTTAATTTGTAAATATAGGGAACCACGAAAAATACCCACAATAAGACTGTCCCCTGTGTATACAAAATGCATATATCGAACAAATATGCACAGATTTTTATAAACGTTACAGCATCTGTAGAAAAAAATCATACCTACAATTTCAGATTAGAATCATTATCGGGAAATAACGGGAAGGAATTTTTTTTAATTTGCAAATACAGGGAACCACGAAAAATACCCACAATAAGACTGTCTCCTGTGTATAAAATATGCATATATCGAACAAATAAATATCCACAGATTTTTATATATATCGAACAAATATGCACAGATTTTTATAAACGTTACAGCATCGGTAGAAAAAAATCATACCTACAATTTAAGATTAGAATCATTATCGGGAAATAACGGTAAGGATTTTTTTTTAATTTGCAAATACAGGGAACCACGAAAACTACACACAATAAGACTGTCCCCTGTGTATAAAATATGCATATATTGAACAAATATGCACAGATTTTTATTAACGTTACAGCATCGGTAGCAAAAAAATCATACCTACAATTTAAGTTTAGAATCATTATCGGGAAATAACCGGAAGGATTTTTTTTTAATTTGCAAATACAGGGAACCACGAAAAATACAAGGAACCACAATAAGACTGTCTCCTGTGAATAAAATATGCATATATCGAACAAATATGCACAGATTTTTATTAACGTTACAGCATCGGTAGAAAAAAATCATACCTACAATTTGAGACTATAATTATTATCGGAAAATAACGGGAAGGCATTTTTTTTAATTTGCAAATACAGGGAACCACGAAAAATACCCACAATAAGACTGTCCCCTGTGAATAAAATATGCATATAACTCACAAATATGCACCGATTTCTATAAACGTTATAGCCGGTAGAAAAAATTCATACCTACAATTTGAGACCATAATCATTATCAGAAAACATCGGGAAGGTATTTTTTTTAATTTGCAATTAATACCCACAATAAAATATGCATATATCGAACAAATATGCACAGATTTT
Organism: Nowickia ferox; assembly: GCA_936439885.1. Taxonomy (NCBI): domain Eukaryota; kingdom Metazoa; phylum Arthropoda; class Insecta; order Diptera; family Tachinidae; genus Nowickia; species Nowickia ferox. The sequence continues at coordinate 47,965,878 of OW387027.1, read as the reverse complement.
TATTAACGTTACAGCATCGGTAGCAAAAAAATCATACCTACAATTTAAGTTTAGAATCATTATCGGGAAATAACCGGAAGGATTTTTTTTTAATTTGCAAATACAGGGAACCACGAAAAATACAAGGAACCACAATAAGACTGTCTCCTGTGAATAAAATATGCATATATCGAACAAATATGCACAGATTTTTATTAACGTTACAGCATCGGTAGAAAAAAATCATACCTACAATTTGAGACTATAATCATTATCGGAAAATAACGGGAAGGCATTTTTTTTAATTTGCAAATACAGGGAACCACGAAAAATACCCACAATAAGACTGTCCCCTGTGAATAAAATATGCATATAACTCACAAATATGCACCGATTTCTATAAACGTTATAGCCGGTAGAAAAAATTCATACCTACAATTTGAGACCATAATCATTATCAGAAAACATCGGGAAGGTATTTTTTTTAATTTGCAATAATACCCACAATAAAATATGCATATATCGAACAAATATGCACAGATTTTTATTAACGTTACAGAATCGGTAGAAAAAAATCATACCTTCAATTTAAGACTAGAATCAGTATCGGGAAATAACGGGAAGGAATTTTTTTAATTTGCAAATACAGGGAACCACGAAAAATACCCACAATAAGACTGTCCTCTGTGTATCAAATATGAATATATCAAACAAATATGCACAGATTTTTATAAACGTTATAGCATCGGTAGAAAAAAAATCATACCTACAATTTGAAACTATAATCACTATCGGCAAATGTCGGGAAGGCATTTTTTTTAATTTGCAAATACAGGGAACCACGAAAAATACCCACAATAAGACTGTCCCCTGTGAATAAAATATGCATATAACTCACAAATATGCACCGATTTCTATAAACGTTATAGCCGGTAGAAAAAATTCATACCTACAATTTGAGACCATAATCATTATCAGAAAACATCGGGAAGGTATTTTTTTTAATTTGCAATTAATACCCACAATAAAATATGCATATATCGAACAAATATGCACAGATTTTTATTAACGTTACAGAATCGGTAGAAAAAAATCATACCTTCAATTTAAGACTAGAATCAGTATCGAGAAATAACGGGAAGGAATTTTTTTTAATTTGCAAATACAGGGAACCACGAAAAATACCCACAATAAGACTGTCCTCTGTGTATCAAATATGAATATATATAACAAATATGCACAGATTTTTATAAACGTGGTGGAATGAAATCATACCTTCAATTTAAGACTAGAATCATTATCGGGAAGAATTGGGAAGGTATTTTTTTTTTAATGCACAGATTTTTATAAACGTTATAGCATCGGTAGAAAAAAAATCATACCTACATTTTGAAACTATAATCACTATCGGCAAATGTCGGGAAAGTATTTTTTTTTAATTTGCAAATACAGGGAACCACAAAAAATACCCACAATAAGACTGTCCCGTGTGTATCAAATATGAATATATCAAACAAATATGCACAGATTTTTATAAACGTTATAGCATCGGTAGAAAAAAAATCATACCTACAACTTGAATCTATAATCACTATCGGCAAATGTCGGGAAAGTATTTTTTTAATTTGCAAATACAGGGAACCACGAAAAATACCCACAATAAGACTGTCTCCTGTGAATAAAATATGCGTATATCGAACAACTATGCACAGCTTTTTATTAACGTTACAGCATCGGTAGAAAAAAATCATACCTTCAATTTAAGACTAGAATCATTATCGGGAAATAACGGGAAGGAATTTGTTTTAATTTGCAAATACAGGGAACAACGAAAAATACCCACAATAAGACTGACTCCTGTGTATAAAATATGCATATATCGAACAAATAAATATCCACAGATTTTTATATATATCGAACAAATATGCACAGATTTTTATAAACGTAACAGCATCGGTAGAAAAAAATCATACCTGCAATTTGAGACTATAATCATTATCGAAAAATAACGGGAAGGCATTTTTTTAATTTGCAAATACAGGGAACCACGAAAAATACCCACAATAAGACTTTCCCCTGTGAATAAAATATGCATATAACGCACAAATATGCAACGATTTCTATAAACGTTACAGCCGGTAGAAAAAATTCATACCTACAATTTGAGACCATAATCATTATCAGAAAACATCGGGAAGGTATTTTTTTTAATTTGCAATTACAGGGAACCACGAAAAATACCCACAATAAGACTGTCCCCTGTGTATAAAATATAAATATATCGAACAAATATGCACAGCTTTTTATAAACGTTATAGCATCGGTAGAAAAAAAAACCTTACCTACAATTTGAAACTATAATCACTATCGGGAAATGTCGGGAAAGTATTTTTTTTAATTTGTAAATACAGGGAACCACGAAAACTACACACAATAAGACTGTCCCCTGTGTATAAAATATGCATATATCGAACAAATATGCACAGATTTTTATTAACGTTACAGCATCGGTAGAAAAAAATCATACCTACATTTTCAGATCAGAATCATTATCGGGAAATAACGGGAAGGAATTTTTTTTTAATTTGCAAATACAGGGAACCACGAAAAATACCCACAATAAGACTGTCCCCTGTGCATCAAATATGAATATATCAAACAAATATGCACAGATTTTTATAAACGTTATAGCATCGGTAGAAAAAAAATCATACCTACAATTTGAAACTATAATCACTATCGGCAAATGTCGGGAAAGTATTTTTTTAATTTGTAAATATAGGGAACCACGAAAAATACCCACAATAAGACTGTCCCCTGTGTGTAAAATATGCATATATCGAACAAATATGCACAGATTTTTATAAACGTTATAGCATCGGTGGAATGAAATCATATCTTCAATTTAAGACTAGAATCATTATCGGGAAGCATTGGGAAGGTATTTTTTTTTAATTTGCAAATACAGGGAACCACGAAAAATACCCACAATAAGACTGTCCCCTGTGTATCAAATATGAATATATCAAACAAATATGCACAGATTTTTATAAACGTTATAGCATCGGTAGAAAAAAAATTATACCTACAATTTGAAACTATAATCACTATCGGCAAATGTCGGGAAAGTATTTTTTTTAATTTGTAAATATAGGGAACCACGTAAAATACTCACAATAAGACTGTCCCCTGTGTATAAAATATGCATATATCGAACAAATATACACAGATTTTTATAAACGTTACAGCATCTGTAGAAAAAAATCATACCTACAATTTAAGTTTAGAATCATTATCGGGAAATAACAGGAAGGAATTTTTTTTAATTTGCAAATACAGGGAACCACGAAAAATACCTACAATAAGACTGTCTCCTGTGAATAAAATATGCATATATCGAACAAATATGCACAGATTTTTATTAACGTTACAGCATCGGTAGAAAAAAATCATACCTTCAATTTAAGACTAGAATCATTATCGGGAAATAACGGGAAGGAATTTTTTTTAATTTGCAAATACAGGGAACCACGAAAAATACCCACAATAAGACTGTCTCTTGTGAATAAAATATGCATATATCGAACAAATATGCACAGATTTTTATTAACGTTACAGCATCGGTAGAAAAAAATCATACCTACAATTTGAGACTATAACCATTATCGGAAAATAACGGGAAGGCATTTTTTTTAATTTGCAAATACAGGGAACCACGAAAAATACCCACAATAAGACTGTCTCCTGTGAATAAAATATGCATATAACGCACAAATATGCACCGATTTCTATAAACGTTATAGCCGGTAGAAAAAATTCATACCTACAATTTGAGACCATAATCATTATCAGAAAACATCGGGAAGGTATTTTTTTTAATTAGCATTTACAGGGAACCACGAAAAATACCCACAATAAGACTGTCCCCTGTGTATAAAATATAAATATATCGAACAAATATGCACAGCTTTTTATAAACGTTATAGCATCGGTAGAAAAAAAATCATACCTACAATTTGAAACTATAATCACTATCGGGAAATGTCGGGAAAGTATATTTTTTAATTTGTAAATATTGGGAACCACGAAAAATACCCACAATAAGACTGTCCCCTATGTATAAAATATGCATATATCGAACAAATATGCACAGATTTTTATAAACGTTATAGCATCGGTGGAACGAAATCATACCTTCAATTTAAGACTAGAATCATTATCGGGAAGCATTGGGAAGGTATTTTTTTTTAATTTGCAAATACAGGGAACCACGAAAAATACCCACAATAAGACTGTCCCCTGTGTATCAAATATGAATATATCAAACAAATATGCACAGATTTTTATTAACGTTACAGCGTTATAGCATCGGTAGAAAAAAAATAAAACCTACAATTTGAAACTATAATCACTATCGGCAAATGTCGGGAAAGTATTTTTTTAATTTGTAAATATAGGGAACCACGAAAAATACCCACAATAAGACTGTCCCCTGTGTATAAGAAATGCATATATCGAACAAATATGCACAGATTTTTATAAACGTTACAGCATCTGTAGAAAAAAATCATACCTACAATTTCAGATTAGAATCATTATCGGGAAATAACGGGAAGGAATTTTTTTTTAATTTGCAAATACAGGGAACCACGAAAAATACCCACAATAAGACTTTCTCCTGTGAATAAAATATGCATATATCGAACAAATATGCACAGATTTTTATTAACGTTACAGCATCGGTAGAAAAAAAACATACCTTCAATTTAAGACTAGAATCATTATCGGAAAATACCGGAAGGAATTTTTTGTAATTTGCAAATACAGGGAACCACGAAAAATACCCACAATAAGACTGTCCCCTGTGAATAAAATATGCATATAACGCACAAATATGCACCGATTTCTATAAACGTTATAGCCGGTAGAAAAAATTCGTACCTACAATTTGAGACCATAATCATTATCAGAAAACATCGGGAAGGTATTTTTTTTAATTTGCAATTACAGGGAACCACGAAAAATACCCACAATAAGACTTTCTCCTGTGAATAAAATATGCATATATCGAAAAAATATGCACAGATTTTTATAAACATTACAGCATCTGTAGAAAAAAATCATACCTACAATTTCAGGTTAGAATCATGATCGGGAAATAACGGGAAGGAATTTTTTTTAATTTGCAAATACAGGGAACCACGAAAAATACCCACGATAAGACTCTCTCCTGTGAATAAAATATGCATATAGCGAACAAATATGCACAGATTTTTATTAACGTTACAGCATCGGTAGAAAAAAATAATACCTTCAATTTAAGACTAGAATCATTATCGGGAAATAACATCGGTAGAAAAAAAATCATACCTACAATTTGAAACTATAATCACTATCGGGAAATGTCGGGAAAGTATATTTTTTAATTTGTAAATATAGGGAACCACGAAAAATAAGACTGTCCCTGTGTATAAAATATGCATATATCGAACAAATATGCACAGATTTTTATAAACGTTATAGCATCGGTGGAACGAAATCATACCTTCAATTTAAGACTAGAATCATTATCGGGAAGCATTGGGAAGGTATTTTTTTTAATTTGCAAATACAGGGAACCACGAAAAATACCCACAATAAGACTGTCCCCTGTGTATCAAATATGAATATATCAAACAAATATGCACAGATTTTTATAAACGTTATAGCATCGGTAGAAAAAAAATAATACCTACAATTTGAAACTATAATCACTATCGGCAAATGTCGGGAAAGTATTTTTTAATTTGTAAATATAGGGAACCACGAAAAATACCCACAATAAGACTGTCCCCTGTGTATAAGAAATGCATATATCGAACAAATATGCACAGATTTTTATAAACGTTACAGCATCTGTAGAAAAAAATCATACCTACAATTTCAGATTAGAATCATTATCGGGAAATAACGGGAAGGAATTTTTTTTAATTTGCAAATACAGGGAACCACGAAAAATACCCACAATAAGACTGTCTCCTGTGAATAAAATATGCATATATCGAACAAATATGCACAGATTTTTATTAACGTTACAGCATCGGTAGAAAAAAATCATACCTTCAATTTAAGACTAGAATCATTATCGGAAAATAACGGAAGGAATTTTTTTTAATTTGCAAATACAGGGAACCACGAAAAATACCCACAATAAGACTGTCCCCTGTGAATAAAATAGGCATATAACGCACCAATATGCACCGATTTCTATAAACGTTATAGCCTACAATTTGAGACCATAATCATTATCAGAAAACATCGGGAAGGTATTTTTTTTTAATTTGCAATTACAGGGAACCACGAAAAATACCCACAATAAGACTGTCCCCTGTGTATAAAATATAAATATATTGAACAAATATGCACAGCTTTTTATAAATGTTATAGCATCGGTAGAAAAAAAATCATACCTACAATTTGAAACTATAATCACTATCGGCAAATGTCGGGAAATATTTTTTTAATTTGTAAATATAGGGAACCACGAAAAATACCCACAATAAGACTGTCCTCTGTGTATAAAAAATGCATATATCAAAAAAATATGCACAGATTTTTATAAACATTATAGCATCGGTGGAACGAAATCATACCTTCAATTTAAGACTAGAATCATTATCAAGAAGCATTGGGAAGGTATTTTTTTTTAATTTGCAAATAGAGGGAACCACGAAAAATACCCACAATAAGACTGTCCCCTGTGTATAAAATATGAATATATCAAACAAATATGCACAGCTTTTTATAAACGTTACAGCATTGGTAGAAAAAAAATCATACCTACAATTTGAAACTATAATCACTATCGGCAAATGTCGGGAAAGTATTTTTTTAATTTGTAAATATAGGGAACCACGAAAAATACCCACAAAAAGACTGTCCCCTGTGAATAAAATATGCCTATATCGCACAAATATGCACAGATTTTTATAAACGTTATAGCATCGATAGAAAAAAAATCATACCTACAATTTGAAACTATAATCACTATCGGCAAATGTCGGGAAAGTATTTTTTTAATTTGTAAATATAGGGAACCACGAAAAATACCGACAATAAGACTGTCCCCTGTGTATAAAAAATGCATATATCGAACAAATATGCACAGATTTTTATAAACATTACAGCATCTGTAGAAAAAATCATACCTACAATTTCACATTAGAATCATTATCGGGAAATAACGGGAAGGAATTTTTTTTAATTTGCAAATACAGGGAAACACGAAAAATACCCACAATAAGACTGTCTCCTGTGAATAAAATGTGCATATATCAAACAACTATGCACAGATTTTTAAAAACGTTAGAGCACCGGTAGAAAAAAATCATACCTACAATTTCAGATTAGAATCATTATCGGAAAATAACGGGAAGGAATTTTTTTTAATTTGCAAATACAGGGAACCACGAAAAATACCCACAATAAGACTGTCTCCTGTGAATAAAATATGCATATATCGAACAAATATGCACAGATTTTTATTAACGTTACAGCATCGGTAGAAAAAAATCATACCTTCAATTTAAGACTAGAACCATTATCGGAAAATAACGGAAGGAATTTTTTTTAATTTGCAAATACAGGGAACCACGAAAAATACCCACAATAAGACTGTCCCCTATGAATAAAATAGGCATATAACGCACAAATATGCACCGATTTCTATAAACGTTATAGCCGGTAGAAAAAATTCATACCTACAATTTGAGACCATAATCATTATCAGAAAACATCGGGAAGGTATTTTTTTTTAATTTGCAATTACAGGGAACCACGAAAAATACCCACAATAAGACTGTCCCCTGTGTATAAAATATAAATATATCGAACAAATATGCACAGCTTTTTATAAACGTTATAGCATCGGTAGAAAAAAAATCCTACCTACAATTTGAAACTATAATCACTATCGGCAAATGTCGGGAAATATTTTTTTAATTTGTAAATATAGGGAACCACGAAAAATACCCACAATAAGACTGTCCTCTGTGTATAAAAAATGCATATATCGAAAAAATATGCACAGATTTTTATAAACATTATAGCACCGGTGGAACGAAATCATACCTTCAATTTAAGACTAGAATCATTATCGGGAAGCATTGGGAAGGTATTTTTTTTTAATTTGCAAATAGAGGGAACCACGAAAAATACCCACAATAAGACTGTCCCCTGTGTATCAAATATGAATATATCAAACAAATATGCACAGATTTTTATGAACGTTATAGCATCGGTAGAAAAAAATCATACCTACAATTTGAAACTATAATCACTATCGGCAAATGTCGGGAAAGTATTTTTTTAATTTGTAAATATAGGGAACCACGATAAATACCCACAATAAGACTGTCCCCTGTGTATAAAAAATGCAAATATCAAACAAATATGCACAGATTTTTATAAACGTTACAGCATCTGTAGAAAAAAATCATACCTACAATTTTAGAATAGAATCATTATCGGGAAATAACGGGAAGGAATTTTTTTTAATTTGCAAATACAGGGAACCACGAAAAATACCCACAATAAGACTGTCTCCTGTGAATAAAATATGCATATATCGAACAAATATGCACAGATTTTTATTAACGTTGCAGCATCGGTAGAAAAAAATCATACCTTCAATTTAAGACTAGAATCATTATCGGGAAATAACGGGAAGGAATTTTTTTTTAATTTGCCAATACAGGGAACCACGAAAAATACCCACAATGAGACTGTCCCCTGTGTATCAAATATAAATATATCAAACAAATATGCACAGCTTTTTATAAACGTTACAGCATTGGTAGAAAAAAAATCATACCTTCAATTTAAGACTAGAATCATTATCGGAAAATAACGGAAGGAATTTTTTTTAATTTGCAAATACAGGGAACCACGAAAAATACCCACAATAAGACTGTCCTCTGTGAATAAAATAGGCATATAACGCACAAATATGCACCGATTTCTATAAACGTTATAGCCGGTAGAAAAAATTCATACCTACAATTTGAGACCATAATCATTATCAGAAAACATCGGGAAGGTATTTTTTTTTAATTTGCAATTACAGGGAACCACGAAAAATACCCACAATAAGACTGTCCCCTGTGTATAAAATATAAATATATCGAACAAATATGCACAGCTTTTTATAAACGTTATAGCATCGGTAGAAAAAAAATCATACCTACAATTTGAAACTATAATCACTATCGGCAAATGTCAGGAAATATTTTTTTAATTTGTAAATATAGGGAACCACGAAAAATACCCACAATAAGACTGTCCTCTGTGTATAAAAAATGCATATATCGAAAAAATATGCACAGATTTTTATAAACATTATAGCATCGGTGGAACGAAATCATACCTTCAATTTAAGACTAGAATCATTATCGGGAAGCATTGGGAAGGTATTTTTTTTTTAATTTGCAAATAGAGGGAACCACGAAAAATACCCACAATAAGACTGTCCCCTGTGTATCAAATATGCATATATCGCACAAATATGCACCGATTTCTATAAACGTTATAGCCGGTATAAAAAATTCATACCTACAATTTGAGACCATAATCATTATCAGAAAACATCGGAAAGGTATTTTTTTTATTTTGCAAATACAGGGAACCACGAAAAATACCCACAATAAGACTGTCCCCTGTGTATAAAATATGCATATATCAAACAAATATGCACAGATTTTTATAAACGTTATAGCATCGATAGAAAAAAAATCATACCTACAATTTGAAACTATAATCACTATCGGCAAATGTCGGGAAAGTATTTTTTTAATTTGTAAATATATGGAACCACGAAAAATACCCACAATAAGACTGTCCCCTGTGTATAAAAAATGCATATATCGAACAAATATGCACAGATTTTTATAAACATTACAGCATCTGTAGAAAAAATCATACCTACAATTTCACATTAGAATCATTATCGGGAAATAACGGGAAGGAATTTTTTTTAATTTGCAAATACAGGGAACCACGAAAAATACCCACAATAAGACTGTCTCCTGTGAATAAAATGTGCATATATCAAACAAATGTGCACAGATTTTTATTAACGTTACAGCATCGGTAGAAAAAATCATACCTTCAATTTCAGATTAGAATCATTATCGGGAAATAACGGGAAAGAATTTTTTTTAATTTGCAAATACAGGGAACCACGAAAAATACCCACAATAAGACTGTCTCCTGTGAATAAAATGTGCATTTATCAAATAAATATGCACAGATTTTTATAAACGTTATAGCATCGATAGAAAAAAATCATACCTTCAATTTGCGACTAGAATCATTATCGGGAAATAACGGCAAGGAATTTTTTTTAATTTGCAAATACAGGGAACCACGAAAAATACCCACAATAAGACTGTCTCCTGTGAATAAAATGTGCATATATCAAACAAATATGCACAGATTTTTATAAACATTACAGCATCTGTAGAAAAAATCATACCTACAATTTCACATTAGAATCATTATCGGGAAATAACGGGAAGGAATTTTTTTTATTTTGCAAATACAGGGAACCACGAAAAATACCCACAATAAGACTGTCTCCTGTGAATAAAATGTGCATATATCGAACAAATATGCACAGATTTTTATTAACATTACAGCATCGGTAGAAACAAATCATACCTTCAATTTGAGACTAGAATCATTATCGGGAAATAACGGGAAGGAATTTTTTTTAATTTGCAAATACAGGGAACCACGAAAAATACCCACAATAAGACTGTCCCCTGTGTATAAAAAATGCATATATCGAACAACTATGCACAGATTTTTATAAACGTTACAGCATCTGTAGAAAAAAATCATACCTACAATTTAAGATTAGAATCATTATCGGGAAAGAACGGGAAGGAATTTTTTTTAATTTGCAAATACAGGGAACCACGAAAAATACCCATAATAAGACTGTCCCCTGTGTATCAAATATGAATATATCAAACAAATATGCACAGATTTTTATAAACGTTATAGCATCGGTAGAAAAAAATCATACCTACAATTTGAAACTATAATCACTATAGGCAAATGTCGGGAAAGTATTTTTTTAATTTGCAAATACAGGGAACCACGAAAAATACCCACAATAAGACTGTCTCCTGTGAATAAAATATGCATATATCGAACAAATATGCACAGATTTTTATTAACGTTGCAGCATCGGTAGAAAAAAATCATACCTTCAATTTAAGACTAGAATCATTATCGGGAAATAACGGGAAGGAATTTTTTTTTAATTTGCCAATACAGGGAACCACGAAAAATACCCACAATGAGACTGTCCCCTGTGTATCAAATATAAATATATCAAACAAATATGCACAGCTTTTTATAAACGTTACAGCATTGGTAGAAAAAAAATCATACCTTCAATTTAAGACTAGAATCATTATCGGGAAATAACGGGAAGGAATTTTTTTTTAATTTGCAAATACAGGGAACCACGAAAAATACCCACAATAAGACTGTCCCCTGTGAATAAAATATGCATATATCGCACAAATATGCACCGATTTCTATAAACGTTATAGCCGGTATAAAAATGTCATACCTACAATTTGAGACCATAATCATTATCAGAAAACATCGGAAAGGTATTTTTTTTAATTTGCAAATACAGGGAACCACGAAAAATACCCACAATAAGACTGTCCCCTGTGTATAAAATATGCATATATCAAACAAATATGCACAGATTTTTATAAACGTTATAGCATCGATAGAAAAAAAATCATACCTACAATTTGAAACTATAATCACTATCGGCAAATGTCGGGAAAGTATTTTTTTAATTTGTAAATATAGGGAACCACGAAAAATACCCACAATAAGACTGTCCCCTGTGTATAAAAAATGCATATATCGAACAAATATGCACAGATTTTTATAAACATTACAGCATCTGTAGAAAAAATCATACCTACAATTTCACATTAGAATCATTATCGGGAAATAACGGGAAGGAATTTTTTTTAATTTGCAAATACAGGGAACCACGAAAAATACCCACAATAAGACTGTCTCCTGTGAATAAAATGTGCATATATCAAACAAATATGCACAGATTTTTATTAACGTTACAGCATCGGTAGAAAAAATCATACCTTCAATTTCAGATTAGAATCATTATCGGGAAATAACGGGAAAGAATTTTTTTTAATTTGCAAATACAGGGAACCACGAAAAATACCCACAATAAGACTGTCTCCTGTGAATAAAATGTGCATATATCAAACAAATATGCACAGATTTTTATAAACGTTATAGCATCGATAGAAAAAAATCATACCTTCAATTTGCGACTAGAATCATTATCGGGAAATAACGGCAAGGAATTTTTTTTAATTTGCAAATACAGGGAACCACGAAAAATACCCACAATAAGACTGTCTCCTGTGAATAAAATGTGCATATATCAAACAAATATGCACAGATTTTTATAAACATTACAGCATCTGTAGAAAAAATCATACCTACAATTTCACATTAGAATCATTATCGGGAAATAACGGGAAGGAATTTTTTTTATTTTGCAAATACAGGGAACCACGAAAAATACCCACAATAAGACTGTCTCCTGTGAATAAAATGTGCATATATCGAACAAATATGCACAGATTTTTATTAACATTACAGCATCGGTAGAAACAAATCATACCTTTAATTTGAGACTAGAATCATTATCGGGAAATAACGGGAAGGAATTTTTTTTAATTTGCAAATACAGGGAACCACGAAAAATACCCACAATAAGACTGTCCCCTGTGTATAAAATATGCATATATCAAACAAATATGCACAGATTTTTATAAACGTTATAGCATTGATAGAAAAAAAATCATACCTACAATTTGAAACTATAATCACTATCGGCAAATGTCGGGAAAGTATTTTTTTAATTTGTAAATATAGGGAACCACGAAAAATACCCACAATAAGACTGTCCCCTGTGTATAAAAAATGCATATATCGAACAACTATGCACAGATTTTTATAAACGTTACAGCATCTGTAGAAAAAAATCATACCTACAATTTAAGATTAGAATCATTATCGGGAAAGAACGGGAAGGAATTTTTTTTAATTTGCAAATACAGGGAACCACGAAAAATACCCACAATAAGACTGTCCCCTGTGTATCAAATATGAATATATCAAACAAATATGCACAGATTTTTATAAACGTTATAGCATCGGTAGAAAAAAATCATACCTACAATTTGAAACTATAATCACTATAGGCAAATGTCGGGAAAGTATTTTTTTAATTTGCAAATACAGGGAACCACGAAAAATACCCACAATAAGACTGTCTCCTGTGAATAAAATATGCATATATCGAACAAATATGCACAGATTTTTATTAACGTTGCAGCATTGGTAGAAAAAAAATCATACCTTCAATTTAAGACTAGAATCATTATCGGAAAATAACGGAAGGAATTTTTTTTAATTTGCAAATACAGGGAACCACGAAAAATACCCACAATAAGACTGTCCCCTGTGAATAAAATAGGCATATAACGCACAAATATGCACCGATTTCTATAAACGTTATAGCCGGTAGAAAAAATTCATACCTACAATTTGAGACCATAATCATTATCAGAAAACATCGGGAAGGTATTTTTTTTTAATTTGCAATTACAGGGAACCACGAAAAATACCCACAATAAGACTGTCCCCTGTGTATAAAATATAAATATATCGAACAAATATGCACAGCTTTTTATAAACGTTATAGCATCGGTAGAAAAAAAATCATACCTACAATTTGAAACTATAATCACTATCGGCAAATGTCAGGAAATATTTTTTTAATTTGTAAATATAGGGAACCACGAAAAATACCCACAATAAGACTGTCCTCTGTGTATAAAAAATGCATATATCGAAAAAATATGCACAGATTTTTATAAACATTATAGCATCGGTGGAACGAAATCATACCTTCAATTTAAGACTAGAATCATTATCGGGAAGCATTGGGAAGGTATTTTTTTTTTAATTTGCAAATAGAGGGAACCACGAAAAATACCCACAATAAGACTGTCCCCTGTGTATCAAATATGAATATATCAAACAAATATGCACAGATTTTTATAAACGTTATAGCATCGGTAGAAAAAAATCATACCTACAATTTGAAACTATAATCACTATCGGCAAATGTCGGGAAAGTATTTTTTTAATTTGTAAATATAGGGAACCACGAAAAATACCCACAATAAGACTGTCCCCTGTGTATAAAAAATGCAAATATCAAACAAATATGCACAGATTTTTATAAACGTTACAGCATCTGTAGAAAAAAATCATACCTACAATTTTAGAATAGAATCATTATCGGGAAATAACGGGAAGGAATTTTTTTTAATTTGCAAATACAGGGAACCACGAAAAATACCCACAATAAGACTGTCTCCTGTGAATAAAATATGCATATATCGAACAAATATGCACAGATTTTTATTAACGTTGCAGCATCGGTAGAAAAAAATCATACCTTCAATTTAAGACTAGAATCATTATCGGGAAATAACGGGAAGGAATTTTTTTTAATTTGCCAATACAGGGAACCACGAAAAATACCCACAATGAGACTGTCCCCTGTGTATCAAATATAAATATATCAAACAAATATGCACAGCTTTTTATAAACGTTACAGCATTGGTAGAAAAAAAATCATACCTACAATTTGAAACTATAATCACTATCGGCAAATGTCGGGAAAGTATTTTTTTAATTTGTAAATATAGGGAACCACGAAAAATACCCACAATAAGACTGTGAATAAAATATGCATATATCGCACAAATATGCACCGATTTCTATAAACGTTATAGCCGGTATAAAAAATTCATACCTACAATTTGAGACCATAATCATTATCAGAAAACATCGGAAAGGTATTTTTTTTATTTTGCAAATACAGGGAACCACGAAAAATACCCACAATAAGACTGTCCCCTGTGTATAAAATATGCATATATCAAACAAATATGCACAGATTTTTATAAACGTTATAGCATCGATAGAAAAAAAATCATACCTACAATTTGAAACTATAATCACTATCGGCAAATGTCGGGAAAGTATTTTTTTAATTTGTAAATATAGGGAACCACGAAAAATACCCACAATAAGACTGTCCCCTGTGTATAAAAAATGCATATATCGAACAAATATGCACAGATTTTTATAAACATTACAGCATCTGTAGAAAAAATCATACCTACAATTTCACATTAGAATCATTATCGGGAAATAACGGGAAGGAATTTTTTTTAATTTGCAAATACAGGGAACCACGAAAAATACCCACAATAAGACTGTCTCCTGTGAATAAAATGTGCATATATCAAACAAATGTGCACAGATTTTTATTAACGTTACAGCATCGGTAGAAAAAATCATACCTTCAATTTCAGATTAGAATCATTATCGGGAAATAACGGGAAAGAATTTTTTTTAATTTGCAAATACAGGGAACCACGAAAAATACCCACAATAAGACTGTCTCCTGTGAATAAAATGTGCATATATCAAACAAATATGCACAGATTTTTATAAACGTTATAGCATCGATAGAAAAAAATCATACCTTCAATTTGCGACTAGAATCATTATCGGGAAATAACGGCAAGGAATTTTTTTTAATTTGCAAATACAGGGAACCACGAAAAATACCCACAATAAGACTGTCTCCTGTGAATAAAATGTGCATATATCAAACAAATATGCACAGATTTTTATAAACATTACAGCATCTGTAGAAAAAATCATACCTACAATTTCACATTAGAATCATTATCGGGAAATAACGGGAAGGAATTTTTTTTATTTTGCAAATACAGGGAACCACGAAAAATACCCACAATAAGACTGTCTCCTGTGAATAAAATGTGCATATATCGAACAAATATGCACAGATTTTTATTAACATTACAGCATCGGTAGAAACAAATCATACCTTCAATTTGAGACTAGAATCATTATCGGGAAATAACGGGAAGGAATTTTTTTTAATTTGCAAATACAGGGAACCACGAAAAATACCCACAATAAGACTGTCCCCTGTGTATAAAAAATGCATATATCGAACAACTATGCACAGATTTTTATAAACGTTACAGCATCTGTAGAAAAAAATCATACCTACAATTTAAGATTAGAATCATTATCGGGAAAGAACGGGAAGGAATTTTTTTTAATTTGCAAATACAGGGAACCACGAAAAATACCCATAATAAGACTGTCCCCTGTGTATCAAATATGAATATATCAAACAAATATGCACAGATTTTTATAAACGTTATAGCATCGGTAGAAAAAAATCATACCTACAATTTGAAACTATAATCACTATAGGCAAATGTCGGGAAAGTATTTTTTTAATTTGCAAATACAGGGAACCACGAAAAATACCCACAATAAGACTGTCTCCTGTGAATAAAATATGCATATATCGAACAAATATGCACAGATTTTTATTAACGTTGCAGCATCGGTAGAAAAAAATCATACCTTCAATTTAAGACTAGAATCATTATCGGGAAATAACGGGAAGGAATTTTTTTTTAATTTGCCAATACAGGGAACCACGAAAAATACCCACAATGAGACTGTCCCC
The DNA here is from genome assembly GCA_936439885.1 of Nowickia ferox. NCBI lineage: Eukaryota > Metazoa > Arthropoda > Insecta > Diptera > Tachinidae > Nowickia > Nowickia ferox. Next base: position 47,949,196 of record OW387027.1, on the reverse strand, counting down.
TGTGTATCAAATATAAATATATCAAACAAATATGCACAGCTTTTTATAAACGTTACAGCATTGGTAGAAAAAAAATCATACCTTCAATTTAAGACTAGAATCATTATCGGGAAATAACGGGAAGGAATTTTTTTTTAATTTGCAAATACAGGGAACCACGAAAAATACCCACAATGAGACTGTCCCCTGTGTATCAAATATAAATATATCAAACAAATATGCACAGCTTTTTATAAACGTTACAGCATTGGTAGAAAAAAAATCATACCTTCAATTTAAGACTAGAATCATTATCGGAAAATAACGGAAGGAATTTTTTTTAATTTGCAAATACAGGGAACCACGAAAAATACCCACAATAAGACTGTCCCCTGTGAATAAAATAGGCATATAACGCACAAATATGCACCGATTTCTATAAACGTTATAGCCGGTAGAAAAAATTCATACCTACAATTTGAGACCATAATCATTATCAGAAAACATCGGGAAGGTATTTTTTTTTAATTTGCAATTACAGGGAACCACGAAAAATACCCACAATAAGACTGTCCCCTGTGTATAAAATATAAATATATCGAACAAATATGCACAGCTTTTTATAAACGTTATAGCATCGGTAGAAAAAAAATCATACCTACAATTTGAAACTATAATCACTATCGGCAAATGTCAGGAAATATTTTTTTAATTTGTAAATATAGGGAACCACGAAAAATACCCACAATAAGACTGTCCTCTGTGTATAAAAAATGCATATATCGAAAAAATATGCACAGATTTTTATAAACATTATAGCATCGGTGGAACGAAATCATACCTTCAATTTAAGACTAGAATCATTATCGGGAAGCATTGGGAAGGTATTTTTTTTTTAATTTGCAAATAGAGGGAACCACGAAAAATACCCACAATAAGACTGTCCCCTGTGTATCAAATATGAATATATCAAACAAATATGCACAGATTTTTATAAACGTTATAGCATCGGTAGAAAAAAATCATACCTACAATTTGAAACTATAATCACTATCGGCAAATGTCGGGAAAGTATTTTTTTAATTTGTAAATATAGGGAACCACGAAAAATACCCACAATAAGACTGTCCCCTGTGTATAAAAAATGCAAATATCAAACAAATATGCACAGATTTTTATAAACGTTACAGCATCTGTAGAAAAAAATCATACCTACAATTTTAGAATAGAATCATTATCGGGAAATAACGGGAAGGAATTTTTTTTAATTTGCAAATACAGGGAACCACGAAAAATACCCACAATAAGACTGTCTCCTGTGAATAAAATATGCATATATCGAACAAATATGCACAGATTTTTATTAACGTTGCAGCATCGGTAGAAAAAAATCATACCTTCAATTTAAGACTAGAATCATTATCGGGAAATAACGGGAAGGAATTTTTTTTAATTTGCCAATACAGGGAACCACGAAAAATACCCACAATGAGACTGTCCCCTGTGTATCAAATATAAATATATCAAACAAATATGCACAGCTTTTTATAAACGTTACAGCATTGGTAGAAAAAAAATCATACCTACAATTTGAAACTATAATCACTATCGGCAAATGTCGGGAAAGTATTTTTTTAATTTGTAAATATAGGGAACCACGAAAAATACCCACAATAAGACTGTGAATAAAATATGCATATATCGCACAAATATGCACCGATTTCTATAAACGTTATAGCCGGTATAAAAAATTCATACCTACAATTTGAGACCATAATCATTATCAGAAAACATCGGAAAGGTATTTTTTTTATTTTGCAAATACAGGGAACCACGAAAAATACCCACAATAAGACTGTCCCCTGTGTATAAAATATGCATATATCAAACAAATATGCACAGATTTTTATAAACGTTATAGCATCGATAGAAAAAAAATCATACCTACAATTTGAAACTATAATCACTATCGGCAAATGTCGGGAAAGTATTTTTTTAATTTGTAAATATAGGGAACCACGAAAAATACCCACAATAAGACTGTCCCCTGTGTATAAAAAATGCATATATCGAACAAATATGCACAGATTTTTATAAACATTACAGCATCTGTAGAAAAAATCATACCTACAATTTCACATTAGAATCATTATCGGGAAATAACGGGAAGGAATTTTTTTTAATTTGCAAATACAGGGAACCACGAAAAATACCCACAATAAGACTGTCTCCTGTGAATAAAATGTGCATATATCAAACAAATGTGCACAGATTTTTATTAACGTTACAGCATCGGTAGAAAAAATCATACCTTCAATTTCAGATTAGAATCATTATCGGGAAATAACGGGAAAGAATTTTTTTTAATTTGCAAATACAGGGAACCACGAAAAATACCCACAATAAGACTGTCTCCTGTGAATAAAATGTGCATATATCAAACAAATATGCACAGATTTTTATAAACGTTATAGCATCGATAGAAAAAAATCATACCTTCAATTTGCGACTAGAATCATTATCGGGAAATAACGGCAAGGAATTTTTTTTAATTTGCAAATACAGGGAACCACGAAAAATACCCACAATAAGACTGTCTCCTGTGAATAAAATGTGCATATATCAAACAAATATGCACAGATTTTTATAAACATTACAGCATCTGTAGAAAAAATCATACCTACAATTTCACATTAGAATCATTATCGGGAAATAACGGGAAGGAATTTTTTTTATTTTGCAAATACAGGGAACCACGAAAAATACCCACAATAAGACTGTCTCCTGTGAATAAAATGTGCATATATCGAACAAATATGCACAGATTTTTATTAACATTACAGCATCGGTAGAAACAAATCATACCTTCAATTTGAGACTAGAATCATTATCGGGAAATAACGGGAAGGAATTTTTTTTAATTTGCAAATACAGGGAACCACGAAAAATACCCACAATAAGACTGTCCCCTGTGTATAAAAAATGCATATATCGAACAACTATGCACAGATTTTTATAAACGTTACAGCATCTGTAGAAAAAAATCATACCTACAATTTAAGATTAGAATCATTATCGGGAAAGAACGGGAAGGAATTTTTTTTAATTTGCAAATACAGGAACCACGAAAAATACCCATAATAAGACTGTCCCCTGTGTATCAAATATGAATATATCAAACAAATATGCACAGATTTTTATAAACGTTATAGCATCGGTAGAAAAAAATCATACCTACAATTTGAAACTATAATCACTATAGGCAAATGTCGGGAAAGTATTTTTTTAATTTGCAAATACAGGGAACCACGAAAAATACCCACAATAAGACTGTCTCCTGTGAATAAAATATGCATATATCGAACAAATATGCACAGATTTTTATTAACGTTGCAGCATCGGTAGAAAAAAATCATACCTTCAATTTAAGACTAGAATCATTATCGGGAAATAACGGGAAGGAATTTTTTTTTAATTTGCCAATACAGGGAACCACGAAAAATACCCACAATGAGACTGTCCCCTGTGTATCAAATATAAATATATCAAACAAATATGCACAGCTTTTTATAAACGTTACAGCATTGGTAGAAAAAAAATCATACCTTCAATTTAAGACTAGAATCATTATCGGGAAATAACGGGAAGGAATTTTTTTTTAATTTGCAAATACAGGGAACCACGAAAAATACCCACAATAAGACTGTCCCCTGTGAATAAAATATGCATATATCGCACAAATATGCACCGATTTCTATAAACGTTATAGCCGGTATAAAAATGTCATACCTACAATTTGAGACCATAATCATTATCAGAAAACATCGGAAAGGTATTTTTTTTAATTTGCAAATACAGGGAACCACGAAAAATACCCACAATAAGACTGTCCCCTGTGTATAAAATATGCATATATCAAACAAATATGCACAGATTTTTATAAACGTTATAGCATCGATAGAAAAAAAATCATACCTACAATTTGAAACTATAATCACTATCGGCAAATGTCGGGAAAGTATTTTTTTAATTTGTAAATATAGGGAACCACGAAAAATACCCACAATAAGACTGTCCCCTGTGTATAAAAAATGCATATATCGAACAAATATGCACAGATTTTTATAAACATTACAGCATCTGTAGAAAAAATCATACCTACAATTTCACATTAGAATCATTATCGGGAAATAACGGGAAGGAATTTTTTTTAATTTGCAAATACAGGGAACCACGAAAAATACCCACAATAAGACTGTCTCCTGTGAATAAAATGTGCATATATCAAACAAATATGCACAGATTTTTTATTAACGTTACAGCATCGGTAGAAAAAATCATACCTTCAATTTCAGATTAGAATCATTATCGGGAAATAACGGGAAAGAATTTTTTTTAATTTGCAAATACAGGGAACCACGAAAAATACCCACAATAAGACTGTCTCCTGTGAATAAAATGTGCATATATCAAACAAATATGCACAGATTTTTATAAACGTTATAGCATCGATAGAAAAAAATCATACCTTCAATTTGCGACTAGAATCATTATCGGGAAATAACGGCAAGGAATTTTTTTTAATTTGCAAATACAGGGAACCACGAAAAATACCCACAATAAGACTGTCTCCTGTGAATAAAATGTGCATATATCAAACAAATATGCACAGATTTTTATAAACATTACAGCATCTGTAGAAAAAATCATACCTACAATTTCACATTAGAATCATTATCGGGAAATAACGGGAAGGAATTTTTTTTATTTTGCAAATACAGGGAACCACGAAAAATACCCACAATAAGACTGTCTCCTGTGAATAAAATGTGCATATATCGAACAAATATGCACAGATTTTTATTAACATTACAGCATCGGTAGAAACAAATCATACCTTTAATTTGAGACTAGAATCATTATCGGGAAATAACGGGAAGGAATTTTTTTTAATTTGCAAATACAGGGAACCACGAAAAATACCCACAATAAGACTGTCCCCTGTGTATAAAATATGCATATATCAAACAAATATGCACAGATTTTTATAAACGTTATAGCATTGATAGAAAAAAAATCATACCTACAATTTGAAACTATAATCACTATCGGCAAATGTCGGGAAAGTATTTTTTTAATTTGTAAATATAGGGAACCACGAAAAATACCCACAATAAGACTGTCCCCTGTGTATAAAAAATGCATATATCGAACAACTATGCACAGATTTTTATAAACGTTACAGCATCTGTAGAAAAAAATCATACCTACAATTTAAGATTAGAATCATTATCGGGAAAGAACGGGAAGGAATTTTTTTTAATTTGCAAATACAGGGAACCACGAAAAATACCCACAATAAGACTGTCCCCTGTGTATCAAATATGAATATATCAAACAAATATGCACAGATTTTTATAAACGTTATAGCATCGGTAGAAAAAAATCATACCTACAATTTGAAACTATAATCACTATAGGCAAATGTCGGGAAAGTATTTTTTTAATTTGCAAATACAGGGAACCACGAAAAATACCCACAATAAGACTGTCTCCTGTGAATAAAATATGCATATATCGAACAAATATGCACAGATTTTTATTAACGTTGCAGCATCGGTAGAAAAAAATCATACCTTCAATTTAAGACTAGAATCATTATCGGGAAATAACGGGAAGGAATTTTTTTTTAATTTGCCAATACAGGGAACCACGAAAAATACCCACAATGAGACTGTCCCCTGTGTATCAAATATAAATATATCAAACAAATATGCACAGCTTTTTATAAACGTTACAGCATTGGTAGAAAAAAAATCATACCTTCAATTTAAGACTAGAATCATTATCGGAAAATAACGGAAGGAATTTTTTTTAATTTGCAAATACAGGGAACCACGAAAAATACCCACAATAAGACTGTCCCCTGTGAATAAAATAGGCATATAACGCACAAATATGCACCGATTTCTATAAACGTTATAGCCGGTAGAAAAAATTCATACCTACAATTTGAGACCATAATCATTATCAGAAAACATCGGGAAGGTATATTTTTTTAATTTGCAATTACAGGGAACCACGAAAAATACCCACAATAAGACTGTCCCCTGTGTATAAAATATAAATATATCGAACAAATATGCACAGCTTTTTATAAACGTTATAGCATCGGTAGAAAAAAAATCATACCTACAATTTGAAACTATAATCACTATCGGCAAATGTCAGGAAATATTTTTTTAATTTGTAAATATAGGGAACCACGAAAAATACCCACAATAAGACTGTCCTCTGTGTATAAAAAATGCATATATCGAAAAAATATGCACAGATTTTTATAAACATTATAGCATCGGTGGAACGAAATCATACCTTCAATTTAAGACTAGAATCATTATCGGGAAGCATTGGGAAGGTATTTTTTTTTTAATTTGCAAATAGAGGGAACCACGAAAAATACCCACAATAAGACTGTCCCCTGTGTATCAAATATGAATATATCAAACAAATATGCACAGATTTTTATAAACGTTATAGCATCGGTAGAAAAAAATCATACCTACAATTTGAAACTATAATCACTATCGGCAAATGTCGGGAAAGTATTTTTTTAATTTGTAAATATAGGGAACCACGAAAAATACCCACAATAAGACTGTCCCCTGTGTATAAAAAATGCAAATATCAAACAAATATGCACAGATTTTTATAAACGTTACAGCATCTGTAGAAAAAAATCATACCTACAATTTTAGAATAGAATCATTATCGGGAAATAACGGGAAGGAATTTTTTTTAATTTGCAAATACAGGGAACCACGAAAAATACCCACAATAAGACTGTCTCCTGTGAATAAAATATGCATATATCGAACAAATATGCACAGATTTTTATTAACGTTGCAGCATCGGTAGAAAAAAATCATACCTTCAATTTAAGACTAGAATCATTATCGGGAAATAACGGGAAGGAATTTTTTTTAATTTGCCAATACAGGGAACCACGAAAAATACCCACAATGAGACTGTCCCCTGTGTATCAAATATAAATATATCAAACAAATATGCACAGCTTTTTATAAACGTTACAGCATTGGTAGAAAAAAAATCATACCTACAATTTGAAACTATAATCACTATCGGCAAATGTCGGGAAAGTATTTTTTTAATTTGTAAATATAGGGAACCACGAAAAATACCCACAATAAGACTGTCCCCTGTGTATAAAAAATGCATATATCGAACAACTATGCACAGATTTTTATAAACGTTACAGCATCTGTAGAAAAAAATCATACCTACAATTTAAGATTAGAATCATTATCGGGAAAGAACGGGAAGGAATTTTTTTTAATTTGCAAATACAGGGAACCACGAAAAATACCCACAATAAGACTGTCCCCTGTGTATCAAATATGAATATATCAAACAAATATGCACAGATTTTTATAAACGTTATAGCATCGGTAGAAAAAAATCATACCTACAATTTGAAACTATAATCACTATAGGCAAATGTCGGGAAAGTATTTTTTTAATTTGCAAATACAGGGAACCACGAAAAATACCCACAATAAGACTGTCTCCTGTGAATAAAATATGCATATATCGAACAAATATGCACAGATTTTTATTAACGTTGCAGCATCGGTAGAAAAAAATCATACCTTCAATTTAAGACTAGAATCATTATCGGGAAATAACGGGAAGGAATTTTTTTTTAATTTGCCAATACAGGGAACCACGAAAAATACCCACAATGAGACTGTCCCCTGTGTATCAAATATAAATATATCAAACAAATATGCACAGCTTTTTATAAACGTTACAGCATTGGTAGAAAAAAAATCATACCTTCAATTTAAGACTAGAATCATTATCGGAAAATAACGGAAGGAATTTTTTTTAATTTGCAAATACAGGGAACCACGAAAAATACCCACAATAAGACTGTCCCCTGTGAATAAAATAGGCATATAACGCACAAATATGCACCGATTTCTATAAACGTTATAGCCGGTAGAAAAAATTCATACCTACAATTTGAGACCATAATCATTATCAGAAAACATCGGGAAGGTATATTTTTTTAATTTGCAATTACAGGGAACCACGAAAAATACCCACAATAAGACTGTCCCCTGTGTATAAAATATAAATATATCGAACAAATATGCACAGCTTTTTATAAACGTTATAGCATCGGTAGAAAAAAAATCATACCTACAATTTGAAACTATAATCACTATCGGCAAATGTCAGGAAATATTTTTTTAATTTGTAAATATAGGGAACCACGAAAAATACCCACAATAAGACTGTCCTCTGTGTATAAAAAATGCATATATCGAAAAAATATGCACAGATTTTTATAAACATTATAGCATCGGTGGAACGAAATCATACCTTCAATTTAAGACTAGAATCATTATCGGGAAGCATTGGGAAGGTATTTTTTTTTTAATTTGCAAATAGAGGGAACCACGAAAAATACCCACAATAAGACTGTCCCCTGTGTATCAAATATGAATATATCAAACAAATATGCACAGATTTTTATAAACGTTATAGCATCGGTAGAAAAAAATCATACCTACAATTTGAAACTATAATCACTATCGGCAAATGTCGGGAAAGTATTTTTTTAATTTGTAAATATAGGGAACCACGAAAAATACCCACAATAAGACTGTCCCCTGTGTATAAAAAATGCAAATATCAAACAAATATGCACAGATTTTTATAAACGTTACAGCATCTGTAGAAAAAAATCATACCTACAATTTTAGAATAGAATCATTATCGGGAAATAACGGGAAGGAATTTTTTTTAATTTGCAAATACAGGGAACCACGAAAAATACCCACAATAAGACTGTCTCCTGTGAATAAAATATGCATATATCGAACAAATATGCACAGATTTTTATTAACGTTGCAGCATCGGTAGAAAAAAATCATACCTTCAATTTAAGACTAGAATCATTATCGGGAAATAACGGGAAGGAATTTTTTTTAATTTGCCAATACAGGGAACCACGAAAAATACCCACAATGAGACTGTCCCCTGTGTATCAAATATAAATATATCAAACAAATATGCACAGCTTTTTATAAACGTTACAGCATTGGTAGAAAAAAAATCATACCTACAATTTGAAACTATAATCACTATCGGCAAATGTCGGGAAAGTATTTTTTTAATTTGTAAATATAGGGAACCACGAAAAATACCCACAATAAGACTGTGAATAAAATATGCATATATCGCACAAATATGCACCGATTTCTATAAACGTTATAGCCGGTATAAAAAATTCATACCTACAATTTGAGACCATAATCATTATCAGAAAACATCGGAAAGGTATTTTTTTTAATTTGCAAATACAGGGAACCACGAAAAATACCCACAATAAGACTGTCCCCTGTGTATAAAATATGCATATATCAAACAAATATGCACAGATTTTTATAAACGTTATAGCATCGATAGAAAAAAAATCATACCTACAATTTGAAACTATAATCACTATCGGCAAATGTCGGGAAAGTATTTTTTTAATTTGTAAATATAGGGAACCACGAAAAATACCCACAATAAGACTGTCCCCTGTGTATAAAAAATGCATATATCGAACAAATATGCACAGATTTTTATAAACATTACAGCATCTGTAGAAAAAATCATACCTACAATTTCACATTAGAATCATTATCGGGAAATAACGGGAAGGAATTTTTTTTAATTTGCAAATACAGGGAACCACGAAAAATACCCATAATAAGACTGTCTCCTGTGAATAAAATGTGCATATATCAAACAAATATGCACAGATTTTTATTAACGTTACAGCATCGGTAGAAAAAATCATACCTTCAATTTCAGATTAGAATCATTATCGGGAAATAACGGGAAAGAATTTTTTTTAATTTGCAAATACAGGGAACCACGAAAAATACCCACAATAAGACTGTCTCCTGTGAATAAAATGTGCATATATCAAACAAATATGCACAGATTTTTATAAACGTTATAGCATCGATAGAAAAAAATCATACCTTCAATTTGCGACTAGAATCATTATCGGGAAATAACGGCAAGGAATTTTTTTTTAATTTGCAAATACAGGGAACCACGAAAAATACCCACAATAAGACTGTCTCCTGTGAATAAAATGTGCATATATCAAACAAATATGCACAGATTTTTATAAACATTACAGCATCTGTAGAAAAAATCATACCTACAATTTCACATTAGAATCATTATCGGGAAATAACGGGAAGGAATTTTTTTTATTTTGCAAATACAGGGAACCACGAAAAATACCCACAATAAGACTGTCTCCTGTGAATAAAATGTGCATATATCGAACAAATATGCACAGATTTTTATTAACATTACAGCATCGGTAGAAACAAATCATACCTTCAATTTGAGACTAGAATCATTATCGGGAAATAACGGGAAGGAATTTTTTTTAATTTGCAAATACAGGGAACCACGAAAAATACCCACAATAAGACTGTCCCCTGTGTATAAAATATGCATATATCAAACAAATATGCACAGATTTTTATAAACGTTATAGCATCGATAGAAAAAAAATCATACCTACAATTTGAAACTATAATCACTATCGGCAAATGTCGGGAAAGTATTTTTTTAATTTGTAAATATAGGGAACCACGAAAAATACCCACAATAAGACTGTCCCCTGTGTATAAAAAATGCATATATCGAACAACTATGCACAGATTTTTATAAACGTTACAGCATCTGTAGAAAAAAATCATACCTACAATTTAAGATTAGAATCATTATCGGGAAAGAACGGGAAGGAATTTTTTTTAATTTGCAAATACAGGGAACCACGAAAAATACCCATAATAAGACTGTCCCCTGTGTATCAAATATGAATATATCAAACAAATATGCACAGATTTTTATAAACGTTATAGCATCGGTAGAAAAAAATCATACCTACAATTTGAAACTATAATCACTATAGGCAAATGTCGGGAAAGTATTTTTTTAATTTGCAAATACAGGGAACCACGAAAAATACCCACAATAAGACTGTCTCCTGTGAATAAAATATGCATATATCGAACAAATATGCACAGATTTTTATTAACGTTGCAGCATCGGTAGAAAAAAATCATACCTTCAATTTAAGACTAGAATCATTATCGGGAAATAACGGGAAGGAATTTTTTTTTAATTTGCCAATACAGGGAACCACGAAAAATACCCACAATGAGACTGTCCCCTGTGTATCAAATATAAATATATCAAACAAATATGCACAGCTTTTTATAAACGTTACAGCATTGGTAGAAAAAAAATCATACCTTCAATTTAAGACTAGAATCATTATCGGAAAATAACGGAAGGAATTTTTTTTAATTTGCAAATACAGGGAACCACGAAAAATACCCACAATAAGACTGTCCCCTGTGAATAAAATAGGCATATAACGCACAAATATGCACCGATTTCTATAAACGTTATAGCCGGTAGAAAAAATTCATACCTACAATTTGAGACCATAATCATTATCAGAAAACATCGGGAAGGTATTTTTTTTTAATTTGCAATTACAGGGAACCACGAAAAATACCCACAATAAGACTGTCCCCTGTGTATAAAATATAAATATATCGAACAAATATGCACAGCTTTTTATAAACGTTATAGCATCGGTAGAAAAAAAATCATACCTACAATTTGAAACTATAATCACTATCGGCAAATGTCAGGAAATATTTTTTTAATTTGTAAATATAGGGAACCACGAAAAATACCCACAATAAGACTGTCCTCTGTGTATAAAAAATGCATATATTGAAAAAATATGCACAGATTTTTATAAACATTATAGCATCGGTGGAACGAAATCATACCTTCAATTTAAGACTAGAATCATTATCGGGAAGCATTGGGAAGGTATTTTTTTTTTAATTTGCAAATAGAGGGAACCACGAAAAATACCCACAATAAGACTGTCCCCTGTGTATCAAATATGAATATATCAAACAAATATGCACAGATTTTTATAAACGTTATAGCATCGGTAGAAAAAAATCATACCTACAATTTGAAACTATAATCACTATCGGCAAATGTCGGGAAAGTATTTTTTTAATTTGTAAATATAGGGAACCACGAAAAATACCCACAATAAGACTGTCCCCTGTGTATAAAAAATGCAAATATCAAACAAATATGCACAGATTTTTATAAACGTTACAGCATCTGTAGAAAAAAATCATACCTACAATTTTAGAATAGAATCATTATCGGGAAATAACGGGAAGGAATTTTTTTTAATTTGCAAATACAGGGAACCACGAAAAATACCCACAATAAGACTGTCTCCTGTGAATAAAATATGCATATATCGAACAAATATGCACAGATTTTTATTAACGTTGCAGCATCGGTAGAAAAAAATCATACCTTCAATTTAAGACTAGAATCATTATCGGGAAATAACGGGAAGGAATTTTTTTTAATTTGCCAATACAGGGAACCACGAAAAATACCCACAATGAGACTGTCCCCTGTGTATCAAATATAAATATATCAAACAAATATGCACAGCTTTTTATAAACGTTACAGCATTGGTAGAAAAAAAATCATACCTACAATTTGAAACTATAATCACTATCGGCAAATGTCGGGAAAGTATTTTTTTAATTTGTAAATATAGGGAACCACGAAAAATACCCACAATAAGACTGTCCCCTGTGAATAAAATATGCATATATCGCACAAATATGCACCGATTTCTATAAACGTTATAGCCGGTATAAAAAATTCATACCTACAATTTGAGACCATAATCATTATCAGAAAACATCGGAAAGGTATTTTTTTTAATTTGCAAATACAGGGAACCACGAAAAATACCCACAATAAGACTGTCCCCTGTGTATAAAATATGCATATATCAAACAAATATGCACAGATTTTTATAAACGTTATAGCATCGATAGAAAAAAAATCATACCTACAATTTGAAACTATAATCACTATCGGCAAATGTCGGGAAAGTATTTTTTTAATTTGTAAATATAGGGAACCACGAAAAATACCCACAATAAGACTGTCCCCTGTGTATAAAAAATGCATATATCGAACAAATATGCACAGATTTTTATAAACATTAGAGCATCTGTAGAAAAAATCATACCTACAATTTCACATTAGAATCATTATCGGGAAATAACGGGAAGGAATTTTTTTTAATTTGCAAATACAGGGAACCACGAAAAATACCCACAATAAGACTGTCTCCTGTGAATAAAATGTGCATATATCAAACAAATATGCACAGATTTTTATTAACGTTACAGCATCGGTAGAAAAAATCATACCTTCAATTTCAGATTAGAATCATTATCGGGAAATAACGCGAAAGAATTTTTTTTAATTTGCAAATACAGGGAACCACGAAAAATACCCACAATAAGACTGTCTCCTGTGAATAAAATGTGCATATATCAAACAAATATGCACAGATTTTTATAAACGTTATAGCATCGATAGAAAAAAATCATACCTTCAATTTGCGACTAGAATCATTATCGGGAAATAACGGCAAGGAATTTTTTTTAATTTGCAAATACAGGGAACCACGAAAAATACCCACAATAAGACTGTCTCCTGTGAATAAAATGTGCATATATCAAACAAATATGCACAGATTTTTATAAACATTACAGCATCTGTAGAAAAAATCATACCTACAATTTCACATTAGAATCATTATCGGGAAATAACGGGAAGGAATTTTTTTTAATTTGCAAACACAGGGAACCACGAAAAATACCCACAATAAGACTGTCTCCTGTGAATAAAATGTGCATATATCAAACAAATATGCACAGATTTTTATAAACGTTATAGCATCAATAGAAAAAAATCATACCTTCAATTTGAGACTAGAATCATTATCGGGAAATAACGGGAAGGAGTTTTTTTTAATTTGCAAATACAGGGAACCACGAAAAATACCCACAATAAGACTGTCTCCTGTGAATAAAATGTGCATATATCAAACAAATATGCACAGATTTTTATAAACATTACAGCATCTGTAGAAAAAATCATACCTACAATTTCACTTTAGAATCATTATCGGGAAATAACGGGAAGGAATTTTTTTTAATTTGCAAATACAGGGAACCACGAAAAATACCCACAATAAGACTGTCTCCTGTGAATAAAATGTGCATATATCGAACAAATATGCACAGATTTTTATTAACGTTACAGCATCGGTAGAAAAAAATCATACCTTCAATTTGAGACTAGAATCATTATCAGGAAATAACGGGAAGGAATTTTTTTTAATTTGCAAATACAGGGAACCACGAAAAATACCTACAATAAGACTGTCCCCTGTGTATAAAATATGCATATATCAAACAAATATGCACAGATTTTTATAAACGTTATAGCATCGATAGAAAAAAAATCATACCTACAATTTGAAACTATAATCACTATCGGCAAATGTCAGGAAAGTATTTTTTTAATTTGTAAATATATTGAACCACGAAAAATACCCACAATAAGACTGTCCCCTGTGTATAAAAAATGCATATATCGAACAAATATGCACAGATTTTTATAAACGTTACAGCATCTGTAGAAAAAAATCATACCTACAATTTAAGATTAGAATCATTATCGGGAAAGAACGGGAAGGAATTTTTTTTAATTTGCAAATACAGGGAACCACGAAAAATACCCATAATAAGACTGTCCCCTGTGTATCAAATATGAATATATCAAACAAATATGCACAGATTTTTATAAACGTTATAGCATCGGTAGAAAAAAATCATACCTACAATTTGAAACTATAATCACTATAGGCAAATGTCGGGAAAGTATTTTTTTAATTTGCAAATACAGGGAACCACGAAAAATACCCACAATAAGACTGTATCCTGTGAATAAAATATGCATATATCGAACAACTATTCACAGCTTTTTATTAACGTTACAGCATCGGTAGAAAAAAATCATACCTTCAATTTCAGATTAGAATAATTATCGGGAAATAACGGGAAGGAATTTTTTTTAATTTGCAAACACAGGGAACCACGAAAAATACCCACAATAAGACTGTCTCCTGTGAATAAAATGTGCATATATCAAACAAATATGCACAGATTTTTATAAACGTTATAGCATCAATAGAAAAAAATCATACCTTCAATTTGAGACTAGAATCATTATCGGGAAATAACGGGAAGGAGTTTTTTTTAATTTGCAAATACAGGGAACCACGAAAAATACCCACAATAAGACTGTCTCCTGTGAATAAAATGTGCATATATCAAACAAATATGCACAGATTTTTATAAACATTACAGCATCTGTAGAAAAAATCATACCTACAATTTCACTTTAGAATCATTATCGGGAAATAACGGGAAGGAATTTTTTTTAATTTGCAAATACAGGGAACCACGAAAAATACCCACAATAAGACTGTCTCCTGTGAATAAAATGTGCATATATCGAACAAATATGCACAGATTTTTATTAACGTTACAGCATCGGTAGAAAAAAATCATACCTTCAATTTGAGACTAGAATCATTATCAGGAAATAACGGGAAGGAATTTTTTTTAATTTGCAAATACAGGGAACCACGAAAAATACCTACAATAAGACTGTCCCCTGTGTATAAAATATGCATATATCAAACAAATATGCACAGATTTTTATAAACGTTATAGCATCGATAGAAAAAAAATCATACCTACAATTTGAAACTATAATCACTATCGGCAAATGTCAGGAAAGTATTTTTTTAATTTGTAAATATAGGGAACCACGAAAAATACCCACAATAAGACTGTCCCCTGTGTATAAAAAATGCATATATCGAACAAATATGCACAGATTTTTATAAACGTTACAGCATCTGTAGAAAAAAATCATACCTACAATTTAAGATTAGAATCATTATCGGGAAAGAACGGGAAGGAATTTTTTTTAATTTGCAAATACAGGGAACCACGAAAAATACCCATAATAAGACTGTCCCCTGTGTATCAAATATGAATATATCAAACAAATATGCACAGATTTTTATAAACGTTATAGCATCGGTAGAAAAAAATCATACCTACAATTTGAAACTATAATCACTATAGGCAAATGTCGGGAAAGTATTTTTTTAATTTGCAAATACAGGGAACCACGAAAAATACCCACAATAAGACTGTATCCTGTGAATAAAATATGCATATATCGAACAACTATTCACAGCTTTTTATTAACGTTACAGCATCGGTAGAAAAAAATCATACCTTCAATTTCAGATTAGAATAATTATCGGGAAATAACGGGAAGGAATTTTTTTTAATTTGCAAACACAGGGAACCACGAAAAATACCCACAATAAGACTGTCTCCTGTGAATAAAATGTGCATATATCAAACAAATATGCACAGATTTTTATAAACGTTATAGCATCAATAGAAAAAAATCATACCTTCAATTTGAGACTAGAATCATTATCGGGAAATAACGGGAAGGAGTTTTTTTTAATTTGCAAATACAGGGAACCACGAAAAATACCCACAATAAGACTGTCTCCTGTGAATAAAATGTGCATATATCAAACAAATATGCACAGATTTTTATAAACATTACAGCATCTGTAGAAAAAATCATACCTACAATTTCACTTTAGAATCATTATCGGGAAATAACGGGAAGGAATTTTTTTTAATTTGCAAATACAGGGAACCACGAAAAATACCCACAATAAGACTGTCTCCTGTGAATAAAATGTGCATATATCGAACAAATATGCACAGATTTTTATTAACGTTACAGCATCGGTAGAAAAAAATCATACCTTCAATTTGAGACTAGAATCATTATCAGGAAATAACGGGAAGGAATTTTTTTTAATTTGCAAATACAGGGAACCACGAAAAATACCTACAATAAGACTGTCCCCTGTGTATAAAATATGCATATATCAAACAAATATGCACAGATTTTTATAAACGTTATAGCATCGATAGAAAAAAAATCATACCTACAATTTGAAACTATAATCACTATCGGCAAATGTCAGGAAAGTATTTTTTTAATTTGTAAATATAGGGAACCACGAAAAATACCCACAATAAGACTGTCCCCTGTGTATAAAAAATGCATATATCGAACAAATATGCACAGATTTTTATAAACGTTACAGCATCTGTAGAAAAAAATCATACCTACAATTTAAGATTAGAATCATTATCGGGAAAGAACGGGAAGGAATTTTTTTTAATTTGCAAATACAGGGAACCACGAAAAATACCCACAATAAGACTGTCTCCTGTGAATAAAATATGCATATATCGAACAAATATGCACAGATTTTTATAAACGTTACAGCATCGGTAGAAAAAAATCATACCTTCAATTTAAGACTAGAATCATTATCGGGAAATAACGGGAAGGAATTTTTTTTAATTTGCAAATACAGGGAACCACGAAAAATACCCACAATAAGACTGTCCCCTGTGTATAAAATGTGCATATATCGAACAAATATGCACAGATTTTTATTAACGTTATAGCATCGGTGGAATAAAATCATACCTTCAATTTAAGACTAGAATCATTATCAGGAAGCATTGGGAAGGTATTTTTTTTTAATTTGCAAATACAGGGAACCACGATAAGACTGTCTCCTGTGTATCAAATATGAATATATCAAACAAATATGCACAGATTTTTATAAACGTTATAGCATCGGTAGAAAAAAAATCATACCTACAATTTAAAACTATAATCACTATCGGCAAATGTCGGGAAAGTATTTTTTTAATTTGCAAATACAGGGAACCACGAAAAATACCCACAATAAGACTGTCCCCTGTGTATAAAATATGCATATATCGAACAAATATCCACAGATTTTTATATATATCGACCAAATATGCACAGATTTTTATAAACGTTACAGCATCGGTAGAAAAAAATCATACCTACAATTTAAGATTAGAATCATTATCGGGAAATAACGGGAAGGAATTTTTTTTAATTTGCAAATACAGGGAACCACGAAAAATACCCACAATAAGACTGTCCCCTGTGTATAAAATATGCATATATCGAACAAATATGCACAGATTTTTATTAACGTTATAGCATCGGTGGAATGAAATCATACCTTCAATTTCAGACTAGAATCATTATCGGGAAGCATTGGGAAGGTATTTTTTTTTTAATTTGCAAATACAGGGAACCACGAAAAATACCCACAATAAGACTGTCCCCTGTGCATAAAATATGAATATATCAAACAAATATGCACAGATTTTTATAAACGTTATAGCATCGGTAGAAAAAAAATCATACCTACAATTTGAAACTATAATTACTATCGGCAAATGTCGTGAAAGTATTTTTTTAATTTGTAAATATAGGGAACCACGAAAAATACCCACAATAAGACTGTCCCCTGTGTATAAAAAATGCATATATAGAACAAATATGCACAGATTTTTATAAACGTTACAGCATCTGTAGAAAAAAATCATACCTACAACTTCACATTAGAATCATTATCGGGAAATAACGGGAAGGAATATTTTTTTAATTGCAAATACAGGGAACCACGAAAAATACCCACAATAAGACTGTCTCCTGTGAATAAAATGTGCATATATCGAACAAATATGCACAGATTTTTATTAACGTTACAGCATCGGTAGAAAAAAATCATACCTTCAATTTAACACTAGAATCGTTATCGGGAAATAACGGGAAGGAATTTTTTTTAATTTGCAAATACAGGGAACCACGAAAAATACCCACAATAAGACTGTCCCCTGTGCATCAAATATTAATATATCAAACAAATATGCACAGATTTTTATAAACGTTATAGCATCGGTAGAAAAAAAATCATACCTACAATTTGAAACTATAATCACTATCGGCAAATGTCGGGAAAGTATTTTTTTAATTTGTAAATATAGGGAACCACGAAAAATACCCACAATAAGACTGTCCCTTGTGTGTAAAATATGCATATATCGAACAAATATGCACAGATTTTTATAAACGTTATAGCATCGGTGGAACGAAATCATACCTTCAATTTAAGACTAGAATCATTATCGGGAAGCATTGGGAAGGTATTTTTTTTTAATTTGCAAATACAGGGAACCACGAAAAATACCCACAATAAGACTGTCCCCTGTGTATCAAATATGAATATATCAAACAAATATGCACAGATTTTTATAAACGTTATAGCATCGGTAGAAAAAAAATAATACCTACAATTTGAAACTATAATCACTATCGGCAAATGTCGGGAAAGTATTTTTTTAATTTGTAAATATAGGGAACCACGGAAAATACCCACAATAAGACTGTCCCCTGTGTATAAGAAATGCATATATCGAACAAATATGTACAGATTTTTATAAACGTTACAGCATCTGTAGAAAAAAATCATACCTACAATTTCAGATTAGAAACATTATCGGGAAATAACGGGAAGGAATTTTTTTTAATTTGCAAATACAGGGAACCACGAAAAATACCCACAATACGACTGTCTCCTGTGAATAAAATATGCATATATCGAACAAATATGCACAGATTTTTATTAACGTTACAGCATCGGTAGAAAAAAATCATACCTTCAATTTAAGACTAGAATCATTATCGGAAAATAACGGAAGGAATTTTTTTTAATTTGCAAATACAGGGAACCACGAAAAATACCCACAATAAGACAGATTTTTATTAACGTTACAGCATCGGTAGAAAAAAATCATACCTTCAATTTAAGACTAGAATCATTATCGGAAAATAACGGAAGGAATTTTTTTTAATTTGCAAATACAGGGAACCACGAAAAATACCCACAATAAGACTGTCCCCTGTGAATAAAATAGGCATATAACGCACAAATATGCACCGATTTCTATAAACGTTATAGCCGGTAGAAAAAATTCATTACTACAATTTGAGACCATAATCATTATCAGAAACATCGGGAAGGTATTTTTTTTTAATTTGCAATTACAGGGAACCACGAAAAATACCCACAATAAGACTGTCCCCTGTGTATAAAATATAAATATATCGAACAAATATGCACAGCTTTTTATAAACGTTATAGCATCGGTAGAAAAAAAATCATACCTACAATTTGAAACTATAATCACTATCGGCAATTGTCGGGAAATATTTTTTTAATTTGTAAATATAGGGAACCACGAAAAATACCCACAATAAGACTGTCCTCTGTGTATAAAAAATGCATATATCGAAAAAATATGCACAGATTTTTATAAACATTATAGCATCGGTTGAATTAAATCATACCTTCAATTTAAAACTAGAATCATTATCGGGAAGCATTGGGAAGGTATTTTTTTTTAATTTGCAAATAGAGGGAACCACGAAAAATACCCACAATAAGACTGTCCCCTGTGTATCAAATATGAATATATCAAACAAATATGCACAGATTTTTATAAACGTTATAGCATCGGTAGAAAAAAATCATACCTACAATTTGAAACTATAATCACTATCGGCAAATGTCGGGAAAGTATTTTTTTAATTTGTAAATATAGGGAACCACGAAAAATACCCACAATAAGACTGTCCCCTGTGTATAAAAAATGCAAATATCAAACAAATATGCACAGATTTTTATAAACGTTACAGCATCTGTAGAAAAAAATCATACCTACAATTTCAGAATAGAATCATTATCGGGAAATAACGGGAAGGAATTTTTTTTAATTTGCAAATACAGGGAACCACGAAAAATACCCACAATAAGACTGTCTCCTGTGAATAAAATATGCATATATCGAACAAATATGCACAGATTTTTATTAACGTTGCAGCATCGGTAGAAAAAAATCATACCTTCAATTTAAGACTAGAATCATTATCGGGAAATAACGGGAAGGAATTTTTTTTAATTTGCCAATACAGGGAACCACGAAAAATACCCACAATGAGACTGTCCCCTGTGTATCAAATATGAATATATCAAACAAATATGCACAGCTTTTTATAAACGTTACAGCATTGGTAGAAAAAAAAATCATACCTACAATTTGAAACTATAATCACTATCGGCAAATGTCGGGAAAGTATTTTTTTAATTTGTAAATATAGGGAACCACGAAAAATACCCACAATAAGACTGTCCCCTGTGAATAAAATATGCATATATCGCACAAATATGCACCGATTTCTATAAACGTTATAGCCGGTATAAAAAATTCATACCTACAATTTGAGACCATAATCATTATCAGAAAACATCGGAAAGGTATTTTTTTTAATTTGCAAATACAGGGAACCACGAAAAATACCCACAATAAGACTGTCCCCTGTGTATAAAATATGCATATATCAAACAAATATGCACAGATTTTTATAAACGTTATAGCATCGATAGAAAAAAAATCATACCTACAATTTGAAACTATAATCACTATCGGCAAATGTCGGGAAAGTATTTTTTTAATTTGTAAATACAGGGAACCACGAAAAATACCCACAATAAGACTGTCTCCTGTGAATAAAATATGCATATATCGAACAACTATGCACAGCTTTTTATTAACGTTACAGCATCGGTAGAAAAAAATCATACCTTCAATTTGAGACTAGAATCATTATCGGGAAATAACGGGAAGGAATTTTTTTTAATTTGCAAATACAGGGAACCACAAAAAATACCCACAATAAGACTGTCTCCTGTGAATAAAATGTGCATATATCAAACAAATATGCACAGATTTTTATAAACATTACAGCATCTGTAGAAAAAATCATACCTACAATTTCACATTAGAATCATTATCGGGAAATAACGGGAAGGAATTTTTTTTAATTTGCAAATACAGGGAACCACGAAAAATACCCACAATAAGACTGTCTCCTGTGAATAAAATGTGCATATATCGAACAAATATGCACAGATTTTTATTAACGTTACACCATCGGTAGAAACAAATCATACCTTCAATTTGAGACTAGAATCATTATCGGGAAATAACGGGAAGGAATTTTTTTTAATTTGCAAATACAGGGAACCACGAAAAATACCCACAATAAGACTGTCCCCTGTGTATAAAATATGCATATATCAAACAAATATGCACAGATTTTTATAAACGTTATAGCATCGATAGAAAAAAAATCATACCTACAATTTGAAACTATAATCACTATCGGCAAATGTCGGGAAAGTATTTTTTTAATTTGTAAATATAGGGAACCACGAAAAATACCCACAATAAGACTGTCCCCTGTGTATAAAAAATGCATATATCGAACAAATATGCACAGATTTTTATAAACGTTACAGCATCTGTAGAAAAAAATCATACCTACAATTTAAGATTAGAATCATTATCGGGAAAGAACGGGAAGGAATTTTTTTTAATTTGCAAATACAGGGAACCACGAAAAATACCCACAATAAGACTGTCTCCTGTGAATAAAATATGCATATATCGAACAAATATGCACAGATTTTTATTAACGTTACAGCATCGGTAGAAAAAAATCATACCTTCAATTTAAGACTAGAATCATTATCGGGAAATAACGGGAAGGAATTTTTTTTAATTTGCAAATACAGGGAACCACGAAAAATACCCACAATAAGACTGTCCCCTGTGTATAAAATATGCATATATCGAACAAATATGCACAGATTTTTATAAACGTTATAGCATCGGTAGAAAAAAAATCATACCTACAATTTGAAACTATAATCACTATCGGCAAATGTCGGGAAAGTATTTTTTTAATTTGTAAATATAGGGAACCACGAAAAATACCCACAATAAGACTGTCCCTTGTGTGTAAAATATGCATATATCGAACAAATATGCACAGATTTTTATAAACGTTATAGCATCGGTGGAACGAAATCATACCTTCAATTTAAGACTAGAATCATTATCGGGAAGCATTGGGAAGGTATTTTTTTTTAATTTGCAAATACAGGGAACCACGAAAAATACCCACAATAAGACTGTCCCCTGTGTATCAAATATGAATATATCAAACAAATATGCACAGATTTTTATAAACGTTATAGCATCGGTAGAAAAAAAATAATACCTACAATTTGAAACTATAATCACTATCGGCAAATGTCGGGAAAGTATTTTTTTAATTTGTAAATATAGGGAACCACGGAAAATACCCACAATAAGACTGTCCCCTGTGTATAAGAAATGCATATATCGAACAAATATGTACAGATTTTTATAAACGTTACAGCATCTGTAGAAAAAAATCATACCTACAATTTCAGATTAGAAACATTATCGGGAAATAACGGGAAGGAATTTTTTTTAATTTGCAAATACAGGGAACCACGAAAAATACCCACAATACGACTGTCTCCTGTGAATAAAATATGCATATATCGAACAAATATGCACAGATTTTTATTAACGTTACAGCATCGGTAGAAAAAAATCATACCTTCAATTTAAGACTAGAATCATTATCGGAAAATAACGGAAGGAATTTTTTTTAATTTGCAAATACAGGGAACCACGAAAAATACCCACAATAAGACAGATTTTTATTAACGTTACAGCATCGGTAGAAAAAAATCATACCTTCAATTTAAGACTAGAATCATTATCGGAAAATAACGGAAGGAATTTTTTTTAATTTGCAAATACAGGGAACCACGAAAAATACCCACAATAAGACTGTCCCCTGTGAATAAAATAGGCATATAACGCACAAATATGCACCGATTTCTATAAACGTTATAGCCGGTAGAAAAAATTCATTACTACAATTTGAGACCATAATCATTATCAGAAACATCGGGAAGGTATTTTTTTTTAATTTGCAATTACAGGGAACCACGAAAAATACCCACAATAAGACTGTCCCCTGTGTATAAAATATAAATATATCGAACAAATATGCACAGCTTTTTATAAACGTTATAGCATCGGTAGAAAAAAAATCATACCTACAATTTGAAACTATAATCACTATCGGCAATTGTCGGGAAATATTTTTTTAATTTGTAAATATAGGGAACCACGAAAAATACCCACAATAAGACTGTCCTCTGTGTATAAAAAATGCATATATCGAAAAAATATGCACAGATTTTTATAAACATTATAGCATCGGTTGAATTAAATCATACCTTCAATTTAAAACTAGAATCATTATCGGGAAGCATTGGGAAGGTATTTTTTTTTAATTTGCAAATAGAGGGAACCACGAAAAATACCCACAATAAGACTGTCCCCTGTGTATCAAATATGAATATATCAAACAAATATGCACAGATTTTTATAAACGTTATAGCATCGGTAGAAAAAAATCATACCTACAATTTGAAACTATAATCACTATCGGCAAATGTCGGGAAAGTATTTTTTTAATTTGTAAATATAGGGAACCACGAAAAATACCCACAATAAGACTGTCCCCTGTGTATAAAAAATGCAAATATCAAACAAATATGCACAGATTTTTATAAACGTTACAGCATCTGTAGAAAAAAATCATACCTACAATTTCAGAATAGAATCATTATCGGGAAATAACGGGAAGGAATTTTTTTTAATTTGCAAATACAGGGAACCACGAAAAATACCCACAATAAGACTGTCTCCTGTGAATAAAATATGCATATATCGAACAAATATGCACAGATTTTTATTAACGTTGCAGCATCGGTAGAAAAAAATCATACCTTCAATTTAAGACTAGAATCATTATCGGGAAATAACGGGAAGGAATTTTTTTTAATTTGCCAATACAGGGAACCACGAAAAATACCCACAATGAGACTGTCCCCTGTGTATCAAATATGAATATATCAAACAAATATGCACAGCTTTTTATAAACGTTACAGCATTGGTAGAAAAAAAAATCATACCTACAATTTGAAACTATAATCACTATCGGCAAATGTCGGGAAAGTATTTTTTTAATTTGTAAATATAGGGAACCACGAAAAATACCCACAATAAGACTGTCCCCTGTGAATAAAATATGCATATATCGCACAAATATGCACCGATTTCTATAAACGTTATAGCCGGTATAAAAAATTCATACCTACAATTTGAGACCATAATCATTATCAGAAAACATCGGAAAGGTATTTTTTTTAATTTGCAAATACAGGGAACCACGAAAAATACCCACAATAAGACTGTCCCCTGTGTATAAAATATGCATATATCAAACAAATATGCACAGATTTTTATAAACGTTATAGCATCGATAGAAAAAAAATCATACCTACAATTTGAAACTATAATCACTATCGGCAAATGTCGGGAAAGTATTTTTTTAATTTGTAAATACAGGGAACCACGAAAAATACCCACAATAAGACTGTCTCCTGTGAATAAAATATGCATATATCGAACAACTATGCACAGCTTTTTATTAACGTTACAGCATCGGTAGAAAAAAATCATACCTTCAATTTGAGACTAGAATCATTATCGGGAAATAACGGGAAGGAATTTTTTTTAATTTGCAAATACAGGGAACCACAAAAAATACCCACAATAAGACTGTCTCCTGTGAATAAAATGTGCATATATCAAACAAATATGCACAGATTTTTATAAACATTACAGCATCTGTAGAAAAAATCATACCTACAATTTCACATTAGAATCATTATCGGGAAATAACGGGAAGGAATTTTTTTTAATTTGCAAATACAGGGAACCACGAAAAATACCCACAATAAGACTGTCTCCTGTGAATAAAATGTGCATATATCGAACAAATATGCACAGATTTTTATTAACGTTACACCATCGGTAGAAACAAATCATACCTTCAATTTGAGACTAGAATCATTATCGGGAAATAACGGGAAGGAATTTTTTTTAATTTGCAAATACAGGGAACCACGAAAAATACCCACAATAAGACTGTCCCCTGTGTATAAAATATGCATATATCAAACAAATATGCACAGATTTTTATAAACGTTATAGCATCGATAGAAAAAAAATCATACCTACAATTTGAAACTATAATCACTATCGGCAAATGTCGGGAAAGTATTTTTTTAATTTGTAAATATAGGGAACCACGAAAAATACCCACAATAAGACTGTCCCCTGTGTATAAAAAATGCATATATCGAACAAATATGCACAGATTTTTATAAACGTTACAGCATCTGTAGAAAAAAATCATACCTACAATTTAAGATTAGAATCATTATCGGGAAAGAACGGGAAGGAATTTTTTTTAATTTGCAAATACAGGGAACCACGAAAAATACCCACAATAAGACTGTCTCCTGTGAATAAAATATGCATATATCGAACAAATATGCACAGATTTTTATTAACGTTACAGCATCGGTAGAAAAAAATCATACCTTCAATTTAAGACTAGAATCATTATCGGGAAATAACGGGAAGGAATTTTTTTTAATTTGCAAATACAGGGAACCACGAAAAATACCCACAATAAGACTGTCCCCTGTGTATAAAATATGCATATATCGAACAAATATGCACAGATTTTTATTAACGTTATAGCATCGGTGGAATAAAATCATACCTTCAATTTAAGACTAGAATCATTATCAGGAAGCATTGGGAAGGTATTTTTTTTTAATTTGCAAATACAGGGAACCACGATAAGACTGTCCCCTGTGTATCAAATATGAATATATCAAACAAATATGCACAGATTTTTATAAACGTTATAGCATCGGTAGAAAAAAAATCATACCTACAATTTAAAACTATAACCACTATCGGCAAATGTCGGGAAAGTATTTTTTTAATTTGCAAATACAGGGAACCACGAAAAATACCCACAATAAGACTGTCCCCTGTGTATAAAATATGCATATATCGAACAAATATCCACAGATTTTTATATATATCGACCAAATATGCACAGATTTTTATAAACGTTACAGCATCGGTAGAAAAAAATCATACCTACAATTTAAGATTAGAATCATTATCGGGAAATAACGGGAAGGAATTTTTTTTAATTTGCAAATACAGGGAACCACGAAAAATACCCACAATAAGACTGTCCCCTGTGTATAAAATATGCATATATCGAACAAATATGCACAGATTTTTATTAACGTTATAGCATCGGTGGAATGAAATCATACCTTCAATTTAAGACTAGAATCATTATCGGGAAGCATTGGGAAGGTATTTTTTTTTAATTTGCAAATACAGGGAACCACGAAAAATACCCACAATAAGACTGTCCCCTGTGCATAAAATATGAATATATCAAACAAATATGCACAGATTTTTATAAACGTTATAGCATCGGTAGAAAAAAAATCATACCTACAATTTGAAACTATAATCACTATCGGCAAATGTCGGGAAAGTATTTTTTTTAATTTGTAAATATAGGGAACCACGAAAAATACCCACAATAAGACTGTCCCCTGTGTATAATAAATGCATATATCGAACAAATATGCACAGATTTTTATAAACGTTACAGCATCTGTAGAAAAAAATCATACCTACAATTTAAGATTAGAACCATTATCGGGAAAGAACGGGAAGGAATTTTTTTTAATTTGCAAATACAGGGAACCACGAAAAATACCCACAATAAGACTGTCCCCTGTGAATAAAATATGCATATATCGCACAAATATGCACCGATTTCTATAAACGTTATAGCCGGTATAAAAAATTCATACCTACAATTTGAGACCATAATCATTATCAGAAAACATCGGAAAGGTATTTTTTTTAATTTGCAAATACAGGGAACCACGAAAAATACCCACAATAAGACTGTCCCCTGTGTATAAAATATGCATATATCGAACAAATATGCACAGATTTTTATTAACGTTACAGCATCGGTAGAAAAAAATCATACCTTCAATTTAACACTAGAATCATTATCGGGAAATAACGGGAAGGAATTTTTTTTAATTTGCAAATACAGGGAACCACGAAAAATACCCACAATAAGACTGTCCCCTGTGCATCAAATATTAATATATCAAACAAATATACACAGATTTTTATAAACGTTATAGCATCGGTAGAAAAAAAATCATACCTACAATTTGAAACTATAATCACTATCGGCAAATGTCGGGAAAGTATTTTTTTAATTTGTAAATATAGGGAACCACGAAAAATACCCACAATAAGACTGTCCCTTGTGTGTAAAATATGCATATATCGAACAAATATGCACAGATTTTTATAAACGTTATAGCATCGGTGGAATGAAATCATATCTTCAATTTAAGACTAGAATCATTATCGGGAAGCATTGGGAAGGTATTTTTTTTTAATTTGCAAATACAGGGAATCACGAAAAATACCCACAATAAGACTGTCCCCTGTGTATCAAATATGAATATATCAAACAAATATGCACAGATTTTTATAAACGTTATAGCATCGGTAGAAAAAAAATCATACCTACAATTTGAAACTATAATCACTATCGGCAAATGTCGGGAAAGTATTTTTTTAATTTGTAAATATAGGGAACCACGAAAAATACCCACAATAAGACTGTCCCCTGTGTATAAAAAATGCATATATCGAAGAAATATGCACAGATTTTTATAAACGTTACAGCATCTGTAGAAAAAAATCATACCTACAATTTCAGATTAGAATTATTATCGGGAAATAACGGGAAGGAATTTTTTTTAATTTGCAAATACAGGGAACCACGAAAAATACCCACAATAAGACTGTCTCCTGTGAATAAAATATGCATATATCGAACAAATATGCACAGCTTTTTATTAACGTTACAGCATCGGTAGAAAAAAATCATACCTTCAATTTAAGACTAGAATCATTATCGGGAAATAACGGGAAGGAATTTTTTTTAATTTGCAAATACAGGGAACCACGAAAAATACCCACAATAAGACTGTCTCCTGTGTATAAAATATGCATATATCGAACAAATAAATATCCACAGATTTTTATATATATCGAACAAATATGCACAGATTTTTATAAACGTTACAGCATTTGTAAAAAAAAATCATACCTACAATTTAAGATTAGAATCATTATCGGGAAATAACGGGAAGGAATTTTTTTTAATTTGCAAATACAGGGAACCACGAAAACTACACACAATAAGACTGTCCCCTGTGTATAAAATATGCATATATCGAACAAATATGCACAGATTTTTATTAACGTTACAGCATCGGTAGAAAAAAATCATACCTACAATTTAAGGTTAGAATCATTATCGGGAAATAACAGGAAGGAATTTTTTTTAATTTGCAAATACAGGGAATCACGAAAAATACCCACAATAAGACTTTCTCCTGTGAATAAAATATGCATATATCGAACAAATATGCACAGATTTTTATTAACATTACAGCATCGGTAGAAAAAAATCATACCTACAATTTGAGACTATAATCATTATCGGAAAATAACGGGAAGGCATTTTTTTTAATTTGCAAATACAGGGAACCACGAAAAATACCCACAATAAGACTGTCTCCTGTCAATAAAATATGCATATAACGCACAAATATGCACCGATTTCTATAAACGTTATAGGCGGTAGAAAAAATTCATACCTACAATTTGAGACCATAATCATTATTAGAAAACATCGGGAAGGTATTTTTTTTAATTTGCAATTACAGGGAACCACGAAAAATACCCACAATAAGACTGTCCCCTGTGTATAAAATATAAATATATCGAACAAATATGCACAGCTTTTTATAAACGTTATAGCATCGGTAGAAAAAAAATCATACCTACAATTTGAAACTATAATCACTATCGGGTAATGTCGGGAAAGTATATTTTTTAATTTGTAAATATAGGGAACCACGAAAAATACCCACAATAAGACTGTCCCCTGTGTATAAAATATGCATATATCGAACAAATATGCACAGATTTTTATAAACGTTATAGCATCGGTGGAACGAAATCATACCTTCAATTTAAGACTAGAATCATTATCGGGAAGCATTGGGAATGTATTTTTTTTTAATTTGCAAATACAGGGAACCACGAAAAATACCCACAATAAGACTGTCCCCTGTGTATCAAATATGAATATATCAAACAAATATTCACAGATTTTTAGAAACGTTATAGCATCGGTAGAAAAAAAATAATACCTACAATTTGAAACTATAATCACTATCGGCAAATGTCGGGAAAGTATTTTTTTAATTTGTAAATATAGGGAACCACGAAAAATACCCGCAATAAGACTGTCCCCTGTGTATAAGAAATGCATATATCGAACAAATATGCACAGATTTTTATAAACGTTGCAGCATCGGTAGAAAAAAATCATACCTTCAATTTAAGACTAGAATCATTATCGGAAAATAACGGAAGGAATTTTTTTTAATTTGCAAATACAGGGAACCACGAAAAATACCCACAATAAGACTGTCCCCTGTGAATAAAATATGCATATAACGCACAAATATGCACCGATTTCTATAAACGTTATAGCCGGTAGAATAAATTCATACCTACAATTTGAGACCATAATCATTATCAGAAAACATCGGGAAGGTATTTTTTTTAATTTGCAATTACAGGGAACCACGAAAAATACCCACAATAAGACTGTCCCCTGTGTATCAAATATGAATATATCAAACAAATATGCACAGATTTTTATAAACGTTATAGCATCGGTAGAAAAAAAATCATACCTACAATTTAAAACTATAATCACTATCGGCAAATGTCGGGAAAGTATTTTTTTAATTTGCAAATACAGGGAACCACGAAAAATACCCACAATAAGACTGTCCCCTGTGTATAAAATATGCATATATCGAACAAATATCCACAGATTTTTATATATATCGACCAAATATGCACAGATTTTTATAAACGTTACAGCATCGGTAGAAAAAAATCATACCTACAATTTCAGATTAGAATCATTATCGGGAAATAACGGGAAGGAATTTTTTTTAATTTGCAAACACAGGGAACCGCGAAAAATACCCACAATAAGACTGTCTCCTGTGAATAAAATATGCATATATCGAACAAATATGCACAGATTTTTATTAATGTTACAGCATCGGTAGAAAAAAATCATACCTTCAATTTAACACTAGAATCATTATCGGGAAATAACGGGAAGGAATTTTTTTTAATTTGCAAATACAGGGAACCACGAAAAATACCCACAATAAGACTTTCTCCTGTGTATAAAATATGCATATATCGAACAAATAAATATCCACAGATTTTTATATATATCGAACGAATATGCACAGATTTTTATAAACGTTACAGCATCGGTAGAAAAAAATCATACCTACAATTTAAGATTAGAATCATTATCGGGAAATAACGGGAAGGAATTTTTTTTAATTTGCAAATACAGGGAACCACGAAAAATACCCACAATAAGACTGTCCCCTGTGTATAAAATATGAATATATCAAACAAATATGCACAGATTTTTATAAACGTTATAGCATCGGTAGAAAAAAATAATACCTACAATTTAAGATTAGAATTATTATCGGGAAATAACGGGAAGGATTTTTTTTTAATTTGCAAATACAGGGAATCACGAAAAATACCCACAATAAGACTGTCCCCTGTGTATAAAATATGCATATATCGAACAAATATGCACAGATTTTTATAAAAGTTATAGCATCTTTGGAAAGAAATCATACCTACAATTTGAGACTATAATCATTATCGGAAAATAACGGCAAGGAATTTTTTTTAATTTGCAAATACAGGGAACCACGAAAAATACCCACAATAAGACTGTCCCCTGTGAATAAAATATGCATATATCGCACAAATATGCACCGATTTCTATAAACGTTATAGCCGGTATAAAAAATTCATACCTACAATTTGAGACCATAATCATTATCAGAAAACATCGGAAAGGTATTTTTTTTAATTTGCAAATACAGGGAACCACGAAAAATACCCACAATAAGACTGTCCCCTGTGTATAAAATATGAAAATATCAAACAAATATGCACAGATTTTTATAAACGTTATAGCATCGGTAGAAAAAAAATCATACCTACAATTTGAAACTATAATCACCATCGGCAAATGTCGGGAAAGTATTTTTTTAATTTGTAAATATAGGGAACCACGAAAAATACCCACAATAAGACTGTCCCCTGTGTATAAAAAATGCATATATCGAACAAATATGCACAGATATTTATAAACATTACAGCATCTGTAGAAAAAATCATACCTACAATTTCACATTAGAATCATTATCGGGAAATAACGGGAAGGAATTTTTTTTAATTTGCAAATACAGGGAACCACGAAAAATACCCACAATAAGACTGTCGCCTGTGAATAAAATATGCATATAACGCACAAATATGCACCGATTTCTATAAACGTTATAGCCGGTAGAAAAAATTTATATCTACAATTTGAGACCATAATCATTATCAGAAAACATCGGGAAGGTATTTTTTTTAATTTGCAATTACAGGGAACCACGAAAAATACCCACAATAAGACTGTCTACTGTGTATAAAATATAAATATATCGAACAAATATGCACAGCTTTTTATAAACGTTATAGCATCGGTAGAAAAAAAATCATACCTACAATTTGAAACTATAATCACTATCGGGAAATGTCGGGAAATTATTTTTTTTAATTTGTAAATATAGGGAACCACGAAAAATACCCACAATAAGACTGTCCCCTGTGTATAAAATATGCATATATCGAACAAATTTGCACAGATTTTTATAAACGTTATAGCATCGGTGGAATGAAATCATACCTTCAATTTAAGACTAGAATCATTATCGGGAAGCATTGGGAAGGTATTTTTTTTAATTTGCAAATACAGGGACCACGAAAAACACCCACAATAAGACTGTCCCCTGTGTATCAAATATGAATATATCAAACAAATATGCACAGATTTTTATAAACGTTATAGCATCGGTAGAAAAAAAATCATACCTACAATTTAAAACTATAATCACTATCGGCAAATGTCGGGAAAGTATTTTTTTAATTTGCAAATACAGGGAACCACGAAAAATACCCACAATAAGACTGTCCCCTGTGTATAAAATATGCATATATCGAACAAATATCCACAGATTTTTATATATATCGACCAAATATGCACAGATTTTTATAAACGTTACAGCATCGGTAGAAAAAAATCATACCTACAATTTCAGATTAGAATCATTATCGGGAAATAACGGGAAGGATTTTTTTTTAATTTGCAAACACAGGGAACCGCGAAAAATACCCACAATAAGACTGTCTCCTGTGAATAAAATATGCATATATCGAACAAATATGCACAGATTTTTATTAATGTTACAGCATCGGTAGAAAAAAATCATACCTTCAATTTAACACTAGAATCATTATCGGGAAATAACGGGAAGGAATTTTTTTTAATTTGCAAATACAGGGAACCACGAAAAATACCCACAATAAGACTTTCTCCTGTGTATAAAATATGCATATATCGAACAAATAAATATCCACAGATTTTTATATATATCGAACGAATATGCACAGATTTTTATAAACGTTACAGCATCGGTAGAAAAAAATCATACCTACAATTTAAGATTAGAATCATTATCGGGAAATAACGGGAAGGAATTTTTTTTAATTTGCAAATACAGGGAACCACGAAAAATACCTACAATAAGACTGTCCCCTGTGTATAAAATATGAATATATCAAACAAATATGCACAGATTTTTATAAACGTTATAGCATCGGTAGAAAAAAATAATACCTACAATTTAAGATTAGAATTATTATCGGGAAATAACGGGAAGGATTTTTTTTAATTTGCAAATACAGGGAATCACGAAAAATACCCACAATAAGACTGTCCCCTGTGTATAAAATATGCATATATCGAACAAATATGCACAGATTTTTATAAACGTTATAGCATCTTTGGAAAGAAATCATACCTACAATTTGATACTATAATCATTATCGGAAAATAACGGCAAGGAATTTTTTTTAATTTGCAAATACAGGGAACCACGAAAAATACCCACAATAAGACTGTCCCCTGTGAATAAAATATGCATATATCGCACAAATATGCACCGATTTCTATAAATGTTATAGCCGGTATAAAAAATTCATACCTACAATTTGAGACCATAAGCATTATCAGAAAACATCGGAAAGGTATTTTTTTTAATTTGCAAATACAGGGAACCACGAAAAATACCCACAATAAGACTGTCCCCTGTGTATAAAATATGCATATATCAAACAAATATGCACAGATTTTTATAAACGTTATAGCATCGATAGAAAAAAAATCATACCTACAATTTGAAACTATAATCACTATCGGAAAATGTCGGGAAAGTATTTTTTTAATTTGTAAATATAGGGAACCACGAAAAATACCCACAATAAGACTGTCCCCTGTGTATAAAAAATGCAAATATCGAACAAATATGCACAGATTTTTATAAACGTTACAGCATCTGTAGAAAAAAATCATACCTACAATTTCAGAATAGAATCATTATCGGGAAATAACGAGAAGGAATTTTTTTTAATTTGCAAATACAGGGAACCACGAAAAATACCCACAATAAGACTGTCTCCTGTGAATAAAATATGCATATATCGAACAAATATGCACAGATTTTTATTAACGTTATAGCATCGGTGGAATGAAATCATACCTTCAATTTAAGACTAGAATCATTATCGGGAAGCATTGGGAAGGTATTTTTTTTTAATTTGCAAATACAGGGAACCACGAAAAATACCTACAATAAGACTGTCCCCTGTGTATAAAATATGAATATATCAAACAAATATGCACAGATTTTTATAAACGTTATAGCATCGGTAGAAAAAAATAATACCTACAATTTAAGATTAGAATTATTATCGGGAAATAACGGGAAGGATTTTTTTTAATTTGCAAATACAGGGAATCACGAAAAATACCCACAATAAGACTGTCCCCTGTGTATAAAATATGCATATATCGAACAAATATGCACAGATTTTTATAAACGTTATAGCATCTTTGGAAAGAAATCATACCTACAATTTGATACTATAATCATTATCGGAAAATAACGGCAAGGAATTTTTTTTAATTTGCAAATACAGGGAACCACGAAAAATACCCACAATAAGACTGTCCCCTGTGAATAAAATATGCATATATCGCACAAATATGCACCGATTTCTATAAACGTTATAGCCGGTATAAAAAATTCATACCTACAATTTGAGACCATAAGCATTATCAGAAAACATCGGAAAGGTATTTTTTTTAATTTGCAAATACAGGGAACCACGAAAAATACCCACAATAAGACTGTCCCCTGTGTATAAAATATGCATATATCAAACAAATATGCACAGATTTTTATAAACGTTATAGCATCGATAGAAAAAAAATCATACCTACAATTTGAAACTATAATCACTATCGGCAAATGTCGGGAAAGTATTTTTTTAATTTGTAAATATAGGGAACCACGAAAAATACCCACAATAAGACTGTCCCCTGTGTATAAAAAATGCATATATCGAACAAATATGCACAGATTTTTATAAACATTACAGCATCTGTAGAAAAAATCATACCTACAATTTCACATTAGAATCATTATCGGGAAATAACGGGAAGGAATTTTTTTTTAATTTGCAAATACAGGGAACCACGAAAAATACCCACAATAAGACTGTCTCCTGTGAATAAAATGTGCATATATCGAACAAATATGCACAGATTTTTATTAACGTTACAGCATCGGTAGAAAAAAATCATACCTTCAATTTGAGACTAGAATCACTATCGGGAAATGTCGGGAAATTATTTTTTTTAATTTGTAAATATAGGGAACTACGAAAAATACCCACAATAAGACTGTCCCCTGTGTATAAAATATGCATATATCGAACAAATTTGCACAGATATTTATAAACGTTATAGCATCGGTGGAATGAAATCATACCTTCAATTTTAGACTAGAATCATTATCGGGAAGCATTGGGAAGGTATTTTTTTTTAATTTGCAAATACAGGGACCACGAAAAACACCCACAATAAGACTGTCCCCTGAGTATCAAATATGAATATATCAAACAAATATGCACAGATTTTTATAAACGTTATAGCATCGGTAGAAAAAAAATCATACCTACAATTTAAAACTATAATCACTATCGGCAAATGTCGGGAAAGTATTTTTTTAATTTGCAAATACAGGGAACCACGAAAAATACCCACAATAAGACTGTCCCCTGTGTATAAAATATGCATATATCGAACAAATATCCACAGATTTTTATATATATCGACCAAATATGCACAGATTTTTATAAACGTTACAGCATCGGTAGAAAAAAATCATACCTACAATTTCAGATTAGAATCATTATCGGGAAATAACGGGAAGGAATTTTTTTTAATTTGCAAACACAGGGAACCGCGAAAAATACCCACAATAAGACTGTCTCCTGTGAATAAAATATGCATATATCGAACAAATATGCACAGATTTTTATTAATGTTACAGCATCGGTAGAAAAAAATCATACCTTCAATTTAACACTAGAATCATTATCGGGAAATAACGGGAAGGAATTTTTTTTAATTTGCAAATACAGGGAACCACGAAAAATACCCACATTAAGACTTTCTCCTGTGTATAAAATATGCATATATCGAACAAATAAATATCCACAGATTTTTATATATATCGAACGAATATGCACAGATTTTTATAAACGTTACAGCATCGGTAGAAAAAAATCATACCTACAATTTAAGATTAGAATCATTATCGGGAAATAACGGGAAGGAATTTTTTTTAATTTGCAAATACAGGGAACCACGAAAAATACCCACAATAAGACTGTCCCCTGTGTATAAAATATGAATATATCAAACAAATATGCACAGATTTTTATAAACGTTATAGCATCGGTAGAAAAAAATAATACCTACAATTTAAGATTAGAATTATTATCGGGAAATAACGGGAAGGATTTTTTTTTAATTTGCAAATACAGGGAATCACGAAAAATACCCACAATAAGACTGTCCCCTGTGTATAAAATATGCATATATCGAACAAATATGCACAGATTTTTATAAAAGTTATAGCATCTTTGGAAAGAAATCATACCTACAATTTGAGACTATAATCATTATCGGAAAATAACGGCAAGGAATTTTTTTTAATTTGCAAATACAGGGAACCACGAAAAATACCCACAATAAGACTGTCCCCTGTGAATAAAATATGCATATATCGCACAAATATGCACCGATTTCTATAAACGTTATCGCCGGTATAAAAAATTCATACCTACAATTTGAGACCATAATCATTATCAGAAAACATCGGAAAGGTATTTTTTTTAATTTGCAAATACAGGGAACCACGAAAAATACCCACAATAAGACTGTCCCCTGTGTATAAAATATGAAAATATCAAACAAATATGCACAGATTTTTATAAACGTTATAGCATCGGTAGAAAAAAAATCATACCTACAATTTGAAACTATAATCACCATCGGCAAATGTCGGGAAAGTATTTTTTTAATTTGTAAATATAGGGAACCACGAAAAATACCCACAATAAGACTGTCCCCTGTGTATAAAAAATGCATATATCGAACAAATATGCACAGATATTTATAAACATTACAGCATCTGTAGAAAAAATCATACCTACAATTTCACATTAGAATCATTATCGGGAAATAACGGGAAGGAATTTTTTTTAATTTGCAAATACAGGGAACCACGAAAAATACCCACAATAAGACTGTCTCCTGTGAATAAAATGTGCATATATCGAACAAATATGCACAGATTTTTATTAACGTTACAGCATCGGTAGAAAAAAATCATACCTTCAATTTGAGACTAGAATCACTATCGGGAAATGTCGGGAAATTATTTTTTTTAATTTGTAAATATAGGGAACTACGAAAAATACCCACAATAAGACTGTCCCCTGTGTATAAAATATGCATATATCGAACAAATTTGCACAGATATTTATAAACGTTATAGCATCGGTGGAATGAAATCATACCTTCAATTTTAGACTAGAATCATTATCGGGAAGCATTGGGAAGGTATTTTTTTTTAATTTGCAAATACAGGGACCACGAAAAACACCCACAATAAGACTGTCCCCTGAGTATCAAATATGAATATATCAAACAAATATGCACAGATTTTTATAAACGTTATAGCATCGGTAGAAAAAAAATCATACCTACAATTTAAAACTATAATCACTATCGGCAAATGTCGGGAAAGTATTTTTTTAATTTGCAAATACAGGGAACCACGAAAAATACCCACAATAAGACTGTCCCCTGTGTATAAAATATGCATATATCGAACAAATAAATATCCACAGATTTTTATATATATCGAACGAATATGCACAGATTTTTATAAACGTTACAGCATCGGTAGAAAAAAATCATACCTACAATTTAAGATTAGAATCATTATCGGGAAATAACGGGAAGGAATTTTTTTTAATTTGCAAATACAGGGAACCACGAAAAATACCCACAATAAGACTGTCGCCTGTGAATAAAATATGCATATAACGCACAAATATGCACCGATTTCTATCAACGTTATAGCCGGTAGAAAAAATTTATATCTACAATTTGAGACCATAATCATTATCAGAAAACATCGGGAAGGTATTTTTTTTAATTTGCAATTACAGGGAACCACGAAAAATACCCACAATAAGACTGTCTACTGTGTATAAAATATAAATATATCGAACAAATATTCACAGCTTTTTATAAACGTTATAGCATCGGTAGAAAAAAAATCATACCTACAATTTGAAACTATAATCACTATCGGGAAATGTCGGGAAATTATTTATTTTAATTTGTAAATATAGGGAACCACGAAAAATACCCACAATAAGACTGTCCCCTGTGTATAAAATATGCATATATCGAACAAATTTGCACAGATTTTTATAAACGTTATAGCATCGGTGGAATGAAATCATACCTTCAATTTAAGACTAGAATCATTATCGGGAAGCATTGGGAAGGTATTTTTTTTAATTTGCAAATACAGGGACCACGAAAAACACCCACAATAAGACTGTCCCCTGTGTATAAAATATGCATATATCGAACAAATAAATATCCACAGATTTTTATATATATCGACCAAATATGCACAGATTTTTATAAACGTTACAGCATCGGTAGAAAAAAATCATACCTACAATTTCAGATTAGAATCATTATCGGGAAATAACGGGAAGGAATTTTTTTTAATTTGCAAACACAGGGAACCGCGAAAAATACCCACAATAAGACTGTCTCCTGTGAATAAAATATGCATATATCGAACAAATATGCACAGATTTTTATTAATGTTACAGCATCGGTAGAAAAAAATCATACCTTCAATTTAACACTAGAATCATTATCGGGAAATAACGGGAAGGAATTTTTTTTAATTTGCAAATACAGGGAACCACGAAAAATACCCACAATAAGACTTTCTCCTGTGTATAAAATATGCATATATCGAACAAATAAATATCCACAGATTTTTATATATATCGAACGAATATGCACAGATTTTTATAAACGTTACAGCATCGGTAGAAAAAAATCATACCTACAATTTAAGATTAGAATCATTATCGGGAAATAACGGGAAGGAATTTTTTTTAATTTGCAAATACAGGGAACCACGAAAAATACCTACAATAAGACTGTCCCCTGTGTATAAAATATGAATATATCAAACAAATATGCACAGATTTTTATAAACGTTATAGCATCGGTAGAAAAAAATAATACCTACAATTTAAGATTAGAATTATTATCGGGAAATAACGGGAAGGATTTTTTTTAATTTGCAAATACAGGGAATCACGAAAAATACCCACAATAAGACTGTCCCCTGTGTATAAAATATGCATATATCGAACAAATATGCACAGATTTTTATAAACGTTATAGCATCTTTGGAAAGAAATCATACCTACAATTTGATACTATAATCATTATCGGAAAATAACGGCAAGGAATTTTTTTTAATTTGCAAATACAGGGAACCACGAAAAATACCCACAATAAGACTGTCCCCTGTGAATAAAATATGCATATATCGCACAAATATGCACCGATTTCTATAAACGTTATAGCCGGTATAAAAAATTCATACCTACAATTTGAGACCATAAGCATTATCAGAAAACATCGGAAAGGTATTTTTTTTAATTTGCAAATACAGGGAACCACGAAAAATACCCACAATAAGACTGTCCCCTGTGTATAAAATATGCATATATCAAACAAATATGCACAGATTTTTATAAACGTTATAGCATCGATAGAAAAAAATCATACCTACAATTTGAAACTATAATCACTATCGGCAAATGTCGGGAAAGTATTTTTTTAATTTGTAAATATAGGGAACCACGAAAAATACCCACAATAAGACTGTCCCCTGTGTATAAAAAATGCATATATCGAACAAATATGCACAGATTTTTATAAACATTACAGCATCTGTGGAAAAAATCATACCTACAATTTCACATTAGAATCATTATCGGGAAATAACGGGAAGGAATTTTTTTTAATTTGCAAATACAGGGAACCACGAAAAATACCCACAATAAGACTGTCTCCTGTGAATAAAATGTGCATATATCGAACAAATATGCACAGATTTTTATTAACGTTACAGCATCGGTAGAAAAAAATCATACCTACAATTTCAGATTAGAATCATTATCGGGAAATAACGGGAAGGAATTTTTTTTAATTTGCAAACACAGGGAACCGCGAAAAATACCCACAATAAGACTGTCTGCTGTGAATAAAATATGCATATATCGAAAAAATATGCACAGATTTTTATTAATGTTACAGCATCGGTAGAAAAAAATCATACCTTCAATTTAACACTAGAATCATTATCGGGAAATAACGGGAAGGAATTTTTTTTAATTTGCAAATACAGGGAACCACGAAAAATACCCACAATAAGACTTTCTCCTGTGTATAAAATATGCATATATCGAACAAATAAATATCCACAGATTTTTATATATATCGAACGAATATGCACAGATTTTTATAAACGTTACAGCATCGGTAGAAAAAAATCATACCTACAATTTAAGATTAGAATCATTATCGGGAAATAACGGGA
This sequence comes from Nowickia ferox, assembly GCA_936439885.1. Classification (NCBI taxonomy): domain Eukaryota; kingdom Metazoa; phylum Arthropoda; class Insecta; order Diptera; family Tachinidae; genus Nowickia; species Nowickia ferox. Next base: position 47,907,937 of record OW387027.1, on the reverse strand, counting down.
AGGAATTTTTTTTAATTTGCAAATACAGGGAACCACGAAAAATACCCACAATAAGACTGTCCCCTGTGTATAAAATATGCATATATCGAACAAATATGCACAGATTTTTATAAAAGTTATAGCATCTTTGGAAAGAAATCATACCTACAATTTGAGACTATAATCATTATCGGAAAATAACGGCAAGGAATTTTTTTTAATTTGCAAATACAGGGAACCACGAAAAATACCCACAATAAGACTGTCCCCTGTGAATAAAATATGCATATATCGCACAAATATGCACCGATTTCTATAAACGTTATAGCCGGTATAAAAAATTCATACCTACAATTTGAGACCATAATCATTATCAGAAAACATCGGAAAGGTATTTTTTTTAATTTGCAAATACAGGGAACCACGAAAAATACCCACAATAAGACTGTCCCCTGTGTATAAAATATGAAAATATCAAACAAATATGCACAGATTTTTATAAACGTTATAGCATCGGTAGAAAAAAAATCATACCTACAATTTGAAACTATAATCACCATCGGCAAATGTCGGGAAAGTATTTTTTTAATTTGTAAATATAGGGAACCACGAAAAATACCCACAATAAGACTGTCCCCTGTGTATAAAAAATGCATATATCGAACAAATATGCACAGATATTTATAAACATTACAGCATCTGTAGAAAAAATCATACCTACAATTTCACATTAGAATCATTATCGGGAAATAACGGGAAGGAATTTTTTTTAATTTGCAAATACAGGGAACCACGAAAAATACCCACAATAAGACTGTCTCCTGTGAATAAAATGTGCATATATCGAACAAATATGCACAGATTTTCATTAACGTTACAGCATCGGTAGAAAAAAATCATACCTTTAATTTGAGACTAGAATCATTATCGGGAAATAACGGGAAGGAATTTTTTTTAATTTGCAAATACAGGGAACCACGAAAAATACCCACAATAAGACTGTCTCCTGTGAATAAAATGTGCATATATCGAACAAATATGCACAGATTTTTATTAACGTTACAGCATCGGTAGAAAAAAATCATACCTTTAATTTGAGACTAGAATCATTATCGGGAAATAACGGGAAGGAATTTTTTTTAATTTGCAAATACAGGGAACCACGAAAAATACCCACAATAAGACTGTCTCCTGTGAATAAAATGTGCATATATCGAACAAATATGCACAGATTTTTATTAACGTTACAGCATCGGTAGAAAAAAATCATACCTTTAATTTGAGACTAGAATCATTATCGGGAAATAACGGGAAGGAATTTTTTTTAATTTGCAAATACAGGGAACCACGAAAAATACCCACAATAAGACTGTCCCCTGTGTATAAAATATGCATATATCGAACAAATTTGCACAGATTTTTATAAACGTTATAGCATCGGTGGAATGAAATCATACCTTCAATTTAAGACTAGAATCATTATCGGGAAGCATTGGGAAGGTATTTTTTTTTAATTTGCAAATACAGGGACCACGAAAAACACCCACAATAAGACTGTCCCCTGTGTATCAAATATGAATATATCAAACAAATATGCACAGATTTTTATAAACGTTATAGCATCGGTAGAAAAAAAATCATACCTACAATTTAAAACTATAATCACTATCGGCAAATGTCGGGAAAGTATTTTTTTAATTTGCAAATACAGGGAACCACGAAAAATACCCACAATAAGACTGTCCCCTGTGTATAAAATATGCATATATCGAACAAATATCCACAGATTTTTATATATATCGACCAAATATGCACAGATTTTTATAAACGTTACAGCATCGGTAGAAAAAAATCATACCTACAATTTCAGATTAGAATCATTATCGGGAAATAACAGGAAGGAATTTTTTTTAATTTGCAAACACAGGGAACCGCGAAAAATACCCACAATAAGACTGTCTCCTGTGAATAAAATATGCATATATCGAACAAATATGCACAGATTTTTATTAATGTTACAGCATCGGTAGAAAAAAATCATACCTTCAATTTAACACTAGAATCATTATCGGGAAATAACGGGAAGGAATTTTTTTTAATTTGCAAATACAGGGAACCACGAAAAATACCCACAATAAGACTTTCTCCTGTGTATAAAATATGCATATATCGAACAAATAAATATCCACAGATTTTTATATATATCGAACGAATATGCACAGATTTTTATAAACGTTACAGCATCGGTAGAAAAAAATCATACCTACAATTTAAGATTAGAATCATTATCGGGAAATAACGGGAAGGAATTTTTTTTAATTTGCAAATACAGGGAACCACGAAAAATACCCACAATAAGACTGTCCCCTGTGTATAAAATATGAATATATCAAACAAATATGCACAGATTTTTATAAACGTTATAGCATCGGTAGAAAAAAATAATACCTACAATTTAAGATTAGAATTATTATCGGGAAATAACGGGAAGGATTTTTTTTTAATTTGCAAATACAGGGAATCACGAAAAATACCCACAATAAGACTGTCCCCTGTGTATAAAATATGCATATATCGAACAAATATGCACAGATTTTTATAAAAGTTATAGCATCTTTGGAAAGAAATCATACCTACAATTTGAGACTATAATCATTATCGGAAAATAACGGCAAGGAATTTTTTTTAATTTGCAAATACAGGGAACCACGAAAAATACCCACAATAAGACTGTCCCCTGTGAATAAAATATGCATATATCGCACAAATATGCACCGATTTCTATAAACGTTATAGCCGGTATAAAAAATTCATACCTACAATTTGAGACCATAATCATTATCAGAAAACATCGGAAAGGTATTTTTTTTAATTTGCAAATACAGGGAACCACGAAAAATACCCACAATAAGACTGTCCCCTGTGTATAAAATATGAAAATATCAAACAAATATGCACAGATTTTTATAAACGTTATAGCATCGGTAGAAAAAAAATCATACCTACAATTTGAAACTATAATCACCATCGGCAAATGTCGGGAAAGTATTTTTTTAATTTGTAAATATAGGGAACCACGAAAAATACCCACAATAAGACTGTCCCCTGTGTATAAAAAATGCATATATCGAACAAATATGCACAGATATTTATAAACATTACAGCATCTGTAGAAAAAATCATACCTGCAATTTCACATTAGAATCATTATCGGGAAATAACGGGAAGGAATTTTTTTTAATTTGCAAATACAGGGAACCACGAAAAATACCCACAATAAGACTGTCTCCTGTGAATAAAATGTGCATATATCGAACAAATATGCACAGATTTTTATTAACGTTACAGCATCGGTAGAAAAAAATCATACCTTTAATTTGAGACTAGAATCATTATCGGGAAATAACGGGAAGGAATTTTTTTTAATTTGCAAATACAGGGAACCACGAAAAATACCCACAATAAGACTGTCGCCTGTGAATAAAATATGCATATAACGCACAAATATGCACCGATTTCTATAAACGTTATAGCCGGTAGAAAAAATTTATATCTACAATTTGAGACCATAATCATTATCAGAAAACATCGGGAAGGTATTTTTTTTAATTTGCAATTACAGGGAACCACGAAAAATACCCACAATAAGACTGTCTACTGTGTATAAAATATAAATATATCGAACAAATATGCACAGCTTTTTATAAACGTTATAGCATCGGTAGAAAAAAAATCATACCTACAATTTGAAACTATAATCACTATCGGGAAATGTCGGGAAATTATTTTTTTTAATTTGTAAATATAGGGAACCACGAAAAATACCCACAATAAGACTGTCCCCTGTGTATAAAATATGCATATATCGAACAAATTTTGCACAGATTTTTATAAACGTTATAGCATCGGTGGAATGAAATCATACCTTCAATTTAAGACTAGAATCATTATCGGGAAGCATTGGGAAGGTATTTTTTTTTAATTTGCAAATACAGGGACCACGAAAAACACCCACAATAAGACTGTCCCCTGTGTATCAAATATGAATATATCAAACAAATATGCACAGATTTTTATAAACGTTATAGCATCGGTAGAAAAAAAATCATACCTACAATTTAAAACTATAATCACTATCGGCAAATGTCGGGAAAGTATTTTTTTAATTTGCAAATACAGGGAACCACGAAAAATACCCACAATAAGACTGTCCCCTGTGTATAAAATATGCATATATCGAACAAATATCCACAGATTTTTATATATATCGACCAAATATGCACAGATTTTTATAAACGTTACAGCATCGGTAGAAAAAAATCATACCTACAATTTCAGATTAGAATCATTATCGGGAAATAACGGGAAGGAATTTTTTTTAATTTGCAAACACAGGGAACCGCGAAAAATACCCACAATAAGACTGTCTCCTGTGAATAAAATATGCATATATCGAACAAATATGCACAGATTTTTATTAATGTTACAGCATCGGTAGAAAAAAATCATACCTTCAATTTAACACTAGAATCATTATCGGGAAATAACGGGAAGGAATTTTTTTTAATTTGCAAATACAGGGAACCACGAAAAATACCCACAATAAGACTTTCTCCTGTGTATAAAATATGCATATATCGAACAAATAAATATCCACAGATTTTTATATATATCGAACGAATATGCACAGATTTTTATAAACGTTACAGCATCGGTAGAAAAAAATCATACCTACAATTTAAGATTAGAATCATTATCGGGAAATAACGGGAAGGAATTTTTTTTAATTTGCAAATACAGGGAACCACGAAAAATACCCACAATAAGACTGTCCCCTGTGTATAATATATGCATATATCGAACAAATATGCACAGATTTTTATTAACGTTATAGCATCGGTGAAATGAAATCATACCTACAATTTAAGACTAGAATCATTATCGGGAAGCATTGGGAAGGTATTTTTTTTTAATTTGCAAATACAGGGAACCACGAAAAATACCTACAATAAGACTGTCCCCTGTGTATAAAATATGAATATATCAAACAAATATGCACAGATTTTTATAAACGTTATAGCATCGGTAGAAAAAAATAATACCTACAATTTAAGATTAGAATTATTATCGGGAAATAACGGGAAGGATTTTTTTTTAATTTGCAAATACAGGGAATCACGAAAAATACCCACAATAAGACTGTCCCCTGTGTATAAAATATGCATATATCGAACCAATATGCACAGATTTTTATAAACGTTATAGCATCTTTGGAAAGAAATCATACCTACAATTTGAGACTATAATCATTATCGGAAAATAACGGCAAGGAATTTTTTTTTATTTGCAAATACAGGGAACCACGAAAAATACCCACAATAAGACTGTCCCCTGTGAATAAAATATGCATATATCGCACAAATATGCACCGATTTCTATAAACGTTATAGCCGGTATAAAAAATTCATACCTACAATTTGAGACCATAATCATTATCAGAAAACATCGGAAAGGTATTTTTTTTAATTTGCAAATACAGGGAACCACGAAAAATACCCACAATAAGACTGTCCCCTGTGTATAAAATATGCATATATCAAACAAATATGCACAGATTTTTATAAACGTTATAGCATCGATAGAAAAAAAATCATACCTACAATTTGAAACTATAATCACTATCGGCAAATGTCGGGAAAGTAATTTTTTAATTTGTAAATATAGGGAACCACGAAAAATACCCACAATAAGACTGTCCCCTGTGTATAAAAAATGCATATATCGAACAAATATGCACAGATTTTAATAAACATTACAGCATCTGTAGAAAAAATCATACCTACAATTTCACATTAGAATCATTATCGGGAAATAACGGGAAGGAATTTTTTTTAATTTGCAAATACAGGGAACCACGAAAAATACCCACAATAAGACTGTCTCCTGTGAATAAAATGTGCATATATCGAACAAATATGCACAGATTTTTATTAACGTTACAGCATCGGTAGAAAAAAGTCATACCTTCAATTTGAGACTAGAATCATTATCGGGAAATAACGGGAAGGAATTTTTTTTAATTTGCAAATACAGGGAACCACGAAAAATACCCACAATAAGACTGTCCCCTTTGAATAAAATATGCATATAACGCACAAATATGCACCGATTTCTATAAACGTTATAGCCGGTAGAAAAAATTCATATCTACAATTTGAGACCATAATCATTATCAGAAAACATCGGGAAGGTATTTTTTTTAATTTGCAATTACAGGGAACCACGAAAAATACCCACAATAAGACTGTCTCCTGTGTATAAAATATAAATATATCGAACAAATATGCACAGCTTTTTATAAACGTTATAGCATCGGTAGAAAAAAAATCATACCTACAATTTGAAACTATAATCACTATCGGGAAATGTCGGGAAATTATTTTTTTTAATTTGTAAATATAGGGAACCACGAAAAATACCCACAATAAGACTGTCCCCTGTGTATAAAATATGCATATATCGAACAAATTTGCACAGATTTTTATAAACGTTATAGCATCGGTGGAATGAAATCATACCTTCAATTTAAGACTAGAATCATTATCGGGAAATAACGGGAAGGAATTTTTTTTAATTTGCAAATACAGGGAACCACGAAAAATACCCACAATAAGACTGTCCCCTGTGTATAATATATGCATATATCGAACAAATATGCACAGATTTTTATTAACGTTATAGCATCGGTGAAATGAAATCATACCTACAATTTAAGACTAGAATCATTATCGGGAAGCATTGGGAAGGTATTTTTTTTTAATTTGCAAATACAGGGAACCACGAAAAATACCTACAATAAGACTGTCCCCTGTGTATAAAATATGAATATATCAAACAAATATGCACAGATTTTTATAAACGTTATAGCATCGGTAGAAAAAAATAATACCTACAATTTAAGATTAGAATTATTATCGGGAAATAACGGGAAGGATTTTTTTTTAATTTGCAAATACAGGGAATCACGAAAAATACCCACAATAAGACTGTCCCCTGTGTATAAAATATGCATATATCGAACCAATATGCACAGATTTTTATAAACGTTATAGCATCTTTGGAAAGAAATCATACCTACAATTTGAGACTATAATCATTATCGGAAAATAACGGCAAGGAATTTTTTTTTATTTGCAAATACAGGGAACCACGAAAAATACCCACAATAAGACTGTCCCCTGTGAATAAAATATGCATATATCGCACAAATATGCACCGATTTCTATAAACGTTATAGCCGGTATAAAAAATTCATACCTACAATTTGAGACCATAATCATTATCAGAAAACATCGGAAAGGTATTTTTTTTAATTTGCAAATACAGGGAACCACGAAAAATACCCACAATAAGACTGTCCCCTGTGTATAAAATATGCATATATCAAACAAATATGCACAGATTTTTATAAACGTTATAGCATCGATAGAAAAAAAATCATACCTACAATTTGAAACTATAATCACTATCGGCAAATGTCGGGAAAGTAATTTTTTAATTTGTAAATATAGGGAACCACGAAAAATACCCACAATAAGACTGTCCCCTGTGTATAAAAAATGCATATATCGAACAAATATGCACAGATTTTAATAAACATTACAGCATCTGTAGAAAAAATCATACCTACAATTTCACATTAGAATCATTATCGGGAAATAACGGGAAGGAATTTTTTTTAATTTGCAAATACAGGGAACCACGAAAAATACCCACAATAAGACTGTCTCCTGTGTATAAAATATAAATATATCGAACAAATATGCACAGCTTTTTATAAACGTTATAGCATCGGTAGAAAAAAAATCATACCTACAATTTGAAACTATAATCACTATCGGGAAATGTCGGGAAATTATTTTTTTTAATTTGTAAATATAGGGAACCACGAAAAATACCCACAATAAGACTGTCCCCTGTGTATAAAATATGCATATATCGAACAAATTTGCACAGATTTTTATAAACGTTATAGCATCGGTGGAATGAAATCATACCTTCAATTTAAGACTAGAATCATTATCGGGAAATAACGGGAAGGAATTTTTTTTAATTTGCAAATACAGGGAACCACGAAAAATACCCACAATAAGACTGTCCCCTGTGTATAATATATGCATATATCGAACAAATATGCACAGATTTTTATTAACGTTATAGCATCGGTGAAATGAAATCATACCTACAATTTAAGACTAGAATCATTATCGGGAAGCATTGGGAAGGTATTTTTTTTTAATTTGCAAATACAGGGAACCACGAAAAATACCTACAATAAGACTGTCCCCTGTGTATAAAATATGAATATATCAAACAAATATGCACAGATTTTTATAAACGTTATAGCATCGGTAGAAAAAAATAATACCTACAATTTAAGATTAGAATTATTATCGGGAAATAACGGGAAGGATTTTTTTTTAATTTGCAAATACAGGGAATCACGAAAAATACCCACAATAAGACTGTCCCCTGTGTATAAAATATGCATATATCGAACCAATATGCACAGATTTTTATAAACGTTATAGCATCTTTGGAAAGAAATCATACCTACAATTTGAGACTATAATCATTATCGGAAAATAACGGCAAGGAATTTTTTTTTATTTGCAAATACAGGGAACCACGAAAAATACCCACAATAAGACTGTCCCCTGTGAATAAAATATGCATATATCGCACAAATATGCACCGATTTCTATAAACGTTATAGCCGGTATAAAAAATTCATACCTACAATTTGAGACCATAATCATTATCAGAAAACATCGGAAAGGTATTTTTTTTAATTTGCAAATACAGGGAACCACGAAAAATACCCACAATAAGACTGTCCCCTGTGTATAAAATATGCATATATCAAACAAATATGCACAGATTTTTATAAACGTTATAGCATCGATAGAAAAAAAATCATACCTACAATTTGAAACTATAATCACTATCGGCAAATGTCGGGAAAGTAATTTTTTAATTTGTAAATATAGGGAACCACGAAAAATACCCACAATAAGACTGTCCCCTGTGTATAAAAAATGCATATATCGAACAAATATGCACAGATTTTAATAAACATTACAGCATCTGTAGAAAAAATCATACCTACAATTTCACATTAGAATCATTATCGGGAAATAACGGGAAGGAATTTTTTTTAATTTGCAAATACAGGGAACCACGAAAAATACCCACAATAAGACTGTCTCCTGTGAATAAAATGTGCATATATCGAACAAATATGCACAGATTTTTATTAACGTTACAGCATCGGTAGAAAAAAATCATACCTTCAATTTGAGACTAGAATCATTATCGGGAAATAACGGGAAGGAATTTTTTTTAATTTGCAAATACAGGGAACCACGAAAAATACCCACAATAAGACTGTCCCCTTTGAATAAAATATGCATATAACGCACAAATATGCACCGATTTCTATAAACGTTATAGCCGGTAGAAAAAATTCATATCTACAATTTGAGACCATAATCATTATCAGAAAACATCGGGAAGGTATTTTTTTTAATTTGCAATTACAGGGAACCACGAAAAATACCCACAATAAGACTGTCTCCTGTGTATAAAATATAAATATATCGAACAAATATGCACAGCTTTTTATAAACGTTATAGCATCGGTAGAAAAAAAATCATACCTACAATTTGAAACTATAATCACTATCGGGAAATGTCGGGAAATTATTTTTTTTAATTTGTAAATATAGGGAACCACGAAAAATACCCACAATAAGACTGTCCCCTGTGTATAAAATATGCATATATCGAACAAATTTGCACAGATTTTTATAAACGTTATAGCATCGGTGGAATGAAATCATACCTTCAATTTAAGACTAGAATCATTATCGGGAAGCATTGGGAAGGTATTTTTTTTTAATTTGCAAATACAGGGACCACGAAAAACACCCACAATAAGACTGTCCCCTGTGTATAAAATATGCATTTATCGAACAAATATCCACAGATTTTTATATATATCGACCAAATATGCACAGATTTTTATAAACGTTACAGCATCGGTAGAAAAAAATCATACCTACAATTCAAGATTAGAATCATTATCGGGAAATAACGGGAAGGAATTTTTTTTAATTTGCAAATACAGGGAACCACGAAAAATACCCACAATAAGACTGTCCCCTGTGTATAAAATATGCATATATCGAACAAATATGCACAGATTTTTATTAACGTTATAGCATCGGTGGAATAAAATCATACCTTCAACTTAAGACTAGAATCATTATCGGGAAGCATTGGGAAGGTATTTTTTTTTAATTTGCAAATACAGGGAACCACGAAAAATACCCACAATAAGACTGTCCCCTGTGTATCAAATATGAATATATCAAACAAATATGCACAGATTTTTATAAACGTTATAGCATCGGTAGAAAAAAAATCATACCTACAATTTAAAACTATAATCACTATCGGCAAATGTCGGGAAAGTATTTTTTTAATTTGCAAATACAGGGAACCACGAAAAATACCCACAATAAGACTGTCCCCTGTGTATAAAATATCCATATATCGAACAAATATCCACAGATTTTTATATATATCGACCAAATATGCACAGATTTTTATAAACGTTACAGCATCGGTAGAAAAAAATCATACCTACAATTTAAGATTAGAATCATTATCGGGAAATAACGGGAAGGAATTTTTTTTAATTTGCAAATACAGGGAACCACGAAAAATACCCACAATAAGACTGTCCCCTGTGTATAAAATATGCATATATCGAACAAATATGCACAGATTTTTATTAACGTTATAGCATCGGTGGAATGAAATCATACCTTCAATTTAAGACTAGAATCATTATCGGGAAGCATTGAGAAGGTATTTTTTTTTAATTTGCAAATACAGGGAACCACGAAAAATACCCACAAAATGACTGTCCCCTGTGCATAAAATATGAATATATCAAACAAATATGCACAGATTTTTATAAACGTTATAGCATCGGTAGAAAAAAAATTATACCTACAATTTGAAACTATAATCACTATCGGCAAATGTCGGGAAAGTATTTTTTTTAATTTGTAAATATAGGGAACCACGAAAAATACCCACAATAAGACTGTCCCCTGTGTATAAAAAATGCATATATCGAACAAATATGCACAGATTTTTATAAACGTTACAGAATCTGTAGAAAAAAATCATACCTACAATTTAAGATTAGAACCATTATCGGGAAAGAACGGGAAGGAATTTTTTTTAATTTGCAAATACAGGGAACCACGAAAAATACCCACAATAAGACTGTCCCCTGTGAATAAAATATGCATATATCGCACAAATATGCACCGATTTCTATGAACGTTATAGCCGGTATAAAAAATTCATACCTACAATTTGAGACCATAATCATTATCAGTAAACATCGGAAAGGTATTTTTTTTAATTTGCAAATACAGGGAACCACGAAAAATACCCACAATAAGACTGTCCCCTGTGTATAAAATATGCATATATCAAACAAATATGCACAGGTTTTTATAAACGTTATAGCATCGATAGAAAAAAAATCATACCTACAATTTGAAACTATAATCACTATCGGCAAATGTCGGGAAAGTATTTTTTTAATTTGTAAATATAGGGAACCACGAAAAATACCCACAATAAGACTGTCCCCTGTGTATAAAAAATGCATATATCGAACAAATATGCACAGATTTTTATAAACGTTACAGCATCTGTAGAAAAAAATCATACCTACAATTTCACATTAGAATCATTATCGGGAAATAACGGGAAGGAATTTTTTTTTAATTGCAAATACAGGGAACCACGAAAAATACCCACAATAAGACTGTCTCCTGTGAATAAAATGTGCATATATCGAACAAATATGCACAGATTTTTATTAACGTTACAGCATCGGTAGAAAAAAATCATACCTTCAATTTAACACTAGAATCATTATCGGGAAATAACGGGAAGGAATTTTTTTTAATTTGCAAATACAGGGAACCACGACAAATACCCACAATAAGACTGTCCCCTGTGCATCAAATATGAATATATCAAACAAATATGCACAGATTTTTATAAACGTTATAGCATCGGTAGAAAAAAAATCATACCTACAATTTGAAACTATAATCACTATCGGCAAATGTCGGGAAAGTATTTTTTTAATTTGTAAATATAGGGAACCACGAAAAATACCCACAATAAGACTGTCCCTTGTGTGTAAAATATGCATATATCGAACAAATATGCACAGATTTTTATAAACGTTATAGCATCGGTGGAATGAAATCATACCTTCAATTTAAGACTAGAATCATTATCGGGAAGCATTGGGAAGGTATTTTTTTTTAATTTGCAAATACAGGGAAACACGAAAAATACCCACAATAAGACTGTCCCCTGTGTATCAAATATGAATATATCAAACAAATATGCACAGATTTTTATAAACGTTACAGCATCTGTAGAAAAAAATCATACCTACAATTTCAGATTAGAATTATTATCGGGAAATAACGGGAAGGAATTTTTGTTAATTTGCAAATACAGGGAACCACGAAAAATACCCACAATAAGACTGTCTCCTGTGAATAAAATATGCATATATCGAACAAATATGCACAGATTTTTATTAACGTTACAGCATCGGTAGAAAAAATCATACCTTCAATTTAAGACTAGAATCATTATCGGGAAATAACGGGAAGGAATTTTTTTTAATTTGCAAATACAGGGAACCACGAAAAATACCCACAATAAGACTGTCTCCTGTGTATAAAATATGCATATATCGAACCAATAAATATCCACAGATTTTTATATATATCGAACAAATATGCACAGATTTTTATAAACGTTACAGCATCGGTAGAAAAAAATCATACCTGCAATTTAAGATTAGAATCATTATCGGGAAATAACGGGAAGGAATTTTTTTTAATTTGCAAATACAGGGAACCACGAAAACTACACAAAATAAGACTGTCCCCTGTGTATAAAATATGCATATATCGAACAAATATGCACAGATTTTTATTAACGTTACAGCATCGGTAGAAAAAAATCATACCTAGAATTTAAGGTTAGAATCATTATCGGGAAATAACAGGAAGGAATTTTTTTTAATTTGCAAATACAGGGAACCACGAAAAATACCCACAATAAGACTTTCTCCTGTGAATAAAATATGCATATATCGAACAAATATGCACAGATTTTTTTTAACGTTACAGCATCGGTAGAAAAAAATCATACCTACAATTTGAGACTATAATCATTATCGGAAAATAACGGGAAGGCATTTTTTTTAATTTGCAAATACAGGGAACCACGAAAAATACCCACAATAAGACTGTCTCCTGTGAATAAAATATGCATATAACGCACAAATATGCACCGATTTCTATAAACGTTATAGCCGGTAGAAAAAATTCATACCTACAATTTGAGACCATAATCATTATCAGAAAACATCGGGAAGGTATTTTTTTTAATTTGCAATTACAGGGAACCACGAAAAATACCCACAATAAGACTGTCCCCTGTGTATAAAATATAAATATATCGAACAAATATGCACAGCTTTTTATAAACGTTATAGCATCGGTAGAAAAAAAATGACACCTACAATTTGAAACTATAATCACTATCGGGAAATGTCGGGAAAGTATATTTTTTAATTTGTAAATATAGGGAACCACGAAAAATACCCACAATAAGACTGTCCCCTATGTATAAAAAATGCATATATCGAACAAATATGCACAGATGTTTATAAACGTTAAAGAATCGGTGGAACGAAATCATACCTTCAATTTAAGACTAGAATCATTATCGGGAAGCATTGGGAAGGTATTTTTTTTTAATTTGCAAATACAGGGAACCACGAAAAATACCCACAATAAGACTGTCCCCTGTGTATCAAATATGAATATATCAAACAAATATTCACAGATTTTTATAAACGTTATAGGATCGGTAGAAAAAAAATAATACCTACAATTTGAAACTATAATCACTATCGGCAAATGTCGGGAAAGTATTTTTTTAATTTGTAAATATAGGGAACCACGAAAAATACCCACAATAAGACTGTCCCCTGTGTATAAGAAATGCATATATCGAACAAATATGCACAGATTTTTATAAACGTTACAGCATCTGTAGAAAAAAATCATACCTACAATTTCAGATTAGAATCATTATCGGGAAATAACGGGAAGGAATTTTTTTTAATTTGCAAATACAGGGAACCACGAAAAATACCCACAATAAGACTGTCTCCTGTGAATAAAATATGCATATATCGAACAAATATGCACAGATTTTTATTAACGTTACAGCATCGGTAGAAAAAAATCATACCTTCAATTTAAGACTAGAATCATTATCGGAAAATAACGGAAGGAATTTTTTTTAATTTGCAAATACAGGGAACCACGAAAAATACCCACAATAAGACTGTCCCCTGTGAATAAAATATGCATATAACGCACAAATATGCACCGATTTCTATAAACGTTATAGCCGGTAGAAAAAATTCATACCTACAATTTGAGACCATAATCATTATCAGAAAACATCGGGAAGGTATTTTTTTTAATTTGCAATTACAGGGAACCACGAAAAATACCCACAATAAGACTGTCCCCTGTGTATAAAATATAAATATATCGAACAAATATGCACAGCTTTTTATAAACGTTATAGCATCGGTAGAAAAAAAATCATACCTACAATTTGAAACTATAATCACTATCGGCAAATGTCGGGAAAGTATTTTTTTAATTTGTAAATATAGGGAACCACGAAAAATACCCACAATAAGACTGTCCTCTGTGTATAAAAAATGCATATATCGAAAAACTATGCACAGATTTTTATAAACATTATAGCATCGGTGGAACGAAATCATACCTTCAATTTAAGACTAGAATCATTAGCGGGAAGCATTGGGAAGGTATTTTTTTTTAATTTGCAAATACAGGGAACCACGAAAAATACCCATAATAAGACTGTCTCCTGTGTATAAAAAATGCAAATATCGAACAAATATGCACGGATTTTTATAAACGTTACAGCATCTGTAGAAAAAAATCATACCTACAATTTCAGAATAGAATCATTATCGGGAAATAACGGGAAGGAATTTTTTTTAATTTGCAAATACAGGGAACCACGAAAAATACAAACAATAAGACTGTCTCCTGTGAATAAAATATGCATATATCGAACAAATATGCACAAATTTTTATTAACGTTACAGCATCGGTAGAAAAAAATCATACCTTCAATTTAAGACTAGAATCATTATCGGGAAATAACGGGAAGGAATTTGTTTTAATTTGCAAATACAGGGAACCACGAAAAATACCCACAATAAGACTGTCCCCTGTGTATCAAATATGAATATATCAAACAAATATGCACAGCTTTTTATAAACGTTATAGCATTGGTAGAAAAAAAATCATACCTACAATTTGAAACTATAATCACTATCGGCAAATGTCGGGAAAGTATTTTTTTAATTTGTAAATATAGGGAACCACGAAAAATACCTACAATAAGACTGTCCCCTGTGTATAAAATATGCATATATCGAACAAATATGCACAGATTTTTATAAACGTTATAGCATCGTTGGACTGAAATCATACCTTCAATTTAAGACTAGAATCAGTATCGGGAAGCATTGGGAAGGTATTTTTTTTTAATTTGCAAATACAGGGAACCACGAAAAATACCCATAATAAGACTGTCCCCTGTGTATAAATATGAATATATCAAACAAATATGCACAGATTTTTATAAACGTTATAGCATCAGTAGAAAAATAATCATACCTACAATTTGAAACTATAATCACTATCGGTAAATGTCGGGAAAGTATTTTTTTAATTTGCAAATACAGGGAACCACGAAAAATACCCACAATAAGACTGTCTCCTGTGAATAAAATATGCATATATCGAGCAACTATGCACAGCTTTTTATTAACGTTACAGCATCTGTAGAAAAAAATTATACCTTCAATTTAAGACTAGAATCATTATCGGGAAATAACGGGAAGGAATTTGTTTTAGTTTGCAAATACAGGGAACCACGAAAAATACCCACAATAAGACTGTCTCCTGTGTATAAAATATGCATATATCGAACAAATAAATATCCACAGATTTTTATATATATCGAACAAATATGCACAGATTTTTATAAACGTAACAGCATCGGTAGAAAAAAATCATACCTACAATTTGAGACTATAATCATTATCGAAAAATAACGGGAAGGCATTTTTTTTAATTTGCAAATACAGGGAACCACGAAAAATACCCACAATAAGACTTTCCCCTGTGAATAAAATATGCATATAACGCACAAATATGCAACGATTTCTATAAACGTTACAGCCGGTAGAAAAAATTCATACCTACAATTTGAGACCATAATCATTATCAGAAAACATCGAGAAGGTATTTTTTTTAATTTGCAATTACAGGGAACCACGAAAAATACCCACAATAAGACTGTCCCCTGTGTATAAAATATAAATATATCGAACAAATATAGAAAAAAAAACCTTACCTACAATTTGAAACTATAATCACTATCGGGAAATGTCGGGAAAGTATTTTTTTAATTTGTAAATATAGGGAACCACGAAAAATACCCACAATAAGACTGTCCCCTGTGTATAAAATATGCGTATATCGAACAAATATGTACAGATTTTTATAAACGTTATAGCATCGGTGGAATGAAATCATACCTTCAATTTAAGACTAGAATCATTATCGGAAAGCATTGGGAAGGTATTTTTTTTAATTTGCAATTACAGGGAACCACGAAAAATAAACACAATAAGACTGTCGCCTGTGTATAAAATATAAATATATCAAACAAATATGCACAGATTTTTATAAATGTTATAGCATCGGTAGAAAAAAAATCATACCTACAATTTGAAACTATAATCACTATCGGCAAATGTCAGGAAAGTATTTTTTTAATTTGTAAATATAGGGAACCACGAAAAATACCCACAATAAGACTGTCCCCTGTGTATAAAAAATGCATATATCGAACAAATATGCACAGATTTTTATAAACGTTACAGCATCTGTAGAAAAAAATCATACCTACAATTTCAGATTAGAATCATTATCGGGAAATAACGGGAAGGAATTTTTTTTAATTTGCAAACACAGGGAACCGCGAAAAATACCCACAATAAGACTGTCTCCTGTGAATAAAATATGCATATATCGAACAAATATGCACAGATTTTTATTAATGTTACAGCATCGGTAGAAAAAAATCATACCTTCAATTTAACACTAGAATCATTATCGGGAAATAACGGGAAGGAATTTTTTTTAATTTGCAAATACAGGGAACCACGAAAAATACCCACAATAAGACTGTCTCCTGTGTATAAAATATGCATTTATCGAACAAATAAATATCCACAGATTTTTATATATATCGAACGAATATGCACAGATTTTTATAAACGTTACAGCATCGGTAGAAAAAAATCATACCTACAATTTAAGATTAGAACCATTATCGGGAAATAACGGGAAGGAATTTTTTTTAATTTGCAAATACAGGGAACCACAAAAAATACCCACAATAAGACTGTCCCCTGTGTATAAAATATGCATATATCGAACAAATATGCACAGATTTTTATTAACGTTATAGCATCGGTGGAATGAAATCATACCTTCAATTTAAGACTAGAATCATTATCGGGAAGCATTGGGAAGGTATTTTTTTTTAATTTGCAAATACAGGGAACCACGAAAAATACCCACAATAAGACTGTCTCCTGTGTATAAAATATGCATATATCGAACAAATAAATATCCACAGATTTTTATATATATCGAACGAATATGCACAGATTTTTATAAACGTTACAGCATCGGTAGAAAAAAATCATACCTACAATTTAAGATTAGAACCATTATCGGGAAATAACGGGAAGGAATTTTTTTTAATTTGCAAATACAGGGAACCACGAAAAATACCCACAATAAGACTGTCCCCTGTGTATCAAATATGAATATATCAAACAAATATGCACAGATTTTTATAAACGTTATAGCATCGGTAGAAAAAAATCATACCTACAATTTGAAACTATAATCACTATCGGCAAATGTCGGAAAAGTATTTTTTTAATTTGTAAATATAGGGAACCACGAAAAATACCCACAATAAGACTGTCCCCTGTGTATAAAAAATGCAAATATCGAACAAATACGCACAGATTTTTATAAACGTTACAGCATCTGTAGAAAAAAATCATACCTACAATTTCAGAATAGAATCATTATCGGGAAATAACGGGAAGGAATTTTTTTTAATTTGCAAATACAGGGAACCACGAAAAATACAAACAATAAGACTGTCTCCTGTGAATAAAATATGCATATATCGAACAAATATGCACAAATTTTTATTAACGTTACAGCATCGGTAGAAAAAAATCATACCTTCAATTTAAGACTAGAATCATTATCGGGAAATAACGGGAAGGAATTTGTTTTAATTTGCAAATACAGGGAACCACGAAAAATACCCACAATAAGACTGTCCCCTGTGTATCAAATATGAATATATCAAACAAATATGCACAGCTTTTTATAAACGTTATAGCATTGGTAGAAAAAAAATCATACCTACAATTTGAAACTATAATCACTATCGGCAAATGTCGGGAAAGTATTTTTTTAATTTGTAAATATAGGGAACCACGAAAAATACCTACAATAAGACTGTCCCCTGTGTATAAAATATGCATATATCGAACAAATATGCACAGATTTTTATAAACGTTATAGCATCGTTGGACTGAAATCATACCTTCAATTTAAGACTAGAATCAGTATCGGGAAGCATTGGGAAGGTATTTTTTTTTAATTTGCAAATACAGGGAACCACGAAAAATACCCATAATAAGACTGTCCCCTGTGTATAAATATGAATATATCAAACAAATATGCACAGATTTTTATAAACGTTATAGCATCAGTAGAAAAAAAATCATACCTACAATTTGAAACTATAATCACTATCGGTAAATGTCGGGAAAGTATTTTTTTAATTTGCAAATACAGGGAACCACGAAAAATACCCACAATAAGACTGTCTCCTGTGAATAAAATATGCATATATCGAGCAACTATGCACTGCTTTTTATTAACGTTACAGCATCTGTAGAAAAAAATTATACCTTCAATTTAAGACTAGAATCATTATCGGGAAATAACGGGAAGGAATTTGTTTTAGTTTGCAAATACAGGGAACCACGAAAAATACCCACAATAAGACTGTCTCCTGTGTATAAAATATGCATATATCGAACAAATAAATATCCACAGATTTTTATATATATCGAACAAATATGCACAGATTTTTATAAACGTAACAGCATCGGTAGAAAAAAATCATACCTACAATTTGAGACTATAATCATTATCGAAAAATAACGGGAAGGCATTTTTTTTAATTTGCAAATACAGGGAACCACGAAAAATACCCACAATAAGACTTTCCCCTGTGAATAAAATATGCATTTAACGCACAAATATGCAACGATTTCTATAAACGTTACAGCCGGTAGAAAAAATTCATACCTACAATTTGAGACCATAATCATTATCAGAAAACATCGGGAAGGTATTTTTTTTAATTTGCAATTACAGGGAACCACGAAAAATACCCACAATAAGACTGTCCCCTGTGTATAAAATATAAATATAACGAACAAATATAGAAAAAAAAACCTTACCTACAATTTGAAACTATAATCACTATCGGGAAATGTCGGGAAAGTATTTTTTTAATTTGTAAATATAGGGAACCACGAAAAATACCCACAATAAGACTGTCCCCTGTGTATAAAATATGCGTATATCGAACAAATATGTACAGATTTTTATAAACGTTATAGCATCGGTGGAATGAAATCATACCTTCAATTTAAGACTAGAATCATTATCGGAAAGCATTGGGAAGGTATTTTTTTTAATTTGCAATTACAGGGAACCACGAAAAATAAACACAATAAGACTGTCCCCTGTGTATAAAATATAAATATATCAAACAAATATGCACAGATTTTTATAAATGTTATAGCATCGGTAGAAAAAAAATCATACCTACAATTTGAAACTATAATCACTATCGGCAAATGTCAGGAAAGTATTTTTTTAATTTGTAAATATAGGGAACCACGAAAAATACCCACAATAAGACTGTCCCCTGTGTATAAAAAATGCATATATCGAACAAATATGCACAGATTTTTATAAACGTTACAGCATCTGTAGAAAAAAATCATACCTACAATTTCAGATTAGAATCATTATCGGGAAATAACGGGAAGGAATTTTTTTTAATTTGCAAACACAGGGAACCGCGAAAAATACCCACAATAAGACTGTCTCCTGTGAATAAAATATGCATATATCGAACAAATATGCACAGATTTTTATTAATGTTACAGCATCGGTAGAAAAAAATCATACCTTCAATTTAACACTAGAATCATTATCGGGAAATAACGGGAAGGAATTTTTTTTAATTTGCAAATACAGGGAACCACGAAAAATACCCACAATAAGACTGTCTCCTGTGTATAAAATATGCATATATCGAACAAATAAATATCCACAGATTTTTATATATATCGAACGAATATGCACAGATTTTTATAAACGTTACAGCATCGGTAGAAAAAAATCATACCTACAATTTAAGATTAGAACCATTATCGGGAAATAACGGGAAGGAATTTTTTTTAATTTGCAAATACAGGGAACCACAAAAAATACCCACAATAAGACTGTCCCCTGTGTATAAAATATGCATATATCGAACAAATATGCACAGATTTTTATTAACGTTATAGCATCGGTGGAATGAAATCATACCTTCAATTTAAGACTAGAATCATTATCGGGAAGCATTGGGAAGGTATTTTTTTTTAATTTGCAAATACAGGGAACCACGAAAAATACCCACAATAAGACTGTCCCCTGTGTATAAAATATGAATATATCAAACAAATATGCACAGATTTTTATAAACGTTATAGCATCGGTAGAAAAAAGTAATACCTACAATTTAAGATTAGAATTATTATCGGGAAATAACGGGAAGGAATTTTTTTTAATTTGCAAATACAGGGAATCACGAAAAATACCCACAATAAGACTGTCCCCTGTGTATAAAATATGCATATATCGAACAAATATGCACAGATTTTTATAAACGTTATAGCATCTTTGGAAAGAAATCATACCTACAATTTGAGACTATAATCATTATCGGAAAATAACGGCAAGGAATTTTTTTTAATTTGCAAATACAGGGAACCACGAAAAATACCCACAATAAGACTGTCCCCTGTGAATAAAATATGCATATATCGCACAAATATGCACCGATTTCTATAAACGTTATAGCCGGTATAAAAAATTCATACCTACAATTTGAGACCATAATCATTATCAGAAAACATCGGAAAGGTATTTTTTTTAATTTGCAAATACAGGGAACCACGAAAAATAAACACAATAAGACTGTCCCCTGTGTATAAAATATAAATATATCAAACAAATATAGAAAAAAAAACCTTACCTACAATTTGAAACTATAATCACTATCGGGAAATGTCGGGAAAGTATTTTTTTTAATTTGTAAATATAGGGAACCACGAAAAATACCCACAATAAGACTGTCCCCTGTGTATAAAATATGCATATATCGAACAAATATGCACAGATTTTTATAAACGTTATAGCATCGGTGGAATGAAATCATACCTTCAATTTAAGACTAGAATCATTATCGGAAAGCATTGGGAAGGTATTTTTTTTAATTTGCAATTACAGGGAACCACGAAAAATAAACATAATAAGACTGTCCCCTGTGTATAAAATATAAATATATCAAACAAATATGCACAGATTTTTATAAATGTTATAGCATCGGTAGAAAAAAAATCATACCTACAATTTGAAACTATAATCACTATCGGCAAATGTCAGGAAAGTATTTTTTTAATTTGTAAATATAGGGAACCACGAAAAATACCCATAATAAGACTGTCCCCTGTGTATAAAAAATGCATATATCGAACAAATATGCACAGATTTTTATAAACGTTACAGCATCTGTAGAAAAAAATCATACCTACAATTTCAGATTAGAATCATTATCGGGAAATAACGGGAAGGAATTTTTTTTAATTTGCAAACACAGGGAACCGCGAAAAATACCCACAATAAGACTGTCTCCTGTGAATAAAATATGCATATATCGAACAAATATGCACAGATTTTTATTAATGTTACAGCATCGGTAGAAAAAAATCATACCTTCAATTTAACACTAGAATCATTATCGGGAAATAACGGGAAGGAATTTTTTTTAATTTGCAAATACAGGGAACCACGAAAAATACCCACAATAAGACTGTCTCCTATGTATAAAATATGCATATATCGAACAAATAAATATCCACAGATTTTTATATATATCGAACGAATATGCACAGATTTTTATAAACGTTACAGCATCGGTAGAAAAAAATCATACCTACAATTTAAGATTAGAATCACTATCGGGAAATGTCGGGAAAGTATTTTTTTTAATTTGTAAATATAGGGAACCACGAAAAATACCCACAATAAGACTGTCCCCTGTGTATAAAATATGCATATATCGAACAAATATGCACAGATTTTTATAAACGTTATAGCATCGGTGGAACGAAATCATACCTTCAATTTAAGACTAGAATCATTATCGGGAAGCATTGGGAAGGTATTTTTTTTTAATTTGCAAATACAGGGAACCACGAAAAATACCCACAATAAGACTGTCCCCTGTGTATCAAATATGAATATATCAAACAAATATTCACAGATTTTTATAAACGTTATAGCATCGGTAGAAAAAAAATAATACCTACATTTGAAACTATAATCACTATCGGCAAATGTCGGGAAAGTATTTTTTTAATTTGTAAATATAGGGAACCACGAAAAATACCCACAATAAGACTGTCCCCTGTGTATAAGAAATGCATATATCGAACAAATATGCACAGATTTTTATAAACGTTACAGCATCTGTAGAAAAAAATCATACCTACAATTTCAGATTAGAATCATTATCGGGAAATAACGGGAAGGAATTTTTTTTAATTTGCAAATACAGGGAACCACGAAAAATACCCACAATAAGACTGTCTCCTGTGAATAAAATATGCATATATCGAACAAATATGCACAGATTTTTATTAACGTTACAGCATCGGTAGAAAAAAATCATACCTTCAATTTAAGACTAGAATCATTATCGGAAAATAACGGAAGGAATTTTTTTTAATTTGCAAATACAGGGAACCACGAAAAATACCCACAATAAGACTGTCCCCTGTGAATAAAATATGCATATAACGCACAAATATGCACCGATTTCTATAAACGTTATAGCCGGTAGAAAAAATTCATACCTACAATTTGAGACCATAATCATTATCAGAAAACATCGGGAAGGTATTTTTTTAATTTGCAATTACAGGGAACCACGAAAAATAACCACAATAAGACTATCCCCTGTGTATAAAATATAAATATATCGAACAAATATGCACAGCTTTTTATAAACGTTATAGCATCGGTAGAAAAAAAATCATACCTACAATTTGAAACTATAATCACTATCTGCAAATGTCGGGAAAGTATTTTTTTAATTTGTAAATATAGGGAACCACGAAAAATACCCACAATAAGACTGTCCTCTGTGTATAAAAAATGCATATATCGAAAAAATATGCACAGATTTTTATAAACATTATAGCATCGGTGGAACGAAATCATACCTTCAATTTAAGACTAGAATCATTATCGGGAAGCATTGGGAAGGTATTTTTTTTTAATTTGCAAATACAGGGAACCACGAAAAATACCCACAATAAGACTGTCCCCTGTGTATCAAATATGAATATATCAAACAAATATGCACAGATTTTTATAAACGTTATAGCATCGGTAGAAAAAAATCATACCTACAATTTGAAACTATAATCACTATCGGCAAATGTCGGGAAAGTATTTTTTTAATTTGTAAATATAGGGAACCACGAAAAATACCCACAATAAGACTGTCCCCTGTGTATAAAAAATGCAAATATCGAACAAATATGCACAGATTTTTATAAACGTTACAGCATCTGTAGAAAAAAATCATACCTACAATTTCAGAATAGAATCATTATCGGGAAATAACGGGAAGGAATTTTTTTTAATTTGCAAATACAGGGAACCACGAAAAATACCCACAATAAGACTGTCTCCTGTGAATAAAATATGCATATATCGAACAAATATGCACAGATTTTTATTAACGTTATAGCATCGGTAGAAAAAAATCATACCTTCAATTTAAGACTAGAATCATTATCGGGAAATTACGGGAAGGAATTTGTTTTAATTTGCAAATACAGGGAACCACGAAAAATACCCACAATAAGACTGTCCCCTGTGTATCAAATATGAATATATCAAACAAATATGCACAGCTTTTTATAAACGTTATAGCATTGGTAGAAAAAAAATCATACCTACAATTTGAAACTATAATCACTATCGGCAAATGTCGGGAAAGTATTTTTTTAATTTGTAAATATAGGGAACCACGAAAAATACCCACAATAAGACTGTCTCCTGTGAATAAAATATGCATATATCGAACAACTATGCACAGCTTTTTATTAACGTTACAGCATCTGTAGAAAAAAATTATACCTTCAATTTAAGACTAGAATCATTATCGGGAAATAACGGGAAGGAATTTGTTTTAATTTGCAAATACAGGGAACCACGAAAAATACCCACAATAAGACTGTCCCCTGTGTATAAAGTATGCATATATCGAACAAATATGCACAGATTTTTATAAACGTTATAGCATTGGTGGACTGAAATCATACCTTCAATTTAAGACTAGAATCATTATCGGGAAGCATTGGGAAGGTATTTTTTTTTTTAATTTGCAAATACAGGGAACCACGAAAAATACCCATAATAAGACTGTCCCCTGTGTATAAATATGAATATATCAAACAAATATGCACAGATTTTTATAAACGTTATAGCATCGGTAGAAAAAAATAATACCTACAATTTAAGATTAGAATTATTATCGGGAAATAACGGGAAGGAATTTTTTTTAATTTGCAAATACAGGGAACCACGAAAAATACCCACAATAAGCCTGTCTCCTGTGTATAAAATATGCATATATCGAACAAATATGCACAGATTTTTATAAACGTTATAGCATCTTTGGAAAGAAATCATACCTACAATTTGAGACTATAAGCATTATCGGAAAATAACGGCAAGGAATTTTTTTTAATTTGCAAATACAGGGAACCACGAAAAATACCCACAATAAGACTGTCCCCTGTGAATAAAATATGCATATATCGAACAAATATGCACCGATTTCTATAAACGTTATAGCCGGTATAAAAAATTCATACCTACAATTTGAGACCATAATCATTATCAGAAAACATCGGAAAGGTATTTTTTTTAATTTGCAAATACAGGGAACCACGAAAAATAAACACAATAAGACTGTCCCCTGTGTATAAAATATAAATATATCAAACAAATATAGAAAAAAAAACCTTACCTACAATTTGAAACTATAATCACTATCGGGAAATGTCGGGAAAGTATTTTTTTTAATTTGTAAATATAGGGAACCACGAAAAATACCCACAATAAGACTGTCCCCTGTGTATAAAATATGCATATATCGAACAAATATGCACAGATTTTTATAAACGTTATAGCATCGGTGAAATGAAATCATACCTTCAATTTAAGACTAGAATCATTATCGGAAAGCATTGGGAAGGTATTTTTTTTAATTTGCAATTACAGGGAACCACGAAAAATAAACACAATAAGACTGTCCCCTGTGTATAAAATATAAATATATCAAACAAATATGCACAGATTTTTATAAATGTTATAGCATCGGTAGAAAAAAAATCATACCTACAATTTGAAACTATAATCACTATCGGCAAATGTCAGGAAAGTTTTTTTTTTTAATTTGTAAATATAGGGAACCACGAAAAATACCCACAATAAGACTGTCCCCTGTGTATAAAAAATGCATATATCGAACAAATATGCACAGATTTTTATAAACGTTACAGCATCTGTAGAAAAAAATCATACCTACAATTTCAGATTAGAATCATTATCGGGAAGTAACGGGAAGGAATTTTTTTTAATTTGCAAACACAGGGAACCGCGAAAAATACCCACAATAAGACTGTCTCCTGTGAATAAAATATGCATATATCGAACAAATATGCACAGATTTTTATTAATGTTACAGCATCGGTAGAAAAAAATCATACCTTCAATTTAACACTAGAATCATTATCGGGATAACGGGAAGGAATTTTTTTTAATTTGCAAATACAGGGAACCACGAAAAATACCCACAATAAGACTGTCTCCTGTGTATAAAATATGCATATATCGAACAAATAAATATCCGCAGATTTTTATATATATCAAACGAATATGCACAGATTTTTATAAACGTTACAGCATCGGTAGAAAAAAATCATACCTACAATTTAAGATTAGAATCATTATCGGGAAATAACGGGAAGGAATTTTTTTTAATTTGCAAATACAGGGAACCACGAAAAATACCCACAATAAGACTGTCCCCTGTGTATAAAATATGCATATATCGAACAAATATGCACAGATTTTTATTAACGTTACAGCATCGGTAGAAAAAAATCATACCTTCAATTTAAGACTAGAATCATTATCGGGAAATAACGGGAAGGAATTTGTTTTAATTTGCAAATACAGGGAACCACGAAAAATACCCACAATAAGACTGTCCCCTGTGTATCAAATATGAATATATCAAACAAATATGCACAGCTTTTTATAAACGTTATAGCTTTGGTAGAAAAAAAATCATACCTACAATTTGAAACTATAATCACTATCGGCAAATGTCGGGAAAGTATTTTTTTAATTTGTAAATATAGGGAACCACGAAAAATACCCACAATAAGACTGTCCCCTGTGTATAAAATATGCATATATCGAACAAATATGCACAGATTTTTATAAACGTTATAGCATCGGTAGAAAAAAATCATACCTACAATTTGGGACTATAATTATTATCGGGAAATAGAAAGAAGGTTTTTTTTTTAATTTTCAAATACAGGGAACCACGAAAAATACCCACAATAAGACTGTCCCCTGTGTATAAAATATGAATATATCAAACAAATATGCACAGATTTTTATAAACGTTATAGCATCGGTAGAAAAAATATCATACCTACAATTTGAAACTATAATCACTATCGGCAAATGTCGGGAAAGTATTTTTTTAATTTGTAAATATAGGGAACCACGAAAAATACCCACAATAAGACTGTCCCATGTGTATAAAAAATGCATATATCGAACAAATATGCACAGATTTTTATAAACGTTATAGCATCGGTAGAAAAAAATCATACCTACAATTTGGGACTATAATTATTATCGGGAAATAGAAAGAAGGTTTTTTTTTTAATTTTCAAATACAGGGAACCACGAAAAATACCCACAATAAGACTGTCCCCTGTGTATAAAATATGAATATATCAAACAAATATGCACAGATTTTTATAAACGTTATAGCATCGGTAGAAAAAATATCATACCTACAATTTGAAACTATAATCACTATCGGCAAATGTCGGGAAAGTATTTTTTTAATTTGTAAATATAGGGAACCACGAAAAATACCCACAATAAGACTGTCCCCTGTGAATAAAATATGCATACATCGCACAAATATGCACAGATTTCTATAAACGCTACAGCATCGGTAGAAAAAAATCAAACCAACATTTTGAGACAATAATCACTATCAGGAAATGTCAGGAAAGTATTTTTTTAATTTGCAAATACAGGGAACCACGAAAAATACCCACAATAAGACTGTCTCCTGTGAATAAAATATGCATATATCGAACAACTATGCACAGCTTTTTATTAACGTTACAGCATCTGTAGAAAAAAATTATACCTTCAATTTAAGACTAGAATCATTATCGGGAAATAACGGGAAGGAATTTGTTTTAATTTGCAAATACAGGGAACCACGAAAAATACCCACAATAAGACTGTCTCCTGTGTATAAAATATGCATATATCGAACAAATAAATATCCACAGATTTTTATATATATCGAACAAATATGCACAGATTTTTATAAACGTAACAGCATCGGTAGAAAAAAATCATACCTACAATTTGAGACTATAATCATTATCGAAAAATAACGGGAAGGCATTTTTTTTAATTTGCAAATACAGGGAACCACGAAAAATACCCACAATAAGACTTTCCCCTGTGTATAAAATATGCATATAACGCACAAATATGCAACGATTTCTATAAACGTTACAGCCGGTAGAAAAAATTCATACCTACAATTTGAGACCATAATCATTATCAGAAAACATCGGGAAGTTATTTTTTTTAATTTGCAATTACAGGGAACCACGAAAAATACCCACAATAAGACTGTCCCCTGTGTATAAAATATAAATATATCGAACAAATATAGAAAAAAAAACCTTACCTACAATTTGAAACTATAATCACTATCGGGAAATGTCGGGAAAGTATTTTTTTTTAATTTGTAAATATAGGGAACCACGAAAAATACCCACAATAAGACTGTCTCCTGTGTATAAAATATGCATATATCGAACAAATATGCACAGATTTTTATAAACGTTATAGCATCGGTGGAATGAAATCATACCTTCAATTTAAGACTAGAATCATTATCGGAAAGCTTTGGGAAGGTATTTTTTTTAATTTGCAATTACAGGGAACCACGAAAAATACCCACAATAAGACTGTCCCCTCTGTATAAAAAATGCATATATCGAACAAATATGCACAGATTTTTATAAACATTATAGCATCGATAGAAAAAAAATCATATCTACAATTTGAAACTATAATCACATCGGCAAATGTCAGGAAAGTATTTTTTTAATTTGTAAATATAGGGAACCACGAAAAATACCCACAATAAGACTGTCCCCTGTGTATAAAAAATGCATATATCGAACAAATATGCACAGATTTTTATAAACGTTACAGCATCTGTAGAAAAAAATCATACCTAGAATTTCAGAATAGAATCATTATCGGGAAATAACGGGAAGGAATTTTTTTTAATTTGCAAACACAGGGAACCGCGAAAAATACCCACAATAAGACTGTCTCCTGTGAATAAAATATGCATATATCGAACAAAAATGCACAGATTTTTATTAATGTTACAGCATTGGTAGAAAAAAATCATACCTTCAATTTAACACTAGAATCATTATCGGGAAATAACGGGAAGGAATTTTTTTTAATTTGCAAATACAGGGAACCACGAAAAATACCCACAATAAGACTGTCTCCTGTGTATAAAATATGCATATATCGAACAAATAAATATCCACAGATTTTTATATATATCGAACGAATATGCACAGATTTTTATAAACGTTACAGCATCGGTAGAAAAAAATCATACCTACAATTTAAGATTAGAATCATTATCGGGAAATAACGGGAAGGAATTTTTTTTAATTTGCAAATACAGGGAACCACGAAAAATACCCACAATAAGACTGTCCCCTGTGTATAAAATATGCATATATCGAACAAATATGCACAGATTTTTATTAACGTTATAGCATCGGTGGAATGAAATCATACCTTCAATTTAAGACTATAATCATTATCGGAAAATAACGGCAAGGAATTTTTTTTAATTTGCAAATACAGGGAACCACGAAAAATACCCACAATAAGACTGTCCCCTGTGAATAAAATATGCATATATCGCACAAATATGCACCGATTTCTATAAACGTTATAGCCGGTATAAAAAATTCATACCTACAATTTGAGACCATAATCATTATCAGAAAACATCGGAAAGGTATTTTTTTTAATTTGCAAATACAGGGAACCACGAAAAATACCCACAATAAGACTGTCTCCTGTGTATAAAATATAAATATATCGAACAAATATGCACAGCTTTTTATAAACGTTATAGCATCGGTAGAAAAAAAATCATACCTACAATTTGAAACTATAATCACTATCGGGAAATGTCGGGAAATTATTTTTTTTAATTTGTAAATATAGGGAACCACGAAAAATACCCACAATAAGACTGTCCCCTGTGTATAAAATATGAATATATCAAACAAATATGCACAGATTTTTATAAACGTTATAGCATCGGTAGAAAAAATATCATACCTACAATTTGAAACTATAATCACTATCGGCAAATGTCGGGAAAGTATTTTTTTAATTTGTAAATATAGGGAACCACGAAAAATACCCACAATAAGACTGTCCCATGTGTATAAAAAATGCATATATCGAACAAATATGCACAGATTTTTATAAATGTTACAGCATCGGTAGAAAAAAATCATACCTACAATTTAAGATTAGAATCATTATCGGGAAATAACGGGAAGATATTTTTTTTAATTTGCAAATACAGGGCACCACGAAAAATACCCACAATAAGACTGTCCCCTGTGAATAAAATATGCATACATCGCACAAATATGCACAGATTTCTATAAACGCTACAGCATCGGTAGAAAAAAATCAAACCAACATTTTGAGACAATAATCACTATCAGGAAATGTCAGGAAAGTATTTTTTTAATTTGCAAATACAGGGAACCACGAAAAATACCCACAATAAGACTGTCTCCTGTGAATAAAATATGCATATATCGAACAACTATGCACAGCTTTTTATTAACGTTACAGCATCTGTAGAAAAAAATTATACCTTCAATTTAAGACTAGAATCATTATCGGGAAATAACGGGAAGGAATTTGTTTTAATTTGGAAATACAGGGAACCACGAAAAATACCGACAATAAGACTGTCTCCTGTGTATAAAATATGCATATATCGAACAAATAAATATCCACAGATTTTTATATATATCGAACAAATATGCACAGATTTTTATAAACGTAACAGCATCGGTAGAAAAAAATCATACCTACAATTTGAGACTATAATCATTATCGAAAAATAACGGGAAGGCATTTTTTTTAATTTGCAAATACAGGGAACCACGAAAAATACCCACAATAAGACTTTCCCCTGTGAATAAAATATGCATATAACGCACAAATATGCAACGATTGCTATAAACGTTACAGCCGGTAGAAAAAATTCATACCTACAATTTGAGACCATAATCATTATCAAAAAACATCGGGAAGGTATTTTTTTTAATTTGCAATTACAGGGAACCACGAAAAATACCCACAATAAGACTGTCCCCTGTGTATAAAATATAAATATATCGAACAAATATAGAAAAAAAAACCTTACCTACAATTTGAAACTATAATCACTATCGGGAAATGTCGGGAAAGTATTTTTTTTTAATTTGTAAATATAGGGAACCACGAAAAATACCCACAATAAGACTGTCTCCTGTGTATAAAATATGCATATATCGAACAAATATGCACAGATTTTTATAAACGTTATAGCATCGGTGGAATGAAATCATACCTTCAATTTAAGACTAGAATCATTATCGGAAAGCATTGGGAAGGTATTTTTTTTAATTTGCAATTACAGGGAACCACGAAAAATACCCACAATAAGACTGTCCCCTGTGTATAAAAAATGCATATATCGAACAAATATGCACAGATTTTTATAAACGTTATAGCATCGATAGAAAAAAAATCATACCTACAATTTGAAACTATAATCACATCGGCAAATGTCAGGAAAGTATTTTTTTAATTTGTAAATATAGGGAACCACGAAAAATACCCACAATAAGACTGTCCCCTGTGTATAAAAAATGCATATATCGAACAAATATGCACAGATTTTTATAAACGTTACAGCATCTGTAGAAAAAAATCATACCTAGAATTTCAGAATAGAATCATTATCGGGAAATAACGGGAAGGAATTTTTTTTAATTTGCAAACACAGGGAACCGCGAAAAATACCCACAATAAGACTGTCTCCTGTGAATAAAATATGCATATATCGAACAAATATGCACAGATTTTTATTAATGTTACAGCATTGGTAGAAAAAAATCATACCTTTAATTTAACACTAGAATCATTATCGGGAAATAACGGGAAGGAATTTTTTTTAATTTGCAAATACAGGGAACCACGAAAAATACCCACAATAAGACTGTCTCCTGTGTATAAAATATGCATATATCGAACAAATAAATATCCACA
The DNA here is from genome assembly GCA_936439885.1 of Nowickia ferox. Classification (NCBI taxonomy): domain Eukaryota; kingdom Metazoa; phylum Arthropoda; class Insecta; order Diptera; family Tachinidae; genus Nowickia; species Nowickia ferox. The sequence goes on along the minus strand of OW387027.1, from coordinate 47,875,459 downwards.
GATTTTTATATATATCGAACGAATATGCACAGATTTTTATAAACGTTACAGCATCGGTAGAAAAAAATCATACCTACAATTTAAGATTAGCATCATTATCGGGAAATAACGGGAAGGAATTTTTTTTAATTTGCAAATACAGGGAACCACGAAAAATACCCACAATAAGACTGTCCCCTGTGTATAAAATATGCATATATCGAACAAATATGCACAGATTTTTATTAACGTTATAGCATCGGTGGAATGAAATCATACCTTCAATTTAAGACTATAATCATTATCGGAAAATAACGGCAAGGAATTTTTTTTAATTTGCAAATACAGGGAACCACGAAAAATACCCACAATAAGACTGTCCCCTGTGTATAAAATATGCATATAGCGAACAAATATGCACAGATTATTATAAACGTTATAGCATCTTTGGAAAGAAATCATACCTACAATTTGAGACTATAATCATTATCGGAAAATAACGGCAAGGAATTTTTTTTAATTTGCAAATACAGGGAACCACGAAAAATACCCACAATAAGACTGTCCCCTGTGAATAAAATATGCATATATCGCACAAATATGCACCGATTTCTATAAACGTTATAGCCGGTATAAAAAATTCATACCTACAATTTGAGACCATAATCATTATCAGAAAACATCGGAAAGGTATTTTTTTTAATTTGCAAATACAGGGAACCACGAAAAATACCCACAATAAGACTGTCCCCTGTGAATAAAATATGCATATAACGCACAAATATGCACCGATTTCTATAAACGTTATAGCCGGTAGAAAAAATTCATATCTACAATTTGAGACCATAATCATTATCAGAAAACATCGGGAAGGTATTTTTTTTAATTTGCAATTACAGGGAACCACGAAAAATACCCACAATAAGACTGTCTCCTGTGTATAAAATATAAATATATCGAACAAATATGCACAGCTTTTTATAAACTTTATAGCATCGGTAGAAAAAAAATCATACCTACAATTTGAAACTATAATCACTATCGGGAAATGTCGGGAAATTATTTTTTTTAATTTGTAAATATAGGGAACCATGAAAAATACCCACAATAAGACTGTCCCCTGTGTATAAAATATGCATATATCGAACAAATATGCACAGATTTTTATAAAAGTTATAGCATCGGTAGAAAAAAAATCATACCTACAATTTAAAACTATAATCACTATCGGCAAATGTCGGGAAAGTATTTTTTTAATTTGCAAATACAGGGAACCACGAAAAATACCCACAATAAGACTGTCCCCTGTGTATAAAATATGCATATATCGAACAAATATCCACAGATTTTTATATATATCGACCAAATATGCACAGATTTTTATAAACGTTACAGCATCGGTAGAAAAAAATCATACCTACAATTTAAGATTAGACTCATTATCGGGAAATAACGGGAAGGAATTTTTTTTAATTTGCAAATACAGGGAACCACGAAAAATACCCACAATAAGACTGTCCCCTGTGTATAAAATATGCATATATCGAACAAATATGCACACATTTTTATTAACGTTATAGCATCGGTGGAATGAAATCATACCTTCAATTTAAGACTAGAATCATTATCGGGAAGTATTGGGAAGGTATTTTTTTTTTAATTTGCGAATACAGGGAACCACGAAAAATACCCACAATAAGACTGTCCCCGTATATAAAATATGAATATATCAAACAAATATGAACAGATTTTTATAAACGTTATAGCATCGGTAGAAAAAAAATCATACCTACAATTTGAAACTATAATCACTATCGGCAAATGTCGGGAAAGTATTTTTTTTAATTTGTAAATATAGGGAACCACGAAAAATACCCACAATAAGACTGTCCCCTGTGTATAAAATATGCATATATCGAACAAATATCCACAGATTTTTATATATATCGACCAAATATGCACAGATTTTTATAAACGTTACAGCATCGGTAGAAAAAAATCATACCTACAATTTAAGATTAGACTCATTATCGGGAAATAACGGGAAGGAATTTTTTTTAATTTGCAAATACAGGGAACCACGAAAAATACCCACAATAAGACTGTCCCCTGTGTATAAAATATGCATATATCGAACAAATATGCACACATTTTTATTAACGTTATAGCATCGGTGGAATGAAATCATACCTTCAATTTAAGACTAGAATCATTATCGGGAAGTATTGGGAAGGTATTTTTTTTTTAATTTGCGAATACAGGGAACCACGAAAAATACCCACAATAAGACTGTCCCCGTATATAAAATATGAATATATCAAACAAATATGAACAGATTTTTATAAACGTTATAGCATCGGTAGAAAAAAAATCATACCTACAATTTGAAACTATAATCACTATCGGCAAATGTCGGGAAAGTATTTTTTTTAATTTGTAAATATAGGGAACCACGAAAAATACCCACAATAAGACTGTCCCCTGTGTATAAAAAATGCATATATCGAACAAATATGCAGAGCTTTTTATAAACGTTACAGCATCTGTAGAAAAAAATCATACCTACAATTTAAGATTAGAATCATTATCGGGAAAGAACGGGAAGGAATTTTTTTTAATTTGCAAATATAGGGAACCACGAAAAATACCCACAATAAGACTGTCTCCTGTGAATAAAATATGCATATATCGAACAAATATGCACAGATTTTTATTAACGTTACAGCATCGGTAGAAAAAAATCATACCTTCAATTTAAGACTAGAATCATTATCGGGAAATAACGGGAAGGAATTTTTTTTAATTTGCAAATACAGGGAACCACGAAAAATACCCACAATAAGACTGTCCCCTGTGTATAAAATATGCATATATCGAACAAATATGCACAGATTTTTATTAACGTTATAGCATCGGTGGAATAAAATCATACCTTCAATTTAAGACTAGAATCATTATCGGGAAGCATTGGGAAGGTATTTTTTTTTAATTTGCAAATACAGGGAACCACGAAAAATACCCACAATAAGACTGTCCCCTGTGTATCAAATATGAATATATCAAACAAATATGCACAGATTTTTATAAACATTATAGCATCGGTAGAAAAAAAATCATACCTACAATTTAAAACTATAATCACTATCGGCAAATGTCGGGAAAGTATTTTTTTAATTTGCAAATACAGGGAACCACGAAAAATACCCACAATAAGACTGTCCCCTGTGTATAAAATATGCATATATCGAACAAATATCCACAGATTTTTATATATATCGACCAAATATGCACAGATTTTTATAAACGTTAAAGCATCGGTAGAAAAAAATCATACCTACAATTTAAGATTAGAATCATTATCGGGAAATAACGGGAAGGAATTTTTTTTAATTTGCAAATACAGGGAACCACGAAAAATACCCACAATAAGACTGTCCCCTGTGTATAAAATATGCAAATATCGAACAAATATGCACAGATTTTTATAAACGTTACAGCATCTGTAGAAATAAATCATACCTACAATTTAAGATTAGAATCATTATCGGGAAAGAACGGGAAGGAATTTTTTTTTAATTTGCAAATACAGGGAACCACGAAAAATACCCACAATAAGACTGTCCCCTGTGTATAAAAAATGCATATATCGAACAAATATGCACAGATTTTTATAAACGTTATAGCATCGATAGAAAAAAAATCATACCTACAATTTGAAACTTTGATCACTATCGGCAAATGTCGGGAAAGTATTTTTTTAATTTGTAAATATAGGGAACCACGAAAAATACCCACAATAAGACTGTCCCCTGTGTATAAAAAATGCATATATCGAACAAATATGCACAGATTTTTATAAACGTTACAGCATCTGTAGAAAAAAATCATACCTACAATTTCAGATTAGAATCATTATCGGGAAATAACGGGAAGGAATTTTTTTTAATTTGCAAATACAGGGAACCACGAAAAATACCCACAATAAGACTGTCTCCTGTGAATAAAATATGCATATATCGAACAAATATGCACAGATTTTTATTAACGTTACAGCATCGGTAGAAAAAATTCATATCTACAATTTGAGACCATAATCATTATCAGAAAACATCGGGAAGGTATTTTTTTTAATTTGCAATTACAGGGAACCACGAAAAATACCCACAATAAGACTGTCTCCTGTGTATAAAATATAAATATATCGAACAAATATGCACAGCTTTTTATAAAAGTTATAGCATCGGTAGAAAAAAAATCATACCTACAATTTGAAACTATAATCACTATCGGGAAATGTCGGGAAATTATTTTTTTTAATTTGTAAATATAGGGAACCATGAAAAATACCCACAATAAGACTGTCCCCTGTGTATAAAATATGCATATATCGAACAAATATGCACAGATTTTTATAAAAGTTATAGCATCGGTGGAATGAAATCATACCTTCAATTTAAGACTAGAATCATTATCGGGAAGCATTGGGAAGGTATTTTTTTTTAATTTGCAAATACAGGGACCACGAAAAACACCCACAATAAGACTGTCCCCTGTGTATCAAATATGAATATATCAAACAAATATGCACAGATTTTTATAAACGTTATAGCATCGGTAGAAAAAAAATCATACCTACAATTTAAAACTATAATCACTATCGGCAAATGTCGGGAAAGTATTTTTTTAATTTGCAAATACAGGGAACCACGAAAAATACCCACAATAAGACTGTCCCCTGTGTATAAAATATGCATATATCGAACAAATATCCACAGATTTTTATATATATCGACCAAATATGCACAGATTTTTATAAACGTTACAGCATCGGTAGAAAAAAATCATACCTACAATTTAAGATTAGACTCATTATCGGGAAATAACGGGAAGGAATTTTTTTTAATTTGCAAATACAGGGAACCACGAAAAATACCCACAATAAGACTGTCCCCTGTGTATAAAATATGCATATATCGAACAAATATGCACACATTTTTATTAACGTTATAGCATCGGTGGAATGAAATCATACCTTCAATTTAAGACTAGAATCATTATCGGGAAGTATTGGGAAGGTATTTTTTTTTTAATTTGCGAATACAGGGAACCACGAAAAATACCCACAATAAGACTGTCCCCGTGTATAAAATATGAATATATCAAACAAATATGAACAGATTTTTATAAACGTTATAGCATCGGTAGAAAAAAAATCATACCTACAATTTGAAACTATAATCACTATCGGCAAATGTCGGGAAAGTATTTTTTTTAATTTGTAAATATAGGGAACCACGAAAAATACCCACAATAAGACTGTCCCCTGTGTATAAAAAATGCATATATCGAACAAATATGCAGAGCTTTTTATAAACGTTACAGCATCTGTAGAAAAAAATCATACCTACAATTTAAGATTAGAATCATTATCGGGAAAGAACGGGAAGGAATTTTTTTTAATTTGCAAATATAGGGAACCACGAAAAATACCCACAATAAGACTGTCTCCTGTGAATAAAATATGCATATATCGAACAAATATGCACAGATTTTTATTAACGTTACAGCATCGGTAGAAAAAAATCATACCTTCAATTTAAGACTAGAATCATTATCGGGAAATAACGGGAAGGAATTTTTTTTAATTTGCAAATATAGGGAACCACGAAAAATACCCACAATAAGACTGTCCCCTGTGTATAAAATATGCATATATCGAACAAATATGCACAGATTTTTATTAACGTTATAGCATCGGTGGAATAAAATCATACCTTCAATTTAAGACTAGAATCATTATCGGGAAGCATTGGGAAGGTATTTTTTTTTAATTTGCAAATACAGGGAACCACGAAAAATACCCACAATAAGACTGTCCCCTGTGTATCAAATATGAATATATCAAACAAATATGCACAGATTTTTATAAACATTATAGCATCGGTAGAAAAAAAATCATACCTACAATTTAAAACTATAATCACTATCGGCAAATGTCGGGAAAGTATTTTTTTAATTTGCAAATACAGGGAACCACGAAAAATACCCACAATAAGACTGTCCCCTGTGTATAAAATATGCATATATCGAACAAATATCCACAGATTTTTATATATATCGACCAAATATGCACAGATTTTTATAAACGTTAAAGCATCGGTAGAAAAAAATCATACCTACAATTTAAGATTAGAATCATTATCGGGAAATAACGGGAAGGAATTTTTTTTAATTTGCAAATACAGGGAACCACGAAAAATACCCACAATAAGACTGTCCCCTGTGTATAAAATATGCAAATATCGAACAAATATGCACAGATTTTTATAAACGTTACAGCATCTGTAGAAATAAATCATACCTACAATTTAAGATTAGAATCATTATCGGGAAAGAACGGGAAGGAATTTTTTTTGAATTTGCAAATACAGGGAACCACGAAAAATACCCACAATAAGACTGTCCCCTGTGTATAAAAAATGCATATATCGAACAAATATGCAGAGATTTTTATAAACGTTATAGCATCGATAGAAAAAAAATCATACCTACAATTTGAAACTTTGATCACTATCGGCAAATGTCGGGAAAGTATTTTTTTAATTTGTAAATATAGGGAACCACGAAAAATACCCACAATAAGACTGTCCCCTGTGTATAAAAAATGCATATATCGAACAAATATGCACAGATTTTTATAAACGTTACAGCATCTGTAGAAAAAAATCATACCTACAATTTCAGATTAGAATCATTATCGGGAAATAACGGGAAGGAATTTTTTTTAATTTGCAAATACAGGGAACCACGAAAAATACCCACAATAAGACTGTCTCCTGTGAATAAAATATGCATATATCGAACAAATATGCACAGATTTTTATTAACGTTACAGCATCGGTAGAAAAAATTCATATCTACAATTTGAGACCATAATCATTATCAGAAAACATCGGGAAGGTATTTTTTTTAATTTGCAATTACAGGGAACCACGAAAATACCCACAATAAGACTGTCTCCTGTGTATAAAATATAAATATATCGAACAAATATGCACAGCTTTTTATAAACGTTATAGCATCGGTAGAAAAAAAATCATACCTACAATTTGAAACTATAATCACTATCGGGAAATGTCGGGAAATTATTTTTTTTAATTTGTAAATATAGGGAACCATGAAAAATACCCACAATAAGACTGTCCCCTGTGTATAAAATATGCATATATCGAACAAATATGCACAGATTTTTATAAAAGTTATAGCATCGGTGGAATGAAATCATACCTTCAATTTAAGACTAGAATCATTATCGGGAAGCATTGGGAAGGTATTTTTTTTTAATTTGCAAATACAGGGACCACGAAAAACACCCACAATAAGACTGTCCCCTGTGTATCAAATATGAATATATCAAACAAATATGCACAGATTTTTATAAACGTTATAGCATCGGTAGAAAAAAAATCATACCTACAATTTAAAACTATAATCACTATCGGCAAATGTCGGGAAAGTATTTTTTTAATTTGCAAATACAGGGAACCACGAAAAATACCCACAATAAGACTGTCCCCTGTGTATAAAATATGCATATATCGAACAAATATCCACAGATTTTTATATATATCGACCAAATATGCACAGATTTTTATAAACGTTACAGCATCGGTAGAAAAAAATCATACCTACAGTTTAAGATTAGAATCATTATCGGGAAATAACGGGAAGGAATTTTTTTTTAATTGCAAATACAGGGAACCACGAAAAATACCCACAATAAGACTGTCCCCTGTGTATAAAAAATGCATATATCGAACAAATATGCACAGATTTTTATAAACGTTACAGCATCTGTAGAAAAAAATCATACCTACAATTTCACATTAGAATTATTATCGGGAAATAACGGGAAGGAATTTTTTTTTAATTGGAAATACAGGGAACCACGAAAAATACCCACAATAAGACTGTCTCCTGTGAATAAAATATGCATATATCGAACAACTATGCACAGATTTTTATTAACGTTACAGCATCGGTAGAAAAAAATCATACCTTCAATTTAAGACTAGAATCATTATCGGGAAATAACGGAAAGGAATTTTTTTTAATTTGCAAATACAGGGAACCACGAAAAATACCCACAATAAGACTGTCCCCTGTGAATAAAATATGCATATAACGCACAAATATGCACCGATTTCTATAAACGTTATAGCCGGTAGAAAAAATTCATACCTACAATTTGAGACCATAATCATTATCAGAAAACATCGGGAAGGTATTTTTTTTAATTTGCAATTACAGGGAACCACGAAAAATACCCACAATAAGACTGTCTCCTGTGTATAAAATATGAATATATCGAACAAATATGCACAGCTTTTTATAAACGTTATAGCATCGGTAGAAAAAAAATCATACCTACAATTTGAAACTATAATCACTATCGGCAAATGTCGGGAAATTATTTTTTTTAATTTGTAAATATAGGGAACCACGAAAAATACCCACAATAAGACTGTTCCCTGTGTATAAAATATGAATATATCGAACAAATATGCACAGATTTTTATGAACGTTATAGCATCAGTGGAATGAAATCATACCTTCAATTTAAGACTAGAATCATTATCGGGAAGCATTGGGAAGGTATTTTTTTTAATTTGCAAATACAGGGAACCACGAAAAACACCCACAATAAGACTGTCCCCTGTGTATCAAATATGAATATATCAAACAAATATGCACAGATTTTAGAAAAAAAATCATACCTACAATTTGAAACTATAATCACTATCGGCAAATGTCGGGAAAGTATTTTTTTAATTTGCAAATACAGGGAACCACGAAAAATACCTACAATAAGACTGTCCCCTGTGTATAAAATATGCATATATCGAACAAATATCCACAGATTTTTATATATATCGACCAAATATGCACAGATTTTTATAAACGTTACAGCATCGGTAGAAAAAAATCATACCTACAATTTAAGATTAGAATCATTATCGGGAAATAACGGGAAGGAATTTTTTTTAATTTGCAAATACAGGGAACCACGAAAAATACCCACAATTAGACTGTCCCCTGTGTATAAAATATGCATATATCGAACAAATATGCACAGATTTGTATTAACATTATAGCATCGGTGGAATGAAATCATACCTTCAATTTAAGACTAGAATCATTATCGGGAAGCATTGGGAAGGTATTTTTTTTTAATTTGCAAATACAGGGAACCACGAAAAATACCCACAATAAGACTGTCCCCTGTGTATAAAATGTGAATATATCAAACAAATATGCACAGATTTTTATAAACGTTATAGCTTCGGTAGAAAAAAAATCATACCTACAATTTGAAACTATAATCACTATCGGCAAATGTCGGGAAAGTATTTTTTTTAATTTGTAAATATAGGGAACCACGAAAAATACCCACAATAAGACTGTCCCCTGTGTATAAAAAATGCATATATCGAACAAATATGCACAGATTTTTATAAACGTTACAGCATCTGTAGAAAAAAATCATACCTACAATTTAAGATTAGAATCCTTATCGGGAAAGAACGGGAAGGATTTTTTTTTAATTTGCAAATAAAGAGAACCACAAAAAATACCCACAATAAGACTGTCTCCTGTGAATAAAATATGCATATATCGAACAAATATGCACAGATTTTTATTAACGTTACAGCATCGGTAGAAAAAAATCATACCTTCAATTTAAGACTAGAATCATTATCGGGAAATAACGGGAAGGAATTTTTTTTAATTTGCAAATACAGGGAACCACGAAAAATACCCACAATAAGACTGTCCCCTGTGTATAAAATATGCATATATCGAACAAATATCCACAGAATTTTATATATATCGAACAAATATGCACAGATTTTTATAAACGTTACAGCATCGGTAGAAAAAAATCATACCTACAATTTAAGATTAGAATCATTATCGGGAAATAACGGCAAGGAATTTTTTTTAATTTGCAAATACAGGGAACCACGAAAAATACCCACAATAAGACTGCCCACTGTGTATAAAATATGCATATATCGAACAAATATGCACAGATTTTTATAAACGTTATAGCATCGCTGGAATGAAATCATACCTACAATTTGAGACTATAATCATTATCGGAAAATAACGGGAAGGAATTTTTTTTAATTTGCAAATACAGGGAACCACGAAAAATACCTACAATAAGACTGTCCCCTGTGAATAAAATATGCATATATCGCACAAATATGCACCGATTTCTATAAACGTTATAGCCGGTATAAAAAATTCATACCTACATTTTGAGACCATAATCATTATCAGAAAACATCGGAAAGGTATTTTTTTTAATTTGCAAATACAGGGAACCACGAAAAATACCCACAATAAGACTGTCCCCTGTGTATAAAATATGCATATATCAAACAAATATGCACAGATTTTTATAAACGTTATAGCATCGATAGAAAAAAAATCATACCTACAATTTGAAACTATAATCACTATCGGCAAATGTCGGGAAAGTATTTTTTTAATTTGTAAATATAGGGAACCACGAAAAATACCCACAATAAGACTGTCCCCTGTGTATAAAAAATGCATATATCGAACAAATATGCACAGATTTTTATAAACGTTACAGCATCTGTAGAAAAAAATCATACCTACAATTTCAGATTAGAATCATTATCGGGAAATAACGGGAAGGAATTTTTTTTAATTTGCAAATGAAGGGAACCACGAAAAATACCCACAATAAGACTGTCTCCTGTGAATAAAATATGCATATATCGAACAAATATGCACAGATTTTTATTAACGTTACAGCATCAGTAGAAAAAAATCATACCTTCAATTTAAGACTAGAATCATTATCGGGAAATAACGGGAAGGAATTTTTTTTAATTTGCAAATACAGGGAACCACGAAAAATACCCACAATAAGACTGTCCCCTGTGAATAAAATATGCATATAACGCACAAATATGCACCGATTTCTATAAACGTTATAGCCGGTAGAAAAAATTCATACCTACAATTTGAGACCATAATCATTATTAGAAACATCGGGAAGGTATTTTTTTTAATTTGCAATTACAGGGAACCACGAAAAATACCCACAATAAGACTGTCCCCTGTGTATAAAATATAAATATATCGAACAAATATGCACAGCTTTTTATAAATGTTATAGCATCGGTAGAAAAAAAATCATACCTACAATTTGAAACTATAATCACTATCGGGAAATGTCGGGAAATTATTTTTTTTAATTTGTAAATATAGGGAACCACGAAAAATACCCACAATAAGACTGTCACCTGTGTATAAAATATGCATATATCGAACAAATATGCACAGATTTTTATAAACGTTATAGCATCGGTGGAATGAAATCATACCTTCAATTTAAGACTAAAATCATTATCAGGACGCATTGCGAAGGTATTTTTTTTTAATTTGCAAATACAGGGAACCACGAAAAATACCCACAATAAGACTGTCCCCTGTGTATCAAATATGAATATATCAAACAAATATGCACAGATTTTTATAATCGTTATTGCATCGGTAGAAAAAAAATCATACCTACAATTTGAAACTATAATCACTATCGGCAAATGTCGGGAAAGTATTTTTTTAATTTGTAAATATAGGGAACCACGAAAAATACCCACAATAAGACTGTCCCTTGTGTATAAAAAATGCATATATCGAACAAATATGCACAGATTTTTATATATATCGAACAAATATGCACAGATTTTTATAAACATTACAGCATCGGTAGAAAAAAATCATACCTACAATTTAAGATTAGAATCATTATCGGGAAATAACGGGAAGGAATTTTTTTTAATTTGCAAATACAGGGAATCACGAAAAATACCCACAATAAGACTGTCCCCTGTGTATAAAATATGAATATATCAAACAAATATGCACAGATTTTTATAAACGTTATAGCATCGGTGAAATGAAATCATACCTTCAATTTAAGACTAGAATAATTATCGGGAAGCATTGGGAAGGTATTTTTTTTTAATTTGCAAATACAGGGAACCACGAAAAATACCCACAATAAGACTGTCCCCTGTGTATAAAATATGCATATATCAAACAAATATGCACAGATTTTTATAAACGTTATAGCATCGGTAGAAAAAAAATCATACCTACAATTTGAGACTATAACCATTATCGGAAAATAACGGGAAGGAATTTTTTTTAATTTGCAAATACAGGCAACCACAAAAAATACCCACAATAAAACTGTCCCCTGTGAATAAAATATGCATATATCGCACAAATATGCACCGATTTCTATAAACGTTATAGCCGGTATAAAAAATTCATACCTACAATTTGAGACCATAATCATTATCAGAAAACATCGGAAAGGTATTTTTTTTAATTTGCAAATACAGGGAACCACGAAAAATACCCACAATAAGACTGTCCCCTGTGTATAAAATATGAATATATCAAACAAATATGCACAGATTTCTATAAACGTTATAGCATAGGTATAAAAAAATCATACCTACATTTTTGGACAATAACCACTATTAGGAAATGTCAGGAAAGTTTTTTTTTAATTTGTAAATATAAGGAACCACGAAAAATACCCTCAATAAGACTGTCCCCTGTGAATAAAATATGCATATATCGAACAAATATGCACAGATTTTATAAATGTTACAGCATCGGTGGAATAAAATCATACCTACAATTTAAGACCATATTCATTATCGGGAAATAACGGGAAAATATTTTTTTTAATTTGCAAATACAGATAAATACGAAAAATAGCCACAATAAGACTGTCCCCGTGAATAAAATATGCATATATCGAAGAAATATGCACAGATTTTTATAAACGTTACAGCATCGGTGGAATAGAAACATACCTACATTTTGAGATAATAATCACTATCGGGAAATGTCAGGAAAGTATTTTTTTAATATGTAAATATATGGAACAACGAAAAATACCCTAAATAAGACTGTCCCCTGTAAATAAAATATGCATATATCAAACAAATAAGCACAGCTTTTTCAAAACGTTACAGCATGGGTAGAAAAAAATCATACCTACAATTTGAGACTATAATCATTATCGGGAAATAACGGGAAGGATTTTTTTTTAATTTGCAAATACAGGGAACCACGAAAAATACCCACAATAAGACTAAAATGAATAAAATATGCATATATCGAACAAATATGCACAGATTTTTATTAACGTTACAGCATCAGTAGAAAAAATCATACCTACAATTTGAGACTATAATTATTATCGGGAAATAACGGGAAGGAATTTTTTTAATTTGCAAATACAGGGAACCATGAAAAATACTTTCAATAAGACTGTCCTCTGTGAATAAAATATGTATATATCAAACAAATATGCACAGATTTTTATAAACGTTACAGCATTAGTGAAATAAAATCATACCTACAATTTGAGACCATAATCATTATCAGGAAATAACGGGAAGATTTTTTTTTAATTTGCAAATACAGGGAACCACGAAAAATACCCACAATAAGACTGTCCCCTGTGAATAAAATATGCATACATCGCACAAATAAGCACAGATTTCTATAAACGTTACAGCATCGGTAGAAAAAAATTATACCAACATTTTAAGACAATAATCACTATCAGGAAATGTCAGGAAAGTATTTTTTTAATTTGCAAATATAGGGAACAACGAAAAATACCCTCAATAAGACTGTCCCCTGTGAATAAAATATGCATATATCGCACAAATATGCACCGCTTTCCATAAACGTTATTTTAACAGTAGAAGATATTCATACCTACAATTTGAGGTCATAATTATTATTAGAAAACATCGGGAATTTTGTTTTTTTTTTAATTTGCAAATACAGGGAACCACGAAAAATACCCACAATAAGACTGTCTCCTGTGAATAAAATATGCATATATCGCACAAATATGCACAGATTTCTATAAACGTTACAGCATCGGTAGAAAAAATCATACCTACATTTTGAGATAATAATCACTATCGGGAAATGTCAGGAAAGTATTTTTTTAATTTGTAAATATAGGGAACAACGAAAAATACCCTCAATAAGACTGTCCCCTGTGAATAAAATATGTATATATCAAACAAATATGCACAGATTTTTATAAACGTTACAGCATCTGTAGAAAAAAATCATACCTACAATTTCAGATTAGAATCATTATCGGGAAAGAACGGGAAGGAATTTTTTTTAATTTGCAAATACAGGGAACCACGAAAATACCTTCAATAAGACTGTTCTCTGTGAATAAAATATGTATATATCAAACAAATATGCACAGATTTTTATAAGCGTTACAGCATCAGTGAATTAAAATCATACCTACAATTTGAGACCATATCCATTATCGGGATATAACGGGAAGATATTTTTTTTAATTTGCAAATACAGGGAACCACGAAAAATACCCACAATAAGACTGTCCCCTGTGAATAAAATATGCATATATCGAACAAATATGCACAGTATTTTATCAACGTTACAGCATCGGTAGAAAAAAATCATACCTACAATTTCAGACTATAATCATTATCGGGAAATAACGGGAAGGAATTTTTTTTATATTGCAAATACAGGGAACCACGAAAAATACCCACAATAAGACTGTCTCCTGTGAATAAAATATGCATATATCGAACAAATATCCACAGATTTTTATTAACGTTATAGCATCTGTAGAAAAAATCATACCTACAATTTGAGACCATAATCATTATCGGGAAATAACGGGAAAATATTTTTTTTAATTTGCAAATACAGATAACCACGAAAAATACCCAAAATAAGACTGTCCCTGTGAATAAAATAAGCATATATCGAAGAAATATGCACAGATTTTTATAAACGTCACAGCATCGGTGGAATAAAATCATACCTACAATTTGAGACCATAATCATTATCAGGAAATAACGGGAAAATATTTTTTTTAATTTGCAAATAAGATAACCACGCAAAATACCCACAATAAGACTGTCCCCTGTGAATAAAATATGCATACATCGAACAAATATGCACAGATTTTTAAAAACGTTATAGCATCGGTAGAAAAAAATCATACCTGCATTTTGAGACAATAATCGCTATCGGGAAATGTCAGGAAAGTATTTTTTTAATTTGTAAATATATGGAACAACAAAAAATACCCTCAATAAGACTGTCCCCTGTGAATAAAATATGCATATATCGAACAAATATGCACAGATTTTTATTAACGTTATTGCATCGGTAGAAAAAAATCATACCTACAATATGAGACTCTAATTATTATCGGAAAATAACGGGAAGGAATTTTTTTTAATTTGCAAATACAGGGAACCACGAAAAATACCCACAATAAGACTGTCCCCTGTGAATAAAATATGCATATATCGCACAAATATGCACAGAGTTTTATAAACGTTACAGCATCGGTAGAAAAAAATCATAACTACAATTTGAGACCATAATTATTATCGGGAAATAACGGGAAGATATTTTTTTTAATTTACAAATACAGGGAACCACGAAAAATACCCACAATAAGACTGTCCCCTGTGAATAAAATATGCATACATCGCACAAATATGCACAGATATCTATAAACGTTATAGCATCCGTAGAAAAAAATCATACCTACAATTTAAGACTAGAATCATTATCAGGAAATAACGGGAAGGATTTTTTTTTAATTTGCAAATACAGGGAACCACGAAAAATACCTTCAATAAGACTGTCCTCTGTGAATAAAATATGAATATATCAAACAATTATGCAAAGATTTTTATAAACTTTACAGCATCGGTGGAAAAATATCATACCTACATTTTGAGACAATAGTCACTATCAGGAATTGTCAGGAAAGTATTTTTTTAATTTGTAAATATAGGGAACATCAAAAAATACCCTCAATAAGACTGTCCCCTGTGAATAAAATATGCATATATCGAACAAATATGCACAGCTTTTTATAAACGTTATAGCATCGGTAGACAAAAATCATACCTACAATTTAAGACTAGAATCAGTATCGGGAAATAACGGGAAGGAATTTTTTTTAATTTGCAAATACAGGGAACCACGAAAAATACCTTCAATAAGACTGTCCTCTGTGAATAAAATATGTATATATCAAACAAATATGCACCGATTTTTATAAACGTTACAGCATCAGTGAAATAAAATCATACCTACAATTTGAGACCATAATCATTATCGGGAAATAACGGGAAGATATTTTTTTTAATTTGCAAATACAGGGAACCACGAAAAATACTCACAATAAGACTGTCCCCTGTGAATAAAATATGCATACATCGCACAAATATGAAGAGATTTCTATAAACGTTACAGCATCGGTGGAAAAAAATCATACCTACAATCTAAGACTAGAATCATTATCGGGAAATAACGGGAAGGAATTTTTTTTAATTTGCAAATACAGGGAACCACGAAAAATACCTTCAATAAGACTGTCCTCTGAATAAAATATGTATATATCAAACAAATATGCACAGATTTTTATAAACGTTACAGCATCAGTGAAATAAAATCATACCTAAAATTTGAGACCATAAGCATTATCGGGAAATAACGGAAAGGAATTTTTTTTAATTTGCAAATACAGGGAACCACGAAAAATACCCACAATAAGACTGTCCCCTTTGAATTTAAGACTAGAATCATTATCAGGAAATAACGGGAAGGAATTTTTTTTAATTTGCAAACACAGGGAACCACGAAAAATACCTTCAATAAGACTATCCTCTGTGTATAAAATATGCATACATCGCACAAATATGCAGAGATTTCTATAAACGTTACAGCATCGGTGGAAAAAAACATACCTACATTTTGAGACAATAATCACTATCAGGAAATGTCAGGAAAGTATTTTTTTAATTTGTAAATATAGGGAACAACGAAAAATACCCTCAATAAGACTGTCTCCTGTGAAGAAAATATGCATATATCGAACAAATATGCACAGATTTTTAAAAACGTTACAGCACCGGTAGAAAAAAATCATACCTACAATGTGAGGCTATAATCATTATCGGGAAATAACGGGAAGGTATTTTTTTTAATTTGCAAATACAGGGAACCACGAAAAATACCTTCAATAAGACTATATCCTGTGAATAAAATATGCATATATCGAACAAATATCCACAGATTTTTATTAACGTTACAGCATCGGTAGAAAAAAATCATACCTACAATTTCAGACTAGAATCATTTGCGGGAAATAACGGGAAGGAAATTTTTTTAATTTGCAAATACAGGGAATCACGAAAAATACCTTCAATAAGACTGTCCTCTGTGAATAAAATATGTATATATCAAACAAATATGCACAGATTTTTATAAAAATTACAGCATCAGTGAAATAAAATCATACCTACAATTTGAGACCATAATCATAATATGGAAATAACGGGAAGATATTTTTTTTAATTTGCAAATACAGGGAACCACGAAAAATACCCACAATAAGACTGTCCGCTGTGAATAAAACATGCATACAAGTAGTAGGGAATTGCCAGTACGGCCGCAATTAAAATTGTTAAATTGTGGCTGAAATTGTGAAATTGTGGGCTGAAATTGTTAAATTGTGGCTGAAATTGTTTAATTTTGGCTGAAATTTTAAAATTCTTGGAAATTTGTGAAATTTGATACCTACGTGTGTGTGTGTCCGTCCGTCCGTCTGTGTTTTTTGTTTACATTAGGAGTTTTTTGTTTATATTAACTTTTTTTGTTTATATTAAGTGTATGTATGTTTGTATGTATGTTTGTATGTATGTATGACCGTGGGAACTTGTGCGCAGAATATTTTGTGGGAATACATTAAGGGGGTTTATATGTTTGAAGCTGTTATATGTATATGATTTTCTAATGGCGACGGGATAACATCTTTATTTTTTCTAATACCGACGGGAAAGTTATGATTGTTGTTAGACTGTGGAAATTTGTTGATGTCCGTGATTTGGGCAGGTGAGGTTTTTGTAACATGTAACCGTGGGAATTTGCGGGTGTATCTTTAAGGCAGCCTATGTTTGGTGGGGGCGGGTGTTGTTGTAATATGTATCCGTGGGAATTTGTGTGCGGAATATTTGGTAGGAATACATTAAGGGGTTTATAGGTTTGAGGCTTTTATATGTGTATGATTTCCTGATGCCAACGGGAAAACATGTTTATTTTTTTCAAATGCCGACGGGAAAACATGTTTATTTTTTTCAAATGCCGACGGGAAAATCATGGAAATGATTTTTCCTAATGCCGACGGAAAATTTGTGGGTGTGTCTAGCTGTAGGATTTGAAGTCTGGCTATGATTCTTGGAGGACGAGGTGTGTCTAGCTGTAGGAATTGAAGTCTGGCTGTGCTTGGTGGAGGGCGGGGTGTGTCTAGATTGTAAGACCTTAAGGCTGACCGTGATTTGGGTAGGTGAGGGTGTTTTGTAATATGTAACCGCGGGAATTCGGTGAAGTTTATGTTTCTTGGAATTTAAACCAAGCTGTGCTCGTGGAGGGGCGGGATGTATTTGCGGCAGATCGACTGGTGTAGGGTGGGGAGTTGTTCTAATATGTATCCGTGGGAATCTGTGTGCATGTACGTATGTATGTCTGTAAGAGTTTAAGGCTGTCTGTGATTTATCAAAGGTGAGGTGAGAGTCTTCATGTAATTCGTGTCCGTGGGAATCTGTGTCTATGTATGTTTGTAGGAGTTTAATGCTGAATGGGATTTGAGGTGGGGGAGGGTGTTGTTGTGATAGATAGATAGATAGAATGTGCGTATGTGTGTGTGTGTGTATGTATGTATATGTAGGAGTTTAAGGCTGTCCTTGATTTGAGGTAGGCGGGCGGTGTTATTGTAATATGTATCTATAAGAATTTGGCTGTTTATATGTCCGTAG
The DNA here is from genome assembly GCA_936439885.1 of Nowickia ferox. Lineage (NCBI taxonomy): Eukaryota > Metazoa > Arthropoda > Insecta > Diptera > Tachinidae > Nowickia > Nowickia ferox. The sequence continues at coordinate 47,856,505 of OW387027.1, read as the reverse complement.
GAATTTTTGTGCATGTATGTCTGTAGGAGTTTAAGGCTGATCGTAATTTGAATTGTTGAGATTGATCGATTGTATGTGACTTCGAGAATTTGTGTATGTATATCTGTAGAAAATTTAAGGCTTATCGTGATTTATGAGGGGCGAAGTGATCATTAAATATATATCATGATTAATGAGAGGTGAGGTGAAGGTGTTCATGTATATGTATACGTATTTGTGTGTATGTATGTCTATATGAGTTTAAGGCTAATCGTGATTTAGGTTGTGAGATTGATAGATTGTATGTTACCTTGAGATTTTGTGTATGTATATCTGTAAGAACTTTAGGCTGACTGTGATTTGTGAGGGGAGGGGCGTTGTTGAAATAGGTTTAATTTTTCGTAGATGAATTTTAGTATGTGTGTGTGTGTATGTGATTTTCTCACCATAGTATTTATATGTACGTAGAAATAAATTGTTTCTCATATGAACATTTTTTGCTAGAAAATATTATCATATATCTGAACTTCCCTAATCCTAATATATTTTTCATATTGGAGGATGAGATTGCTTTATATTTTATCAAGCTTAAATTTGTCCAGTGTTAAAGTCTGTCGCTCAAAAATTTGTTTATATTTGTATAAATATTAATTTCAGATTTTGCAAAATTCTTGTGTACGATCGTTTTGATTTTGTGTGTGTGTATGTGTGTATGCGCGATAGAGTTTGACTAGTCTGTGATAAGTTTGTTTATTTAAGTACATTTGTCTTCTTCGACTTTCGTCTTCAAGCGTCGATAGCTTGGAGAACGGTTTGTATGTTTTTATAATGTAGATATGTAAGTGTGATTGTTAAAATCCAATAAATACTTGAACATGGGTAAGAAATTTGATAATATGTGTACATATGTGCATATGGATCTACAAATTGATTTTATGTATGTATGTACATACAAATAAGTCTGGAGCTCCCTGTTTAAATACATTTTTTTTGTCATGTGCTGTTGTTGCTGTTGTAAATATTCGCGTGGTCTTTTGTGTATAGATGTGAAATATCTCGGTAGTTTTTTTATTTGAAATTAAAAAAACGTTCTTTTAATTTTTAGATGTATTTACTTAAAAGTTTGTGAGGAGTTTCTGGTTTAAGTAAAATTGAATTCCTCTCTAGTTGTAGTAACTATAGTATAAATATTTAATATTTTTTATTTCCATTTGTTTAAAGTTGATGTAGCCTATATAGTCAACGTTAGAAATTTCTCGGTGTAAATTTTTTTCCAACTATAATCTTTTTTCTTCACCTTTTTCATATATTTAAACATCTTGCATTGGCTTTAAAAAATGACAAACGCTTTGAAATGAAACTGATTCAGCAGTCCAGATAGTTTTTTTGTTAACCACTTTGCTTCTCTTTCCTTTTTTATTGATAAACATTTAAAATCAAATGGTGGTTTTATAATGAAATTGTTATACTCATTATTGTTAAAAACATCCGCTACTTCTTTTTGTAATGAAAATCATTCGAAACCTTACTCGTATATTAAAACGATTTCTTCATTCATATTACTTAATTTATAAGACTTTCAGGACTTTCTATTATTCAGTAAAAATGCAGTAGCTGAGGTCCTTGCTTACTGTTTCATATTAAATTTCTATATCAATTGGACCGCTATTGAATAAAAGGAACTTTTATCTTAAACTTTAGTGCATTTGGAAGTGCTTGAGATTCTTTCATATAATAGCTTTGTTGGAATCTTAGATACGAGTACATATAATATAGAATTGCATAACGTTTATTTTTAATTTTTATGTTAAGATCATCATCATTTGGATATGAGACTGAATTTAAATGTACTTTTAAATTAGTTAAATCATAATGAGGAAACTTCTTTTCTTCTTGAATAGCGATCAACAGAAAACGAAATCGTTTTCTTACAATTTAGGTCTGGTCTCTCAACGGTTCCTCTAGTATATAAGATGACTTTCTATGTCAACATATCTCTCTACTCTTTGTCAGCGTTAAGGGACAATTAAATGTTAAAATTTTAACTCCTCAAATTGTGTTACTTCATACTGATAATATGTTTTCATTAATAAGGTATATGTTTATATTATGAAGGTTACTCGCCTATGGCTTTTATTTGATGTTCTAGATTTTTTTTTCTCATTTTATTAAAGTTCAGCGTATTGTACATATATTTCTGATATTTTTAAGCGCGCTTTATTTACCTGTCAGACAAAGTGTACGTATCAGTTGATCACTCAGTCTCTCTTTTTAATAATTTTTTTCTTTTAATATGCCACTACTATTTTTTCAGATTTTACTACTTGAAAAAGAGAATATTTATGTAATTTTTAAATGTATTCATATATACATATAGGTAAATATATGTATATATGTATAGAGAAATTACTTTATCTACAAAGAAATACATGTTTAATAATCAACTATTCTAGAAAATCGATCTCAAATAACGCAGTTACCTCCACCATCAATTCACCGTCGGTGTTTTTATAGTGTCAGAAACACTAGAATATCTATGTTTGAGAGAATTTTTACATCGAGTTTTTCTACATGAGGTTTGCTGGTTGACATCCTTGAAGTTATTGTTGACGTAGGCTGGGTTGTATCACATTCAGATGTAATCATTTCCTACTTAAAAAAGGTCCTCATTACTATCAACTATATCTGTATACATTTCATTCATGAGTTGGGTTGATCCAGATACAATTGCTGTCTACAGATTAATGATTAGAAACAAGTTTCTCATCACCTTCTAACAGATTTATATATTTTGCTATCATGCATGCCTTAGCATGCTTCTATCGATAGTGACGCGAGAGTCCGACATGTAGTAATGTTTCAATTAAAAATCTATACTATTAGATTTTACGATTTCGCTCTTTTTATTCTTTTACAAATTAGATACATATTTATGTATTTCATTTAGCACAGAGTCATAAAACTTCTTTGCTTACAAAATTGTGTGACATTCTTTTAAATTTGCATGCTTAGGCATGCTTTCAATATTTTTTCTGTAAATTTATTTGATACTCATACAGATACAGATATAAAGTAAGATCTGCTTACATTGCATTTTACAATTTATGTATGCTTCAGCATGATTCCAGTTGAAGTCCATATTTATTCAGTAAGTTTGTTTGATACTAATTCATACACATATACATTCTTAAAGATTGGAAATCTAAGTCCAATTTATGTAGTTTATCTATATTTTCTAAAGATTTGATAGCTATAGAAATTAATAGAGTAAAGATCTATTATAATAGCCCATGGGCATATTTTAAAATTTCGCTTGCTAGAGCTTTCGAAATGGAAAATGTACAATTTTCACTATAAAAAGTGATAATATTATGTGCTACTGAATATTACACTGTGTTGTAATTTATTTTGAACACGTAAGTTTTCACAATATTTCATACAGGCCAACAAGTTTAGAGAATTTCTAGTATATTAAGTTAATTATCTTTCTTAAGACCTATCATTCCTTCAAAAATACAAACCAAACTAGATTTTTCCTGTTTAATTTTATTTTTTACTTTCATTAAATTTCAACATTTTGTTCATCTTCAAATTATTATATTTAGCAGCTTTTTCTCATTTGTTGAGTTAACTTTAATCGGAAACATTTAAATAGTGAGATGAACTTTTATATTGTATGCGAGTACATTAAGTAATTCTTTGTATATTTCATTTATATGAACCATCATCACATAATTCCTTTGGATGATCTATTAAATCATTCTACTATTGATGCTTTCATATTAAGTAATGTTTAATATTCTACATATGCATGCATTTTCCAGTGTCTATTAAAAAATTCTTTACAATCATCCATTTGTAAGCTTTTTGCTACTCATAACATTTCAAAAATATTTTCCACAGCCTAGGTTTTTTCGAATGCAACTTTTATTTTCAACGGTATTGACCATAGAAACTTTGTGAATGAATCATTTACAGTCTACAATAATCAATAATTTCTATTTTCTGTAGAATAGTTTCCCATTTCACCTAAATCAGCTCCATAAAAGATCAACTATTCCTTTCATTACATATCTACAATGCACAAAAAATTTTCGAGATTTATTATAGAGTTCGTCTACTAAATTTCTTTTTAAAGACATTGAGTTATTTTAAAGATTTTTTGGAGAGTGTTGTGATCTACTTGATGCACTTTCAGCTATTTATACTATCATGTAGTTCATTTTCCAATCTATAAATTTTATCGTTCAGCTGTTCAATTTGTTTTTTCAAAAGATGATTTGATTTTTAGTATGTATTTTATCAATTTTATAACTATCTTCTATCTCTAATTGTATTTCACGTTGTACTCTATCAATTTGCATTTTAATATATTCTTGAATTATATTAATTCCTTAAGCTATATTATTAATTTGTCCTATAGTTTATCGTTTGGAGTTTCCAGAAACAATTTACTGATAACATCATTCTCTGTCATTGAATGATGATGATGATTAGTAGAAATTATATATTTTATATAGTTTTCAACATCAAATTTTTCATAGTATTTCCATGTTATATTATCAACCATTAAAGAAAATAAAGCTACTATTAGGGCCTATATTTGACCATCAACTTGTATTTTATCTTCATTTAGTTTTAGGTTACTATCACCAAACTTTCATTCATTATTCAAATCTTGATGTGGGCCATAGTTTGTATCTAATTCAATTCTTCCTTCCAAGACTGATAAATGAGTATAAGTGTCTTCAGAATTGGAAGTCTATGAGTAAAAATCATCTTTATCATCCTCATCATCATTCTCAGTATTAGCATCATTAAATAAGATGATATCATCAAATATTGCTCCTTCTGAAAGTTTCTTTGGTGTACTTGTCTCTATATTGACTGATGGCTTTAAACTTAAATTATTTTCAGCTTCTATCTTGATTTTACTTTCTTCTTTCTTGTGAATTCTTTCAATATTTCTAGAACTATTTATGAATTCTTTGAGAGGTTCTGTTATAGGTTTAAATGTATCTTTTATTGCTCACATGTATCTATTTCACCAGTTTTTATACTACGAAGCTTTTTCTTCAAGACATTTCTTGTCAACACCAACTGTTTTAAAATTTTCTCATCCATGTTTAATAATAGTAAATAACAGGTATCAGCTATTAGATCAGGTATCAGCTATCAGATCAGGTTATCAGGTAACTGGTCTGGTTTTCAGATCAGCTTATCAGGACCTGGTCTGTTTTTCAGATCAGCTTATCATGACCTGGTCTGGTTTTCAGATCAGCTTATCAGGACCTGATCTGGTTTTCAGATCAGCTTAATAGGACCTGGTCTGGTTTTCAGATCAGCTTTTCAGGACCTGGTCTGGTTTTCAGATCAGCTTATCAGGACCTGGTCTGGTTTTCAGATCAGCTTTTCAGGACCTGGTCTGGTTTTCAGATCAGCTTATCAGGACCTGGTATGGTTTTCAGATCAGCTTATCTGATTCAGATTGGGTTATCAGTTTACCAGTAGCTGCCCATTTATAACATTTAGATGAATGCAGTTTAAGGTCAGATGAAAAAACGAAAAAGTAAACTTTTATGTAGTCAAATTCTCTTTTTTTCTATAGCGATCATCGTTCAATTCAATATCGTTGCTTATAATCAAAATCCATATTTATCCTTCCAACATGCTTTATATTTGTCTCATCTTACTTAAAAATTATAATTACATTATGCTTATCTAGTATCAAATGTTTGGTGATTCTGGTATAAGTTTGACATCAGCAGAATGCATCAACATTCTTATCTCACTCCATACAAAAATATGTTTCTCACATCTAATATCGTTAAATATCATATCGGAATTACTTTTAGCTTTGTTAGGAGAAATAACAGATTCAGTATCTGTAAATGTGTATTATCCCATTCCTTTAATTAATGAAATTATGTAATATCTTTAAGTATCCATATTTGGGTTGATAGAGAGATTTTGAGTATTAATATGTAGATGTTTTAAAATTTTAGTTCATTAAGACTTTTTAGCAAGCCAATCATAACATATTATTTTTTATTTTATTTTTTTACAATTTGACAGACCAACTATTTTTGCGCAAATAAAATTTGATAGAGGGGGAACTATGACTTGTTTTTGAACTAACGTTTGATGAATCATCAAAAATTTCGTACCATCCTATTTTTAGGTATATATATCAGAAATATATGTACAATACGCTGAACTTTAATAAAATGAGAAAAAAAAATCTAGAACATCAAATAAAAGCCATAGGCGAGTAACCTTTATAATATAAACATATACCTTATTAATGAAAACATATTATCAGTATGAAGTAACACAATTTGAGGAGTTAAAATTTTAACATTTAATTGTCCCTTAACGCTGACAAAGAGTAGAGAGATATGTTGACATAGAAAGTCATCTTATATACTAGAGGAACCGTTGAGAGACCAGACCTAAATTGTAAGAAAACGATTTCGTTTTCTGTTGATCGCTATTCAAGAAGAAAAGAAGTTTCCTCATTATGATTTAACTAATTTAAAAGTACATTTAAATTCAGTCTCATATCCAAATGATGATGATCTTAACATAAAAATTAAAAATAAACGTTATGCAATTCTATATTATATGTACTCGTATCTAAGATTCCAACAAAGCTATTATATGAAAGAATCTCAAGCACTTCCAAATGCACTAAAGTTTAAGATAAAAGTTCCTTTTATTCAATAGCGGTCCAATTGATATAGAAATTTAATATGAAACAGTAAGCAAGGACCTCAGCTACTGCATTTTTACTGATGATCGAATAATAGAAAGTCCTGAATGTCTTATAAATTAAGTAATATGAATGAAGAAATCGTTTTAATATACGAGTAAGGTTTCGAATGATTTTCATTACAAAAAGAAGTAGCGGATGTTTTTAACAATAATGAGTATAACAATTTCATTATAAAACCACCATTTGATTTTAAATGTTTATCAATAAAAAAGGAAAGAGAAGCAAAGTGGTTAACAAAAAAACTATCTGGACTGCTGAATCAGTTTCATTTCAAAGCGTTTGTCATTTTTTAAAGCCAATGCAAGATGTTTAAATATATGAAAAAGGTGAAGAAAAAAGATTATAGTTGGAAAAAAATTTACACCGAGAAATTTCTAACGTTGACTATATAGGCTACATCAACTTTAAACAAATGGAAATAAAAAATATTAAATATTTATACTATAGTTACTACAACTAGAGAGGAATTCAATTTTACTTAAACCAGAAACTCCTCACAAACTTTTAAGTAAATACATCTAAAAATTAAAAGAACGTTTTTTTAATTTCAAATAAAAAAACTACCGAGATATTTCACATCTATACACAAAAGACCACGCGAATATTTACAACAGCAACAACAGCACATGACAAAAAAAATGTATTTAAACAGGGAGCTCCAGACTTATTTGTATGTACATACATACATAAAATCAATTTGTAGATCCATATGCACATATGTACACATATTATCAAATTTCTTACCCATGTTCAAGTATTTATTGGATTTTAACAATCACACTTACATATCTACATTATAAAAACATACAAACCGTTCTCCAAGCTATCGACGCTTGAAGACGAAAGTCGAAGAAGACAAATGTACTTAAATAAACAAACTTATCACAGACTAGTCAAACTCTATCGCGCATACACACATACACACACACAAAATCAAAACGATCGTACACAAGAATTTTGCAAAATCTGAAATTAATATTTATACAAATATAAACAAATTTTTGAGCGACAGACTTTAACACTGGACAAATTTAAGCTTGATAAAATATAAAGCAATCTCATCCTCCAATATGAAAAACATATTAGGATTAGGGAAGTTCAGATATATGATAATATTTTCTAGCAAAAAATGTTCATATGAGAAACAATTTATTTCTACGTACATATAAATACTATGGTGAGAAAATCACATACACACACACACATACTAAAATTCATCTACGAAAAATTAAACCTATTTCAACAACGCCCCTCCCCTCACAAATCACAGTCAGCCTAAAGTTCTTACAGATATACATACACAAAATCTCAAGGTAACATACAATCTATCAATCTCACAACCTAAATCACGATTAGCCTTAAACTCATATAGACATACATACACACAAATACGTATACATATACATGAACACCTTCACCTCACCTCTCATTAATCATGATATATATTTAATGATCACTTCGCCCCTCATAAATCACGATAAGCCTTAAATTTTCTACAGATATACATACACAAATTCTCGAAGTCACATACAATCGATCAATCTCAACAATTCAAATTACGATCAGCCTTAAACTCCTACAGACATACATGCACAAAAATTCCTACGGACTTATAAACAGCCAAATTCTTATAGATACATATTACAATAACACCGCCCGCCTACCTCAAATCAAGGACAGCCTTAAACTCCTACATATACATACATACACACACACACACATACGCACATTCTATCTATCTATCTATCACAACAACACCCTCCCCCACCTCAAATCCCATTCAGCATTAAACTCCTACAAACATACATAGACACAGATTCCCACGGACACGAATTACATGAAGACTCTCACCTCACCTTTGATAAATCACAGACAGCCTTAAACTCTTACAGACATACATACGTACACGCACACAGATTCCCACGGATACATATTACAATAACTCCCCACCCTACACCAGTCGATCTGCCGCAAATACATCCCGCCCCTCCACGAGCACAGCTTGGTTTAAATTCCAAGAAACATAAACTTCACCGAATTCCCGCGGTTACATATTACAAAACACCCTCACCTACCCAAATCACGGTCAGCCTTAAGGTCTTACAATCCAGACACACCCCGCCCTCCACCAAGCACAGCCAGACTTCAATTCCTACAGCTAGACACACCTCGTCCTCCAAGAATCATAGCCAGACTTCAAATCCTACAGCTAGACACACCCACAAATTTTCCGTCGGCATTAGGAAAAATCATTTCCATGATTTTCCCGTCGGCATTTGAAAAAAATAAACATGTTTTCCCGTCGGCATTTGAAAAAAATAAACATGTTTTCCCGTTGGCATCAGGAAATCATACACATATAAAAGCCTCAAACCTATAAACCCCTTAATGTATTCCTACCAAATATTCCGCACACAAATTCCCACGGATACATATTACAACAACACCCGCCCCCACCAAACACAGGCTGCCTTAAAGATACACCCGCAAATTCCCACGGTTACATGTTACAAAAACCTCACCTGCCCAAATCACGGACATCAACAAATTTCCACAGTCTAACAACAATCATAACTTTCCCGTCGGTATTAGAAAAAATAAAGATGTTATCCCGTCGCCATTAGAAAATCATATACATATAACAGCTTCAAACATATAAACCCCCTTAATGTATTCCCACAAAATATTCTGCGCACAAGTTCCCACGGTCATACATACATACAAACATACATACAAACATACATACAAACATACATACACTTAATATAAACAAAAAAAGTTAATATAAACAAAAACTCCTAATGTAAACAAAAAACACAGACGGACGGACGGACACACACACACGTAGGTATCAAATTTCACAAATTTCCAAGAATTTTAAAATTTCAGCCAAAATTTAACAATTTCAGCCACAATTTAACAATTTCAGCCCACAATTTCAAAATTTCAGCCACAATTTAACAATTTCAGCCCACAATTTAACAATTTTAATTGCGGCCGTACTGGCAATTCCCTACTACTCATACATCGCACAAATATGCAGAGATTTCTATAAACGTTACAGCATCGGTGGAAAAAAATCATACCTATATTTTGAGACAATAATCACTATCAGGAAATGTCACGAAAGTATTTGTTTAATTTGTAAATATAGGGAACAACGAAAAATACCCTCAATAAGACTGTCCCCTGTGAATAAAATATGCATATATCGAACAAATATGCACAGATTTTTAAAAACGTTACAGCACCGGTAGAAAAAAATCATACCTACAATGTGAGACTATAATCATTATCGGGAAATAACGGGAAGGTATTTTTTTTAATTTGCAATTACAGGGAACCACGAAAAATACCTACAATAAGACTGTCCCCTGTGTATAAAATATTAATATATCAAACAAATATGCACAGATTTTTATAAACGTCATAGCATCGGTAGAAAAAAAATTATACTATACACTCTCGGCAAATTTCGGGAAAGTATTTTTTTTTAATTGTAAATATAGGGAACAACGAAAAATACCCACAATAAGACTGTCCCCTGTGTATAAAAAATGCATATATCGAACAAATATGCACAGGGAACCACGAAAAATACCTTCAATAAGACTATCTCCTGTGAATAAAATATGCATATATCGAACAAATATCCACAGATTTTTATTAACGTTACAGCATCGGTAGAAAAAAATCATACCTACAATTTCAGACTAGAATCATTATCGGGAAATAACGGGAAGGAAATTTTTTTAATTTGCAAATACAGGGAACCACGAAAAATACCTTCAATAAGACTGTCCTCTGTGAATAAAATATGTATATATCAAACAAATATGCACAGATTTTTATAAACGTTATAACATAGGTATAAAAAAATCATACCTACATTTTAGCACAATAATCACTGTCGGCAAATGTCGAGAAAGTATTTTTTTTAATTTGTAAATATAGGGAACCACGAAAAATACCCACAATAAGACTGTCCCCTGTGTATAAAATATAAATATATCGAACAAATATGCACAGCTTTTTATAAACGTTATAGCATCGGTAGAAAAAAAATCATACCTACAATTTGAAACTATAATCACTATCGGGAAATGTCAGGAAAGTATTTTTTTTAATTTGTAAATATAGGGAACCATGAAAAATACCCACAATAAGACTGTCCCCTGTGTATAAAATATGCATATATCGAACAAATATGCACAGATTTTTATAAACGTTATAGCATCGGTGGAATGAAATCATACCTTCAATTAAAGACTAGAATCATTATCGGGAAGCATTGGAAAGGTATTTTTTTTTAATTTGCAAATACAGGGAACCACGAAAAATACCCACAATAAGACTGTCCCCTGTGTATAAAATATGAATATATCAAACAAATATGCACCGATTTCTATAAACGTTATAGCCGGTAGAAAAAATTCATACCTACAATTTGAGACCATAATCATTATCAGAAAACATCGGGAAGGTATTTTTTTTAATTTGCAATTACAGGGAACCACGAAAAATACCCACAATAAGACTGTCCCCTGTGTATAAAATATTAATATATCAAACAAATATGCACAGATTTTTATAAACGTCATAGCATCGGTAGAAAAAAAATTATACTATACACTCTCGGCAAATTTCGGGAAAGTATTTTTTTTTAATTGTAAATATAGGGAACAACGAAAAATACCCACAATAAGACTGTCCCCTGTGTATAAAAAATGCATATATCGAACAAATATGCACAGATTTTTATAAACGTTACAGCAACGGTAGAAAAAAATCATACCTACAATTTAAGATTAGAATCATTATCAGAAAATAATTTTTTTTTTTTTTTTTTTTTTTTTTTATGCATACATATATTTATTTATTGTATCTTCAAAAATGAACTAACAATAAGTATTCAAATCTTAAATCTAAATATAATTATTAGGCCCGACCAGTGTCGGACATAAACTTAGTGATAGTAATTCATAATACATAAGAGTTGTGCAAAGCAAAAAATAAAAATAAAAAAATAATTTCAAACAGTTTCATCTGGTGTGGTAAGTATTAGAGCCCTTGTGTCCTTCTTTTTTAAGCGGATGTGTCCGGTAAAGTTCAAGATATTTCGAGCAAGCGGATTAGGGTGTGACTCGAGTTTAGTTAAATATTTGCCTGAGTATTTTGCAATTTCTTCAGTCACTTGTGGCATATTTAGATCACGATGTAAATTTGAGTTTCTTATGTACCATGGAGCCGATGTTATTAACCGTAAAATTTTGTTTTGTCTTCGTTGGATTTTCTCTACATTTGAAGCTGAAGCAGTGCCCCATAGCTGAATTCCGTAGCACCATATAGGTTTCAAAAGCGACTTGTATATCAAAAGTTTGCAATCTAGACTCAGGGTTGAATTTCTACCAATCAGCCAATGTAACTGAGTTAATTTTAGTTTCATTTGTGTTAGCTTAGAGTCAATATGGTGTTTCCATGTTATCCGTCGGTCAAGGTGTACACCAAGGTATTTTACATGTGAATGTTGAGGAACAACTTGATTATTGATTCGAATGGGTGAACAGGTATCTTTTCGCAGAGTGAATGTTACCTGAACACACTTTTGTTCGTTTACCTTAATTCTCCATAAGTTTAACCATAATTCCAGCTGTGTAATATGTTCTTGTAGATATCGGGAAGCCTCGTGAGGGTTTTCGTGCATACTAAGGCAGGCTGTATCATCAGCAAATGTAGATGTATGGATATTGCTGCTCAAAGGCATATCACAAGTATAAATCAAATACAAGACTGGGCCCAGTATGCTCCCCTGTGGCACACCGGATGAGATTGATTCGGACGCACTCATGAAGTCTCCTTCCACAACAGTGAACTTTCGAGCAAGAATATAACTTTGCAGAAGATTAACAATGTTTATTGGTAGGTATGTCTTCAATTTTAAAATTAGGCCTCTATGCCACACTTTATCAAATGCTTGAGAAACATCAATAAAGAGGGCAGAACAATACTTCTTTTCTTCGAGTGTTCTTCTTATAAATTGAACCAATCTATGCGTTTGTTCAATGGTGCTATGCTGACTTCTAAAACCAAATTGATGATCCGGTATGCACGCATTATCAGTTAGAATTGGGGACAATTTGATCATGAGTAACTTTTCGAAGAGCTTTGACATTGTTGGCAGTAAACTTATTGGCCTGTATGACTCAGCCTTGGTAAGATCTTTGCCCGGCTTTGGAATCATTTTGACCTTGGCAAGCTTCCAGCTGTGTGGATAATACTCCAGTCTTAAAATTGCATTAAAAATGAATAGCAGAATTCTAATTGCAATACGAGGCAACTTCATCAGCATCTTATTACTAATTTCATCAATACCCGGAGCTTTTTTTGGGTTGAGTTCAGCAATTAGTTTTTGTACATCACGCATCTTAAACTTTAAGGGACGAGGGGGTAGAGCAACTACACATGGCAAATCAGCAACACCCATACATGTGTTTGGGGTAAATACGGTTTTTAAATGCTCAGCAAATATGTTACCTTTTTCAGTATCGTTTCTTGCCCAACCTCCGGTAGAAGTGCGCAGGGGTGGTTTAAACTCAACTGGTGTTTTAAGCTTCCTCGCAGCGCGCCACAAAGAATAATTAGATGCTGGTGTAACATCAAGACCTTCCAGATAATTTTTAAGAGATGCAGTTTTTTCAGATGCAAGCAACTCTTGGAGTCGTTTAGTGCACTCTTTAAACCTGATTTTATGTTGGGGTGATCTGTGTTGCTGCCATTCCCTTCTAGCTCTTCTTTTTTCACTTACGAGACGTTCAATATCCGTAGAATAAATTCTATTAAACCCAGTCTGCGGGTGGGAGGTAGTAGCATGTTCAGCAGCCTGCTTAATATTTTCGTTAAGATTCGCAATGTTAGATTCAATATCATCGGATGTTCTTAGCATTATGTTTTCCGTGCAATGACTACTAAGATATTTTTTGAATCTCAGCCAATTAACACGATTGACCATCTTCACATATGGATGAGATAAATCACTTCTTAGTGGATTACAGATTGTAACGATAGTGGGAGAGTGATCGGAGGAGAGATCTAGAGAAGCTTCAACACGAACTAAATCTCTAGAAATATTTTTCATGACGCCAAAATCTATAACATCCGGAATTTTTTGTATGTCAGTAGGCCAGTAAGTGGGCTGCCCACTCGAAATGACGTCCAAACCCATTTTTGAAATTGTGGTGAACAACGCTCTACCTCTAGGTGTAATAAGACGCGAACCCCAGAACGTATGCTTTGCATTGTAGTCGCCAGCTGCTACAAAACAAGGTCCAAGAGATTTGAAGAAATCCTCGTATTGATCCTCAGAAAATAATGGGAAGGAATTTTTTTAATTTGCAAATACAGGGAACCACAAAAAATACCCACAATAAGACTGTCCCCTGTGTATAAAATATGCATATATCGAACAAATATGCACAGATTTTTATAAACGTTATAGCATCGGTGGAATGAAGTCATACCTTCAATTTAAGACCATAATCTTTATCAGAAAACATTGGAAAAGTATTTTTTTTTAATTTGCAAATACAGGGAACCACGAAAAATACCCACAATAAGACGGTCGCCTGTGAATAAGTGAATAAAATATGCATATATCGAACAAATATGCACAGATTTTTATAAACGTTACAGCATCGGTAGAAAAAAATCATACCTACAATTGGAAACTATAATCACTATCGGGAAATGTCGGGAAAGTATTTTTTTAATTTGTAAATAAAGGGAACCACGAAAAATACCCACAATAAGACTGTCCCCTGTGAATAAAATATGGATATATCGCACAAATATGCACCGATTTCTATAAACGTTATAGTAACGGTAGAACAAATTCATACCTACAATTTAAGGCCATAATTATTACCTGAAAGCATCGGGAAGGTATTTTTTTTTTAATTTGCAAATACAGGGAACCACGAAAAATACCCACAATAAGACTGTCCCATGTGTATAAAATATGAATATATCAAACAAATACGCACAGATTTTTTTAAACGTTATAGCATCAGTAGAAAAAAATCATACCTACAATTTAAGACTATAATTATTATCAGGAAATAGAAAGAAGATTTTTTTTTTAATTTTCAATTACAGCGAACCACGAAAAATACCCACAATAAGACTGTCCTTTGTGAATAAAATATGCATATATCGCACAAATTTGTACTGATTTCTATAAGCTTTATAGCAACGGTAGAAGAGATTCATATCTACACACAATAAGACTGTCCCCTGTGAATAAAATATGCATATATCGCACAAATATGTACCGATGTCTATAAGCGTTATAGCATCGGTAGAAAAAGATCATACCTACAATTTGAGACCATAACTATTATCAGAAAACATCGGGAAGGTATTTTTTTTTAATTTGCAAATACAGGGAACCACGAAAAATACCCACAATAAGACTGTCCCATGTGTATAAAAAATGCATATTTTGAACAAATATGCACAGATTTTTATAAATGTTACAGCACCGGTAGAAAAAAATCATACCTACAATTTAAGATTAGAATCATTATCGGGAAATAACAGGAAGGAATTTTTTTTAATTTGCAAATACAGGGAACCACGAAAAATACCCACAATAAGACGGTCGCCTGTGAATAAGTGAATAAAATATGCATATATCGAACAAATATGCACAGATTTTTATAAACGTTACAGTATCGGTAGAAAAAAATCATACCTACAATTTAAGATTAGAATCATTATCGGGAAATAACGGGAAGGATTTTTTTTTAATTTGCAAATACAGGGAACCACGAAAAATACCTTCAATAAGACTGTCCCCTGTGTATAAAATATGAATATATCAAACAAACATGCACAGATTTTTATAAACGTCATAGCATCGGTAGAAAAAAAATTATAGTATACACTCTCGGCAAATGTCGGGAAAGTATTTTTTTTAAATTGTAAATATAGGGAACGACGAAAAATACCCACAATAAGACTGTCCCCTGTGTATAAAAAATGCATATATCGAACAAATATGCACAGATTTTTATAAACGTTACAGCATCGGTAGAAAAAAATCACACCTACAATTTACGATTAGAATCATTATCGGGAAATAACGGGAAGGAATTTTTTTAATTTGCAAATACAGGGAACCACAAAAATTACCAATAATAAGACTGTCCCCTGTGTATAAAATATGCATATATCGAACAAATATGCACAGATTTTTATAAACGTTATAGCATCGGTGGAATGAAGTCATACTTTCAATTTAAGACCATAATCATTATCAGAAAACATCGGAAAAGTATTTTGTTTAATTTGCAAATACAGGGAACCACGAAAAATACCCACAATAAGACTGTCCCCTTTGTATAAAATATGCATATATCAAACAAATATGCACAGCTTTTATAAACGTTATAGCATCGGTAGAAAAGAAATCATACCTACAATTGGAAACTATAATCACTATCGGGAAATGTCGGGAAAGTATTTTTTTTAATTTGTAAATATAGGAAACCACGAAAAATACCCACAATAAGACTGTCCCCTGTGAATAAAATATGGATATATCGCACAAATATGCACCGATTTCTATAAACGTTATAGTAACAGTAGAACAAATTCATACCTACAATTTAAGGCCATAATTATTACCAGAAAACATCGGGAAGGTATTTTTTTTTTAATTTGCAAATACAGGGAACCACGAAAAATACCCACAATAAGACTGTCCCCTGTGTATAAAATATGAATATATCAAACAAATATGCACAGATTTTTATAAACGTTATAGCATCGGTAGAAAAAAAATCATACCTACAATTTGAAACTATAATCACTATCGGCAAATGTCGGGAAAGTATTTTTTTTAATTTGTAAATATAGGGAACCACGAAAAATACCCACAATAAGACTGTCCCCTGTGTATAAAAAATGCATATATCAAACAAATATGCACAGATTTTTATAAACGTTGCAGCATCTGTAGAAAAAAATCATACCTACAATTTAAGATTAGAATCATTATCGGCAAATAACGGGGAGGAATTTTTTTTAATTTGCAAATACAGGGAACCACGAAAAATACCTTCAACAAGACTGTCCTCTGTGAATAAAATATGTATATATCAAACAAATATGCACAGATTTTTATAAACGCTACAGCATCAGTGAAATAAAATCATACCTACAATTGGAGACCATAATTATTATCGGGAAATAACGGGAAGATATTTTTTTTAATTTGCAAATACAGGGTACCACGAAAAATACCCACAATAAGACTGTCCCCTGTGAATAAAATATGCATACATCGCACAAATATGCACAGATTTCTATAAACGTTACAGCATCGGTAGCAAAAATCATACCAACATTTTAAAACAATAATCACTATCAGGAAATGTCAGGAAAGTATTTTTTTAATTTGTAAATATAGGGAACAACGAAAAATACCCTCAATAAGACTGTCCCCTGTGAATCAAATATGCATATATCGCACAAATATGCACCGATTTCTATAAAGAAGAAATTCGTACCTACAATTGGAGATCATAATTTATATCAGAAAACATCGGGAAGGTATTTTTTTTTTAATTTGCAAATACAGGGAACCACGAAAAATACCCACAATAAGACTGTTCCCTGTGTATAAAATATGAATATATCGAACAAATATGCACAGATTTTTATAAACGTTATAGCATCGATAGAAAAAAATCATACCTACAATTTAGGACTATAATTATTATCGGGAAATAGAAAGAAGATTTTTTTTTTAATTTTCAAATACAGGGAACCACGAAAAATACCCACAATAAGACTGTCCCCTGTGTATAAAATATGCATATATCGAACAAATATGCACAGATTTTTATAAATGTTATAGCATCCGTAAAAAAATCATACCTTCAATTTAAGACTAGAATCATTATCGGGAAGCATTGGGAAGGTATTTTTTTTTAATTTGCAAATACAGGGAACCACGAAAAATACCCACAATAAGACTGTCCCCTGTGTATAAAATATGAATATATCAAACAAATATGCACAGATTTTTATAAACGTTATAGCATCAGTAGAAAAAATATCATACCTACAATTTGAAACTATAATCACTATCGGCAAATGTCGGGAAAGTATTTTTTTTTAATTTGTAAATATAGGGAACCACGAAAAATACCCACAATAAGACTGTCCCATGTGTATAAAAAATGCATATATCGAACAAATATGCACAGATTTTTATAAATGTTACAGCATCGGTAGCAAAAAATCATACCTACAATTTAAGATTAGAATCATTATCGGGAAATAACAGGAAGGAATTTTTTTTAATTTGCAAATACAGGGAACCACGAAAAATACCCACAATAAGACGGTCGCCTGTGAATAAGTGAATAAAATATGCATATATCGAACAAATATGCACAGATTTTTATAAACGTTACAGCATCGGTAGAAAAAAATCATACCTACAATTTAAGATTAGAATCATTATCGGGAAATAACGGGAAGGAATTTTTTTTAATTTGCAAATACAGGGAACCACGAAAAATACCTTCAATAAGACTGTCCCCTGTGTATAAAATATGAATATATCAAACAAACATGCACAGATTTTTATAAACGTCATAGCATCGGTAGAAAAAAAATTATACTATACACTCTCGGCAAATGTCGGGAAAGTATTTTTTTTAAATTGTAAATATAGGGAACCACGAAAAATACCCACAATAAGACGGTCGCCTGTGAATAAGTGAATAAAATATGCATATATCGAACAAATATGCACAGATTTTTATAAACGTTACAGCATCGGTAGAAAAAAATCATACCTACAATTTAAGATTAGAATCATTATCGGGAAATAACGGGAAGGAATTTTTTTTAATTTGCAAATACAGGGAACCACGAAAAATACCTTCAATAAGACTGTCCCCTGTGTATAAAATATGAATATATCAAACAAATACGCACAGATTTTTATAAACGTCATAGCATCGGTAGAAAAAAAATTATAGTATACACTCTCGGCAAATGTCGGGAAAGTATTTTTTTTAAATTGTAAATATAGGGAACGACGAAAAATACCCACAATAAGACTGTCCCCTGTGTATAAAAAATGCATATATCGAACAAATATGCACAGATTTTTATAAACGTTACAGCATCGGTAGAAAAAAATCACACCTACAATTTACGATTAGAATCATTATCGGGAAATAACGGGAAGGAATTTTTTTAATTTGCAAATACAGGGAACCACAAAAATTACCCATAATAAGACTGTCCCCTGTGTATAAAATATGCATATATCGAACAAATATGCACAGATTTTTATAAACGTTATAGCATCGGTGGAATGAAGTCATACTTTCAATTTAAGACCATAATCATTATCAGAAAACATCGGAAAAGTATTTTGTTTAATTTGCAAATACAGGGAACCACGAAAAATACCCACAATAAGACTGTCCCCTTTGTATAAAATATGCATATATCAAACAAATATGCACAGCTTTTATAAACGTTATAGCATCGGTAGAAAAGAAATCATACCTACAATTGGAAACTATAATCACTATCGGGAAATGTCGGGAAAGTATTTTTTTTAATTTGTAAATATAGGAAACCACGAAAAATACCCACAATAAGACTGTCCCCTGTGAATAAAATATGGATATATCGCACAAATATGCACCGATTTCTATAAACGTTATAGTAACAGTAGAACAAATTCATACCTACAATTTAAGGCCATAATTATTACCAGAAAACATCGGGAAGGTATTTTTTTTTTAATTTGCAAATACAGGGAACCACGAAAAATACCCACAATAAGACTGTCCCCTGTGTATAAAATATGAATATATCAAACAAATATGCACAGATTTTTATAAACGTTATAGCATCGGTAGAAAAAAAATCATACCTACAATTTGAAACTATAATCACTATCGGCAAATGTCGGGAAAGTATTTTTTTTAATTTGTAAATATAGGGAACCACGAAAAATACCCACAATAAGACTGTCCCCTGTGTATAAAAAATGCATATATCAAACAAATATGCACAGATTTTTATAAACGTTGCAGCATCTGTAGAAAAAAATCATACCTACAATTTAAGATTAGAATCATTATCGGCAAATAACGGGGAGGAATTTTTTTTAATTTGCAAATACAGGGAACCACGAAAAATACCTTCAACAAGACTGTCCTCTGTGAATAAAATATGTATATATCAAACAAATATGCACAGATTTTTATAAACGCTACAGCATCAGTGAAATAAAATCATACCTACAATTGGAGACCATAATTATTATCGGGAAATAACGGGAAGATATTTTTTTTAATTTGCAAATACAGGGTACCACGAAAAATACCCACAATAAGACTGTCCCCTGTGAATAAAATATGCATACATCGCACAAATATGCACAGATTTCTATAAACGTTACAGCATCGGTAGCAAAAATCATACCAACATTTTAAAACAATAATCACTATCAGGAAATGTCAGGAAAGTATTTTTTTAATTTGTAAATATAGGGAACAACGAAAAATACCCTCAATAAGACTGTCCCCTGTGAATCAAATATGCATATATCGCACAAATATGCACCGATTTCTATAAAGAAGAAATTCGTACCTACAATTGGAGATCATAATTTATATCAGAAAACATCGGGAAGGTATTTTTTTTTTAATTTGCAAATACAGGGAACCACGAAAAATACCCAGAATAAGACTGTTCCCTGTGTATAAAATATGAATATATCGAACAAATATGCACAGATTTTTATAAACGTTATAGCATCGATAGAAAAAAATCATACCTACAATTTAGGACTATAATTATTATCGGGAAATAGAAAGAAGATTTTTTTTTTTAATTTTCAAATACAGGGAACCACGAAAAATACCCACAATAAGACTGTCCCCTGTGTATAAAATATGCATATATCGAACAAATATGCACAGATTTTTATAAATGTTATAGCATCCGTAAAAAAATCATACCTTCAATTTAAGACTAGAATCATTATCGGGAAGCATTGGGAAGGTATTTTTTTTTAATTTGCAAATACAGGGAACCACGAAAAATACCCACAATAAGACTGTCCCCTGTGTATAAAATATGAATATATCAAACAAATATGCACAGATTTTTATAAACGTTATAGCATCAGTAGAAAAAATATCATACCTACAATTTGAAACTATAATCACTATCGGCAAATGTCGGGAAAGTATTTTTTTTTAATTTGTAAATATAGGGAACCACGAAAAATACCCACAATAAGACTGTCCCATGTGTATAAAAAATGCATATATCGAACAAATATGCACAGATTTTTATAAATGTTACAGCATCGGTAGCAAAAAATCATACCTACAATTTAAGATTAGAATCATTATCGGGAAATAACAGGAAGGAATTTTTTTTAATTTGCAAATACAGGGAACCACGAAAAATACCCACAATAAGACGGTCGCCTGTGAATAAGTGAATAAAATATGCATATATCGAACAAATATGCACAGATTTTTATAAACGTTACAGCATTGGTAGAAAAAAATCATACCTACAATTTAAGATTAGAATCATTATCGGGAAATAACGGGAAGGAATTTTTTTTAATTTGCAAATACAGGGAACCACGAAAAATACCTTCAATAAGACTGTCCCCTGTGTATAAAATATGAATATATCAAACAAACATGCACAGATTTTTATAAACGTCATAGCATCGGTAGAAAAAAAATTATACTATACACTCTCGGCAAATGTCGGGAAAGTATTTTTTTTTAAATTGTAAATATAGGGAACCACGAAAAATACCCACAATAAGACGGTCGCCTGTGAATAAGTGAATAAAATATGCATATATCGAACAAATATGCACAGATTTTTATAAACGTTACAGCATCGGTAGAAAAAAATCATACCTACAATTTAAGATTAGAATCATTATCGGGAAATAACGGGAAGGAATTTTTTTTAATTTGCAAATACAGGGAACCACGAAAAATACCTTCAATAAGACTGTCCCCTGTGTATAAAATATGAATATATCAAACAAATACGCACAGATTTTTATAAACGTTATAGCATCAGTAGAAAAAAATCATACCTACAATTTAAGACTATAATTATTATCAGGAAATAGAAAGAAGATTTTTTTTTTAATTTTCAATTACAGGGAACCACGAAAAATACCCACAATAAGATTGTCCTTTGTGAATAAAATATGCATACATCGCACAAATATGCACAGATTTCTATAAACGTTACAGCATCGGTAGCAAAAATCATACCAACATTTTAAAACAATAATCACTATCAGGAAATGTCAGGAAAGTATTTTTTTAATTTGTAAATATAGGGAACCACGAAAAATACCCACAATAAGACTGTCCCCTTTGTATAAAATATGCATATATCAAACAAATATGCACAGATTTTTATAAACGTTATAGCATCAGTAGAAAAAAATCATACCTACAATTTAAGACTATAATTATTATCAGGAAATAGAAAGAAGATTTTTTTTTTAATTTTCAATTACAGGGAACCACGAAAAATACCCACAATAAGACTGTCCCCTGTGTATAAAAAATGCATATATCAAACAAATATGCACAGATTTTTATAAACGTTGCAGCATCTGTAGAAAAAAATCATACCTACAATTTAAGATTAGAATCATTATCGGCAAATAACGGGGAGGAATTTTTTTTAATTTGCAAATACAGGGAACCACGAAAAATACCTTCAACAAGACTGTCCTCTGTGAATAAAATATGTATATATCAAACAAATATGCACAGATTTTTATAAACGCTACAGCATCAGTGAAATAAAATCATACCTACAATTGGAGACCATAATTATTATCGGGAAATAACGGGAAGATATTTTTTTTAATTTGCAAATACAGGGTACCACGAAAAATACCCACAATAAGACTGTCCCCTGTGAATAAAATATGCATACATCGCACAAATATGCACAGATTTCTATAAACGTTACAGCATCGGTAGCAAAAATCATACCAACATTTTAAAACAATAATCACTATCAGGAAATGTCAGGAAAGTATTTTTTTAATTTGTAAATATAGGGAACAACGAAAAATACCCTCAATAAGACTGTCCCCTGTGAATCAAATATGCATATATCGCACAAATATGCACCGATTTCTATAAAGAAGAAATTCGTACCTACAATTGGAGATCATATTTTATATCAGAAAACATCGGGAAGGTATTTTTTTTTTAATTTGCAAATACAGGGAACCACGAAAAATACCCACAATAAGACTGTTCCCTGTGTATAAAATATGAATATATCGAACAAATATGCACAGATTTTTATAAACGTTATAGCATCGATAGAAAAAAATCATACCTACAATTTAGGACTATAATTATTATCGGGAAATAGAAAGAAGATTTTTTTTTTTAATTTTCAAATACAGGGAACCACGAAAAATACCCACAATAAGACTGTCCCCTGTGTATAAAATATGCATATATCGAACAAATATGCACAGATTTTTATAAATGTTATAGCATCCGTAAAAAAATCATACCTTCAATTTAAGACTAGAATCATTATCGGGAAGCATTGGGAAGGTATTTTTTTTTAATTTGCAAATACAGGGAACCACGAAAAATACCCACAATAAGACTGTCCCCTGTGTATAAAATATGAATATATCAAACAAATATGCATAGATTTTTATAAACGTTATAGCATCAGTAGAAAAAATATCATACCTACAATTTGAAACTATAATCACTATCGGCAAATGTCGGGAAAGTATTTTTTTTTAATTTGTAAATATAGGGAACCACGAAAAATACCCACAATAAGACTGTCCCATGTGTATAAAAAATGCATATATCGAACAAATATGCACAGATTTTTATAAATGTTACAGCATCGGTAGCAAAAAATTATACCTACAATTTAAGATTAGAATCATTATCGGGAAATAACAGGAAGGAATTTTTTTTAATTTGCAAATACAGGGAACCACGAAAAATACCCACAATAAGACGGTCGCCTGTGAATAAGTGAATAAAATATGCATATATCGAACAAATATGCACAGATTTTTATAAACGTTACAGCATCGGTAGAAAAAAATCATACCTACAATTTGAGACCATAATCATTATCGGGAAATAACGGGAAGGAATTTTTTTTAATTTGCAAATACAGGGAACCACGAAAAATACCTTCAATAAGACTGTCCCCTGTGTATAAAATATGAATATATCAAACAAACATGCACAGATTTTTATAAACGTCATAGCATCGGTAGAAAAAAAATTATACTATACACTCTCGGCAAATGTCGGGAAAGTATTTTTTTTAAATTGTAAATATAGGGAACCACGAAAAATACCCACAATAAGACGGTCGCCTGTGAATAAGTGAATAAAATATGCATATATCGAACAAATATGCACAGATTTTTATAAACGTTACAGCATCGGTAGAAAAAAATCATACCTACAATTTAAGATTAGAATCATTATCGGGAAATAACGGGAAGGAATTTTTTTTAATTTGCAAATACAGGGAACCACGAAAAATACCTTCAATAAGACTGTCCCCTGTGTATAAAATATGAATATATCAAACAAATACGCACAGATTTTTATAAACGTTATAGCATCAGTAGAAAAAAATCATACCTACAATTTAAGACTATAATTATTATCAGGAAATAGAAAGAAGATTTTTTTTTTAATTTTCAATTACAGGGAACCACGAAAAATACCCACAATAAGACTGTCCCCTGTGTATAAAAAATGCATATATCAAACAAATATGCACAGATTTTTATAAACGTTATAGCATCAGTAGAAAAAAATCATACCTACAATTTAAGATTAGAATCATTATCGGCAAATAACGGGGAGGAATTTTTTTTAATTTGCAAATACAGGGAACCACGAAAAATACCTTCAACAAGACTGTCCTCTGTGAATAAAATATGTATATATCAAACAAATATGCACAGATTTTTATAAACGCTACAGCATCAGTGAAATAAAATCATACCTACAATTGGAGACCATAATTATTATCGGGAAATAACGGGAAGATATTTTTTTTAATTTGCAAATACAGGGTACCACGAAAAATACCCACAATAAGACTGTCCCCTGTGAATAAAATATGCATACATCGCACAAATATGCACAGATTTCTATAAACGTTACAGCATCGGTAGCAAAAATCATACCAACATTTTAAAACAATAATCACTATCAGGAAATGTCAGGAAAGTATTTTTTTAATTTGTAAATATAGGGAACAACGAAAAATACCCTCAATAAGACTGTCCCCTGTGAATCAAATATGCATATAT
This sequence comes from Nowickia ferox, assembly GCA_936439885.1. NCBI lineage: Eukaryota > Metazoa > Arthropoda > Insecta > Diptera > Tachinidae > Nowickia > Nowickia ferox. Next base: position 47,831,324 of record OW387027.1, on the reverse strand, counting down.
CGCACAAATATGCACCGATTTCTATAAAGAAGAAACTCGTACCTACAATTGGAGATCATAATTTATATCAGAAAACATCGGGAAGGTATTTTTTTTTTAATTTGCAAATACAGGGAACCACGAAAAATACCCACAATAAGACTGTTCCCTGTGTATAAAATATGAATATATCGAACAAATATGCACAGATTTTTATAAACGTTATAGCATCGATAGAAAAAAATCATACCTACAATTTAGGACTATAATTATTATCGGGAAATAGAAAGAAGATTTTTTTTTTTAATTTTCAAATACAGGGAACCACGAAAAATACCCACAATAAGACTGTCCCCTGTGTATAAAATATGCATATATCGAACAAATATGCACAGATTTTTATAAATGTTATAGCATCCGTAAAAAAATCATACCTTCAATTTAAGACTAGAATCATTATCGGGAAGCATTGGGAAGGTATTTTTTTTTAATTTGCAAATACAGGGAACCACGAAAAATACCCACAATAAGACTGTCCCCTGTGTATAAAATATGAATATATCAAACAAATATGCACAGATTTTTATAAACGTTATAGCATCAGTAGAAAAAATATCATACCTACAATTTGAAACTATAATCACTATCGGCAAATTTCGGGAAAGTATTTTTTTTTAATTTGTAAATATAGGGAACCACGAAAAATACCCACAATAAGACTGTCCCATGTGTATAAAAAATGCATATATCGAACAAATATGCACAGATTTTTATAAATGTTACAGCATCGGTAGCAAAAAATCATACCTACAATTTAAGATTAGAATCATTATCGGGAAATAACAGGAAGGAATTTTTTTTAATTTGCAAATACAGGGAACCACGAAAAATACCCACAATAAGACGGTCGCCTGTGAATAAGTGAATAAAATATGCATATATCGAACAAATATGCACAGATTTTTATAAACGTTACAGCATCGGTAGAAAAAAATCATACCTACAATTTAAGATTAGAATCATTATCGGGAAATAACGGGAAGGAATTTTTTTTAATTTGCAAATACAGGGAACCACGAAAAATACCTTCAATAAGACTGTCCCCTGTGTATAAAATATGAATATATCAAACAAACATGCACAGATTTTTATAAACGTCATAGCATCGGTAGAAAAAAAATTATACTATACACTCTCGGCAAATGTCGGGAAAGTATTTTTTTTAAATTGTAAATATAGGGAACCACGAAAAATACCCACAATAAGACGGTCGCCTGTGAATAAGTGAATAAAATATGCATATATCGAACAAATATGCACAGATTTTTATAAACGTTACAGCATCGGTAGAAAAAAATCATACCTACAATTTAAGATTAGAATCATTATCGGGAAATAACGGGAAGGAATTTTTTTTAATTTGCAAATACAGGGAACCACGAAAAATACCTTCAATAAGACTGTCCCCTGTGTATAAAATATGAATATATCAAACAAATACGCACAGATTTTTATAAACGTTATAGCATCAGTAGAAAAAAATCATACCTACAATTTAAGACTATAATTATTATCAGGAAATAGAAAGAAGATTTTTTTTTTAATTTTCAATTACAGGGAACCACGAAAAATACCCACAATAAGACTGTCCTTTGTGAATAAAATATGCATATACCGCACAAATATGTACTGATTTCTATAAGCTTTATAGCAACGGTAGAAGAGATTCATTCCTACAATTTGAGACCATAATTATTATCAGAAAACATCGGGAAGGTATTTTTTTTTTGAATTTGCAAATACAGGGAACCGCGAAATATACCCACAATAAGACTGTCCCCTGTGTATAAAATATGAATATATCAAACAAATACGCACAGATTTTTATAAACGTTATAGCATCGGTAGAAAAAAAATCATACCTACAATTTGAAATTATAATCACTATCGGCAAATGTCGGGAAAGTATTTATTTTAATTTGTAAATATAGGGAACCACGAAAAATACCCACAATAAGACTGTCCCCTGTGTATAAAAAATGCATATATCGAACAAATATGCACAGATTTTTATAAACGTTACAGCATCTGTAGAAAAAAATCATACCTACAATTTAAGATTAGAATCATTATCGGCAAATAACGGGGAGGAATTTTTTTTAATTTGCAAATACAGGGAACCACGAAAAATACCTTCAATAAGACTGTCCTCTGTGAATAAAATATGTATATATCAAACAAATATGCACAGATGTTTATAAACGCTACAGCATCAGTGAAATAAAATCATACCTACAATTTGAGACCATAATTATTATCGGGAAATAACGGGAAGATATTTTTTTTAATTTGCAAATACAGGGTACCACGAAAAATACCCACAATAAGACTGTCCCCTGTGAATAAAATATGCATACATCGCACAAATGTGCACAGATTTCTATAAACGTTACAGCATCGGTAGAAAAAAATCATACCTACAATTGGAAACTATAATCACTATCGGGAAATGTCGGGAAAGTATTTTTTTTTAATTTGTAAATATAGGGAACCACGAAAAATACCCACAATATGACTGTCCCCTGTGAATAAAATATGGATATATCGCACAAATATGCACCGATTTCTATAGACGTTATAGTAACTGTAGAAGAAATTCATACCTACAATTTAAGGCCATAATTATTACCAGAAAACATCGGGAAGGTATTTTTTTTTAAATTGGCAAATACAGGGAACCACGAAAAATACCTACAATAAGACTGTCCCCTGTGTATAAAATATGAATATATCAAACAAATACGCACAGATTTTTATAAACGTTATAGCATCAGTAGCAAAAAATCATACCTACAATTTAAGACTATAATTATTATCAGGAAATACAAAGAAGATTTTTTTTTTAATTTTCAATTACAGGGAACCACGAAAAATACCCACAATAAGACTGTCCCCTGTGAATAAAATATGCATATTACGCACAAATATGTACCGATTTCTATAAGCATTATAGCAACGGTAGAAGAAATTCGTACCTACTATTGGAGACCATAATTATTATCAGAAAACATCGGGAAGGTATTTTTTTTTTAATTTGCAAATACAGGGAACCACGAAAAATACCCACAATAAGACTGTTCCCTGTGTATAAAATATGAATATATCGAACAAATATGCACAGATTTTTATAAACGTGATAGCATCGGTAGAAAAAAATCATACCTACAATTTGGGACTATAATTATTATCGGGAAATAGAAAGAAGGTTTTTTTTTTAATTTTCAAATACAGGGAACCACGAAAAATACCCACAAGAAGACTGTCCCCTGTGTATAAAATATGAATATATCAAACAAATATGCACAGATTTTTATAAACGTTATAGCATCGGTAGAAAAAATATCATACCTACAATTTGAAACTATAATCACTATCGGCAAATGTCGGGAAAGTATTTTTTTAATTTGTAAATATAGGGAACCACGAAAAATACCCACAATAAGACTGTCCCATGTGTATAAAAAATGCATATATCGAACAAATATGCACAGATTTTTATAAATGTTACAGCATCGGTAGAAAAAAATCATACCTACAATTTAAGATTAGAATCATTATCGGGAAATAACGGGAAGATATTTTTTTTAATTTGCAAATACAGGGCACCACTAAAAATACCCACAATAAGACTGTCCCCTGTGAATAAAATATGCATACATCGCACAAATATGCACAGATTTCTATAAACGCTACAGCATCGGTAGAAAAAAATCAAACCAACATTTTGAGACAATAATCACTATCAGGAAAGTATTTTTTTAATTTGTAAATATAGGGAACAACGAAAAATACCCTCAATAAGACTGTCCCCTGTGAATCAAATATGCATATATCGCACAAATATGCACCGATTTCTATAAAGAAGAAATTCATACCTACAATTTGAGGTCATAAGTATTACCAGAAAACATCGGGAAGGTATTTTTTTTTTAATTTGCAAATACAGGGAACCACGAAAAATACCCACAATAAGACTGTCCCCTGTGTATAAAATATGAATATATCAAACAAATATCCACAGATTTTTATAAACGTTATAGCCTCGGTAGAAAAAAATCATACCTACATTTTAATACTATAATTATTATCGGGAAATAGAAAGAAGAATTTTTTTTTAATTTTCAAATACAGGGAACCACGAAAAATACCCACAATAAGACTGTCCCCTGTGAATAAAATATGCATATTACGCACAAATATGTACCGATTGCTATAAGCATTATAGCAACGGTAGAAGAAATTCGTACCTACAATAGGAGACCATAACTGTTATCAGAAAACATCGGGAAGGTATTTTTTTTTTTAATTTGCAAATACAGGGAACCACGAAAAATACCCACAATAAGACTGTTCCCTGTGTATAAAATATGAATATATCGAACAAATATACACAGATTTTTATAAACGTTATAGCATCGGTAGAAAAAAATCATACCTACAATTTAGGACTATAATTATTATCGGGAAATAGAAAGAAGATTTTTTTTTAATTTTCAAATACAAGGAACCACGAAAAATACCCACAATAAGACTGTCCCCTGTGTATAAAATATGAATATATCAAACAAATATGCACAGCTTTTCATAAACGTTACAGCATCAGTGAAATAAAATCATACCTACAATTTGAAACCATAATCATTATCGGGAAATAACGGGAAGATATTTTTTTTAATTTGCAAATACAGGGAACCACGAAAAATACCCACAATAACACTGTCCCCTGTGTATAAAATATGCATATATCGAACAAATATGCACAGATTTTTATAAATGTTATAGCATCCGTAAAAAAATCATACCTTCAATTTATGACTAGAATCATTATCGGGAAGCATTGGGAAGGTGTTTTTTTTTAATTTGCAAATACAGGGAACCACGAAAAATACCCACAATAAGACTGTCCCCTGTGTATAAAATATGAATATATCAAACAAATATGCACAGATTTTTATAAACGTTATAGCATCGGTAGAAAAAATATCATACCTACAATTTGAAACTATAATCACTATCGGCAAATGTCGGGAAAGTATTTTTTTTAATTTGTAAATATAGGGAACCACGAAAAATACCCACAATAAGACTGTCCCATGTGTATAAAAAATGCGTATATCGAACAAATATGCACAGATTTTTATAAATGTTACAGCATCGGTAGAAAAAAATCAAACCTACAATTTCAGATTAGAATCATTATCGGGAAATAACAGGAAGGAATTTTTTTTAATTTGCAAATACAGGGAACCACGAAAAATACCCACAATAAGACGGTCGCCTGTGAATAAAATATGTTTATATCAAACAAATATGCACAGATTGTTATAAACGTTACAGCATCAGTGAAATAAAATCATACCTACAATTTGAGACCATAATTATTATCGGGAAATAACGGGAAGATATTTTTTTTAATTTGCAATTACAGGGAACCACGAAAAATACCCACAATAAGACTGTCCCCTGTGAATAAAATATGGATATATCGCACAAATATGCACAGATTTCTATAAACGTTACAGCATCGGTAGAAAAAAATCATACCAACATTTTGAGACAATAATCACTATCAGAAAATGTCAGGAAAGTTTTGTTTTAATTTGTATATATAGCACAACAACATACCAGCACATAGAACAACGAAAAATACCATCAATAAGACGGTCCCCTGTGAATAAAATATGCATATATCGCACAAATATGAACCAATTTCTATAAACATTATAGTAACAGTAGAAGAAATTCATACCTCCTATTTGAGGTCATAAGTATTACCAGAAAACATTGGGAAGGTATTTTTTTTATTTGCAAATACAGGGAACCACGAAAAATACCCACAATAAGACTGCCCCTGTGTATAAAATATGAATATATCAAACAAATATCCACAGATTTTTATAAACGTTATAGCATCGGTAGCAAAAATTATACCTACAATTTAGGACTATAATTATTATCGGGAAAAAGAAAGAAGATTTTTTTTTTAATTTTCAAATACAGGGAACCACGAAAAATACCCACAATAAGACTGTCCCCTGTGTATAAAATATGCATATATCGAACAAATATGCACAGATTTTTATAAACGTTATAGCATCAGTGAAATAAAATCATACCTACAATTTGAGACCATAATCATTATCGGGAAATAACGGAAAGATATTTTTTTTAATTTGCAAATACAGGGAACCACGAAAAATACCCACAATAAGACTGTCCCCTGTGTATAAAAAATGCATATATCGAACAAATATGCACAGATTTTTATAAACGTTACAGCATCGGTAGAAAAAAAATCATACCTACAATTTGAAACTATAATCACTATCGGCAAATGTCGGGAAAGTATTTTTTTTAATTTGTAAATATAGGGAACCACGAAAAATACCCACAATAAGACTGTCCCCTATGTATAAAATATGAATATATCAAACAAATATGCACAGATTTTTGTAACCGTTACAGCATCTGCAGAAAAAAATCATACGTACAATTTAAGATTAGAATCATTATCAAGAAATAACGGGAAGGAATTTTTTTTAATTTGCAAATACAGAGAACCACGAAAAATACCCACAATAAGACTGTCTCCTGTGAATAAAATATGCATATATCGAACAAATACCCACAGATTTTTATTAACGTTACAGCATCGGTAGAAAGAAATCATACCTTCAATGTAAGACTAGAATCATTATCGGGAAATAACGGGAAGGAATTTTTTTTAATTTGCAAATACAGGGAACCACGAAAAATACCCACAATAAGACTGTCCCCTGTGAATAAAATATGCATATATCGCACAAATATGCACCGATTTCTATAAACGTTATAGCCGGTAGAAAAAATTCATACCTACAATTTGAGACCATAAGCGTTATCAGTAAACATCGGAAAGGTATTTTTTTTAATTTGCAAATACAGGGAACCACGAAAAATACCCACAATAAGACTGTCCTCTGTGTATAAAATATGCATATATCAAACAAATATGCACAGATTTTTATAAACGTTATAGCATCGGTAGAAAAAAATCATACCCACAATTGGAAACTATAATCACTATCGGGAAATGTCGGGAAAGTATTTTTTTTAATTTGTAAATATAGGGAACCACGAAAAATACCCACAATAAGACTGTCCCCTGTGAATAAAATATGGATATATCGCACAAATATGCACCGATTTCTATAAATGTTATAGTAGCGGTAAAAGAAATTCATACCTACAATTTGAGGCCATAATTATTACCATAAAACATCGGGAAGGTATTTTTTTTTAATTTGCAAATACAGGGAACCATGAAAAATACCCACAATAAGACTGTCCCCTGTGTATAAAATATGAATATATCAAACAAATATGCACAGATTTTTATAAACGTTATAGCATCGGTAGAAAATTTCAGACTATAATTATTATCGGGAAATAGAAAGAAGATTTTTTTTAATTTGCGAATACAGGGAACCACCAAAAATACGAACAATAAGACTGTCCCCTGTGAATAAAATATGCATATATCAAACAAATATGCACAGATTTCTATAAACGTTATAACATAGGTATAAAAAAATCATGCCTACATTTTGGCACAATAATCACTATCAGGAAATGTCAGGAAAGTTTTTGTTTTAATTTGTAAATATAAGGAACCACGAAAAATACCCTCAATAAGACTGTCCCATGTGAATAAAATATGCATATATCGTACAAATATGCACAGATTTTTATAAATGTTACAGCATCGGTGGAATAAAATCATACCTACAATTTGAGGCCATAATCATTATCGGGAAGTAACGGGAAGGAATTTTTTTTAATTTGCAAATACAGATAACCACGAAAAATACTCACAATAAGACTGTACCCGTGAATAAAATATGCATATATCGAAGAAATATGCACAGATTTTTATAAACGTTACAGCATCGGTGGAATAAAATCATACCTACAATTTGAGACCATAATCATTATCGGGAAATAACGGGAAGATATTTTTTTTAATTTGCAAATACAGGGAACCACGAAAAATACCAACAATAAGACTGTCCCCTGTGAATAAAATATGCATATATCAAACAAATATGCACAGATTTCTATAAACGTTATAACATAGGTATAAAAAAATCATGCCTACATTTTGGCACAATAATCACTATCAGGAAATGTCAGGAAAGTTTTTGTTTTAATTTGTAAATATAAGGAACCACGAAAAATACCCTCAATAAGACTGTCCCCTTTGAATAAAATATGCATATGTCGAATAAATATGCACAGATTTTTATAAACGTCAGAGCATCGGTAGAAAAAAATCATACCTCCAATTTGAGACTATAATCATTATCGGGAAATAACGGGAAGGATTTTTTTTTAATTTGCAAATACAGGGAACCACGAAAAATACCCACAATAAGACTAAAATGAATAAAATATGCATATATCGAACAACTATGCACAGATTTTTATTAACGTTACAGCATCGGTAGAAAAAAATCATACCTACAATTTGAGACTATAATTATTATCGGAAAATAACGGGAAGGAATTTTTTTTTTATTTGCAAATACAGGGAACCACGAAAAATACGCACAATAAGACTGTCCCCTGTGTGTAAAATATGCATATATCGCACAAATATGCACCGATTTCTATAAACGTTATAGTAACGGTAGAAGAAGTCCATACCTACAATTTGAGGTAATAATCATTACCAAAAAACATCGGGAAGGTATTTTTTTTTTAATTTGCAAATACAGGGAACCACGAAAATACCCACAATAAGATTGTCCCCTGTGTATAAAATATGAATATATCAAACAAATATGCACAGATTTTTATAAACGTTATAGCATCGGTAGAAAAAAATCATACCTACAATTTCAGACTATAATTATTATCGGGAAATAGAAAGAAGATTTTTTTTTAATTTTCAAATACAGGGAACCACGAAAAATACCCAAAATAAGTCTGTCCCCTGTGAATAAAATATGCATATATCGCACAAATATGTACTGATTTCTATAAGCGTTATAGCAACGGTAGAAGAAATTCATACCTACAATTTGAGACCATAATTATTATCAGAAAACATCGGGAAGGTATTTTTTTTTTGAATTTGCAAATACAGGGAACCACTAAAATTACCCACAATAAGACTGTTCCCTGTGTATAAAATATGAATATATCGAACAAATATACACAGATTTTTATAAACGTTATAGCATCGGTAGAAAAAATCATACCTACAATTTAAGACTATAATTATTATCGGGAAATAGAAAGAAGATTTTTTTCTAATTTTCAAATACAGGGAACCACGAAAAATACCCACAATAAGACTGTCACCTGTGTATAAAATATGAATATATCAAACAAATATGCACAGATTTTTATAAACGTTACAGCATCAGTGAAATAAAATCATACCTCCAATTTGAGACCACAATCATTATCGGGAAATAACGGGAAGATATTTTTTTTAATTTGCAAATACAGGGAACCACGAAAAATACCAACAATAAGACTGTCCCCTGTGAATAAAATATGCATATATCAAACAAATATGCACAGATTTCTATAAACGTTATAACATAGGTATAAAAAAATCATACCTACATTTTGGCACAATAACCACAATCAGGAAATGTCAGGAAAGTTTTTTTTTAATTTGTAAATATAAGGAACCACGAAAAATACCCTCAATAAGACTGTCCCCTGTGAATAAAATATGCATATATCGAACAAATATGCACAGATTTTTAGAAACGTTATAGCATCGGTAGAAAAAAATCATACCTACAATTTGAGACTATAATCATTATCGGTAAGTAACGGGAAGGAATTTTTTTTAATTTGCAAATACAGATAACCACGAAAAATACTTACAATAAGACTGTACCCGTGAATAAAATATGCATATATCGAAGAAATATGCACAGATTTTTATAAACGTTACAGCATCGGTGGAATAAAATCATACCTACAATTTGAGACTATAATCATTATCGGGAAATAACGGGAAAATATTTTTTTTAATTTGCAAATACAGATAACCACGAAAAATACCCACAATAAGACTGTCCCCTGTGAATAAAATATGCATATATCGAACAAATATGCACAGATTTTTAGAAACGTTATAGCATCGGTAGAAAAAAATCATACCTACATTTTGAGACAATAATCGCTATCGGGAAATGTCAGGAAAGTATTTTTTTAATTTGTAAATATATGGAACAACGAAAAATACCCTCAATAAGACTGTTCCCTTTGAATAAAATATGCATATATCGAATAAATATGCACAGATTTTTAAAAAAATCATACCTACAATTTGAGACTATTATCATTATCGGGAAATAACGGGAAGGATTTTTTTTTAATTTGCAAATACAGGGAACCACGAAAAATACCCACAATAAGACTAAAATTACTAAAATATGCATATATCGAACAAATATGCACAGATTTTTATTAACGTTACAGCATCGGTAGAAAAAAATCATACCTACAATTTGAGACTATAATTATTATCGGAAAATAACGGGAAGGAATTTTTTTTAATTTGCAAATACAGGGAACCACGAAAAATACCCACAATAAGACTGTCCCCTGTGTATAAAATATGCATATATCGCACAAATATGCACCGATTTCTATTAACGTTATGATAACGGTAGAAGAAGTTCATACCTACAATTTGAGGCCATAATTATTACCAGAAAACATCGGGAATGTATTTTTTTTTATTTGCAAATACAGGGAACCACGAAAAATACCCACAATAAGACTGTCCCCTATGTATAAAATATGAATATATCAAACAACTATGCACAGAGTTTTATAAACGTTACAGCATCGGTAGAAAAAAATCATACCTACAATTTTAGACTATAATTATTATCGGGAAATAGAAAGAAGATTTTTTTTTTAATTTTCAAATACAGGGAACCACGAAAAATACCCAAAATAAGTCTGTCCCCTGTGAATAAAATATGCATATATCGCACAAATATGTACTGATTTCTAAAAGCGTTATAGCAACGGTAGAAGAAATTCATACCTACAATTTGAGGCCATAAATATTATCAGAAAACATCGGGAAGGTATTTTTTTTTTTATTTGCAAATACAGGGAACCACGAAAAATACCCACAATAAGACTGTCCCCTGTGTATAAAATATGAATATATCAAACAAATATCCACAGATTTTTATAAACGTTATAGCATCGGTAGCAAAAATTATACCTACAATTTAGGACTATAATTATTATCGGGAAAAAGAAAGAAGATTTTTTTTTTAATTTTCAAATACAGGGAACCACGAAAAATACCCAAAATAAGTCTGTCCCCTGTGAATAAAATATGCATATATCGCACAAATATGTACTGATTTCTAAAAGCGTTATAGCAACGGTAGAAGAAATTCATACCTACAATTTGAGGCCATAAATATTATCAGAAAACATCGGGAAGGTATTTTTTTTTTAATTTGCAAATACAGGGAACCACTAAAAATACCCACAATAAGACTGTTCCCTGTGTATAAAATATGAATATATCGAACAAATATGCACAGATTTTTATCAACGTTATAGCATCGGTAGAAAAAAATCATACCTACAATTTAAGACTATAATTATTATCGGGAAATAGAAAGAAGATTTTTTTCTAATTTCCAAATACAGGGAACCACGAAAAATACCCACAATAAGACTGTCACCTGTGTATAAAATATGAATATATCAAACAAAGATGCACAGATTTTTATAAACGTTACAGCATCAGTGAAAAAAATCATACCTCCAATTTGAGACCATAATCATTATCGGGAAATAACGGGAAGATATTTTTTTTAATTTGCAAATACAGGGAACCACGAAAAATACCAACAATAAGACTGCCCCCTGTGAATAAAATATGCATATATCAAACAAATATGCACAGATTTCTATAAACGTTATAACATAGGTATAAAAAAATCATACCTACATTTTGGCACAATAACCACTATCAGGAAATGTCAGGAAAGTTTTTTTTTTAATTTGTAAATATAAGGAACCACGAAAAATACCCTCAATAAGACTGTCCCCTGTGAATAAAATATGCATATATCGAACAAATATGCACAGATTTTTAGAAACGTTATAGCATCGGTAGAAAAAAATCATACCTACCTTTTGAGACAATAATCGCTATCGGGAAATGTCAGGAAAGTATTTTTTTAATTTGTAAATATATGGAACAAAGAAAAATACCCTCAATAAGACTGTTCCCATTGAATAAAATATGCATATATCGAATAAATATGCACAGATTTTTATAAACGTCACAGCATCGGTAGAAAAAAATCATACCTACAATTTGAGACTATAATCATTATCGGGAAATAACGGGAAGGATTTTTTTTTAATTTGCAAATACAGGGAACCACGAAAAATACCCACAATAAGACTAAAATTACTAAAATATGCATATATCGAACAAATATGCACAGATTTTTATTAACGTTACAGCATCGGTAGAAAAAAATCATACCTACAATTTGAGACTATAATTATTATCGGAAAATAACGGGAAGGAATTTTTTTAATTTGTAAATATATGGAACAACGAAAAATACCCTCAATAAGACTGTTCCCTTTGAATAAAATATGCATATATCGAATAAATATGCACATATTTTTAAAAAAATCATACCTACAATTTGAGACTATAATCATTATCGGGAAATAACGGGAAGGATTTTTTTTTAATTTGCAAATACAGGGAACCACGAAAAATACCCACAATAAGACTAAAATTACTAAAATATGCATATATCGAACAAATATGCACAGATTTTTATTAACGTTATAGCATCGGTAGAAAAAAATCATACCTACAATTTGAGACTATAATTATTATCGGAAAATAACGGGAAGGAATTTTTTTTAATTTGCAAATACAGGGAACCACGAAAAATACCCACAATAAGACTGTCCCCTGTGTATAAAATATGCATATATCGCACAAATATGCACCGATTTCTATTAACGTTATGATAACGGTAGAAGAAGTTCATACCTACAATTTGAGGCCATAATTATTACCAGAAAACATCGGGAATGTATTTTTTTTTATTTGCAAATACAGGGAACCACGAAAAATACCCACAATAAGACTGTCCCCTATGTATAAAATATGAATATATCAAACAACTATGCACAGAGTTTTATAAACGTTACAGCATCGGTAGAAAAAAATCATACCTACAATTTCAGCCTATAATTATTATCGGGAAATAGAAAGAAGATTTTTTTTTAATTTTCAAATACAGGGAACCACGAAAAATACCCAAAATAAGTCTGTCCCCTGTGAATAAAATATGCATATATCGCACAAATATGTACTGATTTCTATAAGCGTTATAGCAACGGTAGAAGAAATTCATACCTACAATTTGAGGCCATAATTATTATCAGAAAACATCGGGAAGGTATTTTTTTTTTAATTTGCAAATACAGGGAACCACTAAAAATACCCACAATAAGACTGTTCCCTGTGTATAAAATATGAATATATCGAACAAATATGCACAGATTTTTATCAACGTTATAGCATCGGTAGAAAAAAATCATACCTACAATTTAAGTCTATAATTATTATCGGGAAATAGAAAGAAGATTTTTTTTTAATTTTCAAATACAGGGAACCACGAAAAATACCCACAATAAGACTGTCACCTGTGTATAAAATATGAATATATCAAACAAAGATGCACAGATTTTTATAAACGTTACAGCATCAGTGAAAAAAATCATACCTCCAATTTGAGACCATAATCATTATCGGGAAATAACGGGAAGATATTTTTTTTAATTTGCATATACAGGGAACCACGAAAAATACCAACAATAAGACTGTCCCCTGTGAATAAAATATGCATATATCAAACAAATATGCACAGATTTCTATAAACGTTATAACATAGGTATAAAAAAATCATACCTACATTTTGGCACAATAACCACTATCAGGAAATGTCAGGAAAGTTTTGTTTTAAATTTGTAAATATAAGGAACCACGAAAAATACCCTCAATAAGACTGTCCCCTGTGAATAAAATATGCATATATCGAACAAATATGCACAGATTTTTAGAAACGTTATAGCATCGGTAGAAAAAAATCATACCTACATTTTGAGACAATAATCGCTATCGGGAAATGTCAGGAAAGTATTTTTTTAATTTGTATATATAGCACAACAACATACCAGCACATAGAACAACGAAAAATACCATCAATAAGACGGTCCGCTGTGAATAAAATATGCATATATCGCACAAATATGAACCAATTTCTATAAACATTATAGTAACAGTAGAAGAAATTCATACCTCCTATTTGAGGTCATAAGTATTACCAGAAAACATTGGGAAGGTATTTTTTTTATTTGCAAATACAGGGAACCACGAAAAATACCCACAATAAGACTGTCCCCTGTGTATAAAATATGAATATATCAAACAAATATCCACAGATTTTTATAAACGTTATAGCATCGGTAGCAAAAATTAACAATTTAGGACTATAATTATTATCGGGAAAAAGAAAGAAGATTTTTTTTTTAATTTTCAAATACAGGGAACCACGAAAAATACCCACAATAAGACTGTCCCCTGTGTATAAAATATACATATATCGAACAAATATGCACAGATTTTTATAAACGTTATAGCATCAGTGAAATAAAATCATACCTACAATTTGAGACCATAATCATTATCGGGAAATAACGGAAAGATATTTTTTTTAATTTGCAAATACAGGGAACCACGAAAAATACCCACAATAAGACTGTCCCCTGTGTATAAAAAATGCATATATCGAACAAATATGCACAGATTTTTATAAACGTTACAGCATCGGTAGAAAAAAAATCATACCTACAATTTGAAACTATAATCACTATCGGCAAATGTCGGGAAAGTATTTTTTTTAATTTGTAAATATAGGGAACCACGAAAAATACCCACAATAAGACTGTCCCCTATGTATAAAATATGAATATATCAAACAAATATGCACAGATTTTTGTAACCGTTACAGCATCTGCAGAAAAAAATCATACGTACAATTTAAGATTAGAATCATTATCAAGAAATAACGGGAAGGAATTTTTTTTAATTTGCAAATACAGAGAACCACGAAAAATACCCACAATAAGACTGTCTCCTGTGAATAAAATATGCATATATCGAACAAATACCCACAGATTTTTATTAACGTTACAGCATCGGTAGAAAGAAATCATACCTTCAATGTAAGACTAGAATCATTATCGGGAAAAACGGGAAGGAATTTTTTTTAATTTGCAAATACAGGGAACCACGAAAAATACCCACAATAAGACTGTCCCCTGTGAATAAAATATGCATATATCGCACAAATATGCACCGATTTCTATAAACGTTATAGCCGGTAGAAAAAATTCATACCTACAATTTGAGACCATAAGCGTTATCAGTAAACATCGGAAAGGTATTTTTTTTAATTTGCAAATACAGGGAACCACGAAAAATACCCACAATAAGACTGTCCTCTGTGTATAAAATATGCATATATCAAACAAATATGCACAGATTTTTATAAACGTTATAGCATCGGTAGAAAAAAAATCATACCCACAATTGGAAACTATAATCACTATCGGGAAATGTCGGGAAAGTATTTTTTTTAATTTGTAAATATAGGGAACCACGAAAAATACCCACAATAAGACTGTCCCCTGTGAATAAAATATGGATATATCGCACAAATATGCACCGATTTCTATAAATGTTATAGTAGCGGTAAAAGAAATTCATACCTACAATTTGAGGCCATAATTATTACCATAAAACATCGGGAAGGTATTTTTTTTTAATTTGCAAATACAGGGAACCATGAAAAATACCCACAATAAGACTGTCCCCTGTGTATAAAATATGAATATATCAAACCAATATGCACAGATTTTTATAAACGTTATAGCATCGGTAGAAAATTTCAGACTATAATTATTATCGGGAAATAGAAAGAAGATTTTTTTTAATTTTCAAATACAGGGAACCACGAAAAATACCCACAATAAGACTGTCCCCTGTGAATAAAATATGCATATATCGCACAAATATGTACTGATTTCTATAAGCGTTATAGCAACGGTAGAAGAAATTCGTACCTACAATTTGAGACCATAATTATTATCAGAAAACATCGGGAAGGAATTTTTTTTTTGAATTTGCAAATACAGGGAACCACTAAAAATACCCACAATAAGACTGTTCCCTGTGTATAAAATATGAATATATCGAACAAATATGCACAGATTTTTATAAACGTTATAGCATCGGTAGAAAAAAATCATACCTACAATTTAAGACTATAATTATTATCGGGAAATAGAAAGAAAATTTTTTTTTAATTTTCAAATACAGGGAACCACGAAAAATACCCACAATAAGACTGTCACCTGTGTATAAAATATGAATATATCAAACAAATATGCACAGATTTTTATAAACGTTACAGCATCAGTGAAATAAAATCATACCTACAATTTGAGACCATAATCATTATCGGGAAATAACGGGAAGATATTTGTTTTAATTTGCGAATACAGGGAACCACCAAAAATACGAACAATAAGACTGTCCCCTGTGAATAAAATATGCATATATCAAACAAATATGCACAGATTTCTATAAACGTTATAACATAGGTATAAAAAAATCATGCCTACATTTTGGCACAATAATCACTATCAGGAAATGTCAGGAAAGTTTTTGTTTTAATTTGTAAATATAAGGAACCACGAAAAATACCCTCAATAAGACTGTCCCATGTGAATAAAATATGCATATATCGTACAAATATGCACAGATTTTTATAAATGTTACAGCATCGGTGGAATAAAATCATACCTACAATTTGAGGCCATAATCATTATCGGGAAGTAACGGGAAGGAATTTTTTTTAATTTGCAAATACAGATAACCACGAAAAATACTCACAACAAGACTGTACCTGTGAATAAAATATGCATATATCGAAGAAATATGCACAGATTTTTATAAACGTTACAGCATCGGTGGAATAAAATCATACCTACAATTTGAGACCATAATCATTATCGGGAAATAACGGGAAGATATTTTTTTTAATTTGCAAATACAGGGAACCACGAAAAATACCAACAATAAGACTGTCCCCTGTGAATAAAATATGCATATATCAAACAAATATGCACAGATTTCTATAAACGTTATAACATAGGTATAAAAAAATCATGCCTACATTTTGGCACAATAATCACTATCAGGAAATGTCAGGAACGTTTTTGTTTTAATTTGTAAATATAAGGAACCACGAAAAATACCCTCAATAAGACTGTCCCCTTTGAATAAAATATGCATATGTCGAATAAATATGCACAGATTTTTATAAACGTCAGAGCATCGGTAGAAAAAAATCATACCTCCAATTTGAGACTATAATCATTATCGGGAAATAACGGGAAGGATTTTTTTTTAATTTGCAAATACAGGGAACCACGAAAAATACCCACAATAAGACTAAAATGAATAAAATATGCATATATCGAACAACTATGCACAGATTTTTATTAACGTTACAGCATCGGTAGAAAAAAATCATACCTACAATTTGAGACTATAATTATTATCGGAAAATAACGGGAAGGAATTTTTTTTTTATTTGCAAATACAGGGAACCACGAAAAATACGCACAATAAGACTGTCCCCTGTGTATAAAATATGCATATATCGCACAAATATGCACCGATTTCTATAAACGTTATAGTAACGGTAGAAGAAGTCCATACCTACAATTTGAGGTAATAATCATTACCAAAAAACATCGGGAAGGTATTTTTTTTTTAATTTGCAAATACAGGGAACCACGAAAATACCCACAATAAGATTGTCCCCTGTGTATAAAATATGAATATATCAAACAAATATGCACAGATTTTTATAAACGTTATAGCATCGGTAGAAAAAAATCATACCTACAATTTCAGACTATAATTATTATCGGGAAATAGAAACAAGATTTTTTTTTAATTTTCAAATACAGGGAACCACGAAAAATACCCAAAATAAGTCTGTCCCCTGTGATTAAAATATGCATATATCGCACAAATATGTACTGATTTCTATAAGCGTTATAGCAACGGTAGAAGAAATTCATACCTACAATTTGAGACCATAATTATTATCAGAAAACATCGGGAAGGTATTTTTTTTTTGAATTTGCAAATACAGGGAACCACTAAAATTACCCACAATAAGACTGTTCCCTGTGTATAAAATATGAATATATCGAACAAATATACACAGATTTTTATAAACGTTATAGCATCGGTAGAAAAAATCATACCTACAATTTAAGACTATAATTATTATCGGGAAATACAAAGAAGATTTTTTTCTAATTTTCAAATACAGGGAACCACGAAAAATACCCACAATAAGACTGTCACCTGTGTATAAAATATGAATATATCAAACAAATATGCACAGATTTTTATAAACGTTACAGCATCAGTGAAATAAAATCATACCTCCAATTTGAGACCATAATCATTATCGGGAAATAACGGGAAGATATTTTTTTTAATTTGCAAATACAGGGAACCACGAAAAATACCAACAATAAGACTGTCCCCTGTGAATAAAATATGCATATATCAAACAAATATGCACAGATTTCTATAAACGTTATAACATAGGTATAAAAAAATCATACCTACATTTTGGCACAATAACCACTATCAGGAAATGTCAGGAAAGTTTTTTTTAATTTGTAAATATAAGGAACCACGAAAAATACCCTCAATAAGACTGTCCCCTGTGAATAAAATATGCATATATCGAACAAATATGCACAGATTTTTAGAAACGTTATAGCATCGGTAGAAAAAAATCATACCTACAATTTGAGACCATAATCATTATCGGTAAGTAACGGGAAGGAATTTTTTTTAATTTGCAAATACAGATAACCACGGAAAATACTCACAATAAGACTGTACCCGTGAATAAAATATGCATATATCGAAGAAATATGCACAGATTTTTATAAACGTTACAGCATCGGTGGAATAAAATCATACCTACAATTTGAGACTATAATCATTATCGGGAAATAACGGGAAAATATTTTTTTTAATTTGCAAATACAGATAACCACGAAAAATACCCACAATAAGACTGTCCCCTGTGAGTAAAATATGCATATATCGAACAAATATGCACAGATTTTTAGAAACGTTATAGCATCGGTAGAAAAAAATCATACCTACATTTTGAGACAATAATCGCTATCGGGAAATGTCAGGAAAGTATTTTTTTAATTTGTAAATATATGGAACAACGAAAAATACCCTCAATAAGACTGTTCCCTTTGAATAAAATATGCATATATCGAATAAATATGCACAGATTTTTAAAAAAATCATACCTACAATTTGAGACTATAATCATTATCGGGAAATAACGGGAAGGATTTTTTTTTTAATTTGCAAATACAGGGAACCACGAAAAATACCCACAATAAGACTAAAATTACTAAAATATGCATATATCGAACAAATATGCACAGATTTTTATTAACGTTACAGCATCGGTAGAAAAAAATCATACCTACAATTTGAGACTATAATTATTATCGGAAAATAACGGGAAGGAATTTTTTTTAATTTGCAAATACAGGGAACCACGAAAAATACCCACAATAAGACTGTCCCCTGTGTATAAAATATGCATATATCGCACAAATATGCACCGATTTCTATTAACGTTATGATAACGGTAGAAGAAGTTCATACCTACAATTTGAGGCCATAATTATTACCAGAACACATCGGGAATGTATTTTTTTTTATTTGCAAATACAGGGAACCACGAAAAATACCCACAATAAGACTGTCCCCTATGTATAAAATATGAATATATCAAACAACTATGCACAGAGTTTTATAAACGTTACAGCATCGGTAGAAAAAAATCATACCTACAATTTCAGACTATAATTATTATCGGGAAATAGAAAGAAGATTTTTTTTTTAATTTTCAAATACAGGGAACCACGAAAAATACCCAAAATAAGTCTGTCCCCTGTGAATAAAATATGCATATATCGCACAAATATGTACTGAATTCTATAAGCGTTATAGCAACGGTAGAAGAAATTCATACCTACAATTTGAGGCCATAAATATTATCAGAAAACATCGGGAAGGTATTTTTTTTTTAATTTGCAAATACAGGGAACCACTAAAAATACCCACAATAAGACTGTTCCCTGTGTATAAAATATGAATATATCGAACAAATATGCACAGATTTTTATCAACGTTATAGCATCGGTAGAAAAAAATCATACCTACAATTTAAGACTATAATTATTATCGGGAAATAGAAAGAAAATTTTTTTCTAATTTCCAAATACAGGGAACCACGAAAAATACCCACAATAAGACTGTCACCTGTGTATAAAATATGAATATATCAAACAAAGATGCACAGATTTTTATAAACGTTACAGCATCAGTGAAAAAAATCATACCTCCAATTTGAGACCATAATCATTATCGGGAAATAACGGGAAGATATTTTTTTTAATTTGCAAATACAGGGAACCACGAAAAATACCAACAATAAGACTGTCCCCTGTGAATAAAATATGCATATATCAAACAAATATGCACAGATTTCTATAAACGTTATAACATAGGTATAAAAAAATCATACCTACATTTTGGCACAATAACCACTATCAGGAAATGTCAGGAAAGTTTTTTTTTTAATTTGTAAATATAAGGAACCACGAAAAATACCCTCAATAAGACTGTCCCCTGTGAATAAAATATGCATATATCGAATAAATATGCACAGATTTTTATAAACGTCACAGCATCGGTAGAAAAAAATCATACCTACAATTTGAGACAATAATCGCTATCGGGAAATGTCAGGAAAGTATTTTTTTAATTTGTAAATATATGGAACAACGAAAAATACCCACAATAAGACTGTTCCCATTGAATAAAATATGCATATATCGAATAAATATGCACAGATTTTTATAAACGTCACAGCATCGGTAGAAAAAAATCATACCTACAATTTGAGACTATAATCATTATCGGGAAATAACGGGAAGGATTTTTTTTTAATTTGCAAATACAGGGAACCACGAAAAATACCCACAATAAGACTAAAATTACTAAAATATGCATATATCGAACAAATATGCACAGATTTTTATTAACGTTACAGCATCGGTAGAAAAAAATCATACCTACAATTTGAGACTATAATTATTATCGGAAAATAACGGGAAGGAATTTTTTTAATTTGTAAATATATGGAACAACGACAAATACCCTCAATAAGACTGTTCCCTTTGAATAAAATATGCATATATCGAATAAATATGCACAGATTTTTAAAAAAATCATACCTACAATTTGAGACTATAATCATTATCGGGAAATAACGGGAAGGATTTTTTTTTAATTTGCAAATACAGGGAACCACGAAAAATACCCACAATAAGACTAAAATTACTAAAATATGCATATATCGAACAAATATGCACAGATTTTTATTAACGTTACAGCATCGGTAGAAAAAAATCATACCTACAATTTGAGACTATAATTATTATCGGAAAATAACGGGAAGGAATTTTTTTAATTTGTAAATATATGGAACAACGAAAAATACCCTCAATAAGACTGTTCCCTTTGAATAAAATATGCATATATCGAATAAATATGCACAGATTTTTAAAAAAATCATACCTACAATTTGAGACTATAATTATTATCGGAAAATAACGGGAAGGAATTTTTTTTAATTTGCAAATACAGGGAACCACGAAAAATACCCACAATAAGACTGTCCCCTGTGTATAAAATATGCATATATCGCACAAATATGCACAGATTTCTATAAACGTTATAACATAGGTATAAAAAAATCATACCTACATTTAGGCACAATAACCACTATCAGCAAATGTCAGGCAAGTTTTTTTTTTAATTTGTAAATATAAGGAACCACGAAAAATACCCTCAATAAGACTGTCCCCTGTGAATAAAATATGCATATATCGAACAAATATGCACAGATTTTTAGAAACGTTATAGCATCGGTAGAAAAAAATCATACCTACATTTTGAGACAATAATCGCTATCGGGAAATGTCAGGAAAGTATTTTTTTAATTTGTAAATATATGGAACAACGAAAAATACCCTCAATAAGACTGTTCCCTTTGAATAAAATATGCATATATCGAATAAATATGCACAGATTTTTATAAACGTCACAGCATCGGTAGAAAAAAATCATACCTACAATTTGAGACTATAATCATTATCGGGAAATAACGGGAAGGATTTTTTTTTAATTTGCAAATACAGGGAACCACGAAAAATACCCACAATAAGACTAAAATTACTAAAATATGCATATATCGAACAAATATGCACAGATTTTTATTAACGTTACAGCATCGGTAGAAAAAAATCATACCTCCAATTTGAGACTATAATTATTATCGGAAAATAACGGGAAGGAATTTTTTTTAATTTGCAAATACAGGGAACCACGAAAAATACCCACAATAAGACTGTCCCCTGTGTATAAAATATGCATATATCGCATAAATATGCACAGATTTCTATAAACGTTATAACATAGGTATAAAAAAATCATACCTACATTTTGGCACAATAACCACTATCAGGAAATGTCAGGCAAGTTTTTTTTTTAATTTGTAAATATAAGGAACCACGAAAAATACCCTCAATAAGACTGTCCCCTGTGAATAAAATATGCATATATCGAACAAATATGCACAGATTTTTAGAAACGTTATAGCATCGGTAGAAAAAAATCATACCTACATTTTGAGACAATAATCGCTATCGGGAAATGTCAGGAAAGTATTTTTTTAATTTGTAAATATATGGAACAACGAAAAATACCCTCAATAAGACTGTTCCCTTTGAATAAAATATGCATATATCGAATAAATATGCACAGATTTTTATAAACGTCACAGCATCGGTAGAAAAAAATCATACCAACAATTTGAGACTATAATCATTATCGGGAAATAACGGGAAGGATTTTTTTTTAATTTGCAAATACAGGGAACCACGAAAAATACCCACAATAAGACTAAAATTACTAAAATATGCATATATCGAACAAATATGCACAGATTTTTATTAACGTTACAGCATCGGTAGAAAAAAATCATACCTACAATTTGAGACTATAATTATTATCGGAAAATAACGGGAAGGAATTTTTTTTAATTTGCAAATACAGGGAACCACGAAAAATACCCACAATAAGACTGTCCCCTGTGTATAAAATATGCATATATCGCACAAATATGCACCGATTTCTATAAACGTTATGACAACGGTAGAAGAAGTTCATACCTACAATTTGAGGCCATAACTATTACCAGAAAACATCGGGAAGGTATTTTTTTTTATTTGCAAATACAGGGAACTACGAAAAATACCCACAATAACACTGTCCCCTATGTATAAAATATGAATATATCAAACAAATATGCACAGAGTTTTATAAACGTTACAGCATCGATAGAAAAAAATCATACCTACAATTTCAGACTATAATTGTTATCGGGAAATAGAAAGAAGATTTTTTTTTTAATTTTCAAATACAGGGAACCACGAAAAATACCCAAAATAAGTCTGTCCCCTGTGAATAAAATATGCATATATCGCACAAATATGTACTGATTTCTATAAGCGTTATAGCAACGGTAGAAGAAATTCATACCTACAATTTGAGGCCATAATTATTATCAGAAAACATCGGGAAGGTATTTTTTTTTTAATTTGCAAATACAGGGAACCACTAAAAATACCCACAATAAGACTGTTCCCTGTGTATAAAATATGAATATATCGAACAAATATGCACAGATTTTTATAAACGTTATAGCATCGGTAGAAAAAAATCATACCTACAATTTAAGACTATAATTATTATCGGGAAATAGAAAGAAGATTTTTTTCTAATTTCCAAATACAGGGAACCACGAAAAATACCCACAATAAGACTGTCACCTGTGTATAAAATATGAATATATCAAACAAATATGCACAGATTTTTAAAAACGTTACAGCATCAGTGAAATAAAATCATACCTACAATTTGAGACCATAATCATTATCGGGAAATAACGGGAAGATATTTTTTTAATTTGCGAATACAGGGAACCACGAAAAATACCAACAATAAGACTGTCCCCTGTGAATAAAATATGCATATATTAAACAAATATGCACAGCTTTTTATAAACGTTACACCATCGGTGGAATAAAATTATACCTACATTTTGCGACCCTAATCAATATCGGGAAATAACGGGAAAATATTTTTTTTTAATTTGCAAATACAGATAACCACGAAAAATACCCACAATAAGGCTGTACCCGTGAATAAAATATGCATATATCAAAGAAATATGCACAGATTTTTATAAACGTTACAGCTCCGGTGAAATAAAATCATACCTAAAATTTGAAACCATAATCATTATCGGGAAATAACGGGAAAATATTTTTTTTAATTTGCAAATACAGATAACCACGAAAAATACCCACAATAAGGTTGTCCCCGTGAAGAAAATATGCATATATCGAAGAAATATGCACAGATTTTTATAAACGTTATAACATAGGTATAAAAAAATCATACCTACATTTTGGCACAATAACCACTATCAGGAAATGTCAGGAAAGTTTTTTTTTTAATTTGTAAATATAAGGAACCACGAAAAATACCCTCAATAAGACTGTCCCCTGTGAATAAAATATGCATATATCGAACAAATATGCACAGATTTTTATAAACGTTACACCATCGGTGGAATAAAATCATACCTACAATTTAAGACCATAACCATTATCGGGAAATAACGGGAAAATATTTTTTTTAATTTGCAAATACAGATAACCACGAAAAATACCCACAATAAGACTAAAATGAATAAAATATGCATATATCGAACAAATATGCACAGCTTTTTATAAACGTTACAGCATCAGTGAAATAAAATCATACCTCCAATTTGAGACCATAATCATTATCGGGAAATAACGGGAAGATATTTTTTTTAATTTGCAAATACAGATAACCACGAAAGCTACCCACAATAAGACTAAAATGAATAAAATATGCATATATCGAACAAATATGCACAGATTTTTATTAACGTTACAGCATCGGTAGAAAAAAATCATACCTACATTTTGAGACAATAATCGCTATCGGGAAATGTCAGGAAAGTATTTTTTTAATTTGTAAATATATGGAATAACGAAAAATACCCACAATCAGACTGTCCCCTGTGAATAAAATATGCATATATCGAACAAATATACACAGATTTTTATAAACGTTACACCATCGGTTGAATAAAATCATACCTTCAATCTGAGATCATAATCAATATCGGCAAATAACGGGAAAATATTTTTTTTTAATTTGCAAATACAGATAACCACGAAAAATACCCACAATAAGACTGTACCCGTGAATAAAATATGCATATATCAAAGAAATATGCACAGATTTTTATAAACGTTAGAGCTTCGGTGAAATAAAATCATACCTAAAATTTGAGACTATAATCCTTATCGGGAAATAACGGGAAAATATTTTTTTTAATTTGCAAATACAGATAACCACGAAAAATACCCACAATAAGACTATCCCCGTGAAGAAAATATGCATATATCGAAGAAATATGCACAGATTTTTATAAACGTTATAACATAGGTATAAAAAAATCATACCTACATTTTGGCACAATAACCACTATCAGGAAATGTCAGGAAAGTTTTTTTTTTAATTTGTAAATATAAGGAACCACGAAAAATACCCTCAATAAGACTGTCCACTGTGAATAAAATATGCATATATCGAACAACTATGCACAGATTTTTATAAACGTTACACCATCGGTGGAATAAAATCATACCTACAATTTGAGACCATAACCATTATCGGGAAATAACGGGAAAATATTTTTTTTAATTTGCAAATACAGATAACCACGAAAAATACCCACAATAAGACTAAAATGAATAAAATATGCATATATCGAACAAATATGCACAGATTTTTATAAACGTTACAGCATCAGTGAAATAAAATCATACCTCCAATTTGAGACCATAATCATTATCGGGAAATAACGGGAAGATATTTTTTTTAATTTGCAAATACAGATAACCACGAAAAATACCCACAATAAGACTAAAATGAATAAAATATGCATATATCGAACAAATATCCACAGATTTTTATTAACGTTACAGCATCGGTAGAAAAAAATCATACCTACATTTTGAGACAATAATTGCTAGCGGGAAATGTCGGGAAAGTATTTTTTTAATTTGTAAATATATGGAATAACGAAAAATACCCTCAATCAGACTGTCCCCTGTGAATAAAATATGCATATATCGAACAAATATGCACAGATTTTTATAAACGTTACAGCATCGGTAGAAAAAAATCATACCTACAATTTGAGACTATAATCATTATCGGAAAATAACGGGAAGGAATTTTTTTTAATTTGCAAATACAGATAACCACGAAAAATACCCACAATAAGACTGTACCCGTGAATAAAATATGCATATATCGAACAAATATGCACAGATTTTTATAAACGTTACACCAACGGTGGAATAAAATCATACCTACAATTTGAGACCAGAACCATTATCGGGAAATAACGGGAACATATTTTTTTTAATTTGCAAATACAGATAACCACGAAAAATACCCACAATAAGACTAAAATGAATAAAATATGCATATATCGAACAAATATGCACAGATTTTTATTAACGTTACAGCATCGGTAGAAAAAAATCATACCTACATTTTGAGACAATAATCGCTATCGGGAAATGTCAGGAAAGTATTTTTTTAATTTGTAAATATATGGAATAACGAAAAATACCCTCAATCAGACTGTCCCCTGTGAATAAAATATGCATATACCGAACAAATATGCACAGATTTTTATAAACGTTACAGCATCGGTAGAAAAAAATCATACCTAAAATTTGAGACTATAATCATTATCGGGAAATAACGGGAAAATATTTTTTTTAATTTGCAAATACAGATAACCACGAAAAATACCCACAATAAGACTGTATCCGTGAAGAAAATATGCATATATCGAAGAAATATGCACAGATTTTTATTAACGTTACAGCATCGGTAGAAAAAAATCATACCTACAATTTCAGACTATAATTATTATCGGGAAATAGAAAGAAGTTTTTTTTCTAATTTTCAAATAAAGGGAACCACGAAAAATACCCACAATAAGACTGTCCCCATGAAGAAAATATGCATATATCGAAGAAATATGCACAGATTTTTATAAACGTTATAACATAGGTATAAAAAATCATACCTACATTTTGGCACAATAACCACTATCAGGAAATGTCAGGAAAGTTTTTTTTTTAATTTGTAAATATAAAGAACCACGAAAAATACCCTCAATAAGACTGTCCCCTGTGAATAAAATATGCATATATCGAACAAATATGCACAGATTTTTATAAACGTTACACCATCGGTGGAATAGAATCATACCTACAATTTGAGACCAGAACCATTATCGGGAAATAACGGGAAAATATTTTTTTTAATTTGCAAATACAGATAACCACGAAAAATACCCACAATAAGACTGTCCCCATGAAGAAAATATGCATATATCGAAGAAATATGCACAGATTTTTATAAACGTTATAACATAGGTATAAAAAATCATACCTACATTTTGGCACAATAACCACTATCAGGAAATGTCAGGAAAGTTTTTTTTTTAATTTGTAAATATAAAGAACCACGAAAAATACCCTCAATAAGACTGTCCCCTGTGAATAAAATATGCATATATCGAACAAATATACACAGATTTTTATAAACGTTACACCATCGGTGGAATAAAATCATACCTACAATTTGAGACCAGAACCATTATCGGGAAATAACGGGAAAATATTTTTTTTAATTTGCAAATACAGATAACCACGAAAAATACCCACAATAAGACTGTCCCCTGTGTATAAAATATGCATATATCGAACAAACATGCACAGATTTTTATAAACGTTATAGCATCGGTAGAAAAAAATCATACCTACATTTTGAAACAATAATCGCTATCGGGAAATGTCAGGAAAGTATTTTTTTAATTTGTAAATATATGGAATAACGAAAAATACCCACAATAAGACTAAGATGAATAAAATATGCATATATCGAACAAATATGCACAGATTTTTATTAACGTTACAGCATCGGTAGAAAAAAATCATACCTACAATTTGAGACTATAAGTATTATCGGAAAATAACGGGAAGGAATTTTTTTTAATTTGCAAATACAGGGAACCACGAAAAATACCCACAATAAGACTGTCCCCTGTGTATAAAATATGCATATATCGCACAAATATGCACCGATTTCTATAAACGTTACAGTAATGGTAGAAGAAGTTCATACCTACAATTTGAGGCCATAAATATTACCAGAAAACATCGGGAAGGTATTTTTTTTTTAATTTGCAAATACAGGGAACCACGAAAAATACCCACAATAAGACTGTTCCCTGTGTATAAAATATGAATATATCGAACAAATATGCACAGATTTTGATAAACGTTATAGCATCGGTAGAAAAAAATCATACCTACAATTTCAGACTATAATTATTATCGGGAAATAGAAAGAAGATTTTTTTTTAATTTTCAAATACAGGGAACCACGAAAAATACCCAAAATAAGTCTGTCCCCTGTGAATAAAATATGCATATATCGCACAAATATGTACTGATTTCTATAAGCGTTATAGCAACGGTAGAAGAAATTCATACCTACAATTTGAAACTATAATTATTAACAGAAAACATCGGGAAGGTATTTTTTTTTTAATTTGCAAATACAGGGAACCACTAAAATTACCCACAATAAGACTGTTCCCTGTGTATAAAATATGAATATATCGAACAAATATGCACAGATTTTTATAAACGTTATAGCATCGTTAGAAAAAAATCATACCTACAATTTAAGACTATAATTATTATCGGGAAATAGAGGGAAGATTTTTTTTTTAATTTACAACTACAGGGAACCACGAAAAATACCCACAATGAGACTGTCCCCTGTGTATAAAATATGCATATATCGAACAAATATGCACAGATTTTTATAAACGTTATAGCATCGGTGGAATAAAATCATACCTACAATTTGAGACCATAACCATTATCGGGAAATAACGGGAAAATATTTTTTTTAATTTGCAAATACAGATAACCACGAAAAATACCCACAATAAGACTAAAATGAATAAAATATGCATATATCGAACAAATATGCACAGATTTTTATAAACGTTACACCATCAGTGAAATAAAATCATACCTCCAATTTGAGACCATAATCATTATCGGGAAATAACGGGAAGATATTTTTTTTAATTTGCAAATACAGATAACCACTAAAAATACCCACAATAAGACTGTCCCCGTGAAGAAAATATGCATATATCGAAGAAATATGCACAGATTTTTATAAACGTTATAACATAGGTATAAAAAAATCATACCTACATTTTGGCACAATAACCACTATCAGGAAATGTCAGGAAAGTTTTTTTTTTAATTTGTAAATATAAGGAACCACGAAAAATACCCTCAATAAGACTGTCCCCTGTGAATAAAATATGCATATATCGAACAAATATGCACATATTTTTATAAACGTTACACTATCGGTGAAATAAAATCATACCTACAATTTGAGACCATAACCATTATCGGGAAATAACGGGAAAATATTTTTTTTAATTTTCAAATACAGATAACCACGAAAAATACCCACAATTAAACTAAAATGAATAAAATATGCATATATCAAACAAATATGCACAGATTTTTATTAACGTTACAGCAGCGGTAGAAAAAAATCATTCCTACAATTTGAGACTATAATTATTATCGGAAAATAACGGGAAGGAATTTTTTTTAATTTGCAAATACAGGGAACCACGAAAAATACCCACAATAAGACTGTCCCCTGTGTATAAAATATGCATATATCTAATTTGAAATTTATTTGCTGGAGGTCAAGCATTGTCTATATATTTCATTGGTGCTTAGCCAAATCATCAGTAGACTTTAACCACATTTTGAATAGTCACAAACCTCTTATCTTATGCACAGACTTTCAAAAACTATTTGAGAATTCACAAATAATAATCACAAAAAATAATATTTCTGAAAATCACAAGCGAAACACAAGCAATAGGCATAGAAACTATAACAAAATCCAAATAATTTATATTCGATATGAATCTATTTTATTTTTCTACACCTTTATACAATTAGAAATCCATTGGATAACAATAAAAGTATTTATAAGGCAAAATGAAAAATAAAATCTAAATTTAACATTTAAGAAATTTATTATTCGACATATTGTCATACGTTTATTTTAATTTGAAATTTATAAATTATTTATAAATTTCAAATTAAAATAAACTTATGACAATATGTCGAATAATAAATTTCTTAATATGCATATATCGAACAAATATGCACAGATTTTTATAAACGTTATAGCATCGGTAGAAAAAAATCATACCTACATTTTGATACAATAATCGCTATCGGGAAATGTCAGGAAGGTATTTTTTTAATTTGTAAATATATGGAATAACGAAAAATACCCTCAATCAGACTGTCCCCTGTGTATAAAATATGCATATATCGAACAAATATGCACAGATTTTTATAAACGTTATAGCATCGGTAGAAAAAAAACATACCTACATTTTGAGACAATAATCGCTATCGGGAAATGTCAGGAAAGTATTTTGTTAATTTGTAAATATATGGAATAACGAAATATACCCTCAATCAGACTGTCCCCTGTGAATTAAATATGCATATATCGAACAAATATGCACAGATTTCTATAAACGTTAAAGCATAGGTATAAAATAATCATACCTACATTTTGGGACAATAATCACTATTAGGAAATGTCAGGAAAGTTTTTTTTTAATTTGCAAATATAAGGAACCACGAAAAATACCCTCAATAAGATTGTCCCCTGTGAATAAAATATGCATATATCGAACAAATATGCACAGATTTTTATAAACGTTACAGCATCGGTGGAATAAAATCATACCTACAATTTGAGACCATAATCAATATCGGGAAATAACGGGAAAATATTTTTTTTAATTTGCAAATACAGGGAAGCACGAAAAATACCCACAATAAGACTGTCCCCTGTGTATAAAATATGAATATATCAAACAAATATGCACAGATTTTTATAAACGTTATAGCATCGGTAGAAAAAAAATCATACCTACAATTTGAAACTATAGTCACTATCGGCAAATGTCGGGAAAGTATTTTTTTTAATTTGTAAATATAGGGAACCACGTAAAATACCCACAATAAGACTGTCTCCTGTGAATAAAATATGCATATATCGAACAAATATGCACAGATTTTTATTAACGTTAAAGCAGCGGTAGAAAAAAATCATACCTACAATTTGAGACTATAATCATTATCGGAAAATAACGGGAAGGCATTTTTTTTAATTTGCAAATACAGGGAACCACGAAAAATACCCACAATAAGACTGTCTTCTGTGAATAAAATATGCATATAACGCACAAATATGCACCGATTTCTATAAACGTTATAGCCGGTAGAAAAAATTCATACCTACAATTTGAGACCATAATCATTATCAGAAAACATCGGGAAGGTATTTTTTTTAATTTGCAATTACAGGGAACCACGAAAAATACCCACAATAAGACTGTCCCCTGTGTATAAAATATAAATATATCGAACAAATATGCACAGCTTTTTATAAACGTTATAGCATCGGTAGAAAAAAAATCATACCTACAATTTGAAACTATAATCACTATCGGGAAATGTCGGGAAAGTATTTTTTTTAATTTGTAAATATAGGGAACCACGAAAAATACCCACAATAAGACTGTCGCCTGTATATAAAATATGCATATATCGAACAAATATGCACAGATTTTTATAAACGTTATAGCATCGGTAGAATGAAATCATACCTTCAATTTAAGACTAGAATCATTATCGGGAAGCATTGGGAAGGTATTTTTTTTTTAATTTGCAAATACAGGGAACCACGAAAAATACCCACAATAAGACTGTCCCCTGTGTATCAAATATGAATATATCAAACAAATATGCACAGCTTTTTATAAACATTATAGCATCGGTAAAAAAAAAATCATACCTACAATTTGAAACTATAAGCACTATCGGCAAATGTCGGGAAAGTATTTTTTTTAATTTGCAAATACAGATAACCACGAAAAATACCCACAATAAGACTATAATGAATAAAATATGCATATATCGAACAAATATGCACAGCTTTTTATTAACGTTACAGCATCGGTAGAAAAAAATCATACCTACAATTTGAGACTATAATTATTATCGGCAAATAACGGGAAGGAATTTTTTTTAATTTGCAAATACAGGGAACCACGAAAAATACCCACAATAAGACTGTCCCCTGTGTATAAAATATGCATATATCGAACAAATATTCACAGATTTTTATAAACGTTATAGCATCGGTAGAAAAAAAACATACCTACATTTTGAGACAATAATCGCTATCGGGAAATGTCAGGAAAGTATTTTGTTAATTTGTAAATATATGGAATAACGAAATATATCCTCAATCAGACTGTCCCCTGTGAATTAAATATGCATATATCGAACAAATATGCACAGATTTTTATAAACGTTACAGCATCGGTAGATAAAATCATACCTACAATTTAAGACTATAATTATTATCGGAAAATAGAAAGAAGTTTTTTTTTTAATTTTCAAATACAGGGAACCACGAAAAATACCCACAATAAGACTGTCCCCTGTGAATAAAATATGCATATATCGCACAAATATGTACCGATTTCTATAAGCGTTATAGCAACGGTAGAAGAAATTCATACCTACAATTTGAGACCATAATTATTATCAGAAAACATCGGGAAGGTATTTTTTTTTTAATTTGCAAATACAGGGAACCAAGAAAAATACCCACAATAAGACTGTTCCCTGTGTATAAAATATGAATATATCGAACAAATATGCACAGATTTTTATAAACGTTATAGCATCGGTAGAAAAAAATCATACCTACAATTTAAGACTATAATTATTATCGGGAAATAGAAAGATTTTTTTTTTAATTTTCAAATACAGGGAACCACGAAAAATACCCACAATAAGACTGTCCCCTGTGTATAAAATATGCATATATCGAACAAATATGCACAGATTTTTATAAACGTTATAGCATCGGTAGAAAAAAAACATACCTACATTTTGAGACAATAATCGCTATCGGGAAATGTCAGGAAAGTATTTTGTTAATTTGTAAATATATGGAATAACGAAATATACCCTCAATCAGACTGTCCCCTGTGAATTAAATATGCATATATCGAACAAATATGCACAGATTTCTATAAACGTTAAAGCATAGGTATAAAATAATCATACCTACATTTTGGGACAATAATCACTATTAGGAAATGTCAGGAAAGTTTTTTTTTAATTTGCAAATATAAGGAACCACGAAAAATACCCTCAATAAGATTGTCCCCTGTGAATAAAATATGCATATATCGAACAAATATGCACAGATTTTTATAAACGTTACAGCATCGGTGGAATAAAATCATACCTACAATTTGAGACCATAATCAATATCGGGAAATAACGGGAAAATATTTTTTTTAATTTGCAAATACAGGGAAGCACGAAAAATACCCACAATAAAACTGTCCCCTGTGTATAAAATATGAATATATCAAACAAATATGCACAGCTTTTTATAAACGTTATAGCATCGGTAGAAAAAAAATCATACCTACAATTTGAAATTATAATCACTATCGGGAAATGTCGGGAAAGTATTTTTTTTAATTTGTAAATATAGGGAACCACGAAAAATACCCACAATAAGACTGTCCCCTGTGTATAAAATATGCATATATCGAACAAATATGCACAGATTTTTATAAACGTTATAGCATCGGTAGAATGAAATCATACCTTCAATTTAAGACTAGAAGCATTATCGGGAAGCATTGGGAAGGTATTTTTTTTTAATTTGCAAATACAGGGAACCACGAAAAATACCCACAATAAGACTGTCCCCTGTGTATCAAATATGAATATATCAAACAAATATGCACAGCTTTTTATAAACATTATAGCATCGGTAAAAAAAAAATCATACCTACAATTTGAAACTATAATCACTATCGGCAAATGTCGGGAAAGTATTTTTTTAATTTGTAAATATAGGGAACCACGAAAAATACCCACAATAAGACTGTCCCCTGTGTATAAAAAATGCATATATCGAACAAATATGCACAGATTTTTATAAACGTTACAGCATCTGTAGAAAAAAATCATACCTACAATTTAAGATTAGAATCATTATCGGGAAAGAACGGGAAGGAATTTTTTTTAATTTGCAAATACAGGGAACCACGAAAAATACCCACAATAAGACTGTCCCCTGTGTATAAAATATGCATATATCGAACAAATATGCACAGGTTTTTATAAACGTTATAGCATCGGTGGAATGAAATCATACCTTCAATTTAAGACTAGAATCATTATCGGGAAGCATTGGGAAGGTATTTTTTTTTAATTTGCAAATACAGGGAACCACGAAAAATACCCACAATAAGACTGTCCCCTGTGTATAAAATATGCATATATCGAACAAATATCCACAGATTTTTATATATATCGAACAAATATGCACAGATTTTTATAAACGTTACAGCATCGGTAGAAAAAAATCATACCTACAATTTAAGATTAGAATCATTATCGGGAAATAACGGGAAGGAATTTTTTTTAATTTGCAAATACAGGGAACCACGAAAAATACCCACAATAAGACTGTCCCCTGTGTATAAAATATGCATATATCGAACAAATATGCACAGGTTTTTATAAACGTTATAGCATCTGTGGAATGAAATCATACCTTCAATTTAAGACTAGAATCATTATCGGGAAGCATTGGGAAGGTATTTTTTTTAATTTGCAAATACAGGGAACTACGAAAAATACCCACAATAAGACTGTCCCCTGTGAATAAATTATGCATATATCGCACAAATATGCACCGATTTCTATAAACGTTATAGCCGGTATAAAAAATTCATACCTAAAATTTGAGACCATAATCATTATCAGAAAACATCGGAAAGGTATTTTTTTTAATTTGCGAATACAGGGAACCACGAAAAATACCCACAAAAAGACTGTGTATAAAATATGCATATATCGAACAAATATGCACAGATTTTTATAAACGTTAAAGCATCGGTGGAATGAAATCATACCTTCAATTTAAGACTAGAATCATTATCGGGAAGCATTGGGAAGTTATTTTTTTTTTAATTTGCAAATACAGGGAACCGCGAAAAATACCCACAATAAGACTGTCCCCTGTGTATAAAATATGAATATATCAAACAAATATGCACAGATTTTTATAAACGTTATAGCATCGGTAGAAAAAAAATCATACCTACAATTTGAGACTATAATCATTATCGGAAAATAACGGGAAGGAATTTTTTTTAATTTGCAAATACATCGAACCACGAAAAATACCCACAATAAGACTGTCCCTTGTGAATAAAATATGCATATATCGCACAAATATGCACCGATTTCTATAAACGTTATAGCCAGTAGAAAAAAATCATACCTACAATTTGAGACAATAATTATTATCAGAAAACATCGGGAAGGTATTTTTTTTTTAATTTGCAAATACAGGGAACCAAGAAAAATACCCACAATAAGACTGTTCCCTGTGTATAAAATATGAATATATCGAACAAATATGCACAGATTTTTATAAACGTTATAGCATCGGTAGAAAAAAATCATACCTACAATTTAAGACTATAATTATTATCGGGAAATAGAAAGATTTTTTTTTTAATTTTCAAATACAGGGAACCACGAAAAATACCCACAATAAGACTGTCCCCTGTGTATAAAATATGCATATATCGAACAAATATGCACAGATTTTTATAAACGTTATAGCATCGGTAGAAAAAAAACATACCTACATTTTGAGACAATAATCGCTATCGGGAAATGTCAGGAAAGTATTTTGTTAATTTGTAAATATATGGAATAACGAAATATACCCTCAATCAGACTGTCCCCTGTGAATTAAATATGCATATATCGAACAAATATGCACAGATTTCTATAAACGTTAAAGCATAGGTATAAAATAATCATACCTACATTTTGGGACAATAATCACTATTAGGAAATGTCAGGAAAGTTTTTTTTTAATTTGCAAATATAAGGAACCACGAAAAATACCCTCAATAAGATTGTCCCCTGTGAATAAAATATGCATATATCGAACAAATATGCACAGATTTTTATAAACGTTACAGCATCGGTGGAATAAAATCATACCTACAATTTGAGACCATAATCAATATCGGAAAATAATGGGAAAATATTTTTTTTAATTTGCAAATACAGGGAAGCACGAAAAATACCCACAATAAGACTGTCCCCTGTGTATAAAATATGAATATATCAAACAAATATGCACAGATTTTTATAAACGTTACAGCATCGGTGGAATAAAATCATACCTACAATTTGAAACTACAGTCACTATCGGCAAATGTCGGGAAAGTATTTTTTTTAATTTGTAAATATAGGGAACCACGAAAAATACCCACAATAAGACTGTCTCCTGTGAATAAAATATGCATATATCGAACAAATATGCACAGATTTTTATTAACGTTAAAGCAGCGGTAGAAAAAAATCATACCTACAATTTGAGACTATAATCATTATCGGAAAATAACGGGAAGGCATTTTTTTTAATTTGCAAATACAGGGAACCACGAAAAATACCCACAATGAGACTGTCTTCTGTGAATAAAATATGCATATAACGCACAAATATGCACCGATTTCTATAAACGTTATAGCCGGTAGAAAAAATTCATACCTACAATTTGAGACCATAATCATTATTAGAAAACATCGGGAAGGTATTTTTTTTAATTTGCAATTACAGGGAACCACGAAAAATACCCACAATAAGACTGTCCCCGTGTATAAAATATAAATATATCGAACAAATATGCACAGCTTTTTATAAACGTTATAGCATCGGTAGAAAAAAAATCATACCTACAATTTGAAACTATAATCACTATCGGGAAATGTCGGGAAAGTATTTTTTTTAATTTGTAAATATAGGGAACCACGAAAAATACCCACAATAAGACTGTCCCCTGTGTATAAAATATGCATATATCGAACAAATATGCACAGATTTTTATAAACGTTATAGCATCGGTGGAATGAAATCATACCTTCAATTTAAGACTAGAATCATTATCGGGAAGCATTGGGAAGGTATTTTTTTTTAATTTGCAAATACAGGGAACCACGAAAAATACCCACAATAAGACTGTCCCCTGTGTATCAAATATGAATATATCAAACAAATATGCACAGCTTTTTATAAATATTATAGCATCGGTAAAAAAAAAATCATACCTACAATTTGAAACTATAATCACTATCGGCAAATGTCGGGAAAGTATTTTTTTAATTTGTAAATATAGGGAACCACGAAAAATACCCACAATAAGACTGTCCCCTGTGTATAAAAAATGCATATATCGAACAAATATGCACAGATTTTTATAAACGTTACAGCATCTGTAGAAAAAAATCATACCTACAATTTAAGATTAGAATCATTATCGGGAAAGAACGGGAAGGAATTTTTTTTAATTTGCAAATACAGGGAACCACGAAAAATACCCACAATAAGACTGTCCCCTGTGTATAAAATATGCATATATCGAACAAATATGCACAGGTTTTTATAAACGTTATAGCATCGGTGGAATGAAATCATACCTTCAATTTAAGACTAGAATCATTATCGGGAAGCATTGGGAAGGTATTTTTTTTTAATTTGCAAATACAGGGAACCACGAAAAATACCCACAATAAGACTGTCCCCTGTGTATAAAATATGCATATATCGAACAAATATCCACAGATTTTTATATATATCGAACAAATATGCACAGATTTTTATAAACGTTACAGCATCGGTAGAAAAAAATCATACCTACAATTTAAGATTAGAATCATTATCGGGAAATAACGGGAAAGAATTTTTTTTAATTTGCAAATACAGGGAACCACGAAAAATACCCACAATAAGACTGTCCCCTGTGTATAAAATATGCATATATCGAACAAATATGCACAGGTTTTTATAAACGTTATAGCATCGGTGGAATGAAATCATACCTTCAATTTAAGACTAGAATCATTATCGGGAAGCATTGGGAAGGTATTTTTTTTAATTTGCAAATACAGGGAACTACGAAAAATACCCACAATAAGACTGTCCCCTGTGAATAAATTATGCATATATCGCACAAATATTCACCGATTTCTATAAACGTTATAGCCGGTATAAAAAATTCATACCTAAAATTTGAGACCATAATCATTATCAGAAAACATCGGAAAAGTATTTTTTTTAATTTGCGAATACAGGGAACCACGAAAAATACCCACAAAAAGACTGTGTATAAAATATGCATATATCGAACAAATATGCACAGATTTTTATAAACGTTAAAGCATCGGTGGAATGAAATCATACCTTCAATTTAAGACTAGAATCATTATCGGGAAGCATTGGGAAGTTATTTTTTTTTTAATTTGCAAATACAGGGAACCACGAAAAATACCCACAATAAGACTGTCCCCTGTGTATAAAATATGAATATATCAAACAAATATGCACAGATTTTTATAAACGTTATAGCATCGGTAGAAAAAAAATCATACCTACAATTTGAGACTATAATCATTATCGGAAAATAACGGGAAGGAATTTTTTTTAATTTGCAAATACATCGAACCACGAAAAATACCCACAATAAGACTGTCCCTTGTGAATAAAATATGCATATATCGCACAAATATGCACCGATTTCTATAAACGTTATAGCCAGTAGAAAAAAATCATACCTACAATTTAAGACTATAATTATTATCGGAAAATAGAAAGAAAATTTTTTTTTTTAATTTTCAAATACAGGGAACTACGAAAAATACCCACAATAAGACTGTCCCCTGTGAATAAAATATGCATATATCGCACAAATATGTACCGATTTCTATAAGCGTTATAGCAACGGTAGAAGAAATTCATACCTACAATTTGAGACCATAATTATTATCAGAAAACATCGGGAAGGTATTTTTTTTAATTTGCAAATACAGGGAACCACGAAAAATACCCACAATAAGACTGTTGCCTGTGTATAAAATATGAATATATCGAACAAATATGCACAGCTTTTTATAAACGTTATAGCATCGGTAGAAAAAAATCATACCTACAATTTAAGACTATAATTATTATCGGGAAATAGAAAGAAGATTTTTTTTTAATTTTCAAATACAGGGAACCACGAAAAATACCCACAATAAGACTGTCCCCTTTGTATAAAATAAGAATATATCAAACAAATATGCACAGATTTTTATAAACGTTACAGCATCAGTGAAATAAAATCATACCTACAATTTGAGACCATAATCATTATCGGAAAATAACGGGAAAATATTTTTTTTAATTTGCAAATACAGGGAAGCACGAAAAATACCCACAATAAGACTGTCCCCTGTGTATAAAATATGCATATATCGAACAAATATGCACAGATTTTTATAAACGTTATAGCATCGGTAGAAAAAAATCATACCTACAATTTGAGACTATAATCATTATCGGGAAATAACGGGAAGGAATTTTTTTTAATTTGCAAATACAAGGAACCACGAAAAATACCCACAATAAGACTAAAATGAATAAAATATGCATATATCGAACAAATATGCACAGATTTTTATAAACGTTACAGCATCGGTAGAAACAAATCATACCTACAATTTGAGGCTATAATCAATATCGGAAAATAACGGGAAAATATTTTTTTTAATTTGCAAATACAGGGAAGCACGAAAAATACCCACAATAAGACTAAAATGAATAAAATATGCATATATCGAACAAATATGCACAGATTTTTATTAACGTTACAGCATCGGTAGAAACAAATCATACCTACAATTTGAGACTATAATTATTATCGGAAAATAACGGGAAGGAATTTTTTTTAATTTGCAAATACAGGTGTTTATGCGCATAGTGTAAAGGTCCCTTGATTAATTATTGTTCATTGGACCTTTCTATGTTTTGTTTTCTCTTTTCGTTAAGTTGTTGTGATTTTGTATATATGTTTTTTCATGTACTTACTTACATATTGTAAACCCCAGCGAACGGTACGTAACAATAAAACCCCTTGTTATTATAAAAATTGAAAAATTTGTAAAACCCCTTTTTTTATAAAAATATTTTCGAGAAATATTTCGAGGAAACATTTTGGTCCTTCGAGCCGGATAAACCTCCAGAGTCCTTGAAATATTTTCAAGAAAATATATTTAATTCCAGGATCCATCCCGTGCATCTTTTGGAACACACAAAAAAAAGTGGATAAAAACCCCAAAACCCCCGTAGCCCAAATAAAGTTAATAAGAAAAGGTTAGTTGTGTGCTTTATTTTGAATTTTTGTGCAATAAAGACATAAGTGTGTAACATATAAAAGAAGTGAGACAATTTCAAATTATTCAATTTGCCGTCGGTAAAACATAGTTGCAGAGCAAAAGTGCATTGTACCCATTTTTTTTTATATCCCAATTTGTATGTGTGTACATACAGTAAATTTTTTAAAGATAAAAAAAAAAGTTGAAAAGCACAAACATATGTACATGTATGTATTATATATAAATATATATGTTTGTTAATACAGTTTGTAACATTTCTTGAAATTGAAACATATTTACATATATATATATATGTATTATATACATACATACATATGTACGCGCCTAATTTGTGCATATTTCTTTTTTGATAAATTGTTTCACTAAAAGGAGAACAAAAATAATTTTTACTCGTTACTTTTAATAGTTACAAATTATAAAAAAAAAGAAAAGAGACAAAAACAGCAAAAGCCAACGAACGCGAGAAATAAATACATATTTAAATTTGTGGTATGAATTTTTATTTTCTGGATGCAGTGGCATAATTAAAAAATA
Organism: Nowickia ferox; assembly: GCA_936439885.1. NCBI lineage: Eukaryota > Metazoa > Arthropoda > Insecta > Diptera > Tachinidae > Nowickia > Nowickia ferox. The sequence goes on along the minus strand of OW387027.1, from coordinate 47,789,804 downwards.
AAAAATAACAAGGTTGTGTTATTATTTTATAAAAGTGAAACCCAGTGGTTAATAACTAAATTTTAGTTAGTGATTGTATATGCTCTTTTACAAGAGAAACAACCACTAAATTACCCAGTGTTTGTTGGTTTTGGTTTGTTTTGTTTTATTTCTATTTTATATTGTCACACACACACACAACCTATACTAGTGCTGCAACATTTTTTATTCGGATAAAAAAACCGATTGATAATTTTATTTACCTTTCTATAGTGAAATTTTACTCGTGTTTTTTAATTACATTCTTTTTAATAAATAATTAGTACCATTTTATTAGTCATTTTTCCTCGAGTGAACAATTTTTTTAACGAATATAACATATTCGATTAACCCGTTGTGGATACCCGTGATTAAATCAGTGCAGTACTAGTGTTTAAAAGAATTGGATACCTTTTTGTTAAAAAAAAAACGTTTTCACACTTTAGATTAATCCTTATTTAATTAGTTTTTTACCGAGTTCTCAAATTGTAACCCGAATTTTTCTTGATATTTTACACAAATTATTGAAAGAGGAATCTAAGTGTGAAAATACCTTGTTGTATATTAATTTTACCCTAAACATAAATATATCTCATTTGATTTCATATAAATTTATTTCAAAAAGTTTTGAACCCATTACCCCCACCCAAGAACTTTTATCTCGTTTTAAAATTTACTCATTCGGATTTCGCAAATTTTCTCGCGGTAATTATTTTTGAGAAATCTTCATCGTTCCTTTTATTCGGAAACTGAAATTTATCGGTTTACTTCATCTCGAAGAATTTTCACTTGTACGTTTTTTTAAATAAACGCTTTTAAAATTTCCCAATACAACTTGAGATCAAAAATGGACATGACTACGTTGATCCGCAATGCCGACCGTTTGGCAGAATTTGAAGCATATATTGCTTCTATACCACTAGCGGAACACAAACTCGGCTCTGTGAATAGTCATGAAAAGGAGCTCAATCGGCTATGGGAAGCTGTTCGGTCAACATACGACTCTTTATTGATTGAAGCCGCAAAGGTTAAAGACCCCCAAGTTAAAGAATTGAAAGCTAAGTATCTTAATTCTTATGGTACTTACACTCGGGGGATGTCTCTTATAACTGGTCTCCTAGAACAACTTAAAGTGGCGGTGCAGGTCGAGAGGTCGATAGCGCAATCCGCGCCTATGATTAATTTACCCCCTTGTGATACGCCCATATTCTATGGAGATTATAAGAGCTGGCCCTCATTTCGGGATATGTTCTCCGCTTTGTATGGTGATAACCCCCGATTGACCCCAGTACAGAAATTGTACTATCTATTGCAAAAAACCGCTAAAGATGCACATGATACCATACAAACGGTGCCACTGACTAACGATGGCTATGAAGTCGCATGGAAAAAGTTGGTCGACACATATGAAAATAAAGATGCCCTTATAAACGAACAGCTTCGAGCTTTATTAAATATTAAACCGATTTCGCAAGAATCTAGCGCCAATATTAAAAATTTGCAACGAACGATAAATGATTGCATTACGAATCTTTCTCTCCTTGAAGTAACCCCTGAAATATTCTACCACGTAATGCTGGTGTATATTTGTGCTACAAAGTTACCCGAAAACACTCTGAGTCTTTGGGAACAATCTAAAAAACTTAAAACATCCCCTAAATGGACTGATATGGATGCTTTTTTAACAGCACATTTCAAAACCCTTGAATCAATTTCTGACATAAGGCAGTCCCATTCAAACCCTGTTCAAAACCCGAACAAATACCCCACCACTGCCAACGTACGAAATAACCCCATTTTTAACGCTGCTAAAAAACAATCTAATGATAGTAGAAAAATTCAAAGTTTTGCGACAAAAACCAATTCTACTCCAACGGTTTGTCGTTGTTTCCTTTGCCAAGGGTCTCACCCTATTAGACTTTGTCCCAGATTTTTGAGTCAGAGTGTTGATGAACGTATGTCAACAGTGAAGCGGCTAAAATGTTGTTCGAACTGTTTGGCAACATCACATGAGTTCAAAAATTGTAAAAGTGTTCATGTGTGCTCACTTTGTAAACAAAAGCATCATTCTTTGCTTCATAGAGATGTAAGATCATATATATCTGCCAGTAACTCACCCCAGCTCCCTATAGCTTCTAGTACGACTGCAGTGTCATCTCAACCCACAATTAACACAATTGTAACTCCAGGTAGCAGTCATTCTCAACCCCCACTCGATTTCAACCCTTCAACTTCTGCCGCGGCTCGGAATTTACATACTTACACTGGACATCTGAATTCCAATACAAATCAAACAGTGATTTTAGGCTCGGCAGTTTGCATAGTGCATATAAACGACCTTAGATGCGCAGCCCGAGCCCTAGTTGACCCTGGTTCACAAGGTACCTTCATTTCAAGAAGGTTACAAAGGAAGCTCGCTATTCCCACATTTTCTGTACCATTGACAACTGTCACCGGAATGATGGACTGTTTAGCTGGTAAATCCTCTACCATGTGCAATCTAACAGTCAGTTCGCCGATTGACCCCAGCTTCAAACTAAAAGTATCTGCCTATGTCGTAGAAAAAATCACTGGTCAGTTGCCTTCATATAATATATCTGACATTGTAACTTCATCCTTCCCCGATATTACACTGACCGATGTCATGTGTACCCGTATGGATATACTTTTTGGAGGAAATGCGTATCCCAAAATTTTAACTACGGATGTTAAAATACATCCAAATGGCAACCTAATCGCACAGAAAACCGTGTTCGGGTGGATCGTCACAGGCGAAGTTTCTCAGCCTCAACCCTTACACTCCGTAGCATCGTTTTGCACCCATATCGAGTTAAATACTCAACTCGCTCGTTTTTGGGAACTTGAAGAAGTTCCACAAGCGACCCACTTATCGGAAGATGATGAATATTGTGAGAAACTTTACCAGGCTACGACTTATAAAAATCCTGATGGCCGGTATGTAGTCTCTCTCCCATTTCGTCGAGAATTCTCAAATGAATTGACATTAGGGGATTCTCGGAAAAGCGCCTTTTCTCAGTTTGTGCGAAATGAGGCACGTTTATTGAAAAACCCCGAATTAAAGTCACAATATGACAATGTAGTTCGCGAATACTTCACAATGGGACACATTAAAGCCGTCAATCACCCCGATTCCATGGTAGATAAGTATTATTTACCTCATCATGCAGTGTTTAAACCCGACAGTGTAACCACGAAACTCCGAGTAGTATTTAATGCTTCAAACCCCTCCTCCAATGGCGTGAGCCTGAATAGTGTGTTGTACCCAGGTCCTGTCTTACAGACAGACCTTACCATTTTGCTGCTGCGGTGGCGTTTCTTCCGATATGTTTTTAATGCGGATATTGAAAAAATGTATCGCCAGATACTAGTTCATCCCAATCAAACCCAATATCAGCGGATTTTGTTTCGTGATAATCCTGAAGCTGAAGTTAAGGACTATGAGCTTAGCACGGTCACGTTCGGAGTGAACTGCGCGCCGTACTTAGCGATTCGTACTCTTTTGCAATTGGCTGACGATTGTAAACCCATAAGTCCTGCGGCGTCCGAAATTTTGAGAACTCAAATGTATGTTGATGATGTTCTTGCTGGAGCACATGAACTAGAAGACGCTTTTAAGAGGCGTAATGAACTAACCCATGTTCTTGGTTCGGCTGGTTTTGTTTTACGAAAGTGGACCGCCAATCATTTACGACTCTTAGAAGACTTACCCCAGGAGAATCTGCTTGATGCAGACTTTTTAAAATTTTCGGATGCCAGTACTACAAAAACCCTAGGCTTGCGATGGGATGCTAATAAGGATAGCTTCTATTTTAAACTCAAATCGCAGCCACGCCAGGACATTGTCACGAAACGGTCTGTCTTGTCTGAGATAGCGAAATTGTTTGACCCTGCAGGATGGTTCTCACCTAAAATTATTGTAGCTAAAATCATAATGCAACAAATTTGGAAGGACAAGACAGACTGGGATGAAAGTTTGCACCCCCTAACCCTATCTCAATGGCGCGCATTTTTAAACGATTACAGTAATGTTGAGAAAATTAATATTCCAAGATGGGTTAATTTTCTTCCAGAAAATGAATTTATAATTTTCATGCGTTTTGCGACGCCTCTGAAAAGGCATACGGCGCTGCTCTTTATATTCGAAATATATCACCCCATTCAATTACGACGCATTTACTCGCGTCAAAAACGAAGGTAGCTCCCGTAAAAGCTGAAACATTACCCCGTTTAGAGCTATGCGGAGCGGCTTTGATGGCAAAAATGGTAGAATCATTATGTACCCAATTAAATCTAGACAGGAGTAAGGTTTATCTATGGACCGATTCTACTATTGTTTTATCCTGGCTTAACAAACCCCTGTGCCATTGGCCCACCTTTGTTAAAAACAGAGTAGCGTTAATCGTGAATAAAGTTGGTAATGAGAATTGGTCACATGTAGATTCCAAGGACAACCCCGCCGATTTGGCAAGTCGTGGAACTCTTGCACGAGATCTAATTGAGAATCCCCTTTGGTGGCATGGCCCTTCATGGTTAAGACAACCGCGAGAGTGCTGGCCACAATATACCCCTATTGAACACCAACACCTTGAAGTTCAATCGTTTTCAGTTCAGCTCGAAACCCCGTACGACATACTGGAACGTTTTTCAGATTTACCCCGCGCAATGCGAATTATTTCGTATATGTTCAGGTGCTTAACGTATTTGAAGACCCGAAATTGCTTATATGACACTCTAGATTTAACCCAGTCTGAAGTAAAATTCACTCGAAATCGCTTGATTTTAATGTGTCAGCAAAATTGTATACCCGAGTATACCCCACTTTCAAAGGGTATACCATTGTCTACAAAGAGCAATTTACTAACGTTAAACCCCTTTATCGATTCAAATGGCTTTGTTAGAATTAATGGTCGATTGGCTAGATCACATGGCTTAACATATGATGAGCGATATCCTAAAATTTTACCATATTCTGCCCGCTTTACTCGCTTATTTGTTGAACATGTGCACAAGTGCTCTGCTCATGGCGGCCATTCATTAATGCTCCGTTTAATTAGAAATGAATTCTGGGTTCCTAAGTTAAAAAATCTGATCCGTACTGTAATTCATAACTGTAAGGAATGCACGATTTACCGAAAGAAGTCCGGTCAGCAAATTATGGCTGCCTTACCCCCTGAACGATGCTCTATGTCGAGACCGTTCACCCATACCGGCTTAGATTTCGCAGGCCCGTTCGACATAAAATCCTACATTGGTAGGGGTTGCCGAATTACAAAAGGCTATGTTTTAGTTTTTGTTTGCTTCGCTACAAAAGCTATTCATTTGGAGGCAACTGGTGATATGTCGACGGAAACATTCCTAGCAGCCTTTGCTCGCTTTTTCTCACGTCGTGGATGCCCTTCTCGTTTATATTCTGACAACGGAACTGCATTTGTCGGTGCTGCTAATTTACTCGAGGTTGACCGAAAACAGTTTTTGTCTGAAATTAAGCGAAAGGTACTTGTACGGAACAGCTTTCAGCCTGTTGAATGGCATTTCATTCCCCCCGGTGCTCCTCATATGGGCGGCTTATGGGAAGCCGGCGTAAAGAGCGTCAAAACTCATTTACGTAAAATCTCTGGTGTTCAGAAATTTACCTTTGAGGAATTTACAACTATGCTGACGCGCATAGAAGCTTGTCTGAATTCCAGACCGTTAACTGCCATGACCGATGATCCCTCTGACATGGTTCCATTAACGCCAGGTCATTTCTTAATTGGTGCGCCTATTCTGTCACCCCCTGAACCCGATCATTCTGATCTCTCTTTGAGTGTTGCCAATAGGTGGCAAAAGCTTAAAATTCTTCACCATCAATTTGCCCAGAGGTGGAAAGAAGAATACCTCAAAGAACTTCATCGTCGAGTGAAATGGAAATACCCCCAGAAAGATTTTGAAGTAGGCGACTTGGTAGTTGTCCGTCAGGATAATTTACCCCCTAATGAATGGCGACTCGGACGAATAGAAAAGACTTACGTGGGACATGATTCTAAGGTCCGTACAGCGGACGTGAGAACAGCTTCAGGCGTTTTCACCCGGCCTATTGTGAAGCTTGTTCTCTTACCCAAATCAGAAACTCACTAATTCCCTTTTTTCTCTTTTTTATCTATTTCACCCGTTTTTTTTTTTTAGAACAATGTCTAGTGCATCCCGTCGCCTTGAAGTCCACCGCAAACCCGTTGAAGGCCCTTCGACCTCTACTTCTGAGAAAAAAACCCCACGAGCTGAAAAATTGCGAGACTGCCGCCTGTGCAAAAGCGATCATGCATTACGAAAATGCATGAAATTTCGCAAGATGTCGGTCAAAGAACGATGGGAAACGGTGACGAAGTTTCGATATTGTTTTAACTGCCTGGCTCATTCACACATGCGGGACAAGTGCACGAGTCGGGAACGATGCCTTGAGTGCAAAGCCGAGCACCACACCTTGCTCCATCGCTACAAACCGAAAGGCGCCGACCTACAAACAGCGGTAAAAACGACAACATCAAATAAAAGGAGATCGAAAAAACGCAGTAAAGTCAAGACCACCCAACAATGCCATCAGTGTTCTCAACACCAACAACCTCAACGCCCTTCAAACCAAGGTCAACAGCACCAACTTCCTGCTGTGAATCATCCGGCGACTATCGTCATCAACGTGATGTCTGGACGAATTGTTTAGTTTTTTTTCACTATTTTTTATTTTTTATTTTTATTAATTTTTATATTTTTATACTATTATATTTTATAGTTTTTTTATCATAGTTTATTATTTTTTGCCTGAATTCATCTCCATAAATGTAAACATTTCTAATGAATTATTTTTTTTTGAAGAAACCTTTATTTTTATTATTAAATCTCCCTATGATAGGCCCGCACTATCCTTAGTCCTCTTTGTTGCAGTATAGCAAGGGGGGCGGGATGTTTATGCGCATAGTGTAAAGGTCCCTTGATTAATTATTGTTCATTGGACCTTTCTATGTTTTGTTTTCTCTTTTCGTTAAGTTGTTGTGATTTTGTATATATGTTTTTTCATGTACTTACTTACATATTGTAAACCCCAGCGAACGGTACGTAACAATAAAACCCCTTGTTATTATAAAAATTGAAAAATTTGTAAAACCCCTTTTTTTATAAAAATATTTTCGAGAAATATTTCGAGGAAACAACAGGGAACCACGAAAAATACCCACAATAAGACTGTCCCCTGTGTATAAAATATGCATATATCGAACAAATATGCACAGATTTTTATAAACGTTACAGCATCGATGGACTAAAATCATACCTACAATTTGAGACCATAATCATTATCGGGAAATAACGGGAAAATAGTTTTTTTAATTTGCAAATACAGATAACCACGAAAAATACCCACAATAAGACTGTCCCCTGTGTATAAAATATGAATATATCAAACAAATATGCACAGATTTTTATAAACGTTATAGCATCGGTAGAAAAAAAATCATACCTACAATTTGAAACTATAATCACTATCGGCAAATGTCCGGAAAGTATTTTTTTTAATTTGTAAATATAGGGAACCACGAAAAATACCCACAATTAGACTGTCCCCTGTGTATAAAATATGCATATATCGAACAAATATGCACAGATTTTTATAAACGTTACAGCATCGGTAGAAAAAAATCATACCTACAATTTAAGTTTAGAATCATTATCGGGAAATGACAGGAAGGATTTTTTTTTAATTTGCAAATACAGGGAACCACGAAAAATACCCACAATAAGACTGTCTCCTGTGAATAAAATATACATATATCGAACAAATATGCACAGCTTTTTATAAACGTTATAGCATCGGTAGAAAAAAAATCATACCTACGATTTGAAACTATAATCACTATCGGGAAATGTCGGGAAAGTATTTTTTTTAATTTGTAAATATAGGGAACCACGGAAAATGCCCACAATAAGACTGTCCCCTGTGTATAAAATATGCATATATCGAACAAATATGCACAGATTTTTATAAACGTCATAGCATCGGTGGAATGAAATCATACCTTCAATTTAAGACTAGAATCATTATCGGGAAGCATTGGGAAGGTATTTTATTTTAATTTGCAAATACAGGGAACCACGAAAAATACCTACAATAAGACTGTCCTCTGTGTATCAAATATGAATATATCGAACAAATATGCACAGATTTTTATAAACGTTAGAGCATCGGTAGAAAAAAAATCATACCTACGATTTGAAACTATAATCACTATCGGGAAATGTCGGGAAAGTATTTTTTTTAATTTGTAAATATAGGGAACCACGAAAAATGCCCACAATAAGACTGTCCCCTGTGTATAAAATATGCATATATCGAACAAATATGCACAGATTTTTATAAACGTCATAGCATCGGTGGAATGAAATCATACCTTCAATTTAAGACTAGAATCATTATCGGGAAGCATTGGGAAGGTATTTTATTTTAATTTGCAAATACAGGGAACCACGAAAAATACCCACAATATCAAACAAATATGCACAGATTTTTATAAACGTTCTAGCATCGGTAGAAAAAAAATCATACCTACAATTTGAGACTATAATCAATATCGGAAAATAACGGGAAGGAATTTTTTTTAATTTGCAAATACAAGGAACCACGACAAATACCCACAATAAGACTAAAATGAATAAAATATGCATATATCGAACAAATATGCACAGATTTTTATTAACGTTACAGCATCGGTAGAAACAAATCATACCTACAATTTGAGACTATAATTATTATCGGAAAATAACGGGAAGGAATTTTTTTTAATTTGCAAATACAGGGAACCACGAAAAATACCCACAATAAGACTGTCCCCTGTGTATAAAATATGCATATATCGAACAAATATGCACAGATTTTTATAAACGTTATAGCATCGGTAGAAAAAAATCATACCTACAATTTGAGACTATAATCATTATCGGGAAATAACGGGAAGGAATTTTTTTTAATTTGCAAATACAGGGAACCACGAAAAATACCCACAATAAGACTAAAATGAATAAAATATGCATATATCGAACAAATATGCACAGATTTTTATAAACGTTACAGCATCGGTAGAAAAAAATCATACCTACAATTTGAAACCATAATCATTATCGGGAAATAACGGGAAGATATTTTTTTTAATTTGCAAATAAAGGGAACCACGAAAAATACCCACAATAAGACTGTCCCCTGTGAATAAAATATGCATACATCGCACAAATATGCACAGATTTCTATAAACGTTACAGCATCGGTAGAAAAAAATCATACTAACATTTTGAGACAATAATCACTATCAGGAAATGTCAGGAAAGTATTTTTTTAATTTGTAAATATAGGGAACAGCGAAAAATACCCTCAATAAGACTGTCCCCTGTGAATAAAATATGCATATTATCGCACAAATATGCACCGATTTCTATAACCGTTATAACAACAGTAAAAGAAATTCATACCTACAATTTGAGGTCCTAATTATTACCAGAAAACATCGGGAAGGTATTTTTTTTTTAATTTGCATATACAGGGAACTACGAAAAATACCCACAATAAGACTGTCCCCTGTGTATAAAATATGCATATATCGAACAAATATGCACAGGTTTTTATAAACGTTATAGCATCGGTGGAATGAAATCATACCTTCAATTTAAGACTAGAATCATTATCGGGAAGCATTGGGAAGGTATTTTTTTTAATTTGCAAATACAGGGAACTACGAAAAATACCCACAATAAGACTGTCCCCTGTGTATAAAATATGCATATATCGAACAAATATGCACAGATTTTTATAAACGTTATAGCATCGGTAGAAAAAAATCATACCTACAATTTAAGTTTAGAATCATTATCGGGAAATAACAGGAAGGATTTTTTTTTAATTTGCAAATACAGGGAACCACGAAAAATACCCACAATAAGACTGTCCCCTGTGTATAAAATATGCATATATCGAACAAATATGCACAGGTTTTTATAAACGTTATAGCATCGGTGGAATGAAATCATACCTTCAATTTAAGACTAGAATCATTATCGGGAAGCATTGGGAAGGTATTTTTTTTTAATTTGCAAATACAGGGAACCACGAAAAATACCCACAATAAGACTGTCCCCTGTGTATAAAATATGCATATATCGAACAAATATCCACAGATTTTTATATATATCGAACAAATATGCACAGATTTTTATAAACGTTACAGCATCGGTAGAAAAAAATCATACCTACAATTTAAGATTAGAATCATTATCGGGAAATAACGGGAAGGAATTTTTTTTAATTTGCAAATACAGGGAACCACGAAAAATACCCACAATAAGACTGTCCCCTGTGTATAAAATATGCATATATCGAACAAATATGCACAGGTTTTTATAAACGTTATAGCATCGGTGAAATGAAATCATACCTTCAATTTAAGACTAGAATCATTATCGGGAAGCATTGGGAAGGTATTTTTTTTAATTTGCAAATACAGGGAACTACGAAAAATACCCACAATAAGACTGTCCCCTGTGAATAAATTATGCATATATCGCACAAATATGCACCGATTTCTATAAACGTTATAGCCGGTATAAAAAATTCATACCTAAAATTTGAGACCATAATCATTATCAGAAAACATCGGAAAGGTATTTTTTTTAATTTGCGAATACAGGGAACCACGAAAAATACCCACAAAAAGACTGTGTATAAAATATGCATATATCGAACAAATATGCACAGATTTTTATAAACGTTAAAGCATCGGTGGAATGAAATCATACCTTCAATTTAAGACTAGAATCATTATCGGGAAGCATTGGGAAGTTATTTTTTTTTTAATTTGCAAATACAGGGAACCACGAAAAATACCCACAATAAGACTGTCCCCTGTGTATAAAATATGAATATATCAAACAAATATGCACAGATTTTTATAAACGTTATAGCATCGGTAGAAAAAAAATCATACCTACAATTTGAGACTATAATCATTATCGGAAAATAACGGGAAGGAATTTTTTTTAATTTGCAAATACATCGAACCACGAAAAATACCCACAATAAGACTGTCCCTTGTGAATAAAATATGCATATATCGCACAAATATGCACCGATTTCTATAAACGTTATAGCCAGTAGAAAAAAATCATACCTACAATTTAAGACTATAATTATTATCGGAAAATAGAAAGAAAATTTTTTTTTTTTAATTTTCAAATACAGGGAACTACGAAAAATACCCACAATAAGACTGTCCCCTGTGAATAAAATATGCATATATCGCACAAATATGTACCGATTTCTATAAGCGTTATAGCAACGGTAGAAGAAATTCATACCTACAATTTGAGACCATAATTATTATCAGAAAACATCGGGAAGGTATTTTTTTTTTTAATTTGCAAATACAGGGAACCACGAAAAATACCCACAATAAGACTGTTGCCTGTGTATAAAATATGAATATATCGAACAAATATGCACAGCTTTTTATAAACGTTATAGCATCGGTAGAAACAAATCATACCTACAATTTGAGACTATAATTATTATCGGAAAATAACGGGAAGGAGTTTTTTTTAATTTGCAAATACAGGGAACCACGAAAAATACCCACAATAAGACTGTCCCCTGTGTATAAAATATGAATATATCAAACAAATATGCACAGATTTTTATAAACGTTACAGCATCGATGGACTAAAATCATACCTACAATTTGAGACCATAATCATTATCGGGAAATAACGGGAAAATAGTTTTTTTAATTTGCAAATACAGATAACCACGAAAAATACCCACAATAAGACTGTCCCCTGTGTATAAAATATGAATATATCAAACAAATATGCACAGATTTTTATAAACGTTATAGCATCGGTAGAAAAAAAATCATACCTACAATTTGAAACTATAATCACTATCGGCAAATGTCCGGAAAGTATTTTTTTTAATTTGTAAATATAGGGAACCACGAAAAATACCCACAATAAGACTGTCCCCTGTGTATAAAATATGCATATATCGAACAAATATGCACAGATTTTTATAAACGTTACAGCATCGGTAGAAAAAAATCATACCTACAATTTGAGACTATAATCAATATCGGAAAATAACGGGAAGGAATTTTTTTTAATTTGCAAATAAAGGGAACCACGAAAAATACCCACAATAAGACTGTCCCCTGTGAATAAAATATGCATACATCGCACAAATATGCACAGATTTCTATAAACGTTACAGCATCGGTAGAAAAAAATCATACTAACATTTTGAGACAATAATCACTATCAGGAAATGTCAGGAAAGTATTTTTTTAATTTGTAAATATAGGGAACAGCGAAAAATACCCTCAATAAGACTGTCCCCTGTGAATAAAATATGCATATATCGCACAAATATGCACCGATATCTATAACCGTTATAACAACAGTAAAAGAAATTCATACCTACAATTTGAGGTCCTAATTATTACCAGAAAACATCGGGAAGGTATTTTTTTTTTAATTTGCATATACAGGGAACTACGAAAAATACCCACAATAAGACTGTCCCCTGTGTATAAAATATGCATATATCGAACAAATATGCACAGGTTTTTATAAACGTTACAGCATCGGTGGAATAAAATCATACCTTCAATTTAAGACTAGAATCATTATCGGGAAGCATTGGGAAGGTATTTTTTTTAATTTGCAAATACAGGGAACTACGAAAAATACCCACAATAAGACTGTCCCCTGTGTATAAAATATGCATATATCGAACAAATATGCACAGATTTTTATAAACGTTATAGCATCGGTAGAAAAAAATCATACCTACAATTTAAGTTTAGAATCATTATCGGGAAATAACAAGAAGGATTTTTTTTTAATTTGCAAATACAGGTAACCACGAAAAATACCCACAATAAGACTGTCCCCTGTGTATAAAATATGCATATATCGAACAAATATGCACAGATTTTTATAAAAGTTATAGCATCGGTAGAAAAAAATCATACCTACAATTTAAGTTTAGAATCATTATCGGGAAATAACAGGAAGGATTTTTTTTTAATTTGCAAATACAGGGAACCACGAAAAATACCCACAATAAGACTGTCCCCTGTGTATAAAATATGCATATATCGAACAAATATGCACAGATTTTTATAAACGTTATAGCATCGGTAGAAAAAAAATCATACCTACAATTTAAGTTTAGAATCATTTTCGGGAAATAACAGGAAGGATTTTTTTTTAATTTGCAAATACAGGGAACCACGAAATATACCCACAATAAGACTGTCCCCTGTGTATAAAATATGCATATATCGAACAAATATGCACAGGTTTTTATAAACGTTATAGCATCGGTGGAATGAAATCATACCTTCAATTTAAGACTAGAATCATTATCGGGAAGCATTGGGAAGGTATTTTTTTTAATTTGCAAATACAGGGAACTACGAAAAATACCCACAATAAGACTGTCCCCTATGAATAAATTATGCATATATCGCACAAATATGCACCGATTTCTATAAACGTTATAGCCGGTATAAAAAATTCATACCTAAAATTTGAGACCATAATCATTATCAGAAAACATCGGAAAGGTATTTTTTTTAATTTGCGAATACAGGGAACCACGAAAAATACCCACAAAAAGACTGTGTATAAAATATGCATATATCGAACAAATATGCACAGATTTTTATAAACGTTAAAGCATCGGTGGAATGAAATCATACCTTCAATTTAAGACTAGAATCATTATCGGGAAGCATTGGGAAGTTATTTTTTTTTTAATTTGCAAATACAGGGAACCACGAAAAATACCCACAATAAGACTGTCCCCTGTGTATAAAATATGAATATATCAAACAAATATGCACAGATTTTTATAAACGTTATAGCATCGGTAGAAAAAAAATCATACCTACAATTTGAGACTATAATCATTATCGGAAAATAACGGTAAGGAATTTTTTTTAATTTGCAAATACATCGAACCACGAAAAATACCCACAATAAGACTGTCCCTTGTGAATAAAATATGCATATATCGCACAAATATGCACCGATTTCTATAAACGTTATAGCCAGTAGAAAAAAATCATACCTACAATTTAAGACTATAATTATTATCGGAAAATAGAAAGAAAATTTTTTTTTTTAATTTTCAAATAGAGGGAACTACGAAAAATACCCACAATAAGACTGTCCCCTGTGAATAAAATATGCATATATCGCACAAATATGTACCGATTTCTATAAGCGTTATAGCAACGGTAGAAGAAATTCATACCTACAATTTGAGACCATAATTATTATCAGAAAACATCGGGAAGGTATTTTTTTTTTTAATTTGCAAATACAGGGAACCACGAAAAATACCCACAATAAGACTGTTGCCTGTGTATAAAATATGAATATATCGAACAAATATGCACAGCTTTTTATAAACGTTATAGCATCGGTAGAAAAAAATCATACCTACAATTTAAGACTATAATTATTATCGGGAAATAGAAAGAAGATTTTTTTTTAATTTTCAAATACAGGGAACCACGAAAAATACCCACAATAAGACTGTCCCCTTTGTATAAAATATGAATATATCAAACAAATATGCACAGATTTTTATAAACGTTACAGCATCAGTGAAATAAAATCATACCTACAATTTGAGACCATAATCATTATCGGGAAATAACGGGAAAATATTTTTTTTAATTTGCAAATACAGGGAAGCACGAAAAATACCCACAATAAGACTGTCCCCTGTGTATAAAATATGCATATATCGAACAAATATGCACAGATTTTTATAAACGTTATAGCATCGGTAGAAAAAAATCATACCTACAATTTGAGACTATAATTATTATCGGGAAATAACGGGAAGGAATTTTTTTTAATTTGCAAATACAAGGAACCACGAAAAATACCCACAATAAGACTAAAATGAATAAAATATGCATATATCGAACAAATATGCACAGATTTTTATAAACGTTACAGCATCGGTAGAAAAAAATCATACCTACAATTTGAGGCTATAATCAATATCGGAAAATAACGGGAAAATATTTTTTTTAATTTGCAAATACAGGGAAGCACGAAAAATACCCACAATAAGACTAAAATGAATAAAATATGCATATATCGAACAAATATGCACAGATTTTTATTAACGTTACAGCATCGGTAGAAACAAATCATACCTACAATTTGAGACTATAATTATTATCGGAAAATAACGGGAAGGAATTTTTTTTAATTTGCAAATACAGGGAATCACGAAAAATACCCACAATAAGACTGTCCCCTGTGTATAAAATATGCATATATCGAACAAATATGCACAGATTTTTATAAACGTTATAGCATCGGTAGAAAAAAATCATACCTACAATTTGAGACTATAATCATTATCGGGAAATAACGGGAAGGAATTTTTTTTAATTTGCAAATACAGGGAACCACGAAAAATACCCACAATAAGACTAAAATGAATAAAATATGCATATATCGAACAAATATGCACAGATTTTTATAAACGTTACAGCATCGATGGACTAAAATCATACCTACAATTTGAGACCATAATCATTATCGGGAAATAACGGGAAAATAGTTTTTTTAATTTGCAAATACAGATAACCACGAAAAATACCCACAATAAGACTGTCCCCTGTGTATAAAATATGAATATATCAAACAAATATGCACAGATTTTTATAAACGTTATAGCATCGGTAGAAAAAAAATCATACCTACAATTTGAAACTATAATCACTATCGGCAAATGTCCGGAAAGTATTTTTTTTAATTTGTAAATATAGGGAACCACGAAAAATACCCACAATAAGACTGTCCCCTGTGTATAAAATATGCATATATCGAACAAATATGCACAGATTTTTATTAACGTTACAGCATCGGTAGAAACAAATCATACCTACAATTTGAGACTATAATTATTATCGGAAAATAACGGGAAGGAATTTTTTTTAATTTGCAAATACAGGGAACCACGAAAAATACCCACAATAAGACTGTCCCCTGTGTATAAAATATGCATATATCGAACAAATATGCACAGATTTTTATAAACGTTATAGCATCGGTAGAAAAAAATCATACCTACAATTTGAGACTATAATCATTATCGGGAAATAACGGGAAGGAATTTTTTTTAATTTGCAAATACAAGGAACCACGACAAATACCCACAATAAGACTAAAATGAATAAAATATGCATATATCGAACAAATATGCACAGATTTTTATTAACGTTACAGCATCGGTAGAAACAAATCATACCTACAATTTGAGACTATAATTATTATCGGAAAATAACGGGAAGGAATTTTTTTTAATTTGCAAATACAGGGAATCACGAAAAATACCCACAATAAGACTGTCCCCTGTGTATAAAATATGCATATATCGAACAAATATGCACAAATTTTTATAAACGTTATAGCATCGGTAGAAAAAAATCATACCTACAATTTGAGACTATAATCATTATCGGGAAATAACGGGAAGGAATTTTTTTTAATTTGCAAATACAGGGAACCACGAAAAATACCCACAATAAGACTAAAATGAATAAAATATGCATATATCGAACAAATATGCACAGATTTTTATAAACGTTACAGCATCGGTAGAAAAAAATCATACCTACAATTTGAGACCATAATCATTATCGGGAAATAACGGGAAGATATTTTTTTTAATTTTCAAATAAAGGGAACCACGAAAAATACCCACAATAAGACTGTCCCCTGTGAATAAAATATGCATACATCGCACAAATATGCACAGATTTCTATAAACGTTACAGCATCGGTAGAAAAAAATCATACTAACATTTTGAGACAATAATCACTATCAGGTAATGTCAGGAAAGTATTTTTTTAATTTGTAAATATAGGGAACAGCGAAAAATACCCTCAATAAGACTGTCCCCTGTGAATAAAATATGCATATATCGCACAAATATGCACCGATTTCTATAACCGTTATAACAACAGTAAAAGAAATTCACACCTACAATTTGAGGTCCTAATTATTACCAGAAAACATCGGGAAGGTATTTTTTTTTTAATTTGCATATACAGGGAACTACGAAAAATACCCACAATAAGACTGTCCCCTGTGTATAAAATATGAATATATCAAACAAATATCCACAGATTTTTATAAACGTTATAGCATCGGTAGAAAAAAATCATACCTACAATTTAAGACTATAATTATTATCGGAAAATAGAAAGAAGATTTTTTTTTAATTTTCAAATACAGGGAACCACGAAAAATACCCACAATAAGACTGTCCCCTGTGTATAAAATATGAATATATCAAACAAATATGCACAGATTTTTATAAACGTTATAGCATCGGTAGAAAAAAATCATACCTACAATTTAAGTTTAGAATCATTATCGGGAAATAACAGGAAGGATTTTTTTTTAATTTGCAAATACAGGGAACCACGAAAAATACCCACAATAAGACTGTCCCCTGTGTATAAAATATGCATATATCGAACAAATATGCACAGGTTTTTATAAACGTTATAGCATCGGTGGAATGAAATCATACCTTCAATTTAAGACTAGAATCATTATCGGGAAGCATTGGGAAGGTATTTTTTTTTAATTTGCAAATACAGGGAACCACGAAAAATACCCACAATAAGACTGTCCCCTGTGTATAAAATATGCATATATCGAACAAATATCCACAGATTTTTATATATATCGAACAAATATGCACAGATTTTTATAAACGTTACAGCATCGGTAGAAAAAAATCATACCTACAATTTAAGATTAGAATCATTATCGGGAAATAACGGGAAGGAATTTTTTTTAATTTGCAAATACAGGGAACCACGAAAAATACCCACAATAAGACTGTCCCCTGTGTATAAAATATGCATATATCGAACAAATATGCACAGGTTTTTATAAACGTTATAGCATCGGTGAAATGAAATCATACCTTCAATTTAAGACTAGAATCATTATCGGGAAGCATTGGGAAGGTATTTTTTTTAATTTGCAAATACAGGGAACTACGAAAAATACCCACAATAAGACTGTCCCCTGTGAATAAATTATGCATATATCGCACAAATATGCACCGATTTCTATAAACGTTATAGCCGGTATAAAAAATTCATACCTAAAATTTGAGACCATAATCATTATCAGAAAACATCGGAAAGGTATTTTTTTTAATTTGCGAATACAGGGAACCACGAAAAATACCCACAAAAAGACTGTGTATAAAATATGCATATATCGAACAAATATGCACAGATTTTTATAAACGTTAAAGCATCGGTGGAATGAAATCATACCTTCAATTTAAGACTAGAATCATTATCGGGAAGCATTGGGAAGTTATTTTTTTTTTAATTTGCAAATACAGGGAACCACGAAAAATACCCACAATAAGACTGTCCCCTGTGTATAAAATATGAATATATCAAACAAATATGCACAGATTTTTATAAACGTTATAGCATCGGTAGAAAAAAAATCATACCTACAATTTGAGACTATAATCATTATCGGAAAATAACGGGAAGGAATTTTTTTTAATTTGCAAATACATCGAACCACGAAAAATACCCACAATAAGACTGTCCCTTGTGAATAAAATATGCATATATCGCACAAATATGCACCGATTTCTATAAACGTTATAGCCAGTAGAAAAAAATCATACCTACAATTTAAGACTATAATTATTATCGGAAAATAGAAAGAAAATTTTTTTTTTTAATTTTCAAATACAGGGAACTACGAAAAATACCCACAATAAGACTGTCCCCTGTGAATAAAATATGCATATATCGCACAAATATGTACCGATTTCTATAAGCGTTATAGCAACGGTAGAAGAAATTCATACCTACAATTTGAGACCATAATTATTATCAGAAAACATCGGGAAGGTATTTTTTTTTTTAATTTGCAAATACAGGGAACCACGAAAAATACCCACAATAAGACTGTTGCCTGTGTATAAAATATGAATATATCGAACAAATATGCACAGCTTTTTATAAACGTTATAGCATCGGTAGAAACAAATCATACCTACAATTTGAGACTATAATTATTATCGGAAAATAACGGGAAGGAATTTTTTTTAATTTGCAAATACAGGGAACCACGAAAAATACCCACAATAAGACTGTCCCCTGTGTATAAAATATGCATATATCGAACAAATATGCACAGATTTTTATAAACGTTACAGCATCGATGGACTAAAATCATACCTACAATTTGAGACCATAATCATTATCGGGAAATAACGGGAAAATAGTTTTTTTAATTTGCAAATACAGATAACCACGAAAAATACCCACAATAAGACTGTCCCCTGTGTATAAAATATGAATATATCAAACAAATATGCACAGATTTTTATAAACGTTATAGCATCGGTAGAAAAAAAATCATACCTACAATTTGAAACTATAATCACTATCGGCAAATGTCCGGAAAGTATTTTTTTTAATTTGTAAATATAGGGAACCACGAAAAATACCCACAATAAGACTGTCCCCTGTGTATAAAATATGCATATATCGAACAAATATGCACAGATTTTTATAAACGTTACAGCATCGGTAGAAAAAAATCATACTAACATTTTGAGACAATAATCACTATCAGGAAATGTCAGGAAAGTATTTTTTTAATTTGTAAATATAGGGAACAGCGAAAAATACCCTCAATAAGACTGTCCCCTGTGAATAAAATATGCATATATCGCACAAATATGCACCGATATCTATAACCGTTATAACAACAGTAAAAAAAATTCATACCTACAATTTGAGGTCCTAATTATTACCAGAAAACATCGGGAAGGTATTTTTTTTTTAATTTGCATATACAGGGAACTACGAAAAATACCCACAATAAGACTGTCCCCTGTGTATAAAATATGCATATATCGAACAAATATGCACAGGTTTTTATAAACGTTATAGCATCGGTGGAATGAAATCATACCTTCAATTTAAGACTAGAATCATTATCGGGAAGCATTGGGAAGGTATTTTTTTTAATTTGCAAATACAGGGAACTACGAAAAATACCCACAATAAGACTGTCCCCTGTGTATAAAATATGCATATATCGATCAAATATGCACAGATTTTTATAAACGTTATAGCATCGGTAGAAAAAAATCATACCTACAATTTAAGTTTAGAATCATTATCGGGAAATAACAAGAAGGATTTTTTTTTAATTTGCAAATACAGGTAACCACGAAAAATACCCACAATAAGACTGTCCCCTGTGTATAAAATATGCATATATCGAACAAATATGCACAGATTTTTATAAACGTTATAGCATCGGTAGAAAAAAATCATACCTACAATTTAAGTTTAGAATCATTATCGGGAAATAACAGGAAGGATTTTTTTTTAATTTGCAAATACAGGGAACCACGAAAAATACCCACAATAAGACTGTCCCCTGTGTATAAAATATGCATATATCGAACAAATATGCACAGATTTTTATAAACGTTATAGCATCGGTAGAAAAAAATCATACCTACAATTTAAGTTTAGAATCATTATCGGGAAATAACAGGAAGGATTTTTTTTTAATTTGCAAATACAGGGAACTACGAAAAATACCCACAATAAGACTGTCCCCTATGAATAAATTATGCATATATCGCACAAATATGCACCGATTTCTATAAACGTTATAGCCGGTATAAAAAATTCATACCTACAATTTGAGACTATAATCAATATCGGAAAATAACGGGAAGGAATTTTTTTTAATTTCCAAATACAAGGAACCACGACAAATACCCACAATAAGACTAAAATGAATAAAATATGCATATATCGAACAAATATGCACAGATTTTTATTAACGTTACAGCATCGGTAGAAACAAATCATACCTACAATTTGAGACTATAATTATTATCGGAAAATAACGGGAAGGAATTTTTTTTAATTTGCAAATACAGGGAACCACGAAAAATACCCACAATAAGACTGTCCCCTGTGTATAAAATATGCATATATCGAACAAATATGCACAGATTTTTATAAACGTTATAGCATCGGTAGAAAAAAATCATACCTACAATTTGAGACTATAATCATTATCGGGAAATAACGGGAAGGAATTTTTTTTAATTTGCAAATACAGGGAACCACGAAAAATACCCACAATAAGACTAAAATGAATAAAATATGCATATATCGAACAAATATGCACAGATTTTTATAAACGTTACAGCATCGGTAGAAAAAAATCATACCTACAATTTGAGACCATAATCATTATCGGGAAATAACGGGAAGATATTTTTTTTAATTTGCAAATAAAGGGAACCACGAAAAATACCCACAATAAGACTGTCCCCTGTGAATAAAATATGCATACATCGCACAAATATGCACAGATTTCTATAAACGTTACAGCATCGGTAGAAAAAAATCATACTAACATTTTGAGACAATAATCACTATCAGGAAATGTCAGGAAAGTATTTTTTTAATTTGTAAATATAGGGAACAGCGAAAAATACCCTCAATAAGACTGTCCCCTGTGAATAAAATATGCATATATCGCACAAATATGCACCGATATCTATAACCGTTATAACAACAGTAAAAGAAATTCATACCTACAATTTGAGGTCCTAATTATTACCAGAAAACATCGGGAAGGTATTTTTTTTTTAATTTGCATATACAGGGAACTACGAAAAATACCCACAATAAGACTGTCCCCTGTGTATAAAATATGCATATATCGAACAAATATGCACAGGTTTTTATAAACGTTATAGCATCGGTGGAATGAAATCATACCTTCAATTTAAGACTAGAATCATTATCGGGAAGCATTGGGAAGGTATTTTTTTTAATTTGCAAATACAGGGAACTACGAAAAATACCCACAATAAGACTGTCCCCTGTGTATAAAATATGCATATATCGATCAAATATGCACAGATTTTTATAAACGTTATAGCATCGGTAGAAAAAAATCATACCTACAATTTAAGTTTAGAATCATTATCGGGAAATAACAAGAAAATTTTTTTTTAATTTGCAAATACAGGTAACCACGAAAAATACCCACAATAAGACTGTCCCCTGTGTATAAAATATGCATATATCGAACAAATATGCACAGATTTTTATAAACGTTATAGCATCGGTAGAAAAAAATCATACCTACAATTTAAGTTTAGAATCATTATCGGGAAATAACAGGAAGGATTTTTTTTTAATTTGCAAATACAGGGAACCACGAAAAATACCCACAATAAGACTGTCCCCTGTGTATAAAATATGCATATATCGAACAAATATGCACAGATTTTTATAAACGTTATAGCATCGGTAGAAAAAAATCATACCTACAATTTAAGTTTAGAATCATTATCGGGAAATAACAGGAAGGATTTTTTTTTAATTTGCAAATACAGGGAACTACGAAAAATACCCACAATAAGACTGTCCCCTATGAATAAATTATGCATATATCGCACAAATATGCACCGATTTCTATAAACGTTATAGCCGGTATAAAAAATTCATACCTAAAATTTGAGACCATAATCATTATCAGAAAACATCGGAAAGGTATTTTTTTTAATTTGCGAATACAGGGAACCACGAAAAATACCCACAAAAAGACTGTGTATAAAATATGCATATATCGAACAAATATGCACAGATTTTTATAAACGTTAAAGCATCGGTGGAATGAAATCATACCTTCAATTTAAGACTAGAATCATTATCGGGAAGCATTGGGAAGTTATTTTTTTTTTAATTTGCAAATACAGGGAACCACGAAAAATACCCACAATAAGACTGTCCCCTGTGTATAAAATATGAATATATCAAACAAATATGCACAGATTTTTAGAAACGTTATAGCATCGGTAGAAAAAAAATCATACCTACAATTTGAGACTATAATCATTATCGGAAAATAACGGGAAGGAATTTTTTTTAATTTGCAAATACATCGAACCACGAAAAATACCCACAATAAGACTGTCCCTTGTGAATAAAATATGCATATATCGCACAAATATGCACCGATTTCTATAAACGTTATAGCCAGTAGAAAAAAATCATACCTACAATTTAAGACTATAATTATTATCGGAAAATAGAAAGAAAATTTTTTTTTTTAATTTTCAAATACAGGGAACTACGAAAAATACCCACAATAAGACTGTCCCCTGTGAATAAAATATGCATATATCGCACAAATATGTACCGATTTCTATAAGCGTTATAGCAACGGTAGAAGAAATTCATACCTACAATTTGAGACCATAATTATTATCAGAAAACATCGGGAAGGTATTTTTTTTTTTAATTTGCAAATACAGGGAACCACGAAAAATACCCACAATAAGACTGTTGCCTGTGTATAAAATATGAATATATCGAACAAATATGCACAGCTTTTTATAAACGTTATAGCATCGGTAGAAAAAAATCATACCTACAATTTAAGACTATAATTATTATCGGGAAATAGAAAGAAGATTTTTTTTTAATTTTCAAATACAGGGAACCACGAAAAATACCCACAATAAGACTGTCCCCTTTGTATAAAATATGAATATATCAAACAAATATGCACAGATTTTTATAAACGTTACAGCATCAGTGAAATAAAATCATACCTACAATTTGAGACCATAATCATTATCGGGAAATAACGGGAAAATATTTTTTTTAATTTGCAAATACAGGGAAGCACGAAAAATACCCACAATAAGACTGTCCCCTGTGTATAAAATATGCATATATCAAACAAATATGCACAGATTTTTATAAACGTTACAGCATCAGTGAAATAAAATCATACCTACAATTTGAGACCATAATCATTATCGGGAAATAACGGGAAAATATTTTTTTTAATTTGCAAATACAGGGAAGCACGAAAAATACCCACAATAAGACTGTCCCCTGTGTATAAAATATGCATATATCGAACAAATATGCACAGATTTTTATAAACGTTATAGCATCGGTAGAAAAAAATCATACCTACAATTTGAGACTATAATTATTATCGGGAAATAACGGGAAGGAATTTTTTTTAATTTGCAAATACAAGGAACCACGAAAAATACCCACAATAAGACTAAAATGAATAAAATATGCATATATCGAACAAATATGCACAGATTTTTATAAACGTTACAGCATCGGTAGAAAAAAATCATACCTACAATTTGAGGCTATAATCAATATCGGAAAATAACGGGAAAATATTTTTTTTAATTTGCAAATACAGGGAAGCACGAAAAATACCCACAATAAGACTAAAATGAATAAAATATGCATATATCGAACAAATATGCACAGATTTTTATTAACGTTACAGCATCGGTAGAAACAAATCATACCTACAATTTGAGACTATAATTATTATCGGAAAATAACGGGAAGGAATTTTTTTTAATTTGCAAATACAGGGAACCACGAAAAATACCCACAATAAGACTGTCCCCTGTGTATAAAATATGCATATATCGAACAAATATGCACAGATTTTTATAAACGTTACAGCATCGATGGACTAAAATCATACCTACAATTTGAGACCATAATCATTATCGGGAAATAACGGGAAAATAGTTTTTTTAATTTGCAAATACAGATAACCACGAAAAATACCCACAATAAGACTGTCCCCTGTGTATAAAATATGAATATATCAAACAAATATGCACAGATTTTTATAAACGTTATAGCATCGGTAGAAAAAAAATCATACCTACAATTTGAAACTATAATCACTATCGGCAAATGTCCGGAAAGTATTTTTTTTAATTTGTAAATATAGGGAACCACGAAAAATACCCACAATAAGACTGTCCCCTGTGTATAAAATATGCATATATCGAACAAATATGCACAGATTTTTATTAACGTTACAGCATCGGTAGAAACAAATCATACCTTCAATTTGAGACTATAATTATTATCGGAAAATAACGGGAAGGAATTTTTTTTAATTTGCAAATACAGGGAACCACGAAAAATACCCACAATAAGACTGTCCCCTGTGTATAAAATATGCATATATCGAACAAATATGCACAGGTTTTTATAAACGTTATAGCATCGGTGGAATGAAATCATACCTTCAATTTAAGACTAGAATCATTATCGGGAAGCATTGGGAAGGTATTTTTTTTAATTTGCAAATACAGGGAACTACGAAAAATACCCACAATAAGACTGTCCCCTATGAATAAATTATGCATATATCGCACAAATATGCACCGATTTCTATAAACGTTATAGCCGGTATAAAAAATTCATACCTAAAATTTGAGACCATAATCATTATCAGAAAACATCGGAAAGGTATTTTTTTTAATTTGCGAATACAGGGAACCACGAAAAATACCCACAAAAAGACTGTGTATAAAATATGCATATATCGAACAAATATGCACAGATTTTTATAAACGTTAAAGCATCGGTGGAATGAAATCATACCTTCAATTTAAGACTAGAATCATTATCGGGAAGCATTGGGAAGTTATTTTTTTTTTAATTTGCAAATACAGGGAACCACGAAAAATACCCACAATAAGACTGTCCCCTGTGTATAAAATATGAATATATCAAACAAATATGCACAGATTTTTATAAACGTTATAGCATCGGTAGAAAAAAAATCATACCTACAATTTGAGACTATAATCATTATCGGGAAATAACGGGAAGGAATTTTTTTTAATTTGCAAATACAGGGAACCACGAAAAATACCCACAATAAGACTAAAATGAATAAAATATGCATATATCGAACAAATATGCACAGATTTTTATAAACGTTACAGCATCGGTAGAAAAAAATCATACCTACAATTTGAGACCATAATCATTATCGGGAAATAACGGGAAGATATTTTTTTTAATTTGCAAATAAAGGGAACCACGAAAAATACCCACAATAAGACTGTCCCCTGTGAATAAAATATGCATACATCGCACAAATATGCACAGATTTCTATAAACGTTACAGCATCGGTAGAAAAAAATCATACTAACATTTTGAGACAATAATCACTATCAGGAAATGTCAGGAAAGTATTTTTTTAATTTGTAAATATAGGGAACAGCGAAAAATACCCTCAATAAGACTGTCCCCTGTGAATAAAATATGCATATATCGCACAAATATGCACCGATATCTATAACCGTTATAACAACAGTAAAAGAAATTCATACCTACAATTTGAGGTCCTAATTATTACCAGAAAACATCGGGAAGGTATTTTTTTTTTAATTTGCATATACAGGGAACTACGAAAAATACCCACAATAAGACTGTCCCCTGTGTATAAAATATGCATATATCGAACAAATATGCACAGGTTTTTATAAACGTTATAGCATCGGTGGAATGAAATCATACCTTCAATTTAAGACTAGAATCATTATCGGGAAGCATTGGGAAGGTATTTTTTTTAATTTGCAAATACAGGGAACTACGAAAAATACCCACAATAAGACTGTCCCCTGTGTATAAAATATGCATATATCGATCAAATATGCACAGATTTTTATAAACGTTATAGCATCGGTAGAAAAAAATCATACCTACAATTTAAGTTTAGAATCATTATCGGGAAATAACAAGAAGGATTTTTTTTTAATTTGCAAATACAGGTAACCACGAAAAATACCCACAATAAGACTGTCCCCTGTGTATAAAATATGCATATATCGAACAAATATGCACAGATTTTTATAAACGTTATAGCATCGGTAGAAAAAAATCATACCTACAATTTAAGTTTAGAATCATTATCGGGAAATAACAGGAAGGATTTTTTTTTAATTTGCAAATACAGGGAACCACGAAAAATACCCACAATAAGACTGTCCCCTGTGTATAAAATATGCATATATCGAACAAATATGCACAGATTTTTATAAACGTTATAGCATCGGTAGAAAAAAATCATACCTACAATTTAAGTTTAGAATCATTATCGGGAAATAACAGGAAGGATTTTTTTTTAATTTGCAAATACAGGGAACTACGAAAAATACCCACAATAAGACTGTCCCCTATGAATAAATTATGCATATATCGCACAAATATGCACCGATTTCTATAAACGTTATAGCCGGTATAAAAAATTCATACCTAAAATTTGAGACCATAATCATTATCAGAAAACATCGGAAAGGTATTTTTTTTAATTTGCGAATACAGGGAACCACGAAAAATACCCACAAAAAGACTGTGTATAAAATATGCATATATCGAACAAATATGCACAGATTTTTATAAACGTTAAAGCATCGGTGGAATGAAATCATACCTTCAATTTAAGACTAGAATCATTATCGGGAAGCATTGGGAAGTTATTTTTTTTTTAATTTGCAAATACAGGGAACCACGAAAAATACCCACAATAAGACTGTCCCCTGTGTATAAAATATGAATATATCAAACAAATATGCACAGATTTTTAGAAACGTTATAGCATCGGTAGAAAAAAAATCATACCTACAATTTGAGACTATAATCATTATCGGAAAATAACGGGAAGGAATTTTTTTTAATTTGCAAATACATCGAACCACGAAAAATACCCACAATAAGACTGTCCCTTGTGAATAAAATATGCATATATCGCACAAATATGCACCGATTTCTATAAACGTTATAGCCAGTAGAAAAAAATCATACCTACAATTTAAGACTATAATTATTATCGGAAAATAGAAAGAAAATTTTTTTTTTTAATTTTCAAATACAGGGAACTACGAAAAATACCCACAATAAGACTGTCCCCTGTGAATAAAATATGCATATATCGCACAAATATGTACCGATTTCTATAAGCGTTATAGCAACGGTAGAAGAAATTCATACCTACAATTTGAGACCATAATTATTATCAGAAAACATCGGGAAGGTATTTTTTTTTTTAATTTGCAAATACAGGGAACCACGAAAAATACCCACAATAAGACTGTTGCCTGTGTATAAAATATGAATATATCGAACAAATATGCACAGCTTTTTATAAACGTTATAGCATCGGTAGAAAAAAATCATACCTACAATTTAAGACTATAATTATTATCGGGAAATAGAAAGAAGATTTTTTTTTAATTTTCAAATACAGGGAACCACGAAAAATACCCACAATAAGACTGTCCCCTTTGTATAAAATATGAATATATCAAACAAATATGCACAGATTTTTATAAACGTTACAGCATCAGTGAAATAAAATCATACCTACAATTTGAGACCATAATCATTATCGGGAAATAACGGGAAAATATTTTTTTTAATTTGCAAATACAGGGAAGCACGAAAAATACCCACAATAAGACTGTCCCCTGTGTATAAAATATGCATATATCAAACAAATATGCACAGATTTTTATAAACGTTACAGCATCAGTGAAATAAAATCATACCTACAATTTGAGACCATAATCATTATCGGGAAATAACGGGAAAATATTTTTTTTAATTTGCAAATACAGGGAAGCACGAAAAATACCCACAATAAGACTGTCCCCTGTGTATAAAATATGCATATATCGAACAAATATGCACAGATTTTTATAAACGTTATAGCATCGGTAGAAAAAAATCATACCTACAATTTGAGACTATAATTATTATCGGGAAATAACGGGAAGGAATTTTTTTTAATTTGCAAATACAAGGAACCACGAAAAATACCCACAATAAGACTAAAATGAATAAAATATGCATATATCGAACAAATATGCACAGATTTTTATAAACGTTACAGCATCGGTAGAAAAAAATCATACCTACAATTTGAGGCTATAATCAATATCGGAAAATAACGGGAAAATATTTTTTTTAATTTGCAAATACAGGGAAGCACGAAAAATACCCACAATAAGACTAAAATGAATAAAATATGCATATATCGAACAAATATGCACAGATTTTTATTAACGTTACAGCATCGGTAGAAACAAATCATACCTACAATTTGAGACTATAATTATTATCGGAAAATAACGGGAAGGAATTTTTTTTAATTTGCAAATACAGGGAACCACGAAAAATACCCACAATAAGACTGTCCCCTGTGTATAAAATATGCATATATCGAACAAATATGCACAGATTTTTATAAACGTTACAGCATCGATGGACTAAAATCATACCTACAATTTGAGACCATAATCATTATCGGGAAATAACGGGAAAATAGTTTTTTTAATTTGCAAATACAGATAACCACGAAAAATACCCACAATAAGACTGTCCCCTGTGTATAAAATATGAATATATCAAACAAATATGCACAGATTTTTATAAACGTTATAGCATCGGTAGAAAAAAAATCATACCTACAATTTGAAACTATAATCACTATCGGCAAATGTCCGGAAAGTATTTTTTTTAATTTGTAAATATAGGGAACCACGAAAAATACCCACAATAAGACTGTCCCCTGTGTATAAAATATGCATATATCGAACAAATATGCACAGATTTTTATTAACGTTACAGCATCGGTAGAAACAAATCATACCTTCAATTTGAGACTATAATTATTATCGGAAAATAACGGGAAGGAATTTTTTTTAATTTGCAAATACAGGGAACCACGAAAAATACCCACAATAAGACTGTCCCCTGTGTATAAAATATGCATATATCGAACAAATATGCACAGGTTTTTATAAACGTTATAGCATCGGTGGAATGAAATCATACCTTCAATTTAAGACTAGAATCATTATCGGGAAGCATTGGGAAGGTATTTTTTTTAATTTGCAAATACAGGGAACTACGAAAAATACCCACAATAAGACTGTCCCCTATGAATAAATTATGCATATATCGCACAAATATGCATCGATTTCTATAAACGTTATAGCCGGTATAAAAAATTCATACCTAAAATTTGAGACCATAATCATTATCAGAAAACATCGGAAAGGTATTTTTTTTAATTTGCGAATACACGGAACCACGAAAAATACCCACAAAAAGACTGTGTATAAAATATGCATATATCGAACAAATATGCACAGATTTTTATAAACGTTAAAGCATCGGTGGAATGAAATCATACCTTCAATTTAAGACTAGAATCATTATCGGGAAGCATTGGGAAGTTATTTTTTTTTTAATTTGCAAATACAGGGAACCACGAAAAATACCCACAATAAGACTGTCCCCTGTGTATAAAATATGAATATATCAAACAAATATGCACAGATTTTTATAAACGTTATAGCATCGGTAGAAAAAAAATCATACCTACAATTTGAGACTATAATCATTATCGGAAAATAACGGGAAGGAATTTTTTTTAATTTGCAAATACATCGAACCACGAAAAATACCCACAATAAGACTGTCCCTTGTGAATAAAATATGCATATATCGCACAAATATGCACCGATTTCTATAAACGTTATAGCCAGTAGAAAAAAATCATACCTACAATTTAAGACTATAATTATTATCGGAAAATAGAAAGAAAATTTTTTTTTTTAATTTTCAAATACAGGGAACTACGAAAAATACCCACAATAAGACTGTCCCCTGTGAATAAAATATGCATATATCGCACAAATATGTACCGATTTCTATAAGCGTTATAGCAACGGTAGAAGAAATTCATACCTACAATTTGAGACCATAATTATTATCAGAAAACATCGGGAAGGTATTTTTTTTTTTAATTTGCAAATACAGGGAACCACGAAAAATACCCACAATAAGACTGTTGCCTGTGTATAAAATATGAATATATCGAACAAATATGCACAGCTTTTTATAAACGTTATAGCATCGGTAGAAAAAAATCATACCTACAATTTAAGACTATAATTATTATCGGGAAATAGAAAGAAGATTTTTTTTTAATTTTCAAATACAGGGAACCACGAAAAATACCCACAATAAGACTGTCCCCTTTGTATAAAATATGAATATATCAAACAAATATGCACAGATTTTTATAAACGTTACAGCATCAGTGAAATAAAATCATACCTACAATTTGAGACTATAATCATTATCGGGAAATGACGGGAAAATATTTTTTTTAATTTGCAAATACAGGGAAGCACGAAAAATACCCACAATAAGACTGTCCCCTGTGTATAAAATATGCATATATCGAACAAATATGCACAGATTTTTATAAACGTTATAGCATCGGTAGAAAAAACTCATACCTACAATTTGAGACTATAATTATTATCGGGAAATAACGGGAAGGAATTTTTTTTAATTTGCAAATACAAGGAACCACGAAAAATACCCACAATAAGACTAAAATGAATAAAATATGCATATGTCGAACAAATATGCACAGATTTTTATAAACGTTACAGCATCGGTAGAAAAAAATCATACCTACAATTTGAGGCTATAATCAATATCGGAAAATAACGGGAAAATATTTTTTTTAGTTTGCAAATACAGGGAAGCACGAAAAATACCCACAATAACACTAAAATGAATAAAATATGCATATATCGAACAAATATGCACAGATTTTTATTAACGTTACAGCATCGGTAGAAACAAATCATACCTACAATTTGAGATTATAATTATTATCGGAAAATAACGGGAAGGAATTTTTTTTAATTTGCAAATACAGGGAACCACGAAAAATACCCACAATAAGACTGTCCCCTGTGTATAAAATATGCATATATCGAACAAATATGCACAGATTTTTAAAAACGTTACAGCATCGATGGACTAAAATCATACCTACAATTTGAGACCATAATCATTATCGGGAAATAACGGGAAAATAGTTTTTTTAATTTGCAAATACAGATAACCACGAAAAATACCCACAATAAGACTGTCCCCTGTGTATAAAATATGAATATATCAAACAAATATGCACAGATTTTTATAAACGTTATAGCATCGGTAGAAAAAAAATCATACCTACAATTTGAAACTATAATCACTATCGGCAAATGTCCGGAAAGTATTTTTTTTAATTTGTAAATATAGGGAACCACGAAAAATACCCACAATAAGACTGTCCCCTGTGTATAAAATATGCATATATCGAACAAATATGCACAGATTTTTATTAACGTTACAGCATCGGTAGAAACAAATCATACCTACAATTTGAGACTATAATTATTATCGGAAAATAACGGGAAGGAATTTTTTTAATTTGCAAATACAGGGAACCACGAAAAATACCCACAATAAGACTGTCCCCTGTGTATAAAATATGCATATATCGAACAAATATGCACAGATTTTTATAAACGTTATAGCATCGGTAGAAAAAAATCATACCTACAATTTGAGACTATAATCATTATCGGGAAATAACGGGAAGGAATTTTTTTTAATTTGCAAATACAAGGAACCACGACAAATACCCACAATAAGACTAAAATGAATAAAATATGCATATATCGAACAAATATGCACAGATTTTTATTAACGTTACAGCATCGGTAGAAACAAATCATACCTACAATTTGAGACTATAATTATTATCGGAAAATAACGGGAAGGAATTTTTTTTAATTTGCAAATACAGGGAATCACGAAAAATACCCACAATAAGACTGTCCCCTGTGTATAAAATATGCATATATCGAACAAATATGCACAGATTTTTATAAACGTTATAGCATCGGTAGAAAAAAATCATACCTACAATTTGAGACTATAATCATTATCGGGAAATAACGGGAAGGAATTTTTTTTAATTTGCAAATACAGGGAACCACGAAAAATACCCACAATAAGACTAAAATGAATAAAATATGCATATATCGAACAAATATGCACAGATTTTTATAAACGTTACAGCATCGGTAGAAAAAAATCATACCTACAATTTGAGACCATAATCATTATCGGGAAATAACGGGAAGATATTTTTTTTAATTTTCAAATAAAGGGAACCACGAAAAATACCCACAATAAGACTGTCCCCTGTGAATAAAATATGCATACATCGCACAAATATGCACAGATTTCTATAAACGTTACAGCATCGGTAGAAAAAAATCATACTAACATTTTGAGACAATAATCACTATCAGGTAATGTCAGGAAAGTATTTTTTTAATTTGTAAATATAGGGAACAGCGAAAAATACCCTCAATAAGACTGTCCCCTGTGAATAAAATATGCATATATCGCACAAATATGCACCGATTTCTATAACCGTTATAACAACAGTAAAAGAAATTCACACCTACAATTTGAGGTCCTAATTATTACCAGAAAACATCGGGAAGGTATTTTTTTTTTAATTTGCATATACAGGGAACTACGAAAAATACCCACAATAAGACTGTCCCCTGTGTATAAAATATGAATATATCAAACAAATATCCACAGATTTTTATAAACGTTATAGCATCGGTAGAAAAAAATCATACCTACAATTTAAGACTATAATTATTATCGGAAAATAGAAAGAAGATTTTTTTTTAATTTTCAAATACAGGGAACCACGAAAAATACCCACAATAAGACTGTCCCCTGTGTATAAAATATGAATATATCAAACAAATATGCACAGATTTTTATAAGCGTTACAGCATCAGTGAAATAAAATCATACCTACAATTTAAGACCATAATCATTATCGTGAAATAACGAAAAGATATTTTTTTTAATTTGAAAATACAGGGAACCACGAAAAATACCCACAATAAGACTGTCCCCTGTGAATAAAATATGCATATATCAAACAAATATGCACAGATTTCTAAAAACGTTAAAGCATAGGTATAAAATAATCATACCTACATGTTGGAACAATAATCACTGTTAGGAAATGTCAGGAAAGTTTTTTTTTAATTTGCAAATATAAGGAACCACGAAAAATACCCTCAATAAGATTGTCCCCTGTGAATAAAATATGCATATAACGCACAAATATGCACCGATTTCTATAAACGTTATAGCCGGTAGAAAAAAATCATACCTACAATTTGAGACTATAATGATTATCGGAAAATAACGGGAAGGCATTTTTTTTAATTTGCAAATACAGGGAACCACGAAAAATACCCACAATAAGACTGTCTTCTGTGAATAAAATATGCATATAACGCACAAATATACACCGATTTCTATAAACGTTATAGCCGGTAGAAAAAATTCATACCTACAATTTGAGACCATAATCATTATCAGAAAACATCGGGAAGGTATTTTTTTTAATTTGCAATTACAGGGAACCACGAAAAATACCCACAATAAGACTGTCCCCTGTGTATTAAATATAAATATATCGAACAAATATGCACAGCTTTTTTTAAACGTTATAGCATCGGTAGAAAAAAAATCATACTTACAATTTGAAACTATAATCACTATCGGGAAATGTCGGGAAAGTATTTTTTTATTTTGTAAATATAGGGAACCACGAAAAATACCCACAATAAGACTGTCCCCTGTGTATAAAATATGCATATATCGAACAAATATGCACAGATTTTTATAAACGTTATAGCCTCGGTAGAATGAAATCATACCTTCAATTTAAGACTAGAATCATTATCGGGAAGCATTGGGAAGGTATTTTTTTTTAATTTGCAAATACAGGGAACCACGAAAAATACCCACAATAAGACTGTCCCCTGTGTATCAAATATGAATATATCAAACAAATATGCACAGATTTTTATAAACGTTATAGCATCGGTAAAAAAAAATCATACCTACAATTTGAAACTATAATCACTATCGGCTAATGTCGGGAAAGTATTTTTTTAATTTGTAAATATAGGGAACCACGAAAAATACCCACAATAAGACTGTCCCCTGTGTATAAAATATGCATATATCGAACAAATATGCACAGATTTTTATATATATCGAACAAATATGCACAGATTTTTATAAACGTTACAGCATCGGTAGAAAAAAATCATACCTACAATTTAAGATTAGAATCATTATCGGGAAATAACGGGAAAGAATTTTTTTTAATTTGCAAATACAGGGAACCACGAAAAATACCCACAATAAGACTGTCCCCTGTTTATCAAATATGAATATATCGAACAAATATGCACAGCTTTTTATAAACGTTACAGCATCTGTAGAAAAAAATCATACCTACAATTTAAGATTAGAATCATTATCGGGAAAGAACGGGAAGGAATTTTTTTTAATTTGCAAATACAGGGAACTACGAAAAATACCCACAATAAGACTGTCCCCTGTGTATAAAATATGCATATATCGAACAAATATCCACAGAATTTTATATATATCGAACAAATATGCACAGATTTTTATAAACGTTACAGCATCGGTAGAAAAAAATCATACCTACAATTTAAGATTAGAATCATTATCGGGAAATAACGGGAAAGAATTTTTTTTAATTTGCAAATACAGGGAACCACGAAAAATACCCACAATAAGACTGTCCCCTGTGAATAAATTATGCATATATCGCACAAATATGCACCGATTTCTATAAACGTTATAGCCGGTATAAAAAATTCATACCTACAATTTGAGACCATAATCATTATCAGAAAACATCGGAAAGGTATTTTTTTTAATTTGCAAATACAGGGAACCACGAAAAATACCCACAAAAAGACTGTGTATAAAATATGCATATATCGCACAAATATGCACCGATTTCTATAAACGTTATAGCCAGTAGAAAAAAATCATACCTACAATTTAAGACTATAATTATTATCGGAAAATAGAAAGAAGATTTTGTTTTAATTTTCAAATACAGGGAACCACGAAAAATACCCACAATAAGACTGTCCCCTGTGAATAAAATATGCATATATCGCACAAATATGTACGGATTTCTATAAGCGTTATAGCAACGGTAGAAGAAATTCATACCTACAATTTGAGACCATAATTATTATCAGAAAACATCGGGAAGGTATTTTTTTTTTTTTTAATTTGCAAATACAGGGAACCACGAAAAATACCCACAATAAGCCTGTTGCCTGTGTATAAAATATGAATATATCGAACAAATATGCACAGCTTTTTATAAACGTTATAGCATCGGTAGAAAAAAATCATACCTACAATTTAAGACTATAATTATTATTGGGAAATAGAAAGAAGATTTTTTTTTTAATTTTCAAATAGAGGGAACCACGAAAAATACCCACAATAAGACTGTCCCCTGTATAAAATATGAATATATCAAACAAATATGCACAGATTTTTATAAACGTTACAGTATCAGTGAAATAAAATCATACCTACAATTTGAGACCATAATCATTTTTGGGAAATAACGCGAAAATATTTTTTTTAATTTGCAAATACAGGGAAGCACGAAAAATACCCACAATAAGACTGTCCCCTGTGTATAAAATATGAATATATCAAACAAATATGCACAGATTTTTATAAACGTTATAGCATCGGTAGAAAAAAAATCATACCTACAATTTGAAACTATAATCACTATCGGCAAATGTCGGGAAAGTATTTGTTTTAATTTGTAAATATAGGGAACCACGAAAAATACCCACAATAAGACTGTCCCCT
This sequence comes from Nowickia ferox, assembly GCA_936439885.1. Classification (NCBI taxonomy): domain Eukaryota; kingdom Metazoa; phylum Arthropoda; class Insecta; order Diptera; family Tachinidae; genus Nowickia; species Nowickia ferox. The sequence goes on along the minus strand of OW387027.1, from coordinate 47,753,134 downwards.
GTGTATAAAATATGCATATATCGAACAAATATGCACAGATTTTTATAAACGTTACAGCATCGGTAGAAAAAAATCATACCTACAATTTAAGTTTAGAATCATTATCGGGAAATAACAGGAAGCAATTTTTTTTAATTTGCAAATACAGGGAACCACGAAAAATACCCACAATAAGACTGTCCCCTGTGAATAAAATATGCATATATCAAACAAATATGCACAGATTTCTATAAACGTTAAAGCATAGGTATAAAAAAATCATACCTACAATTTGAGACTACAATCATTATCGGAAAATAACGGGAAGGCATTTTCTTTAATTTGCAAATACAGGGAACCACGAAAAATACCCACAATAAGACTGTCCCCTGTGTATAAAATATAAATATATCGAACAAATATGCACAGATTTTTATAAACGTTATAGCATCGGTAGAAAAAAAATCATACCTACGATTTGAAACTATAATCACTATCGGGAAATGTCGGGAAAGTATTTTTTTTAATTTGTAAATATAGGGAACCACGAAAAATGCCCACAATAAGACTGTCCCCTGTGTATAAAATATGCATATATCGAACAAATATGCACAGATTTTTATAAACGTCATAGCATCGGTGGAATGAAATCATACCTTCAATTTAAGACTAGAATCATTATCGGGAAGCATTGGGAAGGTATTTTATTTTAATTTGCAAATACAGGGAACCACGAAAAATACCCACAATATCAAACAAATATGCACAGATTTTTATAAACGTTCTAGCATCGGTAGAAAAAAAATCATACCTACAATTTGAAACTATAATCACTATCGGCAAATGTCGGGAAAGTATTTTTTTAATTTGTAAATATAGGGAACCACGAAAAATACCCACAATAAGACTGTCCCCTGTGTATAAAATATGCATATATCGAACAAATATCCACAGATTTTTATAAACGTTATAGCATCGGTGGAATGAAATCATACCTTCAATTGAAGACTAGAATCATTATCGGGAAGTATTAGGAAGGTATTTTTTTTAATTTGCAAATACAGGGAACCACGAAAAATACCCACAATAGGACTGTCCCCTGTGAATAAATTATGCATATATCGCAAAAATATGCACCGATTTCTATAAACGTTATAGCCGGTATAAAAAATTCATACCTACAATTTGAGACCATAATCATTATAAGAAAACATCGGAAAGGTATTTTTTTTAATTTGCAAATACAGGGAACCACGAAAAATACCCACAATAAGACTGTCCCCTGTGTATAAAATATGCATATATCGAACAAATATGCACAGATTTTTATAAACGTTATAGCATCGGTGGAATGAAATCATACCTTCAATTTAAGACTAGAATCATTATCGGGAAGCATTGGGAAGTTATTTTTTTTTTAATTTGCAAATACAGGGAACCACGAAAAATACCCACAATAAGACTGTCCCCTGTGTATAAAATATGAATATATCAAACAAATATGCACAGATTTTTATAAACGTTATAGCATCGGTAGAAAAAAAATCATACCTACAATTGGAGGCTATAATCATTATCGGAAAATAACGGGAAGGAATTTTTTTTAATTTGCAAATACAGGAACCACGAAAAATACCCACAATAAGACTGTCCCCGTGAATAAAATATGCATATATCGAAGAAATATGCACAGATTTCTATAAACGTTATAGCATAGGTATAAAAAAATCATACCTACATTTTGGGACAATAACCACGATCACGAAATGTCAGGAAAGTTTTTTTTTTTAATTTGTAAATATAAGGAACCATGAAAATTACCCTCAATGAGACTGTCCCCTTTAAATAAAATATGCATATATCGCACAAATATGCACCGATTTCTATAAACGTTATAGCCGGTATAAAAAATTCATACCTACAATTTGAGACGATAATCATTATCAGAAAACATCAGAAAGGTATTTTTTTTAATTTGCAAATACAGGGAACCACGAAAAATACCCACAATAAGACTGTCCCCATGAATAAATTATGCATATATCGCACAAATATGCACCGATTTCTATAAACGTTATAGTAACAGTAAAAGAAATTCATACCTACAATTTGAGGTCCTAATTATTATTAGAAAACATCGGGAAGGTATTTTTTTTTTAATTTGCAAATACAGGGAACCACGAAAAATACCCACAATAAGACTGTTCTCTGTGTATAAAATATGAATATATCGCACAAATACGCACAGATTTTTATAAACGTTATAGCATCGGTAGAAAAAAATCATACCTACAATTTAAGACTATAATTATTATCGGGAAATAGAAAGAAGTTTTTTTATTAATTTTCAAATACAGGGAACCACGAAAAATACCCACAATAAGACTGTCCCCTGTGTATAAAATATGAATATATCAAACAAATATTCACAGATTTTTATAAACGTTACAGCATCAGTGAAATAAAATCATACCTACAATTTGAGACCATAATTATTATCGGGAAATAACGGAGAGATATTTTTTTTAATTTGCAAATACAAGAACACACGAAAAATACCCACAATAAGACTGTCCCCTGTGTATAAAATATGAATATATCAAACAAATATGCACAGATTTTTATAAACGTTATAGCATCGGTAGAAAAAAAATCATACCTACAATTTGAAACTATAATCACTATCGGCAAATGTCGGGAAAGTATTTTTTTTAATTTGTAAATATAGGGAACCACGAAAAATACCCACAATAAGACTGTCCCCTGTGTATAAAATATGCATATATCGAACAAATATGCACAGATTTTTATAAACGTTACAGCATCGGTAGAAAAAAATCATACCTACAATTTAAGTTTAGAATCATTATCGGGAAATAACAGGAAGGAATTTTTTTTAATTTGCAAATACAGGGAACCACGAAAAATACCCACAATAAGACTGTCCCCTGTGTATAAAATATAAATATATCGAACAAATATGCACAGCTTTTTATAAACGTTATAGCATCGGTAGAAAAAAATCATACCTACGATTTGAAACTATAATCACTATCGGGAAATGTCGGGAAAGTATTTTTTTTAATTTGTAAATATAGGGAACCACGAAAAATGCCCACAATAAGACTGTCCCCTGTGTATAAAATATGCATATATCGAACAAATATGCACAGATTTTTATAAACGTAATAGCATCGGTGGAATGAAATCATACCTTCAATTTAAGACTAGAATCATTATCGGGAAGCATTATGAAGGTATTTTATTTTAATTTGCAAATACAGGAAACCACGAAAAATACCCACAATAAGACTGTCCCCTGTGTATCAAATATGAATATATCAAACAAATATGCACAGATTTTTATAAACGTTATAGCATCGGTAGAAAAAAAATCATACCTACAATTTGAAACTATAATCACTATCGGAAAATAACGGAAAGGAATTTTTTTTAATTTGCAAATACAGGGAACCACGAAAAATACCCACAATAAGACTGTCCCCGTGAATAAAATATGCATATCTCAAAGAAATACGCACAGATTTCTATAAACGTTATAGCATAGGTATAAAAAAACCATACCTACATTTTGGAACAATAACCACTATCAGGAAATGTCAGGAAAGTTTTTTTTTAATTTGTAAATATAAGGAACCACGAAAAATACCCTCAATAAGAATGTCCCCTGTGAATAAAATATGCATATATCGCACAAATATGCACCGATTTCTATAAACGTTATAGCCGGTATAAAAAAATCATACCTACAATTTGCGACTTTAATCATTATCTGAAAATAACGGGAAGGAAATTTTTTTAATTTGCAAATACAGGGAACCACGAAAAATACCCACATAAGACTGTCCCCGTGAATAAAATATGCATATATCGAAGAAATATGCACAGATTTCTATAAACGTAATAGCATAGGTATAAAAAAATCATACCTACATTTTGGGACAATAACCACTATCAGGAAATGTCAGGAAAGTTTTTTTTTTAATTTGTAAATATAAGGAACCACGAAAAGTACCCTCAATAAGATTGTCCCCTGTGAATAAAATATGCATATATCGCACAAATATGCACCGATTTCTATAAACGTTATAGCCGGTATAAAAAATTCATACCTACAATTTGAGACAATAATCATTATCAGAAAACATCTGAAAGGTATTTTTTTTAATTTGCAAATACAGGGAACCACGAAAAATACCCACAATAAGACTGTCCCCGTGAATAAAATATGCATATATCAAAGAAATATGCACAGATTTTTATAACCGTTACAACATCGGTGGAATAAAAACATACCTACAATTTGAGACCATAATCATTATCGGGAAATAACGGGAAAATATTTTTTTTTAATTTGCAAATATAGATAACCACGAAAAATACCCACAATAAGACTGTCCCCTGTGAATAAAATATGCATATATCGCACAAATATGCACAGATTTTTAGAAACATTATGGAATCGGGAGAAAAAAATCATACCTACATTTTGAGATAATAATCGCTATGGGGAAATGTCAGAAAAGTATTTTTTTTAATTGTAAATATAGGGAACAACGAAAAATACCCTCAATACGACTGTCCCCTGTGAATAAAATATGCATATATCGCACAAATATGCACCGATTTCTATAAACGTTATAGTAACAGTAAAAGAAATTCATACCTACAATTTGAGGTCATAATTATTACCAGAAAACATCGGGAAGGTATTTTTTTTTTAATTTGCAAATACAGGGAACCACGAAAAATACCCACAATAAGACTGTCCCCTGTGTATAAAATATGAATATATCAAACAAATATCAACAGATTTTTATAAACGTTATAGCATCGGTAAAAAAAAATCATACCTACAATTTAAGACTATAATTATTATCGGAAAATAGAAAGAAGATTTTTTTTTTAATTTTAAATACAGGGAACCACGAAAAATACCCACAATACGACTGTCCCCTGTGAATAAAATATGCATATATCGCACAAATATGCACCGATTTCTATAAACGTTATAGTGACAGTAAAAGAAATTCATACCTACAATTTGAGACCATAATTATTATCAGAAAACATCGGGAAGGTATTTTTTTTTTTAATTTGCAAATACAGGGAACCACGAAAAATACCCACAATAAGACTGTCCCCTGTGTATCAAATATGAATATATCAAACAAATATGCACAGATTTTTATAAACGTTATAGCATCGGTAGAAAAAAAATCATACCTACAATTTGAAACTATAATCACTATCGGCAAATGTCGGGAAAGTATTTTTTTAATTTGTAAATATAGGGAACCACGAAAAATACCCACAATAAGACTGTCCCCTGTGTATAAAAAATGCATATATCGAACAAATATTCACAGATTTTTATAAACGTTACAGCATCTGTAGGCAAAAAATCATACCACAATTTAAGATTAGAATCATTATCGGGAAAGAACGGAAAGGAATTTTTTTTAATTTGCAAATACAGGTAACCACGAAAAATACCCACAATAACACTGTCCCCTGTGTATAAAATATGAATATATCGAACAAATATCCACAGATTTTTATATATATCGAACAAATATGCACAGATTTTTATAAACGTTAAAGCATCGGTAGAAAAAAATCATACCTACAATTTAAGATTAGAATCATTATCGGGAAATAACGGGAAGGAATTTTTTTTAATTTGCAAATACAGGGAACCACGAAAAATACCCACAATAAGACTGTCCCCTGTGAATAAAATATGCATATATCGCACAAATATGCACCGATTTCTATAAACGTTATAGTAACAGTAAAAGAAATTCATACCTACAATTTGAGGTCATAATTATTATAAGAAAACATCAGGAAGGTATTTTTTTTTTTAATTTGCAAATACAGGGAACCACGAAAAATACCCACAATAAGACTGTCCCCTGTGTATAAAATATGAATATATCAAACAAATATGCACAGCTTTTTATAAACGTTACAGCATCGGTGGAATAAAATCATACCTACAATTTGAGACCATAAGCATTATCGGGAAATAACGGGAAGTTTTTTTTTTATTTGCAAATACAGGGAACCACGAAAAATACCCACAATAAGACTGTCCCCTGTGAATAAGTGAATAAAATATGCATATATCGAACAAATATGCACAGTATTTTATTAACGTTACAGCATCGGTAGAAAAAAATCATACCTACAATTTTAGACTATAATCATTATCGGGAAATAACGGGAAGGAATTTGTTTTAATTTGCAAATACAGGGAACCACGAAAAATACCCACAATAAGACTGTCTCCTGTGAATAAAATATGCATATATCGAACAAACATCCACAGATTTTTATTAACGTTATAGCATCTGTAGAAAAAATCATACCTACATTTTGAGACCATAATCATTATCGGGAAATAACGGGAAAATATTTTCTTTAATTTGCAAATACAGATAACCACGAAAAATACCCACAATAAGACTGTCCCCGTGAATAAAATAAGCATATATCGAAGAAATATGCACAGATTTTATAAACGTTACAGCATCGGTGGAATAAAATCATACCTACAATTTGAGACCATAAGCATTATTGAGAAATAACGGGAAGATATTTTTTTTAATTTGCAAATACAGGGAACCACGAAAAATACCCACAATAAGGCTGTCCCCTGTGAATAAAATATGCATACATCGCACAAATATGCACAGATTTCTATAAACGTTACAGCATCGGTAGAGAAAATCATACCTACATTTTGAGACAATAATCATTATCGGGAAATAACGGGAAGGAATTTTTTTTAATTTGCAAACACAGGGAACCGCGAAAAATACCCACAATAAGGCTGTCCCCTGTGAATAAAATATGCATACATCGCACAAATATGCACAGATTTTTATTAATGTTACAGCATCGGTAGAAAAAAATCATACCTTCAATTTAACACTAGAATCATTATCGGGAAATAACGGGAAGGAATTTTTTTTAATTTGCAAATACAGGGAACCACGAAAAATACCCACAATAAGACTGTCCCCTGTGAATAAGTGAATAAAATATGCATATATCGAACAAATATGCACAGTATTTTATTAACGTTACAGCATCGGTAGAAAAAATCATACCTACAATTTCAGACTAGAATCATTATCGGAAAATAACGGGAATAAATTTTTTTTAATTTGGAAATACAGGGAACCACGAAAAATACCTTCAATAAAACTGTCCTCTGTGAATAAAATATGTATATATCAAACAAATATGCACAGATTTTTATAAACGTTACAGCATCAGTGAAATAAAATCATACCTACAATGTGAGACCATAATCCTTATCGGGAAATAACGGGAAGATATTTTTTTTAATTTGCAAATACAGGGAACCACGAAAAATACCCACAATAAGGCTGTCCCCTGGGAATAAAATTTGCATACATCGCACAAATATGCACAGATTTTTATTAATGTTACAGCATCGGTAGAAAAAAATCATACCTTCAATTTAACACTAGAATCATTATCGGGAAATAACGGGAAGGAATTTTTTTTAATTTGCAAATACAGGGAACCACGAAAAATACCCACAATAAGACTGTCCCCTGTGAATAAGTGAATAAAATATGCATATATCGAACAAATATGCACAGTATTTTATTAACGTTACATCATCGGTAGAAAAAATCATACCTACAATTTCAGACTAGAATCATTATCGGAAAATAACGGGAATAAATTTTTTTTAATTTGGAAATACAGGGAACCACGAAAAATACCTTCAATAAAACTGTCCTCTGTGAATAAAATATGTATATATCAAACAAATATGCACAGATTTTTATAAACGTTACAGCATCAGTGAAATAAAATCATACCTACAATGTGAGACCATAATCATTATCGGGAAATAACGGGAAGATATTTTTTTTAATTTGCAAATACAGGGAACCACGAAAAATACCCACAATAAGACTGTCCCCTGTGAATAAAATATGCATACATCGCATAAATATGCACAGATTTCTATAAACGTTATAGCAACGGTAGAAGAAATTCATACCTACAATTTTAAACCATAATTATTATCAGAAAATATCGGGAAGGTATTTTTTTTTTTAATTTGCAAATACTGGGAACCACGAAAAATACCCACAATAAGACTCTTCCCTGTGAATAAAATATGCATATATCGCACAAATATGTACCGATTTCTATAAGCGTTATAGCAACGGTAGAAGAAATTCATACCTACAATTTGAGACCATAATTATTATCAGAAAACATCGGGAAGGTATTTTTTTTTTTAATTTGCAAATACAGGGAACCACGAAAAATACCCACAATAAGACTGTCCCCTGTATATAAAATATGAATATATCAAACAAATATCCATAGATTTTTATAAATGTTATAGCATCGGTAGAAAAAAATCATACCTACAATTTAAGAATATAATTCTTATCGGGAAATAGAAAGATTTTTTTTTTAATTTTCAAATACAGGGAACCACGAAAAATACCCACAATAAGACTGTCCTCCTTGAATAAAATATGCATATATCGCACAAATATGTACCGATTTCTATAAGCGTTATAGCAACGGTAGAAGAAATTCATACCAACAACTTGAGACCATAATTATTATCAGAAAATATCGGGAAGGTATTTTTTTTTTTTAATTTGCAAATACAGGGAACCACGAAAAATACCCACAATAAGACTGTCCCCTGTGAATTAAATATGCATATATCGCACAAATATGCACAGATTTCTATAAACGTTACAGCATCGGTAGAGAAAATCATACCTACATTTTGAGACAATAATCACTATCGGGAAATGTCAGGAAAGTATTTTTTTAATTTGTAAATATAGGGAACAACGAAAAATACCCCCAATAATACTGTCCCCTGTGAATAAAATATGTATATATCAAACAAATATGCACAGATTGTGATAAACGTTACAGCATCGGTGAAATAGAATCATACCTACAATTTGAGACCATAAGCATTATCGGGAAATAACGGGAAGATATTTTTTTTAATTTGCAAATACAGGGAACCACGAAAAATACCCACAATAAGACTGTCCCCTGTGAATAAGTGAATAAAATATGCATATATCGAACAAATATGCACAGTATTTTATTAAGGTTACAGAATCGGTAGAAAAAAATCATACCTACAATTTCAGACTATAATCATTATCGGGAAATAACGGGAAGGAATTTTTTTTAATTTGCAAATACAGGGAACCACGAAAAATACCCACAATAAGACTAACTTCTGTGAATAAAATATGCATATATCGAACAAATATCCACAGATTTATATTAACGTTATAGCATCTGTAGAAAAAATCATATCTACAATTTGAGACCATAATCATTATCGGGAAATAACGGGAAATTTTTTTTTTTAATTTGCAAATACAGATAACCACGAAAAATACCCACAATAATACTGTCCCCTGTGAATAAAATATGAATATATCAAACAAATATGCACAGATTTTTAGAAACGTTATAGCATCGGTAGAAAAAAATCATACCTACATTTTGAGACAATAATCGCTATCGGGAAATGTCAGGAAAGTATTTTTTTAATTTAAAAATATATGGAACAACGAAAAATACCCTCAATAAGACTGTCCCCTGTGAATAAAATATGCATATATCGAACAAATATGCACAGACTTTTATTAAAGTTACAGTATCGGTAGAAAAAAATCATACCTACAATTTGAGACTCTAATTATTATCGGAAAATAACGGGAAGGAATTTTTTTTAATTTGCATATACAGGGAATCGCGAAAAATACCCACAATAAGACTGGCCCCTGTGAATAAAATATGCATATATCGCACAAATATGCACCGATTTCTGTAAACGTTATAGCCGGTAGAAAAAATTCATACCTACAATTTGAGACTATAATCATTATCGGGAAATAACGGGAAGATATTTTTTTTAATTTGCAAATACAGGGAACCACGAAAAATACCCACAATAAGACTGTCCCCTGTGAATAAAATATGCATACATCGCACAAATATGCAGAGATTTCTATAAACGTTACAGCATCGGTGGAAAAAAATCATACCTACATTTTGAGACAATAATCACTATCAGGAAATGTCAGGAAAGTATTTTTTTAATTTGTAAATATAGGGAACAACGAAAAATACCCTCAATAAGACTGTCCCCTCTGAATAAAATATGCATATATCGAACAAATATGCACAGCTTTTTTAAAATGTTACAGCACCGGTAGAAGAAAATCATACCTACAATTTGAGACTATAATCATTAATCAGGAAAGTATTTTTTTAATTTGTAAATATATGGAACAACGAAAAATACCCTCAATAAGACTGTTCCCTGTGAATAAAATATGCATATATCGCACAAATATGCACCGATTTCTATAAACGTTATAGTAACAGTAGAAGAAATTCATACCTACAATTTGAGGTCACAATTATTATTAGAAAACATCGGGAAGGTATTTTTTTTTTTAATTTTCAAATACAGGGAACCACGAAAAATACCCACAATAAGACTGTCCCCTGTGAATAAAATATGCATATATCGCACAAATATGTACCGATTTCTATAAGCGTTATAGCAACGGTAGAAGAAATTCATACCTACAATTTGAGACCATAATTATTATCAGAAAACATCGGGAAGGTATTTTTTTTTTTAATTTGCAAATACTGGGAACCACGAAAAATACCCACAATAAGACTGTCCCCTGTGTATAAAATATGAATATATCAAACAAATATGCAAAGCTTTTTATGAACGTTACAGCATCAGTAAAATAAAATCATACCTACAATTTATCATTATCGGGAAATAACGGAGAGATATTTTTTTTAATTTGCAAATACAAGAAAACACGAAAAATACCCACAATAAGACTATCCCCTGTAAATAAAATATGCATATATCGCACAAATATGCACAGATTTCTATAAACGTTACAGCATCGGTAGAAAAAATCATACCTACATTTTGAGACAATAATCACTATCGGGAAATGTCAGGAAAGTATTTTTTTAATTTGTAAATATAGGGAACAACGAAAAATACCCTCAATAAGACTCTCCCCTGTGAATAAAATATGTATATATCAAACAAATATGCACAGATTTTTATAAACGTTACAGCATCGGTGGAATAAAATCATACCTACAATTTGAGACCATAAGCATTATCGGGAAATAACGGGAAGATATTTTTTTTAATTTGCAAATACAGGGAACCACGAAAAATTCCCACAATAAGACTGTCCCCTGTGAATAAGTGAATAAAATATGCATATATCGAACAAATATGCACAGTATTTTATTAACGTTACAGCATCAGTAGAAAAAATCATACCTACAATATGAGACTATAATTATTATCGGAGAATAACGGGAAGGAATTTTTTTTAATTTGAAAAAACAGGGAACCACGAAAAAAACCCACAATAAGACTGTCCCCTGTAAATCAAATATGCATATAACGAACAACTATTCACAGATTTCTATAACCGTTATAGCATAAGTATAAAAAAATCATACCTACATTTTGGGACAATAATGACTATCAGGAAATGTCAGGAAAGTATTTTTTGAATTTGTAAATAAAAGGAACCACGAAAAATACCCTCAATTAGACTGTCCCCTGTGAATAAAATATGCATATATCGAACAAATATGTACAGATTTTTAAAAACGTTACAGCACCGGTAGAAAAAAATCATACCTACAATTTGAGACTATAATCATTATCGGGAAATAACGGGAAGGTATTTTTTTTAATTTGCAAATACAGGGAACCACGAAAAATACCTTCAATAAGACTGTCCCCTGTAAATAAAATATCCATATATCGCACAAATATGCACAGATTTCTATAAACGTTACAGCATCGGTAGAAAAAAATCATACCTACAATTTAAGTTTAGAATCATTATCGGGAAATAACAGGAAGGAATTTTTTTTAATTTGCAAATACAGGGAACCACGAAAAATACCCACAATAAGACTGTCTCCTGTGTATAAAATATAAATATATCGAACAAATATGCACAGCTTTTTATAAACGTTATAGCATCGGTAGAAAAAAAATCATACCTACGATTTGAAACTATAGTCACTATCGGGAAATGTCGGGAAAGTATTTTTTTTAATTTGTAAATATATGGAACCACGAAAAATGCCCACAATAAGACTGTCCCCTGTGTATAAAATATGCATATATCGAACAAATATGCACAGATTTTTATAAACGTCATACCATCGGTGGAATGAAATCATACCTTCAATTTAAGACTAGAATCATTATCGGGAAGCATTGGGAAGGTATTTTATTTTAATTTGCAAATACAGGGAACCACGAAAAATACCCACAATAAGACTGTCCCCTGTGTATAAAATATGAATATATCAAACAAATATCCACAGATTTTTATAAACGTTATAGCATCGGTAGAAAAAAATCATACCTACAATTTAAGACTATAATTATTATCGGAAAATAGAAAGAAGATTTTTTTTTTAATTTTCAAATACAGGGAACCACGAAAAATACCCACAATAAGACTGTCCCCTGTGAATAAAATATGCATATATCGCACAAATATGTACCGATTTCTATAAGCGTTATAGCAACGGTAGAAGAAATTCATACCTACAATTTGAGACCATAATTATTATCAGAAAACATCGGGAAGGTATTTTTTTTTTTAATTTCCAAATACAGGGAACCAAGAAAAATACCCACAATAAGACTGTTCCTGTGTATAAAATATGAATATATTGAACAAATATGCACAGCTTTTTATAAACGTTATAGCATCGGTAGAAAAAAATCATACCTACAATTTAAGACTATAATTATTATCGGGAAATAGAAAGATTTTTTTTTTAATTTTCAAATACAGGGAACCACGAAAAATACCCACAATAAGACTGTCCCCTGTGTATAAAATATGAATATATCAAACAAATATGCACAGATTTTTATAAGCGTTACAGCATCAGTGAAATAAAATCATACCTACAATTTGAGACCATAATCATTATCGGGAAATAACGGAAAGATATTTTTTTTAATTTGCAAATACAGGGAACCACGAAAAATACCCGCAATAAGACTGTCCCCTGTGAATAATATATGCATATATCAAACAAATATGCACAGATTTCTATAAACGTTAAAGCATAGGTATAAAATAATCATACCTACATGTTGGAATAATAATCACTATTAGGAAATGTCAGGAAAGTTTTTTTTTAATTTGCAAATATAAGGAACCACGAAAAATACCCTCAATAAGATTGTCCCCTGTGAATAAAATATGCATATATCGAACAAATATGCACAGATTTTTATAAACGTTACAGCATCGGTGGAATAAAATCATACCTACAATTTGAGACCATAATCATTATCGGGAAATAACGGGAAAATATTTTTTTTAATTTGCAAATACAGGGAAGCACGTAAAATACCCACAATAAGACTGTCCCCTGTGTATAAAATATGAATATATCAAACAAATATGCACCGATTTTTATAAACGTTATAGCATCGGTAGAAAAAAAATCATACCTACAATTTGAAACTATAGGCACTATCGGCAAATGTCGGGAAAGTATTTTTTTTAATTTGTAAATATAGGGAACCACGAAAAATACCCACAATAAGACTGTCCCCTGTGAATAAAATATGCATATATCGAACAAATATGCACAGATTTTTATTAACGTTAAAGCATCGGTAGAAAAAATCATACCTACAATTTGAGACTATAATCATTATCGGAAAATAACGGGAAGGCATTTTTTTTAATTTGCAAATACAGGGAACCACGAAAAATACCCACAATAAGACTGTCTTCTGTGAATAAAATATGCATATAACGCACAAATATGCACCGATTTCTATAAACGTTATAGCCGGTAGAAAAAATTCATACCTACAATTTGAGACCATAATCATTATCAGAAAACATCGGGAAGGTATTTTTTTTAATTTGCAATTACAGGGAACCACGAAAAATACCCACAATAAGACTGTCCCCTGTGTATAAAATATAAATATATCGAACAAATATGCACAGCTTTTTATAAACGTTATAGCATCGGTAGAAAAAAAATCATTCCTACAATTTGAAACTATAATCACTATCGGGGAATGTCGGGAAAGTATTTTTTTATTTTGTAAATATAGGGAACCACGAAAAATACCCACAATAAGACTGTCCCCTGTGTATAAAATATGCATATATCGAACAATATGCACAGATTTTTATAAACGTTTAGCATCGGTAGAATGAAATCATACCTTCAATTTAAGACTAGAATCATTATCGGGAAGCATTGGGAAGTTATTTTTTTTTTAATTTGCAAATACAGGGAACCACGAAAAATACCCACAGTAAGACTGTCCCCTGTGTATAAAATATGAATATATCAAACAAATATGCACAGATTTTTATAAACGTTATAGCATCGGTAAAAAAAAAATCATACCTACATTTTGAGACTATAATCATTATCGGAAAATAACGGGAAGGAATTTTTTTTAATTTGCAAATACATCGAACCACGAAAAATACCCACAATAAGACTGTCCCCTGTGAATAAAATATGCATATATCGCACAAATATGCACCGATTTCTATAAACGTTATAGCCAGTAGAAAAAAATCATACCTACAATTTAAGACTATAATCACTATCGGGAAATGTCGGGAAAGTATTTTTTTAATTTGTAAATATAGGGAACCACGAAAAATACCCACAATAAGACTGTCCCCTGTGTATAAAAAATGCATATATCGAACAAAGATGCACAGATTTTTATAAACGTTACAGCATCTGTAGAAAAAAATCATCAAAAATATGAATATATCAAACAAATATCCACAGATTTTTATAAACGTTATAGCATCTGTAGAAAAAAATCATACCTACAATTTAAGACTATAATTATTATCGGAAAATAGAAAGAAGATTTTTTTTTTAATTTTCAAGTACAGGGAACCACGAAAAATACCCACAATAAGACTGTCCCCTGCGAATAAAATATGCATATATCGCACAAATATGTACCGATTTCTATAAGCGTTATAGCAACGGTAGAAGAAATTCATACCTACAATTTGAGACCATAATTATTATCAGAAAACATCGGGAAGGTATTTTTTTTTTTAATTTCCAAATACAGGGAACCAAGAAAAATACCCACAATAAGACTGTTCCTGTGTATAAAATATGAATATATCGAACAAATATGCACAGCTTTTTATAAACGTTATAGCATCGGTAGAAAAAAATCATACCTACAATTTAAGACTATAATTATTATCGGGAAATAGAAAGATTTTTTTTTTAATTTTCAAATACAGGGAACCACGAAAAATACCCACAATAAGACTGTCCCCTGTGTATAAAATATGAATATATCAAACAAATATGCACAGATTTTTATAAGCGTTACAGCATCAGTGAAATAAAATCATACCTACAATTTGAGACTATAATCATTATCGGGAAATAACGGAAAGATATTTTTTTTAATTTGCAAATACAGGGAACCACGAAAAATACCCGCAATAAGACTGTCCCCTGTGAATAAAATATGCATATATCAAACAAATATGCACAGATTTCTATAAACGTTAAAGCATAGGTATAAAATAATCATACCTACATGTTGGAACAATAATCACTATTAGAAAATGTCAGGAAAGTTTTTTTTTAATTTGCAAATATAAGGAACCACGAAAAATACCCTCAATAAGATTGTCCCCTGTGAATAAAATATGCATATATCGAACAAATATGCACAGATTTTTATAAACGTTACAGCATCGGTGGAATAAAATCATACCTACAATTTGAGACCATAATCATTATCGGGAAATAACGGGAAAATATTTTTTTTAATTTGCAAATACAGGGAAGCACGTAAAATACCCACTATAAGACTGTCCCCTGTGTATAAAATATGCATATATCGAACAAATATGCACAGGTTTTTATAAACGTTATAGCATCGGTGGAATGAAATCATACCTTCAATTTAAGACTAGAATCATTATCGGGAAGCATTGGGAAGGTATTTTTTTTTAATTTGCAAATACAGGGAACCACGAAAAATACCCACAATAAGACTGTCCCCTGTGTATAAAATATGAATATATCAAACAAATATGCACAGATTTTTATTAACGTTATAGCATCGGTAGAAAAAAAATCATACCTACAATTTGAGACTATAATCATTATCGGAAAATAACGGGAAGGAATTTTTTTTAATTTGCAAATACATCGAACCACGAAAAATACCCACAATAAGACTGTCCCCTGTGAATAAAATATGCATATATCGAAAATATATGCACAGCTTTTTATAAACGTTATAGCATCGGTAGAAAAAAAATCATACCTACCATTTGAAACTATAATCACTATCGGGAAATGTCGGGAAAGTATTTTTTTAATTTGTAAATATAGGGAACCACGAAAAATACCCACAATAAGACTGTCCCCTGTGTATAAAATATGAATATATCAAACAAATATGCACAGATTTTTATTAACGTTATAGCATCGGTAGAAAAAAAATCATACCTACAATTTGAGACTATAATCATTATCGGAAAAGAACGGGAAGGAATTTTTTTTAATTTGCAAATACAGGGAACCACGAAAAATACCCACAATAAGACTGTCCCCTGTGTATAAAATATGCATATATCGAACAAATATGCACAGGTTTTTATAAACGTTATAGTATCGGTGGAATGAAATCATACCTTCAATTTAAGACTAGAATCATTATCGGGAAGCATTGGGAAGGTATTTTTTTTTAATTTGCAAATACAGGGAACCACGAAAAATACCCACAATAAGACTGTCCCCTGTGAATAAAATATGCATATATCGCACAAATATGTACCGATTTCTATAAGCGTTATAGCAACGGTAGAAGAAATTCATACCTACAATTTGAGACCATAATTATTATCAGAAAACATCGGGAAGGTATTTTTTTTTTTAATTTCCAAATACAGGGAACCAAGAAAAATACCCACAATAAGACTGTTCCTGTGTATAAAATATGAATATATCGAACAAATATGCACAGCTTTTTATAAACGTTATAGCATCGGTAGAAAAAAATCATACCTACAATTTAAGACTATAATTATTATCGGGAAATAGAAAGATTTTTTTTTTAATTTTCAAATACAGGGAACCACGAAAAATACCCACAATAAGACTGTCCCCTGTGAATAAAATATGAATATATCAAACAAATATGCACAGATTTCTATAAACGTTAAAGCATAGGTATAAAATAATCATACCTACATGTTGGAACAATAATCACTATTAGGAAATGTCAGGAAAGTTTTTTTTTAATTTGCAAATATAAGGAACCACGAAAAATACCCTCAATAAGATTGTCCCCTGTGAATAAAATATGCATATATCGAACAAATATGCACAGATTTTTATAAATGTTACAGCATCGGTGGAATAAAATCATACCTACAATTTGAGACCATAATCATTATCGGGAAATAACGGGAAAATATTTTTTTTAATTTGCAAATACAGGGAAGCACGTAAAATACCCACAATAAGACTGTCCCCTGTGTATAAAATATGAATATATCAAACAAATATGCACCGATTTTTATAAACGTTAAAGCATAGGTATAAAATAATCATACCTACATGTTGGAACAATAATTACTATTAGGAAATGTCAGGAAAGTTTTTTTTTAATTTGCAATTACAGGGAACCACGAAAAATACCCACAATAAGACTGTCCCCTGTGTATCAAATATGAATATATCAAACAAATATGCACAGATTTTTATAAACGTTATAGCATCGGTAAAAAAAAATCATACCTACAATTTGAGACTATAATCATTATCGGAAAATAACGGGAAGGAATTTTTTTTAATTTGCAAATACATCGAACCACGAAAAATACCCACAATAAGACTGTCCCCTGTGAATAAAATATGCATATATCGCACAAATATGCACCGATTTCTATAAACGTTATAGCCAGTAGAAAAAAATCATACCTACAATTTAAGACTATAATCACTATCGGGAAATGTCGGGAAAGTATTTTTTTAATCTGTAAATATAGGGAACCACGAAAAATACCCACAATAAGACTGTCCCCTGTGTATAAAAAATGCATATATCGAACAAATATGCACAGATTTTTATAAACGTTACAGCATCTGTAGAAAAAAATCATACCTACAATTTAAGATTAGAATCATTATCGGGAAAGAACGGGAAGGAATTTTTTTTAATTTGCAAATACAGGGAACCACGAAAAATACCCACAATAAGACTGTCCCCTGTGTATAAAATATAAATATATCGAACAAATATGCACAGCTTTTTATAAACGTTATAGCATCGGTAGAAAAAAAATCATACCTACAATTTGAAACTATAATCACTATCGGGAAATGTCGGGAAAGTATTTTTTTAATTTGTAAATATAGGGAACCACGAAAAATACCCACAATAAGACTGTTCCCTGTGTATAAAAAATGCATATATCGAACAAATATGCACAGATTTTTATAAACGTTACAGCATCTGTAGAAAAAAATCATACCTACAATTTAAGATTAGAATCATTATCGGGAAAGAACGGGAAGGAATTTTTTTTAATTTGCAAATACAGGGAACCACGAAAAATACCCACAATAAGACTGTCCCCTTTGAATAAAATATGCATATATCGAACAAATATGCACAGGTTTTTATAAACGTTATAGCATCGGTGGAATGAAATCATACCTTCAATTTAAGACTAGAATCATTATCGGGCAGCATTGGGAAGGTATTTTTTTTTAATTTGCAAATACAGGGAACCACGAAAAATACCCACAATAAGACTGTCCCCTGTGTATAAAATATGCATATATCGAACAATTATCCACAGATTTTTATATATATCGAACAAATATGCACAGATTTTTATAAACGTTACAGCATCGGTAGAAAAAAATCATACCTACAATTTAAGATTAGAATCATTATCGGGAAATAACGGGAAAGAATTTTTTTTAATTTGCAAATACAGGGAACAACGAAAAATACCCACAATAAGACTGTCCCCTGTGTATAAAATATGCATATATCGAACAAATATGCACAGGTTTTTATAAACGTTATAGCATCGGTGGAATGAAATCATACCTTCAATTTAAGACTAGAATCATTATCGGGAAGCATTGGGAAGGTATTTTTTTTTTAATTTGCAAATACAGGGAACCACGAAAAATACCCACAATAAGACTGTCCCCTGTGAATAAATTATGCATATATCGCACAAATATGCACCGATTTCTATAAACGTTATAGCCGGTATAAAAAATTCATACCTACAATTTAAGACCATAATCATTATCAGAAAACATCGGAAAGGTATTTTTTTTAATTTTCAAATACAGGGTACCACGAAAAATACCCACAAAAAGACTGTGTATAAAATATGCATATATCGAACAAATATGCACAGATTTTTATAAGCGTTAAAGCATCGGTGGAATGAAATCATACCTTCAATTTAAGACTAGAATCATTATCGGGAAGCATTGGGAAGTTATTTTTTTTTTTTAATTTGCAAATACAGGGAACCACGAAAAATACCCACAATAAGACTGTCCCCTGTGTATAAAATATGAATATATCAAACAAATATGCACAGATTTTTATAAACGTTATAGCATCGGTAGAAAAAAAATCATACCTACAATTTGAGACTATAATCATTATCGGAAAATAACGGGAAGGAATTTTTTTTAATTTGCAAATACATCGAACCACGAAAAATACCCACAATAAGACTGTCCCCTGTGAATAAAATATGCATATATCGAAAAAATATGCACAGCTTTTTATAAACGTTATAGCATCGGTAGAAAAAAAATCATACCTACAATTTGAAACTATAATCACTATCGGGAAATGTCGGGAAAGTATTTTTTTAATTTGTAAATATAGGGAACCACGAAAAATACCCACAATAAGACTGTCCCCTGTGTATAAAAAATGCATATATCGAACAAATATGCACAGATTTTTATAAACGTTACAGCATCTGTAGAAAAAAATCATACCTACAATTTAAGAATAGAATCATTATCGGGAAAGAACGGGAAGGAATTTTTTTTAATTTGTAAATACAGGGAACCACGAAAAATACCTACAATAAGACTGTCCCCTGTGTATAAAATATAAGTATATCGAACAAATATGCACAGCTTTTTATAAACGTTATAGCATCGGTGGAATGAAATCATACCTTCAATTTAAGACTAGAATTATTATCGGGAAGCATTGGGAAGGTATTTTTTTTTAATTTGCAAATACAGGGAACCAAGAAAAATACCCACAATAAGACTGTCCCCTGTGAATAAAATATGCATATATCGCACAAATATGTACCGATTTCTATAAGCGTTATAGCAACGGTAGAAGAAATTCATACCTACAATTTTAGACCAGAATTATTATCAGAAAACATCGGGAAGGTATTTTTTTTTTAATTTCTAAATACAGGGAACCAAGAAAAATACCCACAATAAGACTGTTCCTGTGTATAAAATATGAATATATCAAACAAATATCCACAGATTTTTATAAACGTAATAGCATCTGTAGAAAAAAATCATACCTACAATTTAAGACTATAATTATTATCGGAAAATAGAAAGAAGATTTTTTTTTTAATTTTCAAATACAGGGAACCACGAAAAATACCCACAATAAGACTGTCCCCTGTGAATAAAATATGCATATATCGCACAAATATGTACCGATTTCTATAAGCGTTATAGCAACGGTAGAAGAAATTCATACCTACAATTTGAGACCATAATTATTATCAGAAAACATCGGGAAGGTATTTTTTTTTTAATTTCCAAATTCAGGGAACCAAGAAAAATACCCACAATAAGACTGTTCCTGTGTATAAAATATGAATATATCGAACAAATATGCACAGCTTTTTATAAACGTTATAGCATCGGTAGAAAAAAATCATACCTACAATTTAAGACTATAATTATTATCGGGAAATAGAAAGATTTTTTTTTTAATTTTCAAATACAGGGAACCACGAAAAATACCCACAATAAGACTGTCCCCTGTGTATAAAATATGAATATATCAAACAAATATGCACAGATTTGTATAAGCGTTACAGCATCAGTGAAATAAAATCATACCTACAATTTAAGACCATAATCATTATCGGGAAATAACGGAAAGATATTTTTTTTTAATTTGCAAATACAGGGAACCACGAAAAATACCCGCAATAAGACTGTCCCCTGTGAATAAAATATGCATATATCAAACAAATATGCACAGATTTCTATAAACGTTAAAGCATAGGTATAAAATAATCATACCTACATGTTGGAACAATAATCACTATTAGGAAATATCAGGAAAGTTTTTTTTTAATTTGCAAATATAAGGAACCACGAAAAATACCCTCAATAAGATTGTCCCCTGTGAATAAAATATGCATATATCGAACAAATATGCACAGATTTTTATAAACGTTACAGCATCGGTGGAATAAAATCATACCTACAATTTGAGACCATAATCATTATCGGGAAATAACGGGAAAATATTTTTTTTAATTTGTAAATATAGGGAACCACGAAAAATACCCACAATAAGACTGTCCCCCGTGTATCAAATATGAATATATCAAACAAATATGCACAGATTTTTATAAACGTTATAGCATCGGTAGAAAAAACATCATACCTACAATTTGAAACTATAATCACTATCGGCAAATGTCGGGAAAGTATTTTTTTTAATTTGTAAATATAGGGAACCACGAAAAATACCCACAATAAGACTGTCCCCTGTGAATAAAATATGCATATATCGAACAAATATGCACAGATTTTTATTAACGTTAAAGCATCGGTAGAAAAAAATCATACCTACAATTTGAGACTATAATCATTATCGGAAAATAACGGGAAGGCATTTTTTTTAATTTGCAAATACAGGGAACCACGAAAAATACTCACAATAAGACTGTCTTCTGTGAATAAAATATGCATATAACGCACAAATATGCACCGATTTCTATAAACGTTATAGCCGGTAGAAAAAATTGTCGGGAAAGTATTTTTTTATTTTGTAAATATAGGGAACCACGAAAAATACCCACAATAAGACTGTCCCCTGTGTATAAAATATGCATATATCGAACAATATGCACAGATTTTTATAAACGTTATAGCATCGGTAGAATGAAATCATACCTTCAATTTAAGACTAGAATCATTATCGGGAAGCATTGGGAAGGTATTTTTTTTTAATTTGCAAATACAGGGAACCACGAAAGATACCCACAATAAGACTGTCCCTTGTGTATCAAATATGAATATATCAAACAAATATGCACAGATTTTTATAAACGTTATAGCATCGGTAAAAAAAAAATCATACCTACAATTTGAGACTATAATCATTATCGGAAAATAACGGGAAGGAATTTTTTTTAATTTGCAAATACATCGAACCACGAAAAATACCCACAATAAGACTGTCCCCTGTGAATAAAATATGCATATATCGAACAAATATGCACAGATTTTTATAAACGTTACAGCATCGGTGGAATAAAATCATACCTACAATTTGAGACCATAATCATTATCGGGAAATAACGGGAAAATATTTTTTTTAATTTGCAAATACAGGGAAGCACGTAAAATACCCACAATAAGACTGTCCCCTGTGTATAAAATATGAATATATCAAACAAATATGCACCGATTTTTATAAACGTTATAGGATCGGTAGAAAAAAAATCATACCTACAATTTGAAACTATAGTCACTATCGGCAAATGTCGGGAAAGTATTTTTTTTAATTTGTAAATATAGGGAACCACGAAAAATACCCACAATAAGACTGTCCCCTGTGAATAAAATATGCATATATCGAACAAATAAAATAATAAAATAAAAGAATAAAATATGCATATATCAAACAAATATGCACAGATTTCTATAAACGTTAAAGCATAGGTATAAAAAAATCATACCTACAATTTGAGACTACAATCATTATCGGAAAATAACGGGAAGGCATTTTCTTTAATTTGCAAATACAGGGAACCACGAAAAATACCCACAATAAGACTGTCCCCTTTGTATAAAATATAAATATATCGAACAAATATGCACAGATTTTTATAAACGTTAGAGCATCGGTAGAAAAAAAATCATACCTACGATTTGAAACTATAATCACTATCGGGAAATGTCGGGAAAGTATTTTTTTTAATTTGTAAATATAGGGAACCACGAAAAATGCCCACAATAAGACTGTCCCCTGTGTATAAAATATGCATATATCGAACAAATATGCACAGATTTTTATAAACGTCATAGCATCGGTGGAATGAAATCATACCTTCAATTTAAGACTAGAATCATTATCGGGAAGCATTGGGAAGGTATTTTATTTTAATTTGCAAATACAGGGAACCACGAAAAATACCCACAATATCAAACAAATATGCACAGATTTTTATAAACGTTCTAGCATCGGTAGAAAAAAAATCATACCTACAATTTGAAACTATAATCACTATCGGCAAATGTCGGGAAAGTATTTTTTTTAATTTGTAAATATAGGGAACCACGAAAAATATCCACAATAAGACTGTCCCCTGTGTATAAAATATGCATATATCGAACAAATATCCACAGATTTTTATAAACGTTATAGCATCGGTGGAATGAAATCATACCTTCAATTGAAGACTAGAATCATTATCGGGAAGCATTGGGAAGGTATTTTTTTTAATTTGCAAATACAGGGAACCACGAAAAATACCCACAATAAGACTGTCCCCGTGAATAAAATATGCATATATCGAAGAAATATGCACAGATTTCTATAAACGTAATAGCAAAGGTAAAAAAAATCATACCTACATTTTGGGACAATAACCACTATCAGGAAATGTCAGGAAAGTTTTTTTTTTTAATTTATAAATATAAGGAACCACGAAAAATACCCTCAATAAGACTGTCCCCTGTGAATAAAATATGCATATATCGCACAAATATGCACCGATTTCTATAAACGTTATAGCCAGTATAAAAAATTCATACCTACAATTTGAGACCATAATCATTATCAGAAAACATCGGAAAGGTATTTTTTTTAATTTGCAAATACAGGGAACCACGAAAAATACCCACAATAAGACTGTCCCGTGAATAAAATATGCATATATCGAAGAAATATGCCCAGATTTTTATAAACGTTACAACATCGGTGGAATAAAAACATACCTACAATTTGAGACCATAATCATTATCGGGAAATAACGGAAAAATATTTTTTTTTAATTTGCAAATATAGATAACCACGAAAAATACCCACAATAAGACTGTCCCCTCTGAATAAAATATGCATATATCGAACAAATATGCACAGATTTTTAGAAACATTATGGAATCGGTAGAAAAAAATCATACCTACATTTTGAAACTATAATCACTATCGGCAAATGTCGGGAAAGTATTTTTTTAATTTGTAAATATAGGGAACCACGAAAAATACCCACAATAAGACTGTCCCCTGTGTATCAAATATGAATATATCAAACAAATATGCACAGATTTTTATAAACGTTATAGCATCGGTAGAAAAAAAATCATACCTACAATTTGAAACTATAATCACTATCGGCAAATGTCGGGAAAGTATTTTTTTAATTTGTAAATATAGGGAACCACGAAAAATACCCACAATAAGACTGTCCCGTGTGTATAAAAAATGCATATATCGAACAAATATTCACAGATTTTTATAAACGTTATAGCATCGGTGGAATGAAATCATACCTTCAATTTAAGACTAGAATCATTATCGGGAAGCATTGGGAAGTTATTTTTTTTTTAATTTGCAAATACAGGGAACCACGAAAAATACCCACAATAAGACTGTCCCCTGTGTATAAAATATGAATATATCAAACAAATATGCACAGATTTTTATAAACGTTATAGCATCGGTAGAAAAAAAATCATACCTACAATTTGAGACTATAATCATTATCGGAAAATAACGGGAAGGAATTTTTTTTAATTTGCAAATACAGGAACCACGAAAAATACCCACAATAAGACTGTCCCCGTGAATAAAATATGCATATATCGAAGAAATATGCACAGATTTCTATAGCATAGGTATAAAAAAATTATACCTACATTTTGGGACAATAACCACGATCACGAAATGTCAGGAAAGTTTTTTTTTTTAATTTGTAAATATAAGGAACCATGAAAATTACCCTCAATAAGACTGTCCCCTTTGAATAAAATATGCATATATCGCACAAATATGCACCGATTTCTATAAACGTTATAGCCGGTATAAAAAATTCATACCTACAATTTGAGACCATAATCATTATCAGAAAACATCAGAAAGGTATTTTTTTTAATTTGCAAATACAGGGAACCACGAAAAATACCCACAATAAGACTGTCCCCGTGAATAAAATATGCATATATCGAAGAAATATGCACAGATTTTTATAAAAGTTACAACATCGGTGGAATAAAAACATACCTACAATTTGAGACCATAATCATTATCGGGAAATAACGGGAAAATATTTTTTTTTAATTTGCAAATATAGATAACCACGAAAAATACCCACAATAAGACAGTCCCCTGTGAATAAAATATGCATATATCGCACAAATATGCACCGATTTCTATAAACGTTATAGTAACAGTAAAAGAAATTCATACCTACAATTTGAGGTCCAAATTATTATTAGAAAACATCGGGAAGGTATTTTTTTTTTAATTTGCAAATACAGGGAACCACGAAAAATACCCACAATAAGACTGTTCTCTGTGTATAAAATATAAATATATCGCACAAATACGCACAGATTTTTATAAACGTTATAGCATCGGTAGAATGAAATCATACCTTCAATTTAAGACTAGAATCATTATCGGGAAGCATTGGGAAGGTATTTTTTTTTAATTTGCAAATACAGGGAACCACGAAAAATACCCACAATAAGACTGTCCCCTGTGTATCAAATATGAATATATCAAACAAATATGCACCGATTTCTATAAACGTTATAGCCAGTATAAAAAATTCATACCTACAATTTGAGACCACAATCATTATCAGAAAACATCGGAAAGGTATTTTTTTTAATTTGCAAATACAGGGAACCACGAAAAATACCCACAATAAGACTGTCCCGTGAATAAAATATGCATATATCGAAGAAATATGCACAGATTTTTATAAACGTTACAACATCGGTGGAATAAAAACATACCTACAATTTGAGACCATAATCATTATCGGGAAATAACGGAAAAATATTTTTTTTTAATTTGCAAATATAGATAACCACGAAAAATACCCACAATAAGACTGTCCCCTCTGAATAAAATATGCATATATCGAACAAATATGCACAGATTTTTAGAAACATTATGGAATCGGTAGAAAAAAATCATACCTACATTTTGAAACTATAATCACTATCGGCAAATGTCGGGAAAGTATTTTTTTAATTTGTAAATATAGGGAACCACGAAAAATACCCACAATAAGACTGTCCCGTGTGTATAAAAAATGCATATATCGAACAAATATTCACAGATTTTTATAAACGTTACAGCATCTGTAGGAAAAAATCATACCCACAATTTAAGATTAGAATCATTATCGGGAAAGAACGGGAAGGAATTTTTTTTAATTTGCAAATACAGGAACCACGAAAAATACCCACAATAAGACTGTCCCCTGTGTATAAAATATGAATATATCGAACAAATATCCACAGATTTTTATATATATCGAACAAATATGCACAGATTTTTGTAAACGTTACAGCATCGGTAGAAAAAAATCATACCTACAATTTAAGATTAGAATCATTATCGGGAAATAACGGGAAGGAATTTTTTTTAATTTGCAAATACAGGGAACCACGAAAAATACCCACAATAAGACTGTCCTCTGTGTATAAAATATGCATATATCGAACAAATATGCACAGGTTTTTATAAACGTTATAGCATCGGTGGAATGAAATCATACCTTCAATTTAAGACTAGAATCATTATCGGGAAGTATTGGGAAGGTATTTTTTTTAATTTGCAAATACAGGGAACCACGAAAAATACCCACAATAAGACTGTCCCCTGTGAATAAATTATGCATATATCGCACAAATATGCACCGATTTCTATAAACGTTATAGCCGGTATAAAAAATTCATACCTACAATTTGAGACCATAATCATTATCAGAAAACATCGGAAAGGTATTTTTTTTAATTTGCAAATACAGGGAATCACGAAAAATACCCACAATAAGACTGTCCCCTGTGTATAAAATATGCATATATCGAACAAATATGCACAGATTTTTATAAACGTTATAGCATCGGTGGAATGAAATCATACCTTCAATTTAAGACTAGAATCATTATCGGGAAGCATTGGGAAGTTATTTTTTTTTAATTTGCAAATACAGGGAACCACGAAAAATACCCACAATAAGACTGTCCCCTGTGTATAAAATATGAATATATCAAACAAATATGCACAGATTTTTATAAACGTTATAGCATCGGTAGAAAAAAAATCATACCTACAATTTGAGACTATAATCATTATCGGAAAATAAGGGGAAGGAATTTTTTTTAATTTGCAAATACAGGAACCACGAAAAATACCCACAATAAGACTGTCCCCGTGAATAAAATATGCATATATCGAAGAAATATGCACAGATTTCTATAAACGTTATAGCATAGGTATAAAAAAATTATACCTACATTTTGGGACAATAACCACGATCACGAAATGTCAGGAAAATTTTTTTTTTTAATTTGTAAATATAAGGAACCATGAAAATTACCCTCAATAAGACTGTCCCCTTTGAATAAAATATGCATATATCGCACAAATATGCACCGATTTCTATAAACGTTATAGCCGGTATAAAAAATTCATACCTACAATTTGAGACCATAATCATTATCAGAAAACATCAGAAAGGTATTTTTTTTAATTTGCAAATACAGGGAACCACGAAAAATACCCACAATAAGACTGTCCCCGTGAATAAAATATGCATATATCGAAGAAATATGCACAGATTTTTATAAAAGTTACAACATCGGTGGAATAAAAACATACCTACAATTTGAGACCATAATCATTATCGGGAAATAACGGGAAAATATTTTTTTTTAATTTGCAAATATAGATAACCACGAAAAATACCCACAATAAGACAGTCCCCTGTGAATAAAATATGCATATATCGCACAAATATGCACGGATTTCTATAAACGTTATAGTAACAGTAAAAGAAATTCATACCTACAATTTGAGGTCCAAATTATTATTAGAAAACATCGGGAAGGTATTTTTTTTTTAATTTGCAAATACAGGGAACCACGAAAAATACCCACAATAAGACTGTTCTCTGTGTATAAAATATGCATATATCGCACAAATATGCACCGATTTCTATAAACGTTATAGTAACAGTAAAAGAAATTCATACCTACAATTTGAGGTCCAAATTATTATTAGAAAACATCGGGAAGGTATTTTTTTTTTAATTTGCAAATACAGGGAACCACGAAAAATACCCACAATAAGACTGTTCTCTGTGTATAAAATATAAATATATCGCACAAATACGCACAGATTTTTATAAACGTTATAGCATCGGTAGAATGAAATCATACCTTCAATTTAAGACTAGAATCATTATCGGGAAGCATTGGGAAGGTATTTTTTTTTAATTTGCAAATACAGGGAACCACGAAAAATACCCACAATAAGACTGTCCCCTGTGTATCAAATATGAATATATCAAACAAATATGCACCGATTTCTATAAACGTTATAGCCAGTATAAAAAATTCATACCTACAATTTGAGACCACAATCATTATCAGAAAACATCGGAAAGGTATTTTTTTTAATTTGCAAATACAGGGAACCACGAAAAATACCCACAATAAGACTGTCCCGTGAATAAAATATGCATATATCGAAGAAATATGCACAGATTTTTATAAACGTTACAACATCGGTGGAATAAAAACATACCTACAATTTGAGACCATAATCATTATCGGGAAATAACGGAAAAATATTTTTTTTTAATTTGCAAATATAGATAACCACGAAAAATACCCACAATAAGACTGTCCCCTCTGAATAAAATATGCATATATCGAACAAATATGCACAGATTTTTAGAAACATTATGGAATCGGTAGAAAAAAATCATACCTACATTTTGAAACTATAATCACTATCGGCAAATGTCGGGAAAGTATTTTTTTAATTTGTAAATATAGGGAACCACGAAAAATACCCACAATAAGACTGTCCCGTGTGTATAAAAAATGCATATATCGAACAAATATTCACAGATTTTTATAAACGTTACAGCATCTGTAGGAAAAAATCATACCCACAATTTAAGATTAGAATCATTATCGGGAAAGAACGGGAAGGAATTTTTTTTAATTTGCAAATACAGGAACCACGAAAAATACCCACAATAAGACTGTCCCCTGTGTATAAAATATGAATATATCGAACAAATATCCACAGATTTTTATATATATCGAACAAATATGCACAGATTTTTGTAAACGTTACAGCATCGGTAGAAAAAAATCATACCTACAATTTAAGATTAGAATCATTATCGGGAAATAACGGGAAGGAATTTTTTTTAATTTGCAAATACAGGGAACCACGAAAAATACCCACAATAAGACTGTCCTCTGTGTATAAAATATGCATATATCGAACAAATATGCACAGGTTTTTATAAACGTTATAGCATCGGTGGAATGAAATCATACCTTCAATTTAAGACTAGAATCATTATCGGGAAGTATTGGGAAGGTATTTTTTTTAATTTGCAAATACAGGGAACCACGAAAAATACCCACAATAAGACTGTCCCCTGTGAATAAATTATGCATATATCGCACAAATATGCACCGATTTCTATAAACGTTATAGCCGGTATAAAAAATTCATACCTACAATTTGAGACCATAATCATTATCAGAAAACATCGGAAAGGTATTTTTTTTAATTTGCAAATACAGGGAACCACGAAAAATACCCACAATAAGACTGTCCCCTGTGTATAAAATATGCATATATCGAACAAATATGCACAGATTTTTATAAACGTTATAGCATCGGTGGAATGAAATCATACCTTCAATTTAAGACTAGAATCATTATCGGGAAATAACGGGAAGGAATTTTTTTTTAATTTGCAAATACAGGGAACCACGAAAAATACCCACAATAAGACTGTCCTCTGTGTATAAAATATGCATATATCGAACAAATATGCACAGGTTTTTATAAACGTTATAGCCGGTATAAAAAATTCATACCTACAATTTGAGACCATAATCATTATCAGAAAACATCGGAAAGGTATTTTTTTTAATTTGCAAATACAGGGAACCACGAAAAATACCCACAATAAGACTGTCCCCGTGAATAAAATATGCATATATCGAACAAATATGCACAGATTTTTATAACCGTTATAGCATCGGTGGAATGAAATCATACCTTCAATTTAAGACTAGAATCATTATCGGGAAGCATTGGGAAGTTATTTTTTTTTTAATTTGCAAATACAGAGAACCACGAAAAATACCCACAATAAGACTGTCCCCTGTGTATAAAATATGAATATATCAAACAAATATGCACAGATTTTTATAAACGTTATAGCATCGGTAGAAAAAAAATCATACCTACAATTTGAGACTATAATCATTATCGGAAAATAACGGGAAGGAATTTTTTTTAATTTGCAAATACAGGAACCACGAAAAATACCCACAATAAGACTGTCCCCGTGAATAAAATATGCATATATCGAAGAAATATGCACAGATTTCTATAAACGTTATAGCATAGGTATAAAAAAATCATACCTACATTTTGGGACAATAACCACGATCACCAAATGTCAGGAAAGTTTTTTTTTTTAATTTGTAAATATAAGGAACCATGAAAATTACCCTCAATAAGACTGTCCCCTTTGAATAAAATATGCATATATCGCACAAATATGCACCGATTTCTATAAACGTTATAGCCGGTATAAAAAATTCATACCTACAATTTGAGACCATAATCATTATCAGAAAACATCAGAAAGGTATTTTTTTTAATTTGCAAATACAGGGAACCACGAAAAATACCCACAATAAGACTGTCCCCGTGAATAAAATATGCATATATCGAAGAAATATGCACAGATTTTTATAAAAGTTACAACATCGGTGGAATAAAAACATACCTACAATTTGAGACCATAATCATTATCGGGAAATAACGGGAAAATATTTTTTTTTAATTTGCAAATATAGATAACCACGAAAAATACCCACAATAAGACAGTCCCCTGTGAATAAAATATGCATATATCGCACAAATATGCACCGATTTCTATAAACGTTATAGTAACAGTAAAAAAAATCATACCTACAATTTGAGGTCCTAATTATTATTAGAAAACATCGGGAAGGTATTTTTTTTTTAATTTGCAAATACAGGGAACCACGAAAAATACCCACAATAAGACTGTTCTCTGTGTATAAAATATGAATATATCGCACAAATACGCACAGATTTTTATAAACGTTATAGCATCGGTAGAAAAAAATCATACCTACAATTTAAGACTATAATTATTATCGGGAAATAGAAAGAAGTTTTTTTATTAATTTTCAAATACAGGGAACCACGAAAAATACCCACAATAAGACTGTCCCCTGTGTATAAAATATGAATATATCAAACAAATATGCACAGATTTTTATAAACGTTACAGCATCAGTGAAATAAAATCATACCTACAATTTGAGACCATAATTATTATCGGGAAATAACGGAGAGATATTTTTTTTAATTTGCAAATACAAGAACACACGAAAAATACCCACAATAAGACTGTCCCCTGTGAATAAAATATGCATATATCGCACAAATATGCACAGATTTCTATAAACGTTACAGCATCGGTAGAAAAAATCATACCTACATTTTGAGACAATAGTCACTATCCGGAAATGTCAGGAAAGTATTTTTTTAATTTGTAAATATAGGGAACAACGAAAAATACCCTCAATAAGACTGTCCCCTGTGAATAAAATATGTATATATCAAACAAATATGCACAGCTTTTTATAAACGTTACAGCATCGGTGGAATAAAATCATACCTACAATTTGAGACCATAAGCATTATCGGGAAATAACGGGAAGGAATTTTTTTTAATTTACAAATACAGGGAACCACGAAAAATACCCACAATAAGACTGTCTCCTGTGAATAAAATATGCATATATCGAACAAACATCCACAGATTTTTATTAACGTTATAGCATAGGTATAAAAAAATCATACCTACATTTTGGGACAATAATCACTATCAGGAAATGTCAGGAAAGTTTTTTTTTAATTTGCAAATATAAGGAAACACGAAAAATACCCTCAATAAGATTGTACCCTGTGAATAAAATATGCATATATCGAACATATATGCACAGATTTTTATAAACGTTACAGCATCGGTGGAATAAAATCATACCTACAATTTGAGACCATAATCATTATCGGGAAATAACGGGAAAATATTTTTTTTAATTTGCAAATACAGGGAAGCACGAAAAATACCCACAATAAGACTGTCCCCTGTGTATAAAATATGAATATATCAGACAAATATGCACAGATTTTTATAAACGTTATAGCATCGGTAGAAAAAAAATCATACCTACAATTTGAAACTATAATCACTATCGGCAAATGTCGGGAAAGTATTTTTTTTAATTTGTAAATATAGGGAACCACGAAAAATACCCACAATAAGACTGTCCCCTGTGTATAAAATATGCATATATCGAACAAATATGCACAGATTTTTATAAACGTTACAGCATCGGTAGAAAAAAATCATACCTACAATTTAAGTTTAGAATCATTATCGGGAAATAACAGGAAGGAATTTTTTTTAATTTGCAAATACAGGGAACCACGAAAAATACCTACAATAAGACTGTCCCCTGTGTATAAAATATAAATATATCGAACAAATATGCACAGCTTTTTATAAACGTTATAGCATCGGTAGAAAAAAAAACATACCTACGATTTGAAACTATAATCACTATCGGGAAATGTCGAGAAAGTATTTTTTTTAATTTGTAAATATAGGGAACCACGAAAAATGCCCACAATAAGACTGTCCCCTGTGTATAAAATATGCATATATCGAACAAATATGCACAGATTTTTATAAACGTCATAGCATCGGTGGAATGAAATCATACCTTCAATTTAAGACTAGAATCATTATCGGGAAGCATTATGAAGGTATTTTATTTTAATTTGCAAATACAGGGAACCACGAAAAATACCCACAATAAGACTGTCCCCTGTGTATCAAATATGAATATATCAAACAAATATGCACAGATTTTTATAAACGTTATAGCATCGGTAGAAAAAAAATCATACCTACAATTTGAAACTATAATCACTATCGGAAAATAACGGAAAGGAATTTTTTTTAATTTGCAAATACAGGGAACCGCGAAAAATACCCACAATAAGACTGTCCCCGTGAATAAAATATGCATATCTCAAAGAAATACGCACAGATTTCTATAAACGTTATAGCATAGGTACAAAAAAAACATACCTACATTTTGGGACAATAACCACTATCAGGAAATGTCAGGAAAGTTTTTTTTTAATTTGTAAATATAAGGAACCACGAAAAATACCCTCAATAAGACTGTCCCCTGTGAATAAAATATGCATATATCGCACAAATATGCACCGATTTCTATAAACGTTATAGCCGGTATAAAAAAATCATACCTACAATTTGCGACTTTAATCATTATCTGAAAATAACGGGAAGGAAATTTTTTTAATTTGCAAATACAGGGAAGCACGAAAAATACCCACAATAAGACTGTCCCCTGTGTATAAAATATGAATATATCAGACAAATATGCACAGATTTTTATAAACGTTATAGCATCGGTAGAAAAAAAATCATACCTACAATTTGAAACTATAATCACTATCGGCAAATGTCGGGAAAGTATTTTTTTTAATTTGTAAATATAGGGAACCACGAAAAATACCCACAATAAGACTGTCCCCTGTGTATAAAATATGCATATATCGAACAAATATGCACAGATTTTTATAAACGTTACAGCATCGGTAGAAAAAAATCATACCTACAATTTAAGTTTAGAATCATTATCGGGAAATAACAGGAAGGAATTTTTTTTAATTTGCAAATACAGGGAACCACGAAAAATACCTACAATAAGACTGTCCCCTGTGTATAAAATATAAATATATCGAACAAATATGCACAGCTTTTTATAAACGTTATAGCATCGGTAGAAAAAAAACATACCTACGATTTGAAACTATAATCACTATCGGGAAATGTCGAGAAAGTATTTTTTTTAATTTGTAAATATAGGGAACCACGAAAAATGCCCACAATAAGACTGTCCCCTGTGTATAAAATATGCATATATCGAACAAATATGCACAGATTTTTATAAACGTCATAGCATCGGTGGAATGAAATCATACCTTCAATTTAAGACTAGAATCATTATCGGGAAGCATTATGAAGGTATTTTATTTTAATTTGCAAATACAGGGAACCACGAAAAATACCCACAATAAGACTGTCCCCTGTGTATCAAATATGAATATATCAAACAAATATGCACAGATTTTTATAAACGTTATAGCATCGGTAGAAAAAAAATCATACCTACAATTTGAAACTATAATCACTATCGGAAAATAACGGAAAGGAATTTTTTTTAATTTGCAAATACAGGGAACCGCGAAAAATACCCACAATAAGACTGTCCCCGTGAATAAAATATGCATATCTCAAAGAAATACGCACAGATTTCTATAAACGTTATAGCATAGGTACAAAAAAAACATACCTACATTTTGGGACAATAACCACTATCAGGAAATGTCAGGAAAGTTTTTTTTAATTTGTAAATATAAGGAACCACGAAAAATACCCTCAATAAGACTGTCCCCTGTGAATAAAATATGCATATATCGCACAAATATGCACCGATTTCTATAAACGTTATAGCCGGTATAAAAAAATCATACCTACAATTTGCGACTTTAATCATTATCTGAAAATAACGGGAAGGAAATTTTTTTAATTTGCAAATACAGGGAACCACGAAAAATACCCACATAAGACTGTCCCCGTGAATAAAATATGCATATATCGAAGAAATATGCACAGATTTCTATAAACGTAATAGCATAGGTATAAAAAAATCATACCTACATTTTGGGACAATAACCACTATCAGGAAATGTCAGGAAAGTTTTTTTTTTAATTTGTAAATATAAGGAACCACGAAAAATACCCTCAATAAGATTGTCCCCTGTGAATAAAATATGCATATATCGCACAAATATGCACCGATTTCTATAAACGTTATAGCCGGTATAAAAAATTCATACCTACAATTTGAGACAATAATCATTATCAGAAAACATCTGAAAGGTATTTTTTTTAATTTGCAAATACAGGGAACCACGAAAAATACCCACAATAAGACTGTCCCCGTGAATAAAATATGCATATATCGAAGAAATATGCACAGATTTTTATAAACGTTACAACATCGGTGGAATAAAAACATACCTACAATTTGAGACCATAATCATTATCGGGAAATAACGTGAAAATATTTTTTTTTAATTTGCAAATATAGATAACCACGAAAAATACCCACAATAAGACTGTCCCCTGTGAATAAAATATGCATATATCGAACAAATATGCACAGATTTTTAGAAACATTATGGAATCGGGAGAAAAAAATCATACCTACATTTTGAGACAATAATCGCTATGGGGAAATGTCAGGAAAGTATTTTTTTTAATTGTAAATATAGGGAACAACGAACAATACCCTCTATACGACTGTCCCCTGTGAATAAAATATGCATATATCGCACAAATATGCACCGATTTCTATAAACGTTATAGTAACAGTAAAAGAAATTCATACCTACAATTTGAGGTCATAATTATTACCAGAAAACATCGGGAAGGTATTTTTTTTTTAATTTGCAAATACAGGGAACCACGAAATTACCCACAATAAGACTGTCCCCTGTGTATAAAATATGAATATATCAAACAAATATCAACAGATTTTTATAAACGTTATAGCATCGGTTAAAAAA
The DNA here is from genome assembly GCA_936439885.1 of Nowickia ferox. Taxonomy (NCBI): domain Eukaryota; kingdom Metazoa; phylum Arthropoda; class Insecta; order Diptera; family Tachinidae; genus Nowickia; species Nowickia ferox. Next base: position 47,716,686 of record OW387027.1, on the reverse strand, counting down.
AATCATACCTACAATTTAAGACTATAAGTATTATCGGAAAATAGAAAGAAGATTTTTTTTTAATTTTAAATACAATGAACCACGAAAAATACCCACATAAGACTGTCCCCGTGAATAAAATATGCATATATCGAAGAAATATGCACAGATTTCTATAAACGTAATAGCATAGGTATAAAAAAATCATACCTACATTTTGGGACAATAACCACTATCAGGAAATGTCAGGAAAGTTTTTTTTTTAATTTGTAAATATAAGGAACCACGAAAAATACCCTCAATAAGATTGTCCCCTGTGAATAAAATATGCATATATCGCACAAATATGCACCGATTTCTATAAACGTTATAGCCGGTATAAAAAATTCATACCTACAATTTGAGACAATAATCATTATCAGAAAACATCTGAAAGGTATTTTTTTTAATTTGCAAATACAGGGAACCACGAAAAATACCCACAATAAGACTGTCCCCGTGAATAAAATATGCATATATCGAAGAAATATGCACAGATTTTTATAAACGTTACAACATCGGTGGAATAAAAACATACCTACAATTTGAGACCATAATCATTATCGGGAAATAACGTGAAAATATTTTTTTTTTTTTTTTTTTTTTTTTTTTTTTTTTTTAATTTGCAAATATATCAGTTCTCGTTGTACCTTCATAGTGAACAGACGTAATAGCGGAATTTTTCTTACTTACATACTAAACAAAAAAAAATCATACAAAAAAATATTCGTAGTACATATTAACTTTGATAAATAAGCTTTTTTTTTGCTTTGCTAATATTTTTACATATAGAAATAACAAAAACAAAAAAAAACCGTAAACAAAAAAACACAGACAAAGTACCCTTGAGGAATACTCTATATGAGTATCTCAAATACAAATAATTGCGAAGTGAGTTATAACGGCAGAAATGCCTATTTTACTGTGAGTTCTGATGCTCTCAATGATAACAATAAAAATAACAAATCTGATGATAGACTTACTGTGAGTTCTGAAGCTCTTAATAAAAACAATAAAAATAAAAAATCTGATGATAGACTTTCTCTAACGGCAAAGCCGCATTTTCGTCAGCGATCAACTTCGCTTTGTCCAATGCCATCTAGTGATTCGTTAACATTACCGTTGCCCAGTACCTCTACATTTAACTCAGCAATATCATCCGCTTCGGGCTCGTGGTCATCACTTAACCCTGTTTTCACTATAGGTAAGAGTAGCCAAAAACCCAAGGTCCAAGTCGGAATGGACAGATATATAACTGTGGTAAAGCGAGGGCGAAGCCCAAAATCTTCTAAAATTTCATCTGCTCCAAAGATCTCTAGGGATAACAGCGCATCATCTACTAATCGCCAAAACCGTTTTAAAATATTGCAAGACGACAACGACAAACCCGCTGAATCTGCGAACAAAGCCTCCAAGCCGCCTCCAATCTATTTAAGAGAAAAAAACTCAAACGCTCTTATTAAAAAATTAATTTCGGTAATTGGTGAGAATAAATTTCACATTGTTCCAATAAAACGTGGTAGCATTGATGAAACGAAAATTCAAATTTATGCAGAAAAAGATTTTCGCACAATGGTTTCGGAATTTGAAAAAAGTAAAACAAATTTCTACACATACCAGCTCAAGAGTGCTAAAGGTCTGCAGATCGTATTGAAGGGCATAGATTCCTATGTCGCTCCCGAAGAAATAAAAGATGCACTCGTCCTCCAGGGATTTAAGGTAAAAAATGTATCGAATATAATAAATAGGGAAAAGATACCCCAACCTCTATTTCGCAAATGATATAAAATTGAGAAAAAATGAGACGCACCCAATTTATAATCTAAAATATCTTTTATACCGAAAAATAACAGTTGAAGAACCACATAAGCGTTCTGGACCTGTACAGTGCCATAATTGTCAAGAATATGGCCATACAAAAACTTACTGCAATTTACCTACTGTTTGTGTTGTGTGCGGCGAATTACACGGCACTGCTAGTTGCAATAAGCCAAAAAATCAAAGTGATAAAAAATGCAGCAATTGTGGAGGTAATCACACCGCTAACTACAGAGGTTGTCCTGTGTACTCTTTCGTCAAACAGACTATGGGGCAAAAACCTAAATTAGCTCCAGCCCAATTAGCAAACGCTTTATCCGCCACTATTGCGCAAGTGAGCCAACCAGTTACTTCCCGTGTATCGTATGCCGATGCTGCTAAGACAAATTTTATTCCTACTCAAAATGTTTCACCACCAAATAATTCAACAAATACAAACTCAAGCTTTAATTTCAATCGCCTTGAAGCTACTATTGATAATCTGGTGCAAACTATAAATAATTTTACAACAAATATGACTAGCATGATGCAAGAAATGCTGCGAATGCAGAATACACTGCTTCAAGCATTAGTTAAAAAACCATGAACACGTTAAAAATATGTTTCTGGAACGCAAACGGCATTCGCCAACAAAAATGAACTTGAGCACTTCCTCACGGAAAAAAATATTGATATAATGTTGGTCTCAGAGACTCATTTGACTTCGAGAAGTATTTTTAAAATTTCAGGCTACACCTTATATGATTCAAAGGACCCAAGAGGAAGAGCATGCGGTGGATCAGCAATTCTAATAAGGTCAAAACTCAAGCATTATATTATTGACAACATTTCTGAAGAACATCTACAAGCAACGAATATTTGTATTGAAAATTTTTGCACTAATTTTGTAATATCATCAATTTACTCCCCTCCCAGATTCGCAATTACTGAAGATCAATACAAGGATTTCTTCAAATCTCTTGGCCCTTGTTTCGTAGCAGCTGGGGACTATAATGCCAAACATACGTTCTGGGGTTCGCGTCTTATCACACCCAGAGGTCGAGCGTTGTTCAACACAATTTCAAAAATGGGCTTGGACGTCATTTCGAGTGGGGAGCCCACTTACTGGCCTACTGACATACAAAAAATTCCGGATGTTATAGATTTTGGAGTCATGAAAAATATTTCTAGGGATTTAATTCAAGTTGAAGCTTCTCTAGATCTCTCGTCCGACCACTCTCCCACGATCGTTTCAATTTGTAGCCCATTAAGAAGTGACTTACCTCATCCTTATGTGAAGATGATAAATCGTGTTAATTGGCTGGGATTCAAAAAATATCTTAGTACTCATTGCACAGAAAATATTACGCTAAGAACACCCGATGATATTGAATCTAATATTACCAACCTAAATGAAAATATTAAACAGGCTGCTGAACATGCCACTACCTCCCATCCGCGGACTGGGTTTAATAGAATTTATTCTACTGATATTGAACGTCTCGTGTGTGAAAAAAGAAGAGCTAGAAGGGAATGGCAACAGCACAGATCACCTCAACATAAAAATAGGTTTAAAGAGTGCACTAAACGACTCCAAGAGTTGCTTGCATTTGAAAAAACTGCATCTCTTAAAAATTATCTGGAAGGTCTTGATGTCACACCAGCATCTAATTACTCTTTGTGGCGCGCTGCTAGAAAGCTTAAAACACCCGTCGAGTTTAAACCACCTCTGCGCACATCTACCGGAGATTGGGCAAGAAGCGACTATGAAAAAGGTAAATTATTTGCTGAGCATTTAAAATCCGTATTTACCCCAAACTCATGTACTGGTGCTGTTGATTTGCCGAGTGTAGTTGCGCTACCCCCTCGACCCATAAAATTTAAGACGCGTGATGTACAAAAACTAATTGCTGAACTCAACCCGAAAAAAGCTCCGGGTATTGATGAAATTAGTAACCAGATGCTGATGAAGTTGCCTCGTATTGCAATTAGAATCCTGTTATTCATTTTTAATGCCATTTTACGTCTGGAATATTATCCAAACAGCTGGAAGCTTGCCAAGGTTAAAATGATTCCAAAGCCGGGCAAAGATCTTACCAAGGCCGAGTCATATAGGCCAATAAGTTTACTGTCAACAATCTCAAAGCTCTTTGAAAAGTTACTCATGATAAAATTGTCCCCAATTCTAACTGATAATGAGTGCATACCGGACCATCAATTTGGTTTTAGAAGTCAGCATAGCACCATTGAACAAACTCATAGATTGGTTCAATTTATACGAAAAACTTTTGAAGAAAAAAAGTATTGCTCTGCGCTGTTTATTGACGTTTCTCAGGCATTTGATAAAGTGTGGCATGAAGGCCTAATTTTAAAATTAAAGACTTACTTACCGATAAACATTCTAAATCTTTTGGAAAGTTACATTATTGCAAGGAAATTCACTGTTGTAGAAGGAGACTTTATGAGTATGCCTGAAACAATCTCATCCGGTGTGCCACAGGGGAGTATACTGGGGCCAGTTTTGTATTTGATTTATACTTGTGATATGCCTTTGAGCAGTAATATTCACACATCTACATTTGCCGATGATACAGCCTGCCTTAGTATGCACGAAAACCCTCACGAGGCTTCCCGATATCTTCAGCAACATATTACCCAGCTAGAACTATGGTTAAACAGGTGGAGAATAAAGGTAAACGAACAGAAGTGTGCTCAGGTAACATTTACCCTACGAAAAGAAACTTGTTCCCCCATTACAATCAATAATCAAATTGTTCCTCAAAATTTACAAGTGAAATACCTTGGTATACACCTTGATCGAAGGCTTACATGGAAACACCACATTGACTCTAAGCTAACGCAAATGAAACTTAAACTAACTCAGATACATTGGCTGATTGGTAGAAATTCAACCCTCAGTCTAGATTGTAAACTTTTGATATACAAGTCGCTTTTAAAACCTATATGGTGCTACGGAATTCAGCTATGGGGTACTGCTTCAGCTTCAAATATAGAAAAAATTCAACGAAGGCAAAACAAAATTTTACGGATAATAACATCGGCTCCATGGTACATAAGAAATTCAAATTTACATCGTGATTTGAATATGCCACAAGTAACTGAAGAAATTGCAAAATACGCAGGCAAATATCTTACAAAACTCGAGTCTCATCCTAATCCGCTTGCTCGTAATATCTTGAATTTTACTGGTCACATCCGCTTAAAAAAGAGGGACACAAGGGCTCTAATACTCAACACTCCAGAAGAAACTGCTTGAAAATACTTTTGTTTTTGCTTATCACTACTTATGTATTATTAATAACTATCACTAAGTTTATGTCCGACACTGGTCGGGCCTAATTAATTATATTTAGATTTAAGATTTGAATAATTATTGTTAGTTCATATTTGAAGATACAATAAATAAATATATGTACTAAAAAAAAAAAAAAAAAAAAAATTTGCAAATATAGATAACCACGAAAAATACCCACAATAAGACTGTCCCCTGTGAATAAAATATGCATATATCGAACAAATATGCACAGATTTTTAGAAACATTATGGAATCGGGAGAAAAAAATCATACCTACATTTTGTGACAATAATCGCTATGGGGAAATGTCAGGAAAGTATTTTTTTTAATTGTAAATATAGGGAACAACGAACAATACCCTCAATACGACTGTCCCCTGTGAATAAAATATGCATATATCGCACAAATATGCACCGATTTCTATAAACGTTATAGTAACAGTAAAAGAAATTCATACCTACAATTTGAGGTCATAATTATTACCAGAAAACATCGGGAAGGTATTTTTTTTTTAATTTGCAAATACAGGGAACCACGAAAAGTACCCACAATAAGACTGTCCCCTGTGTATAAAATATGAATATATCAAACAAATATCAACAGATTTTTATAAACGTTATAGCATCGGTTAAAAAAAATCATACCTACAATTTAAGACTATAATTATTATCGGAAAATAGAAAGAAGATTTTTTTTTAATTTTAAATACAATGAACCACGAAAAATACCCACAATAAGACTGTCCCCTGTGAATAAAATATGCATATATCGCACAAATATGTACCGATTTCTATAAGCTTTATAGCAACGGTAGAAGAAATTCATACCTACAATTTGAGAGCATATTTATTATCAGAAAACATCGGGAAGGTATTTTTTTTTTAATTTGCAAATACAGGGAACCACGAAAAATACCCACAATAAGACTGTCCCCTGTGTATAAAAAATGCATATATCGAACAAATATTCACAGATTTTTATAAACGTTACAGCATCTGTAGGAAAAAATCATACCCACAATTTAAGATTAGAATCATTATCGGGAAAGAACGGGAAGGAATTTTTTTTAATTTGCAAATACAGGGAACCACGAAAAATACCCACAATAACACTGTCCCCTGTGTATAAAATATGAATATATCGAACAAATATCCACAGATTTTTATATATATCGAACAAATATGCACAGATTTTTATAAACGTTACAGCATCGGTAGAAAAAAATCATACCTACAATTTAATATTAGAATCATTATCGGGAAATAACGGGAAGGATTTTTTTTTAATTTGCAAATACAGGGAACCACGAAAAATACCCACAATAAGACTGTCCCCTGTGAATAAAATATGCATATATCGCACAAATATGCACCGATTTCTATAAACGTTATAGTAACAGTAAAAGAAATTCATACCTACAATTTGAGGTCATAATTATTATAAGAAAACATCGGGAAGGTATTTTTTTTTTAATTTGCAAATACAGGGAACCACGAAAAATACCCACAATAAGACTGTCCCCTGTGTATAAAATATGAATATATCAAACAAATATGCACAGCTTTTTATAAACGTTACAGCATCGGTGGAATAAAATCATACCTACAATTTGAGACCATAAGCATTATCGGGAAATAACGGGAAGTTTTTTTTTTTATTTGCAAATACAGGGAACCACGAAAAATACCCACAATAAGACTGTCCCATGTGAATAAGTGAATAAAATATGCATATATCGAACAAATATGCACAGTATTTTATTAACGTTACAGCATCGGTAGAAAAAAATCATACCTACAATTTTAGACTATAGTCATTATCGGGAAATAACGGGAAGGAATTTGCTTTAATTTGCAAATACAGGGAACCACGAAAAATACCCACAATAAGACTGTCTCCTGTGAATAAAATATGCATATATCGAACAAACATCCACAGATTTTTATTAACGTTATAGCATCTGTAGAAAAAATCATACCTACATTTTAAGACCATAATCATTATCGGGAAAAAACGGGAAAATATTTTCTTTAATTTGCAAATACAGATAACCACGAAAAATACCCACAATAAGACTGTCCCCGTGAATAAAATAAGCATATATCGAAGAAATATGCACAGATTTTATAAACGTTACAGCATCGGTGGAATAAAATCATACCTACAATTTGAGACCATAAGCATTATTGGGAAATAACGGGAAGATATTTTTTTTAATTTGCAAATACAGGGAACCACGAAAAATACCCACAATAAGACTGTCCCCTGTGAATAAAATATGCATACATCGCAGAAATATGAACAGATTTCTATAAACGTTACAGCATCGGTAGAAAAAAATCATACCAACATTTTGAGACATTAATCACTATCAGGAAATGTCAGGAAAGTATTTTTTTAATTTGTAAATATAGGGAACAACGAAAAATACCCTCAATAAGTTTGTCCCCTGTGAATAAAAAATGCATATATCACACTAATATGCACCGATTTCTATAAACGTTATAGTAACAGTAGAATAAATTCATACCTCCAAATTGAAGTCATAATTATTATTAGAAAACATCGGGAAGGTATTTTTTTTTTAATTTGCAAATACAGGGAACCACGAAAAATACCCACAATAAGACTGTCCCCTGCATATAAAATATGAATATATCAAACAAATATCCATAGATTTTTATAAATATTATAGCATCGGTAGAAAAAAATCGTACCTACAATTTAAGGCTATAATTATTATCGGGAAATAGAAAGAAGATTTTTTTTTAATTTTCAAATACAGGGAACAACGAAAAATACCCACAATAAGACTGTCCTCCTTGAATAAAATATGCATATATCGCACAAATATGTACCGATTTCTATAAGCGTTATAGCAACGGTAGAAGAAATTCATACCAACAATTTGAGACCATAATTATTATCAGAAAACATCGGGAAGGTATTTTTTTTTTAATTTGCAAATACAGGGAACCACGAAAAATACCCACAATAAGACTGTCCCCTGTGAATTAAATATGCATATATCGCACAAATATGCACAGATTTCTATAAACGTTACAGCATCGGTAGAGAAAATCATACCTACATTTTGAGACAATAATCACTATCGGGAAATGTCAGGAAAGTATTTTTTTTAATTTGTAAATATAGGGAACAACGAAAAATACCCTCAATAAGACTGTCCCCTGTGAATAAAATATGTATATATCAAACAAATATGCACAGATTTTGATAAACGTTACAGCATCGGTGAACTAAAATCATACCTACAATTTGAGACCATAAGCATTATCGAGAAATAACGGGAAGATATTTTTTTTAATTTGCAAATACAGGGAACCACGAAAAATACCCACAATAAGACTGTCCCCTGTGAATAAGTGAATAAAATATGCATATATCGAACAAATATGCACAGTATTTTATTAACGTTACAGCATCGGTAGAAAAAAATCATACCTACAATTTTAGACTATAATCATTATCGGGAAATAACGGGAAGGATTTTTTTTTAATTTGCAAATACAGGGAACCACGAAAAATACCCACAATAAGACTAACTCCTGTGAATAAAATATGCATATATCGAACAAATATCCACAGATTTTTATTAACGTTATAGCATCTGTAGAAAAAATCATACCTACAATTTGAGACCATAATCATTATCGGGAAATAACGGGAAAATTTTTTTTTAATTTGCAAATTCAGATAACCGCGAAAAATACCCACAATAATACTGTCCCCTGTGAATAAAATATGAATATATCGAACAAATATGCACAGATTTTTAGAAACGTTATAGCATCGGTAGAAAAAAATCATACCTACATTTTGAGACAATAATCGCTATCGGGAAATGTCAGGAAAGTATTTTTTTAATTTGTAAATATATGGAACAACGAAAAATACCCTCAATAAGACTGTCCCCTGTGAATAAAATATGCATATATCAAACAAATATGCACAGATTTTTATTAACGTTACAGCATCGGTAGAAAAAAATCATACCTACAATTTGAGGCTCTAATTATTATCGGAAAATAACGGGAAGGAATTTTTTTTAATTTGCCAATATAGGGAATCGCGAAAAATACCCACAATAAGACTGTCCCCTGTGAATAAAATATGCATATATCGCACAAATATGCACCGATTTCTATAAATGTTATAGCCGGTAGAAAAAATTCATACCTACAATTTGAGACTATAATCATTATCGGGAAATAACGGGAAGATATTTTTTTTAATTTGCAAATACAGGGAACCACGAAAAATACCCACAATAAGACTGTCCCCTGTGAATTAAATATGCATACATCGCACAAATATGCAGAGATTTCTATAAACGTTACAGCATCGGTGGAAAAAAATTATACCTACATTTTGAGACAATAATCACTATCAGGAAATGTCAGGAAAGTATTTTTTTAATTTGTAAATATAGGGAAGAACGAAAAATACCCTCAATAAGACTGTCCCCTCTGAATAAAATATGCATATATCGAACAAATATGCACAGCTTTTTTAAAATGTTACAGCACCGGTAGAAGAAATTCATACCAACAATTTGAGACCATAATTATTATCAGAAAATAACGGGAAGGAATTTTTTTTAATTTGCAAATACAGGGAATCGCGAAAAATACCCACAATAAGACTGGCCCCTGTGAATAAAATATGTATATATCAAACAAATATGCACAGATTTTGATAAACGTTACAGCATCGGTGAAATAGAATCATACCTACAATTTGAGACCATAAGCATTATCGGGAAATAACGGGAAGATATTTTTTTTAATTTGCAAATACAGGGAACCACGAAAAATACCCACAATAAGACTGTCCCCTGTGAATAAGTGAATAAAATATGCATATATCGAACAAATATGCACAGTATTTTATTAAGGTTACAGAATCGGTAGAAAAAAATCATACCTACAATTTCAGACTATAATCATTATCGGGAAATAACGGGAAGGAATTTTTTTTAATTTGCAAATACAGGGAACCACGAAAAATACCCACAATAAGACTAACTTCTGTGAATAAAATATGCATATATCGAACAAATATCCACAGATTTTTATTAACATTATAGCATCTGTAGAAAAAATCATACCTACAATTTGAGACCATAATCATTATCGGGAAATAACGGGAAAATTTTTTTTTTAATTTGCAAATACGGATAACCACGAAAAATACCCACAATAATACTGTCCCCTGTGAATAAAATATGAATATATCGAACAAATATGCACAGATTTTTAGAAACGTTATAGCATCGGTAGAAAAAAATCATACCTACATTTTGAGGCAATAATCGCTATCGGGAAATGTCAGGAAAGTATTTTTTTAATTTGTAAATATATGGAACAACGAAAAATACCCTCAATAAGACTGTCCCCTGTGAATAAAATATGCATATATCGAACAAATATGCACAGACTTTTATTAAAGTTACAGCATCGGTAGAAAAAAATCATACCTACAATTTGAGACTCTAATTATTATCGGAAAATAACGGGAAGGAATTTTTTTTAATTTGCAAATACAGGGAATCGCGAAAAATACCCACAATAAGACTGGCCCCTGTGAATAAAATATACATATATCGCACAAATATGCACCGATTTCTATAAACGTTATAGCCGGTAGAAAAAATTCATACCTACAATTTGAGACTATAATCATTATCGGGAAATAACGGGAAGATATTTTTTTTAATTTGCAAATACAGGGAACCACGAAAAATACCCACAATAAGACTGTCCCCTGTGAATAAAATATGCATACATCGCATAAATATGCACAGATTTCTATAAACGTTACAGCATCGGTAGAAAAAAATCATCCCAACATTTTGAGACAATAATCACTATCAGGAAATGTAAGGAATGTATTTTTTAATTTGTAAATATAGGGAACAACGAAAAATACCCTCAATAAGACTGTTCCTTGTGAATAAAATATGCATATATCGCACAAATATGCACCGATTTCTATAAACGTTATAGTAACAGTAGAAGAAATTCATACCTACAATTTGAAGTCATAATTATTATTAGAAAACATCGGGAAGGTATTTTTTTTTTAATTTTCAAATACAGGGAACCACAAAAAATACCCACAATAAGACTGTCCCCTGTGAATAAAATATGCATATATCGCACAAATATGTACCGATTTCTATAAGCGTTATAGCAACGGTAGAAAAATTCATACCTACAATTTGAGACCATAATTATTATCAGAAAACATCGGGAAGGTATTTTTTTTTTTAATTTGCAAATACTGGGAACCACGAAAAATACCCACAATAAGACTGTTCCCTGTGTATAGAATATGAATATATCGAACAAATATGCACAGATTTTTATAAACGTTATAGTATCGGTAGAAAAAATCATACCTACAATTTAAGACTATAATTATTATTGGGAAATAGAAAGAAGTTTTTTTTTTAATTTTCAAATACAGGGAACCACGAAAAATACCCACAATAAGACTGTCCCCTGTGTATAAAATATGAATATATCAAACAAATATGCAAAGCTTTTTATAAACGTTACAGCATCAGTGAAATAAAATCATACCTACAATTTGAGATCATAATCATTATCGGGAAATAACGGAGAGATATTTTTTTTAATTTGCAAATACAAGAAAACACGAAAAATACCCACAATAAGACTATCCCCTGTAAATAAAATATGCATATATCGCACAAATATGCACAGATTTCTATAAACGTTACAGCATCGGTAGAAAAAATCATACCTACATTTTGAGACAATAATCACTATCGGGAAATGTCAGGAAAGTATTTTTTTAATTTGTAAATATAGGGAACAACGAAAAATACCCTCAATAAGACTCTCCCCTGTGAATAAAATATGTATATATCAAACAAATATGCACAGATTTTTATAAACGTTACAGCATCGGTGGAATAAAATCATACCTACAATTTGAGACCATAAGCATTATCGGGAAATAACGGGAAGATATTTTTTTTAATTTGCAAATACAGGGAACCACGAAAAATTCCCACAATAAGACTGTCCCCTGTGAATAAGTGAATAAAATATGCATATATCGAACAAATATGCACAGTATTTTATTAACGTTACAGCATCAGTAGAAAAAAATCATACCTACAATATGAGACTATAATTATTATCGGAAAATAACGGGAAGGAATTTTTTTTAATTTGAAAAAAGAGGGAACCACGAAAAAAACCCACAATAAGACTGTCCCCTGTAAATCAAATATGCATATAACGAACAACTATTCACAGATTTCTATAACCGTTATAGCATAAGTATAAAAAAATCATACCTACATTTTGGGACAATAATGACTATCAGGAAATGTCAGGAAAGTTTTTTTTGAATTTGTAAATAAAAGGAACCACGAAAAATACCCTCAATAAGACTGTCCCCTGTGAATAAAATATGCATATATCGAACAAATATGCACAGATTTTTAAAAACGTTACAGCACCGGTAGAAAAAAATCATACCTATAATTTGAGACTATAATCATTATCGGGAAATAACAGGAAGGTATTTTTTTTAATTTGCAAATACAGGGAACCACGAAAAATACCTTCAATAAGACTGTCCCCTGTAAATAAAATATCCATATATCGCACAAATATGCACAGATTTCTATAAACGTTACAGCATCGGTAGAAAAAAATCATACCTACAATTTAAGTTTAGAATCATTATCGGGAAATAACAGGAAGGAATTTTTTTTAATTTGCAAATACAGGGAACCACGAAAAATACCCACAATAAGACTGTCTCCTGTGAATAAAATATACATATATCGAACAAATATGCACAGATTTTTATTAACGTTAAAGCATCGGTAGAAAAAAATCATACCTACAATTTGAGACTATAATCATTATCGGAAAATAACGGGAAGGCATTTTTTTTAATTTGCAAATACAGGGAACCACGAAAAATACCCACAATAAGACTGTCCCCTGTGTATAAAATATAAATATATCGAACAAATATGCACAGCTTTTTATAAACGCTATAGCATCGGTAGAAAAAAAATCATACCTACGATTTGAAACTATAATCACTATCGGGAAATGTCGGGAAAGTATTTTTTTTAATTTGTAAATATATGGAACCACGAAAAATGCCCACAATAAGACTGTCCCCTGTGTATAAAATATGCATATATCGAACAAATATGCACAGATTTTTATAAACGTCATAGCATCGGTGGAATGAAATCATACCTTCAATTTAAGACTAGAATCATTATCGGGAAGCATTGGGAAGGTATTTTATTTTAATTTGCAAATACAGGGAACCACGAAAAATACCTACAATAAGACTGTCCCCTGTGAATCAAATATGAATATATCGAACAAATATGCACAGATTTTTATAAACATTACAGCATCGGTAGAAAAAAATCATACCTACTATTTGAGACTATAATCATTATCGGAAAATAACGGGAAGGAATTTTTTTTAATTTGCAAATACAAGGAACCACGAAAAATACCCACAATAAGATTAAAATGAATAAAATATGCATATATCGAACAAATATGCACAGATTTTTATTAACGTTACAGCATCGGTAGAAACAAATAATACCTACAATTTGAGACTATAATTATTATCGGAAAATAACGGGAAGGAATTTTCTTTAATTTGCACATACAGGGAACCACGAAAAATACCTTCAATAAGACTGTCCTCTGTGAATAAAATATGCATATATCGCACAAATATGCACCGATTTCTATAAACGTTATAGTAATAGTAAAAGAAATTCATACCTACAATTTGAGGTCCTAATTATTACCAGAAAACATCGGGAAGGTATTTTTTATTTAATTTGCATATACAGGGAACTACGAAAAATACCCACAATAAGACTGTCCCCTGTGTATAAAATATGAATATATCAAACAAATATCCACAGATTTTTATAAACGTTATAGCATCGGTAGAAAAAAATCATACCTACAATTTAAGACTATAATTATTATCGGAAAATAGAAAGAAGATTTTTTTTTTAATTTTCAAATACAGGGAACCACGAAAAATACCCACAATAAGACTGTCCCCTGTGAATAAAATATGCATATATCTCACAAATATGTACCGATTTCTATAAGCGTTATAGCAACGGTAGAAGAAATTCATACCTACAATTTGAGACCATAATTATTATCAGAAAACATCGGGAAGGTATTTTTTTTTTTAATTTCCAAATACAGGGAACCAAGAAAAATACCCACAATAAGACTGTTCCTGTGTATAAAATATGAATATATCGAACAAATATGCACAGCTTTTTATAAACGTTATAGCATCGGTAGAAAAAAATCATAACTTCAATTTAAGACTATAATTATTATCGGGAAATAGAAAGATTTTTTTTTTAATTTTCAAATACAGGGAACCACGAAAAATACCCACAATAAGACTGTCCCCTGTGTATAAAATATGAATATATCAAACAAATATGCACAGATTTTTATAAGCGTTACAGCATCAGTGAAATAAAATCATACCTACAATTTGAGACCATAATCATTATCGGGAAATAACGGAAAGATATTTTTTTTAATTTGCAAATACAGGGAACCACGAAAAATACCCGCAATAAGACTGTCCCCTGTGAATAAAATATGCATATATCAAACAAATATGCACAGATTTCTATAAACGTTAAAGCATAGGTATAAAATAATCATACCTACATGTTGGAATAATAATCACTATTAGGAAATGTCAGGAAAGTTTTTTTTTAATTTGCAAATATAAGGAACCACGAAAAATACCCTCAATAAGATTGTCCCCTGTGAATAAAATATGCATATATCGAACAAATATGCACAGATTTTTATAAACGTTACAGCATCGGTGGAATAAAATCATACCTACAATTTGAGACCATAATCATTATCGGGAAATAACGGGAAAATATTTTTTTTAATTTGCAAATACAGGGAAGCACGTAAAATACCCACAATAAGACTGTCCCCTGTGTATAAAATATGAATATATCAAACAAATATGCACCGATTTTTATAAACGTTATAGCATCGGTAGAAAAAAAATCATACCTACAATTTGAAACTATAATCACTATCGGGGAATGTCGGGAAAGTATTTTTTTATTTTGTAAATATAGGGAACCACGAAAAATACCCACAATAAAACTGTCCCCTGTGTATAAAATATGCATATATCGAACAATATGCACAGATTTTTATAAACGTTATAGCATCGGTAGAATGAAATCATACCTTCAATTTAAGATAAATCATTATCGGGAAGCATTGGGAAGTTATTTTTTTTTTAATTTGCAAATACAGGGAACCACGAAAAATACCCACAATAAGACTGTCCCCTGTGTATAAAATATGAATATATCAAACAAATATGCACAGATTTTTATAAACGTTATAGCATCGGTAAAAAAAAAATCATACCTACAATTTGAGACTATAATCATTATCGGAGAATAACGGGAAGGAATTTTTTTTAATTTGCAAATACATCGAACCACGAAAAATACCCACAATAAGACTGTCCCCTGTGAATAAAATATGCATATATCGCACAAATATGCACCGATTTCTATAAACGTTATAGCCAGTAGAAAAAAATCATACCTACAATTTAAGACTATAACCACTATCGGGAAATGTCGGGAAAGTATTTTTTTAATTTGTAAATATAGGGAACCACGAAAAATACCCACAATAAGACTGTCCCCTGTGTATAAAAAAATGCATATATCGAACAAATATGCACAGATTTTTATAAACGTTACAGCATCTGTAGAAAAAAATCATACCTACAATTTAAGATTAGAATCATTATCGGGAAAGAACGGGAAGGAATTTTTTTTAATTTGCAAATACAGGGAACCACGAAAAATACCCACAATAAGACTGTCCCCTGTGTATAAAATATAAGTATATCGAACAAATATGCACAGCTTTTTATAAACGTTATAGCATCGGTAGAAAAAAAATCATACCTACAATTTAAAACTATAATCACTATCGGGAAAAGTCGGGAAAGTATTTTTTTAATTTGTAAATATAGGGAACCACGAAAAATACCCACAATAAGACTGTCCCCTGTGTATAAAAAATGCATATATCGAACAAATATGCACAGATTTTTATAAACGTTACAGCATCTGTAGAAAAAAATCATACCTACAATTTAAGATTATTATCATTATCGGGAAAGAACGGGAAGGAATTTTTTTTAATTTGCAAATACAGGGAACCACGAAAAATACCCACAATAAGACTGTCCCCTGTGTATAAAATATGCATATATCGAACAAATATGCACAGGTTTTTATAAACGTTATAGCATCGGTGGAATGAAATCATACCTTCAATTTAAGACTAGAATCATTATCGGGAAGCATTGGGAAGGTATTTTTTTTAAATTTGCAAATACAGGGAACCACGAAAAATACCCACAATAAGACTGTCCCCTGTGTATAAAATATGAATATATCGAACAAATATCCACAGATTTTTATATATATCGAACAAATATGCACAGATTTTTATAAACGTTACAGCATCGGTAGAAAAAAATCATACCTACAATTTAAGATTAGAATCATTATCGGGAAATAACGGGAAAGAATTTTTTTTAATTTGCAAATACAGGGAACCACGAAAAATATCCACAATAAGACTGTCCCCTGTGTATAAAATATGAATATATCAAACAAATATGCACAGATTTTTATAAACGTTATAGCATCGGTAGAAAAAAAATCATACCTACAATTTGAGACTATAACCATTATCGGAAAATAACGGGAAGGAATTTTTTTTAATTTGCAAATACATCGAACCACGAAAAATACCCACAATAAGACTGTCCCCTGTGAATAAAATATGCATATATCGAAAAAATATGCACAGCTTTTTATAAACGTTATAGCATCGGTAGAAAAAAAATCATACCTACAATTTGAAACTATAATCACTATCGGGAAATGTCGGGAAAGTATTTTTTTATTTGTAAATATAGGGAACCACGAAAAATACCCACAATAAGACTGTCCCCTGTGTATAAAAAATGCATATATCGAACAAATATGCACAGATTTTTATAAACGTTACAGCATCTGTAGAAAAAAATCATACCTACAATTTAAGATTAGAATCATTATCGGGAAAGAACGGGAAGGAATTTTTTTTAATTTGCAAATACAGGGAACCACGAAAAATACCCACAATAAGACTGTCCCCTGTGTATAAAATATGCATATATCGAACAAATATGCACAGGTTTTTATAAACGTTTTAGCATCGGTGGAATGAAATCATACCTTCAATTTAAGACTAGAATCATTATCGGGAAGCATTGGGAAGGTATTTTTTTTTAATTTGCAAATACAGGGAACCACGAAAAATACCCACAATAAGACTGTCCCCTGTGAATAAAATAATGCATATATCGCACAAATATGTACCGATTTCTATAAGCGTTATAGCAACGGTAGAAGGAATTCATACCTACAATTTTAGACCATAATTATTATCAGAAAACATCGGGAAGGTATTTTTTTTTTTAATTTCCAAATACAGGGAACCAAGAAAAATACCCACAATAAGACTGTTCCTGTGTATAAAATATGAATATATCGAACAAATATGCACAGCTTTTTATAAACGTTATAGCATCGGTAGAAAAAAATCATACCTACAATTTAAGACTATAACTATTATCGGGAAATAGAAAGATTTTTTTTTTAATTTTCAAATACAGGGAACCACGAAAAATACCCACAATAAGACTGTCCCCTGTGTATAAAATATGAATATATCAAACAAATATGCACAGATTTTTATAAGCGTTACAGCATCAGTGAAATAAAATCATACCTACAATTTGAGACCATAATCATTATCGGGAAATAACGGAAAGATATTTTTTTTAATTTTCAAATACAGGGAACCACGAAAAATACCCACAATAAGACTGTCCCCTGTGTATAAAATATGAATATATCAAACAAATATGCACAGATTTTTATAAACGTTACAGCATCGGTGGAATAAAATCATACCTACAATTTGAGATTAGAATCATTATCGGGAAAGAACGGGAAGGAATTTTTTTTAATTTGCAAATACAGGGAACCACGAAAAATACCCACAATAAGACTGTCCCCTGTGTATAAAATATGCATATATCGAACAAATATACACAGATTTTTATAAACGTTAACGCATCGGTTGAATGAAATCATACCTTCAATTTAAGACTAGAATCATTATCGGGAAGCATTGGGAAGTTATTTTTTTTTTTTAATTTGCAAATACAGGGAACCACGAAAAATACCCACAATAAGACTGTCCCCTGTGTATAAAATATGAATATATCAAACAAATATGCACAGATTTTTATAAACGTTATAGCATCGGTAGAAAAAAAATCATACCTACAATTTGAGACTATAATCATTATCGGAAAATAACGGGAAGGAGTTTTTTTTAATTTGCAAATACATCGAACTACGCAAAATACCCACAATAAGACTGTCCCCTGTGAATAAAATATGCATATATCGAAAAAATATGCACAGCTTTTTATAAACGTTATAGCATCGGTAGAAAAAAAATCATACCTACAATTTGAAACTATAATCACTATCGGGAAATGTCGGGAAAGTATTTTTTTAATTTGTAAATATAGGGAACCACGAAAAATACCCACAATAAGACTGTCCCCTGTGTATAAAAAATGCATATATCGAACAAATATGCACAGATTTTTATAAACGTTACAGGATCTGTAGAAAAAAATCATACCTACAATTTAAGATTAGAATCATTATCGGGAAAGAACGGGAAGGAATTTTTTTTAATTTGCAAATACAGGGAACCACGAAAAATACCCACAATAAGACTGTCCCCTGTGTATAAAATATGCATATATCGAACAAATATGCACAGGTTTTTATAAACGTTATAGTATCGGTGGAATGAAATCATACCTTCAATTTAAGACTAGAATCATTATCGGGAAGCATTGTGAAGGTATTTTTTTTTAATTTGCAAGTACAGGGAACCACGAAAAATACTCACAATAAGACTGTCCCCTGTGAATAAAATATGCATATATCGCACAAATATGTACCGATTTCTATAAGCGTTATAGCAACGGTAGAAGAAATTCATACCTACAATTTGAGACCATAATTATTATCAGAAAACATCGGGAAGGTATTTTTTTTTTAATTTCCAAATACAGGGAACCAAGAAAAATACCCACAATAAGACTGTTCCTGTGTATAAAATATGAATATATCGAACAAATATGCACAGCTTTTTATAAACGTTATAGCATCGGTAGAAAAAAATCATACCTACAATTTAAGACTATAACTATTATCGGGAAATAGAAAGATTTTTTTTTTAATTTTCAAATACAGGGAACCACGAAAAATACCCACAATAAGACTGTTCCCTGTGTATAAAATATGAATATATCAAACAAATATGCACAGATTTTTATAAGCGTTACAGCATCAGTGAAATAAAATCATACCTACAATTTGAGACCATAATCATTATCGGGAAATAACGGAAAGATATTTTTTTTAATTTGCAAATACAGGGAACCACGAAAAATACCCGCAATAAGACTGTCCCCTGTGAATAAAATATGCATATATCAAACAAATATGCACAGATTTCTATAAACGTTAAAGCATAGGTATAAAATAATCATACCTACATGTTGGAACAATAATCACTATTAGGAAATGTCAGGAAAGTTTTTTTTAATTTGCAAATATAAGGAACCACGAAAAATACCCTCAATAAGATTGTCCCCTGTGAATAAAATATGCATATATCGAACAAATATGCACAGATTTTTATAAACGTTACAGCATCGGTGGAATAAAATCATACCTACAATTTGAGACCATAATCATTATCGGGAAATAACGGGAAAATATTTTTTTTAATTTGCAAATACAGGGAAGCACGTAAAATACCCACAATAAGACTGTCCCCTGTGTATAAAATATGAATATATCAAACAAATATGCACCGATTTTTATAAACGTTATAGCATCGGTAGAAAAAAAATCATACCTACAATTTGAAACTATAGTCACTATCGGCAAATGTCGGGAAAGTATTTTTTTTAATTTGTAAATATAGGGAACCACGAAAAATACCCACAATAAGACTGTCCCCTGTGAATAAAATATGCATATATCAAACAAATATGCACAGATTTCTATAAACGTTAAAGCATAGGTATAAAATAATCATACCTACATGTTGGAACAATAATCACTATTAGGAAATGTCAGGAAAGTTTTTTTTTAATTTGCAATTACAGGGAACCACGAAAAATACCCACAATAAGACTGTCCCCTGTGTATAAAATATAAATATATCGAACAAATATGCACAGCTTTTTATAAACGTTATACCATCGGTAGAAAAAAAATCATACCTACAATTTGAAACTATAATCACTATCGGGAAATGTCGGTAAAGTATTTTTTTATTTTGTAAATATAGGGAACCACGAAAAATACCCACAATAAGACTGTCCCCTGTGTATAAAATATGCATATATCGAACAATATGCACAGATTTTTATAAACGTTATAGCATCAGTAGAATGAAATCATACCTTCAATTCAAGACTAGAATCATTATCGGGAAGCATTGGGAAGGTATTTTTTTTTAATTTGCAAATACAGGGAACCACGAAAAATACCCACAATAAGACTGTCCCCTGTGTATCAAATATGAATATATCAAACAAATATGCACAGATTTTTATAAACGTTATAGCATCGGTAAAAAAAAAATCATACCTACAATTTGAGACTATAATCATTATCGGAAAATAACGGGAAGGAATTTTTTTTAATTTGCAAATACATCGAACCACGAAAAATACCCACAATAAGACTGTCCCCTGTGAATAAAATATGCATATATCGCACAAATATGCACCGATTTCTATAAACGTTATAGCCAGTAGAAAAAAATCATACCTACAATTTAAGACTATAATCACTATCGGGAAATGTCGGGAAAGTATTTTTTTAATTTGCAAATATAAGGAACCACGAAAAATACCCTCAATAAGATTGTCCCCTGTGAATAAAATATGCATATATCGAACAATATGCACAGATTTTTATAAACGTTATAGCATCGGTAGAATGAAATCATACCTTCAATTTAAGGCTAGAATCATTATCGGGAAATAACGGGAAAATATTTTTTTTAATTTGCAAATACAGGGAAGCACGTAAAATACCCACAATAAGACTGTCCCCTGTGTATAAAATATGAATATATCAAACAAATATGCACCGATTTTTATAAACGTTATAGCATCGGTAGAAAAAAAATCATACCTACAATTTGAAACTATAATCACTATCGGGGAATGTCGGGAAAGTATTTTTTTATTTTGTAAATATAGGGATCCACGAAAAATACCCACAATAAAACTGTCCCCTGTGTATAAAATATGCATATATCGAACAATATGCACAGATTTTTATAAACGTTATAGCATCGGTAGAATGAAATCATACCTTCAATTTAAGATAAATCATTATCGGGAAGCATTGGGAAGTTATTTTTTTTTTAATTTGCAAATACAGGGAACCACGAAAAATACCCACAATAAGACTGTCCCCTGTGTATAAAATATGAATATATCAAACAAATATGCACAGATTTTTATAAACGTTATAGCATCGGTAAAAAAAAAATCATACCTACAATTTGAGACTATAATCATTATCGGAGAATAACGGGAAGGAATTTTTTTTAATTTGCAAATACATCGAACCACGAAAAATACCCACAATAAGACTGTCCCCTGTGAATAAAATATGCATATATCGCACAAATATGCACCGATTTCTATAAACGTTATAGCCAGTAGAAAAAAATCATACCTACAATTTAAGACTATAACCACTATCGGGAAATGTCGGGAAAGTATTTTTTTAATTTGTAAATATAGGGAACCACGAAAAATACCCACAATAAGACTGTCCCCTGTGTATAAAAAAATGCATATATCGAACAAATATGCACAGATTTTTATAAACGTTACAGCATCTGTAGAAAAAAATCATACCTACAATTTAAGATTAGAATCATTATCGGGAAAGAACGGGAAGGAATTTTTTTTAATTTGCAAATACAGGGAACCACGAAAAATACCCACAATAAGACTGTCCCCTGTGTATAAAATATAAGTATATCGAACAAATATGCACAGCTTTTTATAAACGTTATAGCATCGGTAGAAAAAAAATCATACCTACAATTTAAAACTATAATCACTATCGGGAAAAGTCGGGAAAGTATTTTTTTAATTTGTAAATATAGGGAACCACGAAAAATACCCACAATAAGACTGTCCCCTGTGTATAAAAAATGCATATATCGAACAAATATGCACAGATTTTTATAAACGTTACAGCATCTGTAGAAAAAAATCATACCTACAATTTAAGATTATTATCATTATCGGGAAAGAACGGGAAGGAATTTTTTTTAATTTGCAAATACAGGGAACCACGAAAAATACCCACAATAAGACTGTCCCCTGTGTATAAAATATGCATATATCGAACAAATATGCACAGGTTTTTATAAACGTTATAGCATCGGTGGAATGAAATCATACCTTCAATTTAAGACTAGAATCATTATCGGGAAGCATTGGGAAGGTATTTTTTTTAAATTTGCAAATACAGGGAACCACGAAAAATACCCACAATAAGACTGTCCCCTGTGTATAAAATATGAATATATCGAACAAATATCCACAGATTTTTATATATATCGAACAAATATGCACAGATTTTTATAAACGTTACAGCATCGGTAGAAAAAAATCATACCTACAATTTAAGATTAGAATCATTATCGGGAAATAACGGGAAAGAATTTTT
Source organism: Nowickia ferox (assembly GCA_936439885.1). Lineage (NCBI taxonomy): Eukaryota > Metazoa > Arthropoda > Insecta > Diptera > Tachinidae > Nowickia > Nowickia ferox. Next base: position 47,693,548 of record OW387027.1, on the reverse strand, counting down.
TTTAATTTGCAAATACAGGGAACCACGAAAAATATCCACAATAAGACTGTCCCCTGTGTATAAAATATGAATATATCAAACAAATATGCACAGATTTTTATAAACGTTATAGCATCGGTAGAAAAAAAATCATACCTACAATTTGAGACTATAACCATTATCGGAAAATAACGGGAAGGAATTTTTTTTAATTTGCAAATACATCGAACCACGAAAAATACCCACAATAAGACTGTCCCCTGTGAATAAAATATGCATATATCGAAAAAATATGCACAGCTTTTTATAAACGTTATAGCATCGGTAGAAAAAAAATCATACCTACAATTTGAAACTATAATCACTATCGGGAAATGTCGGGAAAGTATTTTTTTATTTGTAAATATAGGGAACCACGAAAAATACCCACAATAAGACTGTCCCCTGTGTATAAAAAATGCATATATCGAACAAATATGCACAGATTTTTATAAACGTTACAGCATCTGTAGAAAAAAATCATACCTACAATTTAAGATTAGAATCATTATCGGGAAAGAACGGGAAGGAATTTTTTTTAATTTGCAAATACAGGGAACCACGAAAAATACCCACAATAAGACTGTCCCCTGTGTATAAAATATGCATATATCGAACAAATATGCACAGGTTTTTATAAACGTTTTAGCATCGGTGGAATGAAATCATACCTTCAATTTAAGACTAGAATCATTATCGGGAAGCATTGGGAAGGTATTTTTTTTTAATTTGCAAATACAGGGAACCACGAAAAATACCCACAATAAGACTGTCCCCTGTGAATAAAATAATGCATATATCGCACAAATATGTACCGATTTCTATAAGCGTTATAGCAACGGTAGAAGGAATTCATACCTACAATTTTAGACCATAAATATTATCAGAAAACATCGGGAAGGTATTTTTTTTTTTAATTTCCAAATACAGGGAACCAAGAAAAATACCCACAATAAGACTGTTCCTGTGTATAAAATATGAATATATCGAACAAATATGCACAGCTTTTTATAAACGTTATAGCATCGGTAGAAAAAAATCATACCTACAATTTAAGACTATAACTATTATCGGGAAATAGAAAGATTTTTTTTTTAATTTTCAAATACAGGGAACCACGAAAAATACCCACAATAAGACTGTCCCCTGTGTATAAAATATGAATATATCAAACAAATATGCACAGATTTTTATAAGCGTTACAGCATCAGTGAAATAAAATCATACCTACAATTTGAGACCATAATCATTATCGGGAAATAACGGAAAGATATTTTTTTTAATTTTCAAATACAGGGAACCACGAAAAATACCCACAATAAGACTGTCCCCTGTGTATAAAATATGAATATATCAAACAAATATGCACAGATTTTTATAAACGTTACAGCATCGGTGGAATAAAATCATACCTACAATTTGAGATTAGAATCATTATCGGGAAAGAACGGGAAGGAATTTTTTTTAATTTGCAAATACAGGGAACCACGAAAAATACCCACAATAAGACTGTCCCCTGTGTATAAAATATGCATATATCGAACAAATATACACAGATTTTTATAAACGTTAACGCATCGGTTGAATGAAATCATACCTTCAATTTAAGACTAGAATCATTATCGGGAAGCATTGGGAAGTTATTTTTTTTTTTTAATTTGCAAATACAGGGAACCACGAAAAATACCCACAATAAGACTGTCCCCTGTGTATAAAATATGAATATATCAAACAAATATGCACAGATTTTTATAAACGTTATAGCATCGGTAGAAAAAAAATCATACCTACAATTTGAGACTATAATCATTATCGGAAAATAACGGGAAGGAGTTTTTTTTAATTTGCAAATACATCGAACTACGCAAAATACCCACAATAAGACTGTCCCCTGTGAATAAAATATGCATATATCGAAAAAATATGCACAGCTTTTTATAAACGTTATAGCATCGGTAGAAAAAAAATCATACCTACAATTTGAAACTATAATCACTATCGGGAAATGTCGGGAAAGTATTTTTTTAATTTGTAAATATAGGGAACCACGAAAAATACCCACAATAAGACTGTCCCCTGTGTATAAAAAATGCATATATCGAACAAATATGCACAGATTTTTATAAACGTTACAGGATCTGTAGAAAAAAATCATACCTACAATTTAAGATTAGAATCATTATCGGGAAAGAACGGGAAGGAATTTTTTTTAATTTGCAAATACAGGGAACCACGAAAAATACCCACAATAAGACTGTCCCCTGTGTATAAAATATGCATATATCGAACAAATATGCACAGGTTTTTATAAACGTTATAGTATCGGTGGAATGAAATCATACCTTCAATTTAAGACTAGAATCATTATCGGGAAGCATTGTGAAGGTATTTTTTTTTAATTTGCAAGTACAGGGAACCACGAAAAATACTCACAATAAGACTGTCCCCTGTGAATAAAATATGCATATATCGCACAAATATGTACTGATTTCTATAAGCGTTATAGCAACGGTAGAAGAAATTCATACCTACAATTTGAGACCATAATTATTATCAGAAAACATCGGGAAGGTATTTTTTTTTTAATTTCCAAATACAGGGAACCAAGAAAAATACCCACAATAAGACTGTTCCTGTGTATAAAATATGAATATATCGAACAAATATGCACAGCTTTTTATAAACGTTATAGCATCGGTAGAAAAAAATCATACCTACAATTTAAGACTATAACTATTATCGGGAAATAGAAAGATTTTTTTTTTAATTTTCAAATACAGGGAACCACGAAAAATACCCACAATAAGACTGTTCCCTGTGTATAAAATATGAATATATCAAACAAATATGCACAGATTTTTATAAGCGTTACAGCATCAGTGAAATAAAATCATACCTACAATTTGAGACCATAATCATTATCGGGAAATAACGGAAAGATATTTTTTTTAATTTGCAAATACAGGGAACCACGAAAAATACCCGCAATAAGACTGTCCCCTGTGAATAAAATATGCATATATCAAACAAATATGCACAGATTTCTATAAACGTTAAAGCATAGGTATAAAATAATCATACCTACATGTTGGAACAATAATCACTATTAGGAAATGTCAGGAAAGTTTTTTTTAATTTGCAAATATAAGGAACCACGAAAAATACCCTCAATAAGATTGTCCCCTGTGAATAAAATATGCATATATCGAACAAATATGCACAGATTTTTATAAACGTTACAGCATCGGTGGAATAAAATCATACCTACAATTTGAGACCATAATCATTATCGGGAAATAACGGGAAAATATTTTTTTTAATTTGCAAATACAGGGAAGCACGTAAAATACCCACAATAAGACTGTCCCCTGTGTATAAAATATGAATATATCAAACAAATATGCACCGATTTTTATAAACGTTATAGCATCGGTAGAAAAAAAATCATACCTACAATTTGAAACTATAGTCACTATCGGCAAATGTCGGGAAAGTATTTTTTTTAATTTGTAAATATAGGGAACCACGAAAAATACCCACAATAAGACTGTCCCCTGTGAATAAAATATGCATATATCAAACAAATATGCACAGATTTCTATAAACGTTAAAGCATAGGTATAAAATAATCATACCTACATGTTGGAACAATAATCACTATTAGGAAATGTCAGGAAAGTTTTTTTTTAATTTGCAATTACAGGGAACCACGAAAAATACCCACAATAAGACTGTCCCCTGTGTATAAAATATAAATATATCGAACAAATATGCACAGCTTTTTATAAACGTTATACCATCGGTAGAAAAAAAATCATACCTACAATTTGAAACTATAATCACTATCGGGAAATGTCGGTAAAGTATTTTTTTATTTTGTAAATATAGGGAACCACGAAAAATACCCACAATAAGACTGTCCCCTGTGTATAAAATATGCATATATCGAACAATATGCACAGATTTTTATAAACGTTATAGCATCAGTAGAATGAAATCATACCTTCAATTCAAGACTAGAATCATTATCGGGAAGCATTGGGAAGGTATTTTTTTTTAATTTGCAAATACAGGGAACCACGAAAAATACCCACAATAAGACTGTCCCCTGTGTATCAAATATGAATATATCAAACAAATATGCACAGATTTTTATAAACGTTATAGCATCGGTAAAAAAAAAATCATACCTACAATTTGAGACTATAATCATTATCGGAAAATAACGGGAAGGAATTTTTTTTAATTTGCAAATACATCGAACCACGAAAAATACCCACAATAAGACTGTCCCCTGTGAATAAAATATGCATATATCGCACAAATATGCACCGATTTCTATAAACGTTATAGCCAGTAGAAAAAAATCATACCTACAATTTAAGACTATAATCACTATCGGGAAATGTCGGGAAAGTATTTTTTTAATTTGCAAATATAAGGAACCACGAAAAATACCCTCAATAAGATTGTCCCCTGTGAATAAAATATGCATATATCGAACAATATGCACAGATTTTTATAAACGTTATAGCATCGGTAGAATGAAATCATACCTTCAATTTAAGGCTAGAATCATTATCGGGAAATAACGGGAAAATATTTTTTTTAATTTGCAAATACAGGGAAGCACGTAAAATACCCACAATAAGACTGTCCCCTGTGTATAAAATATGAATATATCAAACAAATATGCACCGATTTTTATAAACGTTATAGCATCGGTAGAAAAAAAATCATACCTACAATTTGAAACTATAGTCACTATCGGCAAATGTCGGGAAAGTATTTTTTTAATTTGTAAATATAGGGAACCACGAAAAATACCCACAATAAGACTGTCCCCTGTGAATAAAATATGCATATATCAAACAAATATGCACAGATTTCTATAAACGTTAAAGCATAGGTATAAAATAATCATACCTACATGTTGGAACAATAATCACTATTAGGAAATGTCAGGAAAGTTTTTTTTTAATTTGCAATTACAGGGAACCACGAAAAATACCCACAATAAGACTGTCCCCTGTGTATAAAATATAAATATATCGAACAAATATGCACAGCTTTTTATAAACGTTATAGCATCGGTAGAAAAAAAATCATACCTACAATTTGAAACTATAATCACTATCGGGAAATGTCGGTAAAGTATTTTTTTATTTTGTAAATATAGGGAACCACGAAAAATACCCACAATAAGACTGTCCCCTGTGTATAAAATATGCATATATCGAACAATATGCACAGATTTTTATAAACGTTATAGCATCGGTAGAATGAAATCATACCTTCAATTTAAGACTAGAATCATTATCGGGAAGCATTGGGAAGGTATTTTTTTTTAATTTGCAAATACAGGGAACCACGAAAAATACCCACAATAAGACTGTCCCCTGTGTATCAAATATGAATATATCAAACAAATATGCACAGATTTTTATAAACGTTATAGCATCGGTAAAAAAAAAATCATACCTACAATTTGAGACTATAATCATTATCGGAAAATAACGGGAAGGAATTTTTTTTAATTTGCAAATACATCGAACCACGAAAAATACCCACAATAAGACTGTCCCCTGTGAATAAAATATGCATATATCGCACAAATATGCACCGATTTCTATAAACGTTATAGCCAGTAGAAAAAAATCATACCTACAATTTAAGACTATAATCACTATCGGGAAATGTCCGGAAAGTATTTTTTTAATTTGCAAATATAAGGAACCACGAAAAATACCGTCAATAAGATTGTCCCCTGTGAATAAAATATGCATATATCGAACAAATATGCACAGATTTTTATAAACGTTACAGCATCGGTGGAATAAAATCATACCTACAATTTGAGACCATAATCATTATCGGGAAATAACGGGAAAATATTTTTTTTAATTTGCAAATACAGGGAACCACGAAAAATACCCACAATAAGACTGTCCCCTGTGTATAAAATATGAATATATCAAACAAATATGCACCGATTTTTATAAACGTTATAGCATCGGTAGAAAAAAAATCATACCTACAATTTGAAACTATAGGCACTATCGGCAAATGTCGGGAAAGTATTTTTTTTAATTTGTAAATATAGGGAACCACGAAAAATACCCACAATAAGACTGTCCCCTGTGAATAAAATATGCATATATCGAACAAATATGCACAGATTTTTATTAACGTTAAAGCATCGGTAGAAAAAAATCATACCTACAATTTGAGACTATAATCATTATCGGAAAATAACGGGAAGGCATTTTTTTAATTTGCAAATACAGGGAACCACGAAAAATACCCACAATAAGACTGTCTTCTGTGAATAAAATATGCATATAACGCACAAATATGCACCGATTTCTATAAACGTTATAGCCGGTAGAAAAAATTCATACCTACAATTTGAGACCATAATCATTATCAGAAAACATCGGGAAGGTATTTTTTTTAATTTGCAATTACAGGGAACCACGAAAAATACCCACAATAAGACTGTCCCCTGTGTATAAAATATAAATATATCGAACAAATATGCACAGCTTTTTATAATCGTTATAGCATCGGTAGAAAAAAAATCATACCTACAATTTGAAACTATAATCACTATCGGGAAATGTCGGGAAAGTATTTTTTTATTTTGTAAATATAGGGAACCACGAAAAATACCCACAATAAAACTGTCCCCTGTGTATAAAATATGCATATATCGAACAATATGCACAGATTTTTATAAACGTTATAGCATCGGTAGAATGAAATCATACCTTCAATTTAAGACTAGAATCATTATCGGGAAGCATTGGGAAGTTATTTTTTTTTTTAATTTGCAAATACAGGGAACCACGAAAAATACCCACAATAAGACTGTCCCCTGTGTATAAAATATGAATATATGAAACAAATATGCACAGATTTTTATAAACGTTATAGCATCGGTAAAAAAAAAATCATACCTACAATTTGAGACTATAATCATTATCGGAAAATAACGGGAAGGAATTTTTTTTAATTTGCAAATACATCGAACCACGAAAAATACCCACAATAAGACTGTCCCCTGTGAATAAAATATGCATATATCGCACAAATATGCACCGATTTCTATAAACGTTATAGCCAGTAGAAAAAAATCATACCTACAATTTAAGACTATAATCACTATCGGGAAATGTCGGGAAAGTATTTTTTTAATTTGTAAATATAGAGAACCACGAAAAATACCCACAATAAGACTGTCCCCTGTGTATAAAAAATGCATATATCGAACAAATATGCACAGATTTTTATAAACGTTACAGCATCTGTAGAAAAAAATCATACCTACAATTTAAGATTAGAATCATTATCGGGAAAGAACGGGAAGGAATTTTTTTTAATTTGCAAATACAGGGAACCACGAAAAATACCCACAATAAGACTGTCCCCTGTGTATAAAATATAAGTATATCGAACAAATATGCACAGCTTTTTATAAACGTTATAGCATCGGTAGAAAAAAAATCATACCTACAATCTAAAACTATAATCACTATCGGGAAATGTCGGGAAAGTATTTTTTTATTTTGTAAATATAGGGAATCACGAAAAATACCCACAATAAGACTGTCCCCTGTGTATAAAAAATGCATATATCGAACAAATATGCACAGATTTTTATAAACGTTACAGCATCTGTAGAAAAAAATCATACCTACAATTTAAGATTATTATCATTATCGGGAAAGAACGGGAAGGAATTTTTTTTAATTTGCAAATACAAGGAACCACGAAAAATACCCACAATAAGACTGTCCCCTGTGTATAAAATATGCATATATCGAACAAATATGCACAGGTTTTTATAAACGTTATAGCATCGGTGGAATGAAATCATACCTTCAATTTAAGACTAGAATCATTATCGGGAAGCATTGGGAAGGTATTTTTTTTTAATTTGCAAATACAGGGAACCACGAAAAATACCCACAATAAGACTGCCCCCTGTGTATAAAATATGCATATATCGAACAAATATCCACAGATTTTTATATATATCGAACAAATATGCACAGATTTTTATAAACGTTACAGCATCGGTAGAAAAAAATCATACCTACAATTTAAGATTAGAATCATTATCGGGAAATAACGGGAAAGAATTTTTTTTAATTTGCAAATACAGGGAACCACGAAAAATACCCACAATAAGACTGTCCCCTGTGTATAAAATATGAATATATCAAACAAATATGCACAGATTTTTATAAACGTTATAGCATCGGTAGAAAAAAAATCATACCTACAATTTGAGACTATAATCATTATCGGAAAATAACGGGAAGGAATTTTTTTTAATTTGCAAATACATCGAACCACGAAAAATACCCACAATAAGACTGTCCCCTGTGAATAAAATATGCATATATCGAAAAAATATGCACAGCTTTTTATAAACGTTATAGCATCGGTAGAAAAAAAATCATACCTACAATTTGAAACTATAATCACTATCGGGAAATGTCGGGAAAGTATTTTTTTAATTTGTAAATATAGGGAACCACGAAAAATACCCACAATAAGACTGTCCCCTGTGTATAAAAAATGCATATATCGAACAAATATGCACAGATTTTTATAAACGTTACAGCATCTGTAGAAAAAAATCATACCTACAATTTAAGATTAGAATCATTATCGGGAAAGAACGGGAAGGAATTTTTTTTAATTTGCAAATACAGGGAACCACGAAAAATACCCACAATAAGACTGTCCCCTGTGTATAAAATATGCATATATCGAACAAATATGCACAGGTTTTTATAAACGTTATAGCATCGGTGGAATGAAATCATACCTTCAATTTAAGACTAGAATCATTATCGGGAAGCATTGGGAAGGTATTTTTTTTTAACTTGCAAATACAGGGAACCACGAAAAATACCCACAATAAGACTGTCCCCTGTGAATAAAATATGCATATATCGCACAAATATGTACCGATTTCTATAAGCGTTATAGCAACGGTAGAAGAAATTCATACCTACAATTTGAGACCATAATTATTATCAGAAAACATCTGGAAGGTATTTTTTTTTTTAATTTCCAAATACAGGGAACCAAGAAAAATACCCACAATAAGACTGTTCCTGTGTATAAAATATGAATATATCAAACAAATATCCACAGATTTTTATAAACGTTATAGCATCTGTAGAAAAAAATCATACCTACAATTTAAGACTATAATTATTATCGGAAAATAGAAAGAAGATTTTTTTTTTAATTTTCAAATACAGGGAAGCACGAAAAATACTCACAATAAGACTGTCCCCTGTGAATAAAATATGCATATATCGCACAAATATGTACCGATTTCTATAAGCGTTATAGCAACGGTAGAAGGAATTCATACCTACAATTTGAGACCATAATTATTATCAGAAAACATCGGGAAGGTATTTTTTTTTTTAATTTCCAAATACAGGGAACCAAGAAAAATACCCACAATAAGACTGTTCCTGTGTATAAAATATGAATATATCGAACAAATATGCACAGCTTTTTATAAACGTTATAGCATCGGTAGAAAAAAATCATACCTACAATTTAAGACTATAATTATTATCGGGAAATAGAAAGATTTTTTTTTTAATTTTCAAATACAGGGAACCACGAAAAATACCCACAATAAGACTGTCCCCTGTGTATAAAATATGAATATATCAAACAAATATGCACAGATTTTTATAAGCGTTACAGCATCAGTGAAATAAAATCATACCTACAATTTGAGACCATAATCATTATCGGGAAATAACGGAGAGATATTTTTTTTAATTTGCAAATACAGGGAACCACGAAAAATACCCGCAATAAGACTGTCCCCTGTGAATAAAATATGCATATATCAAACAAATATGCACAGATTTCTATAAACGTTAAAGCATAGGTATAAAATAATCATACCTACATGTTGGAACAATAATCACTATTAGAAAATGTCAGGAAAGTTTTTTTTTAATTTGCAAATATAAGGAACCACGAAAAATACCCTCAATAAGATTGTCCCCTGTGAATAAAATATGAATATATCAAACAAATATGCACAGATTTTTATAAGCGTTACAGCATCAGTGAAATAAAATCATACCTACAATTTAAGACTATAATTATTATCGGGAAATAGAAAGATTTTTTTTTAATTTGCAAATACAGGGAAGCACGTAAAATACCCACAATAAGACTGTCCCCTGTGTATAAAATATGCATATATCGAACAAATATGCACAGGTTTTTATAAACGTTATAGCATCGGTGGAATGAAATCATACCTTCAATTTAAGACTAGAATCATTATCGGGAAGCATTGGGAAGGTATTTTTTTTTTAATTTGCAAATACAGGGAACCACGAAAAATACCCACAATAAGACTGTCCCCTGTGAATAAATTATGCATATATCGCACAAATATCCACAGATTTTTATATATATCGAACAAATATGCACAGATTTTTATAAACGTTACAGCATCGGTAGAAAAAAAATCATACCTACAATTTGAAACTATAGTCACTATCGGCAAATGTCGGGAAAGTATTTTTTTTAATTTGTAAATATAGGGAACCACGAAAAATACCCACAATAAGACTGTCCCCTGTGAATAAAATATGCATATATCAAACAAATATGCACAGATTTCTATAAACGTTAAAGCATAGGTATAAAATAATCATACCTACATGTTGGAACAATAATCACTATTAGGAAATGTCAGGAAAGTTTTTTTTTAATTTGCAAATTACAGGGAACCACGAAAAATACCCACAATAAGACTGTCCCCTGTGTATAAAATATAAATATATCGAACAAATATGCACAGCTTTTTATAAACGTTATAGCATCGGTAGAAAAAAAATCATACCTACAATTTGAAACTATAATCACTATCGGGAAATGTCGGTAAAGTATTTTTTGATTTTGTAAATATAGGGAACCACGAAAAATACCCACAATAAGACTGTCCTCTGTGTATAAAATATGCATATATCGAACAATATGCACAGATTTTTACAAACGTTATAGCATCGGTAGAATGAAATCATACCTTCAATTTAAGACTAGAATCATTATCGGGAAGCATTGGGAAGGTATTTTTTTTAATTTGCAAATACAGGGAACCACGAAAAATACCCACAATAAGACTGTCCTCTGTGTATCAAATATGAATATATCAAACAAATATGCACAGATTTTTATAAACGTTATAGCATCGGTAAAAAAAAAAATCATACCTACAATTTGAGACTATAATCATTATCGGAAAATAACGGGAAGGAATTTTTTTTAATTTGCAAATACATCGAACCACGAAAAATACCCACAATAAGACTGTCCCCTGTGAATAAAATATGCATATATCGCACAAATATGCACCGATTTCTATAAACGTTATAGCCAGTAGAAAAAAATCATACCTACAATTTAAGACTATAATCACTATCGGGAAATGTCGGGAAAGTATTTTTTTAATTTGTAAATATAGGGAACCACGAAAAATACCCACAATAAGACTGTCCCCTGTGTATAAAAAATGCATATATCGAACAAATATGCACAGATTTTTATAAACGTTACAGCATCTGTAGAAAAAAATCATACCTACAATTTAAGATTAGAATCATTATCGGGAAAGAACGGGAAGGAATTTTTTTTAATTTGCAAATACAGGGAACCACGAAAAATACCCACAATAAGACTGTCCCCTGTGTATAAAATATAAATATATCGAACAAATATGCACAGCTTTTTATAAACGTTATAGCATCGGTAGAAAAAAAATCATACCTACAATTTAAAACTATAATCACTATCGGGAAATGTCGGCAAAGTATTTTTTTAATTTGTAAATATAGGGAACCACGAAAAATACCCACAATAAGACTGTTCCCTGTGTATAAAAAATGCATATATCGAACAAATATGCACAGATTTTTATAAACGTTACAGCATCTGTAGAAAAAAATCATACCTACAATTTAAGATTAGAATCATTATCGGGAAAGAACGGGAAGGAATTTTTTTTAATTTGCAAATACAGGGAACCACGAAAAATACCCACAATAAGACTGTCCCCTGTGTATAAAATATGCATATATCGAACAAATATGCACAGGTTTTTATAAACGTTATAGCATCGGTGGAATGAAATCATACCTTCAATTTAAGACTAGAATCATTATCGGGCAGCATTGGGAAGGTATTTTTTTTTAATTTGCAAATACAGGGAACCACGAAAAATACCCACAATAAGACTGTCCCCTGTGTATAAAATATGCATATATCGAACAAATATCCACAGATTTTTATATATATCGAACAAATATGCACAGATTTTTATAAACGTTACAGCATCGGTAGAAAAAAATCATACCTACAATTTAAGATTAGAATCATTATCGGGAAATAACGGGAAAGAATTTTTTTTAATTTGCAAATACAGGGAACAACGAAAAATACCCACAATAAGACTGTCCCCTGTGTATAAAATATGCATATATCGAACAAATATGCACAGGTTTTTATAAACGTTATAGCATCGGTGGAATGAAATCATACCTTCAATTTAAGACTAGAATAATTATCGGGAAGCATTGGGAAGGTATTTTTTTTTAATTTGCAAATACAGGGAACCACGAAAAATACCCACAATAAGACTGTCCCCTGTGAATAAATTATGCATATATCGCACAAATATGCACCGATTTCTATAAACGTTATAGCCGGTAGAAAAAATTCATACCTACAATTTAAGACCATAATCATTATCAGAAAACATCGGAAAGGTATTTTTTTTAATTTGCAAATACAGGGTACCACGAAAAATACCCACAAAAAGACTGTGTATAAAATATGCATATATCGAACAAATATGCACAGATTTTTATAAACGTTAAAGCATCGGTGGAATGAAATCATACCTTCAATTTAAGACTAGAATCATTATCGGGAAGCATTGGGAAGTTATTTTTTTTTTAATTTGCAAATACAGGGAACCACGAAAAATACCCACAATAAGACTGTCCCCTGTGTATAAAATATGAATATATCAAACAAATATGTACAGATTTTTATAAACGTTATAGCATCGGTAGAAAAAAAATCATACCTACAATTTGAGGCTATAATCATTATCGGAAAATAACGGGAAGGAATTTTTTTTAATTTGCAAATACATCGAACCACGAAAAATACCCACAATAAGACTGTCCCCTGTGAATAAAATATGCATATATCGAAAAAATATGCACAGCTTTTTATAAACGTTATAGCATCGGTAGAAAAAAAATCATACCTACAATTTGAAACTATAATCACTATCGGGAAATGTCGGGAAAGTATTTTTTTAATTTGTAAATATAGGGAACCACGAAAAATACCCACAATAAGACTGTCCCCTGTGTATAAAAAATGCATATATCGAACAAATATGCACAGATTTTTATAAACGTTACAGCATCTGTAGAAAAAAAACATACCTACAATTTAAGATTAGAATCATTATCGGGAAAGAACGGGAAGGAATTTTTATTAATTTGTAAATACAGGGAACCACGAAAAATACCCACAATAAGACTGTCCCCTGTGTATAAAATATGAATATATCAAACTAATATGCACCGATTTTTATAAACGTTATAGCATCGGTAGAAAAAAAATCATACCTACAATTTTAAACTATAGTCACTATCGGCAAATGTCGGGAAAGTATTTTTTTAATTTGTAAATATAGGGAACCACGAAAAATACCCACAATAAGACTGTCCCCTGTGTATAAAATATGCATATATCGAACAAATATCCACAGATTTTTATATATATCGAACAAATATGCACAGATTTTTATAAACGTTACAGCATCGGTAGAAAAAAAATCATACCTACAATTTAAGATTAGAATCATTATCGGGAAATAACGGGAAAGAATTTTTTTTAATTTGCAAATACAGGGAACCACGAAAAATACCCACAATAAGACTGTCCCCTGTGTATAAAATATGCATATATCGAACAAATATGCACAGGTTTTTATAAACGTTATAGCATCGGTGGAATGAAATCATACCTTCAATTTAAGACTAGAATCATTATCGGGAAGCATTGGGAAGGTATTTTTTTTTAATTTGCAAATACAGGGAACCACGAAAAATACCCACAATAAGACTGTCCCCTGTGAATAAATTATGCATATATCGCACAAATATGCACCGATTTCTATAAACGTTATAGCCGGTATAAAAAATTCATACCTACAATTTAAGACCATAATCATTATCAGAAAACATCGGAAAGGTATTTTTTTTAATTTGCAAATACAGGGTACCACGAAAAATACCCACAAAAAGACTGTGTATAAAATATGCATATATCGAACAAATATGCACAGATTTTTATAAACGTTACAGCATCGGTGGAATGAAATTATACCTTCAATTTAAGACTAGAATCATTATCGGGAAGCATTGGGAAGTTATTTTTTTTTTTAATTTGCAAATACAGGGAACCACGAAAAATACCCACAATAAGACTGTCCCCTGTGTATAAAATATGAATATATCAAACAAATATGCACAGATTTTTATAAACGTTATAGCATCGGTAGAAAAAAAATCATACCTACAATTTGAGACTATAATCATTATCGGAAAATAACGGGAAGGAATTTTTTTTAATTGCAAATACATCGAACCACGAAAAATACCCACAATAAGACTGTCTCCTGTGAATAAAATATGCATATATCGAAAAAATATGCACAGCTTTTTATAAACCTTATAGCATCGGTAGAATAAAAATCATACCTACAATTTGAAACTATAATCACTATCGGCAAATGTCGGGAAAGTATTTTTTTAATTTGTAAATATAGGGAACCACGAAAAATACCCACAATAAGACTGTCCCCTGTGTATAAAAAATGCATATATCGAACAAATATGCACAGGTTTTTATAAACGTTATAGCATCGGTGGAATGAAATCATACCTTCACTTTAAGACTAGAATCATTATCGGGAAGCATTGGGAAGGTATTTTTTTTAATTTGCAAATACAGGGAACCACGAAAAATACCCACAATAAGACTGTCCCCTGTGAATAAAATATGCATATATCGAACAAATATGCACAGATTTTTATATATATCGAACAAATATGCACAGGTTTTTATAAACGTTATAGCATCGGTGGAATGAAATCATCCCTTCAATTTAAGACTAGAATCATTATCGGGAAGCATTGGGAAGGTATTTTTTTTAATTTGCAAATACAGGGAACCACGAAAAATACCCACAATAAGACTGTCCCCTGTGTATAAAATATGCATATATCGAACAAATATGCACAGGTTTTTATAAACGTTATAGCATCGGTGGAATGAAATCATACCTTCAATTTAAGACTAGAATCATTATCGGGAAGCATTGGGAAGGTATTTTTTTTTAATTTGCAAATACAGGGAACCACGAAAAATACCCACAATAAGACTGTCCCCTGTGAATAAATTATGCATATATCGCACAAATATGCACCGATTTCTATAAACGTTATAGCCGGTATAACAAATTCATACCTACAATTTAAGACCATAATCATTATCAGAAAACATCGGAAAGGTATTTTTTTTAATTTGCAAATACAGGGAACCACGAAAAATACTCACAATAAGACTGTCCTCTGTGTATAAAATATGCATATATGGAACAAATATGCACAGATTTTTATAAACGTTACAGCATCAGTAGAAAAAAATCATACCTACAATTTAAGTTTAGAATCATTATCGGGAAATAACAGGAAGGAATTTTTTTTAATTTGCAAATACAGGGAACCACGAAAAATACCCACAATAAGACTGTCCCCTGTGAATAAAATATGCATATATGGAACAAATATGCACAGATTTTTATAAACGTTCTAGCATCGGTAGAAAAAAAATCATACCTACAATTTGAAACTATAATCACTATCGGAAAATGTCGGGAAAGTATTTTTTTAATTTGCAAATATAAGGAACCACGAAAAATACCCTCAATAAGATTGTACCCTGTGAATAAAATATGCATATATCGAACAAATATCCACAGATTTTTATAAACGTTATAGCATCGGTGGAATGAAATCATACCTTCAATTGAAGACTAGAATCATTATCGGGAAGCATTGGGAAGGTATTTTTTTTTAATTTGCAAATACAGGGAACCACGAAATATACCCACAATAAGACTGTCCCCGTGAATAAAATATGCATATATCGAAGAAATATGCACAGATTTCTATAAACGTAATAGCATAGGTAAAAAAAAATCATACCTACATTTTGGGACAATAACCACTATCAGGAAATGTCAGGAATGTTTTATTTTTAATTTGTAAATATAAGGAACCACGAAAAATACCCTCAATAAGACTGTCCCCTGTGAATAAAATATGCATATATCGCACAAATATGCACCGATTTCTATAAACGTTATAGCCAGTATAAAAAATTCATACCTAAAATTTGAGACCATAATCATTATCAGAAAACATCGGAAAGGTATTTTTTTTAATTTGCAAATACAGGGAACCACGAAAAATACCCACAATAAGACTGTCCCGTGAATAAAATATGCATATATCGAAGAAATATGCACAGATTTTTATAAACGTTACAACATCGGTGGAATAAAAACATACCTACAATTTGAGATTATAATCATTATCGGGAAATAACGGGAAAATATTTTTTTTTAATTTGCAAATATAGATAACCACGAAAAATACCCACAATAAGACTGTCCCCTGTGAATAAAATATGCATATATCGAACAAATATGCACAGATTTTTAGAAACATTATGGAATCGGTAGAAAAAGATCATACCTACATTTTGAGACAATAATCGCTATCGGGAAATGTCAGGAAAGTATTTTTTTAATTTGTAAATATAGGGAACAACGAAAAATACCCTCAATAAGACTGTCCCGTGAATAAAATATGCATATATCGAAGAAATATGCACAGATTTTTATAAACGTTATAGCATCGGTGGAATGAAATCATACCTTCAATTTAAGACTAGAATCATTATCGGGAAGCATTGGGAAGTTATTTTTTTTTTAATTTGCAAATACAGGGAACAACGAAAAATACCCACAATAAGACTGTCCCCTGTGTATAAAATATGAATATATCAAACAAATATGCACAGATTTGTATAAGCGTTACAGCATCAGTGAAATAAAATCATACCTACAATTTGAGACCATAATCATTATCGGGAAATAACGGAAAGATATTTTTTTTAATTTGCAAATACAGGGAACCACGAAAAATACCCGCAATAAGACTGTCCCCTGTGAATAAAATATGCATATATCAAACAAATATGCACAGATTTCTATAAACGTTAAAGCATAGGTATAAAATAATCATACCTACATGTTGGAACAATAATCACTATTAGGAAATGTCAGGAAAGTTTTTTTTTAATTTGCAAATATAAGGAACCACGAAAAATACCCTCAATAAGATTGTCCCCTGTGAATAAAATATGCATATATCGAACAAATATGCACAGATTTTTATAAACGTTACAGCATCGGTGGAATAAAATCATACCTACAATTTGAGACCATAATCATTATCGGGAAATAACGGGAAAATATTTTTTTTAATTTGCAAATACAGGGAAGCACATAAAATACCCACAATAAGACTGTCCCCTGTGTGTAAAATATGAATATATCAAACAAATATGCACCGATTTTTATAAACGTTATAGCATCGGTAGAAAAAAAATCATACCTACAATTTGAAACTATAGTCACTATCGGCAAATGTCGGGAAAGTATTTTTTTTAATTTGTAAATATAGGGAACCACGAAAAATACCCACAATAAGACTGTCCCCTGTGAATAAAATATGCATATATCGAACAAATATGCACAGATTTTTATTAACGTTAAAGCATCGGTAGAAAAAAATCATACCTACAATTTGAGACTATAATCATTATCGGAAAATAACGGGAAGGAATTTTTTTTAATTTGCAAATACATCGAACCACGAAAAATACCCACAATAAGACTGTCTTCTGTGAATAAAATATGCATATAACGCACAAATATGCACCGATTTCTATAAACGTTATAGCCGGTAGAAAAAATTCATACCTACAATTTGAGACCATAATCATTATCAGAAAACATCGGGAAGGTATTTTTTTTAATTTGCAAATACAGGGTACCACGAAAAATACCCACAAAAAGACTGTCCCCTGTGTATAAAATATGCATATATCGAACAAATATGCACAGGTTTTTATTAACGTTATAGCATCGGTAGAATGAAATCATACCTTCAATTTAAGACTAGAATCATTATCGGGAAGCATTGGGAAGGTATTTTTTTTTAATTTGCAAATACAGGGAACCACGAAAAATACCCACAATAAGACTGTCCCCTGTGTATCAAATATGAATATATCAAACAAATATGCACAGATTTTTATAAACGTTATAGCATCGGTAAAAAAAAATCATAGCTACAATTTGAGACTATAATCATTATCGGAAAATAACGGGAAGGAATTTTTTTTAATTTGCAAATACATCGAACCACGAAAAATACCCACAATAAGACTGTCCCCTGTGAATAAAATATGCATATATCGAACAAATATGCACAGATTTTTATAAACGTTACAGCATCGGTGGAATAAAATCATACCTACAATTTGAGACCATAATCATTATCGGCAAATAACGGGAAAATATTTTTTTTAATTTGCAAATACAGGGAAGCACGTAAAATACCCACAATAAGACTGTCCCCTGTGTATAAAATATGAATATATCAAACAAATATGCACCGATTTTTATAAACGTAATAGCATCGGTAGAAAAAAAATCATACCTACAATTTGAAACTATAGTCACTATCGGCAAATGTCGGGAAAGTATTTTTTTTAATTTTTAAATATAGGGAACCACGAAAAATACCCACAATAAGACTGTCTTCTGTGAATAAAATATGCATATAACGCACAAATATGCACCGATTTCTATAAACGTTATAGCCGGTAGAAAAAATTCATACCTACAATTTGAGACTATAATCATTATCGGAAAATAACGGGAAGGAATTTTTTTTAATTTGCAAATACATCGAACCACGAAAAATACCCACAATAAGACTGTCCCCTGTGAATAAAATATGCATATATCGAACAAATATGCACAGATTTTTATAAACGTTACAGCATCTGTAGAAAAAAATCATACCTGTGTATCCCCTGTGTATAATATATGCATATATCGAACAAATATCCACAGATTTTTATATATATCGAACAAATATGCACAGATTTTTATAAACGTTACAGCATCGGTAGAAAAAAATCATACCTACAATTTAAGATTAGAATCATTATCGGGAAATAACGGGAAAGAATTTTTTTTAATTTGCAAATACAGGGAACCACGAAAAATACCCACAATAAGACTGTCCCCTGTGTATAAAATATGCATATATCGAACAAATATGCACAGGTTTTTATAAACGTTATAGCATCGGTGGAATGAAATCATACCTTCAATTTAAGACTAGAATCATTATCGGGAAGCATTGGGAAGGTATTTTTTTTTAATTTGCAAATACAGGGAACCACGAAAAATACCCGCAATAAGACTATCCCCTGTGAATAAATTATGCATATATCGCACAAATATGCACCGATTTCTACAAACGTTATAGCCGGTATAAAAAATTCATACCTACAATTTAAGACCATAATCATTATCAGAAAACATCGGAAAGGTATTTTTTTTAATTTGCAAATACAGGGTACCACGAAAAATACCCACAAAAAGACTGTGTATAAAATATGCATATATCGAACAAATATGCACAGATTTTTATAAACGTTAAAGCATCGGTGGAATGAAATCATACCTTCAATTTAAGACTAGAATCATTATCGGGAAGCATTGGGAAGTTATTTTTTTTTTTAATTTGCAAATACAGGGAACCACGAAAAATACCCACAATAAGACTGTCCCCTGTGTATAAAATATGAATATATCAAACAAATATGCACAGATTTTTATAAACGTTATAGCATCGGTAGAAAAAAAATCATACCTACAATTTGAGACTATAATCATTATCGGAAAATAACGGGAAGGAATTTTTTTTAATTTGCAAATACATCGAAACACGAAAAATACCCACAATAAGACTGTCTCCTGTGTATAAAATATAAATATATCGAACAAATATGCACAGCTTTTTATAAACGTTATAGCATCGGTAGAAAAAAAATCATACCTACAATTTGAAACTATAATCACTATCGGGAAATGTCGGGAAAGTATTTTTTTAATTTGTAAATATAGGGAACCACGAAAAATACCCACAATAAGACTGTCCCCTGTGTATAAAATATGCATATATCGAACAAATATGCACAGGTTTTTATAAACGTTATAGCATCGGTAGAAAAAAAATCATACCTACAATTTGAGACTATAATAGCATTGGGAAGTTATTTTTTTTTTTAATTTGCAAATACAGGGAACCACGAAAAATACCCACAATAAGACTGTCCCCTGTGTATAAAATATGAATATATCAAACAAATATGCACAGATTTTTATAAACGTTATAGCATCGGTAGAAAAAAAATCATACCTACAATTTGAGACTATAATCATTATCGGAAAATAACGGGAAGGAATTTTTTTTAATTTGCAAATACATCGAAACACGAAAAATACCCACAATAAGACTGTCTCCTGTGTATAAAATATAAATATATCGAACAAATATGCACAGCTTTTTATAAACGTTATAGCATCGGTAGAAAAAAAATCATACCTACAATTTAAGATTAGAATCATTATCGGGAAAGAACGGGAAGGAATGTTTTTTAATTTGCAAATACAGGGAACCACGAAAAATACCCACAATAAGACTGTCCCCTGTGTATAAAATATGCATATATCGAACAAATATGCACAGGTTTTTATAAACGTTATAGCATCGGTGGAATGAAATCATACCTTCAATTTAAGACTATAATCATTATCGGGAAGCATTGGGAAGGTATTTTTTTTTAATTTGCAAATACAGGGAACCACGAAAAATACCCACAATAAGACTGTCCCCTGTGTATAAAATATGCATATATCGAACAAATATCCACAGATTTTTATATATATCGAACAACTATGCACAGATTTTTATAAACGTTACAGCATCGGTAGAAAAAAATCATACCTACAATTTAAGATTAGAATCTTTATCGGGAAATAACGGGAAAGAATTTTTTTTAATTTGCAAATACAGGGAACCACGAAAAATACCCACAATAAGACTGTCCCCTGTGAATAAATTATGCATATATCGCACAAATATGCACCGATTTCTATAAACGTTATAGCCGGTATAAAAAATTCATACCTACAATTTAAGACCATAATCATTATCAGAAAACATCGGAAAGGTATTTTTTTTAATTTGCAAATACAGGGAACCACGAAAAATACCCACAAAAAGACTGTGTATAAAATATGCATATATCGAACAAATATGCACAGATTTTTATAAACGTTAAAGCATCGGTGGAATGAAATCATACCTTCAATTTAAGACTAGAATCATTATCGGGAAGCATTGGGAAGTTATTTTTTTTTTTAATTTGCAAATACAGGGAACCACGAAAAATACCCACAATAAGACTGTCCCGTGAATAAAATATGCATATATCGAACAAATATGCACAGATTTTTATAAACGTTAAAGCATCGGTGGAATGAAATCATACCTTCAATTTAAGACTAGAATCATTATCGGGAAGCATTGGGAAGTTATTTTTTTTTTTAATTTGCAAATACAGGGAACCACGAAAAATACCCACAATAAGACTGTCCCCTGTGTATAAAATATGAATATATCAAACAAATATGCACAGATTTTTATAAACGTTATAGCATCGGTAGAAAAAAAATCATACCTACAATTTGAGACTATAATCATTATCGGAAAATAACGGGAAGGAATTTTTTTTAATTTGCAAATACATCGAAACACGAAAAATACCCACAATAAGACTGTCTCCTGTGTATAAAATATAAATATATCGAACAAATATGCACAGCTTTTTATAAACGTTATAGCATCGGTAGAAAAAAAATCATACCTACAATTTGAAACTATAATCACTATCGGGAAATGTCGGGAAAGTATTTTTTTAATTTGTAAATATAGGGAACCACGAAAAATACCCACAATAAGACTGTCCCCTGTGTATAAAATATGCATATATCGAACAAATATGCACAGGTTTTTATAAACGTTATAGCATCGGTAGAAAAAAAATCATACCTACAATTTGAGACTATAATAGCATTGGGAAGTTATTTTTTTTTTTAATTTGCAAATACAGGGAACCACGAAAAATACCCACAATAAGACTGTCCCCTGTGTATAAAATATGAATATATCAAACAAATATGCACAGATTTTTATAAACGTTATAGCATCGGTAGAAAAAAAATCATACCTACAATTTGAGACTATAATCATTATCGGAAAATAACGGGAAGGAATTTTTTTTAATTTGCAAATACATCGAAACACGAAAAATACCCACAATAAGACTGTCTCCTGTGTATAAAATATAAATATATCGAACAAATATGCACAGCTTTTTATAAACGTTATAGCATCGGTAGAAAAAAAATCATACCTACAATTTAAGATTAGAATCATTATCGGGAAAGAACGGGAAGGAATGTTTTTTAATTTGCAAATACAGGGAACCACGAAAAATACCCACAATAAGACTGTCCCCTGTGTATAAAATATGCATATATCGAACAAATATGCACAGGTTTTTATAAACGTTATAGCATCGGTGGAATGAAATCATACCTTCAATTTAAGACTATAATCATTATCGGGAAGCATTGGGAAGGTATTTTTTTTTAATTTGCAAATACAGGGAACCACGAAAAATACCCACAATAAGACTGTCCCCTGTGTATAAAATATGCATATATCGAACAAATATCCACAGATTTTTATATATATCGAACAACTATGCACAGATTTTTATAAACGTTACAGCATCGGTAGAAAAAAATCATACCTACAATTTAAGATTAGAATCATTATCGGGAAATAACGGGAAAGAATTTTTTTTAATTTGCAAATACAGGGAACCACGAAAAATACCCACAATAAGACTGTCCCCTGTGAATAAATTATGCATATATCGCACAAATATGCACCGATTTCTATAAACGTTATAGCCGGTATAAAAAATTCATACCTACAATTTAAGACCATAATCATTATCAGAAAACATCGGAAAGGTATTTTTTTTAATTTGCAAATACAGGGAACCACGAAAAATACCCACAAAAAGACTGTGTATAAAATATGCATATATCGAACAAATATGCACAGATTTTTATAAACGTTAAAGCATCGGTGGAATGAAATCATACCTTCAATTTAAGACTAGAATCATTATCGGAAAGCATTGGGAAGTTATTTTTTTTTTTAATTTGCAAATACAGGGAACCACGAAAAATACCCACAATAAGACTGTCCCCTGTGTATAAAATATGAATATATCAAACAAATATGCACAGATTTTTATAAACATTATAGCATCGGTAGAAAAAAAATCATACCTACAATTTGAGACTATAATCATTATCGGAAAATAACGGGAAGGAATTTTTTTTAATAAGACAATAAGACTGTCCCCTGTGAATAAAATATGCATATATCGCACAAATATGCACCGATTTCTATAAACGTTATAGCCAGTAGAAAAAAATCATACCTACAATTTAAGACTATAATTATTATCGGAAAATAGAAAGATTTTTTTTTTTAATTTTCAAATAGAGGGAACCACGAAAAATACCCACAATAAGACTGTCCCCTGTGTATAAAATATGCATATATCGAACAAATATCCACAGATTTTTATAAACGTTATAGCATCGGTGGAATGAAATCATACCTTCAATTGAAGACTAGAATCATTATCGGGAAGCATTGGGAAGGTATTTTTTTTTAATTTGCAAATACAGGGAACCACGAAATATACCCACAATAAGACTGTCCCCGTGAATAAAATATGCATATATCGAAGAAATATGCACAGATTTCTATAAACGTAATAGCATAGGTAAAAAAAATCATACCTACATTTTGGGACAATAACCACTATCAGGAAATGTCAGGAAAGTTTTATTTTTAATTTGTAAATATAAGGAACCACGAAAAATACCCTCAATAAGACTGTCCCCTGTGAATAAAATATGCATATATCGCACAAATATGCACCGATTTCTATAAACGTTATAGCCAGTATAAAAAATTCATACCTAAAATTTGAGACCATAATCATTATCAGAAAACATCGGAAAGGTATTTTTTTTAATTTGCAAATACAGGGAACCACGAAAAATACCCACAATAAGACTGTCCCGTGAATAAAATATGCATATATCGAAGAAATATGCACAGATTTTTATAAACGTTACAACATCGGTGGAATAAAAACATACCTACAATTTGAGAGCATAATCATTATCGGGAAATAACGGGAAAATATTTTTTTTTAATTTGCAAATATAGATAACCACGAAAAATACCCACAATAAGACTGTCCCCTGTGAATAAAATATGCATATATCGAACAAATATGCACAGATTTTTAGAAACATGATGGAATCGGTAGAAAAAAATCATACCTACATTTTGAGACAATAATCGCTATCGGGAAATGTCAGGAAAGTATTTTTTTAATTTGTAAATATAGGGAACAACGAAGAATACCCTCAATAAGACTGTCCCCTGTGAATAAAATATGCATATATCGCACAAATATGTACCGATTTCTATAAGCGTTATAGCAACGGTAGAAGAAATTCATACCTACAATTTGAGACCATAATTATTATCAGAAAACATCGGGAAGGTATTTTTTTTTTAATTTGCAAATACAGGGAACCACGAAAAATACCCACAATAAGACTGTCCCCTGTGTATCAAATATGAATATATCAAACAAATATGCAGAGATTTTTATAAACGTTATAGCATCGGTAAAAAAAAAAATCATACCTACAATTTGAAACTATAATCACTATCGGCAAATGTCGGGAAAGTATTTTTTTAATTTGTAAATATAGGGAACCACGAAAAATACCCATAATAAGACTGTCCCCTGTGTATAAAAAATGCATATATCGTACAAATATTCACAGATTTTTATAAACGTTACACCATAGGTGGAATAAAATCATACCTACAATTTGAGACCATAATCATTATCGGGAAATAACGGGAAAATATTTTTTTTAATTTGCAAATACAGGGAAGCACGTAAAATACCCACAATAAGACTGTCCCCTGTGTGTAAAATATGAATATATCAAACAAATATGCACCGATTTTTATAAACGTTATAGCATCGGTAGAAAAAAAATCATACCTACAATTTGAAACTATAGTCACTATCGGCAAATGTCGGGAAAGTATTTTTTTTAATTTGTAAATATAGGGAACCACGAAAAATACCCACAATAAGACTGTCCCCTGTGAATAAAATATGCATATATCGAACAAATATGCACAGATTTTTATTAACGTTAAAGCATCGGTAGAAAAAAATCATACCTACAATTTGAGACTAGAATCATTATCGGGAAGCATTGGGAAGGTATTTTTTTTTAATTTGCAAATACAGGGAACCACGAAAAATACCCACAATAAGACTGTCCCCTGTGAATAAAATATGCATATATCAAACAAATATGCACAGATTTCTATAAACGTTAAAGCATAGGTATAAAATAATCATACCTACATGTTGGAACAATAATCACCGATTTCTATAAACGTTATAGCCAGTATAAAAAATTCATACCTAAAATTTGAGACCATAATCATTATCAGAAAACATCGGAAAGGTATTTTTTTTAATTTGCAAATACAGGGAACCACGAAAAATACCCACAATAAGACTGTCCCGTGAATAAAATATGCATATATCGAAGAAATATGCACAGATTTTTATAAACGTTACAACATCGGTGGAATAAAAACATACCTACAATTTGAGAGCATAATCATTATCGGGAAATAACGGGAAAATATTTTTTTTTAATTTGCAAATATAGATAACCACGAAAAATACCCACAATAAGACTGTCCCCTGTGTATAAAATATGCATATATCGAACAAATATGCACAGATTTTTATAAACGTTATAGCATCGGTGGAATGAAATCATACCTTCAATTTAAGACTAGAATCATTATCGGGAAATAACGGAAAGATATTTTTTTTAATTTGCAAATACAGGGAACCACGAAAAATACCCGCAATAAGACTGTCCCCTGTGAATAAAATATGCATATATCAAACAAATATGCACAGATTTCTATAAACGTTAAAGCATAGGTATAAAATAATCATACCTACATGTTGGAACAATAATCACTATTAGGAAATGTCAGGAAAGTTTTTTTTTAATTTGCAAATATAAGGAACCACGAAAAATACCCTCAATAAGATTGTCCCCTGTGAATAAAATATGCATATATCGAACAAATATGCACAGATTTTTATAAACGTTACAGCATCGGTGGAATAAAATCATACCTACAATTTGAGACCATAATCATTATCGGGAAATAACGGGAAAATATTTTTTTTAATTTGCAAATACAGGGAAGCACGTAAAATACCCACAATAAGACTGTCCCCTGTGTGTAAAATATGAATATATCAAACAAATATGCACCGATTTTTATAAACGTTATAGCATCGGTAGAAAAAAAATCATACCTACAATTTGAAACTATAGTCACTATCGGCAAATGTCGGGAAAGTATTTTTTTTAATTTGTAAATATAGGGAACCACGAAAAATACCCACAATAAGACTGTCCCCTGTGAATAAAATATGCATATATCGAACAAATATGCACAGATTTTTATTAACGTTAAAGCATCGGTAGAAAAAAATCATACCTACAATTTGAGACTATAATCATTATCGGAAAATAACGGGAAGGAATTTTTTTTAATTTGCAAATACATCGAACCACGAAAAATACCCACAATAAGACTGTCTTCTGTGAATAAAATATGCATATAACGCACAAATATGCACAGATTTCTATAAACGTTATAGCCGGTAGAAAAAATTCATACCTACAATTTGAGACCATAATCATTATCAGAAAACATCGGGAAGGTATTTTTTTTAATTTGCAATTACAGGGAACCACGAAAAATACCCACAATAAGACTGTCCCCTGTGTATAAAATATAAATATATCGAACAAATATGCACAGCTTTTTATAAACGTTATAGCATCGGTAGAATGAAATCATACCTTCAATTTAAGACTAGAATCATTATCGGGAAGCATTGGGAAGGTATTTTTTTTTAATTTGCAAATACAGGGAACTACGAAAAATACCCACAATAAGACTGCCCCTGTGTATCAAATATGAATATATCAAACAAATATGCACAGATTTTTATAAACGTTATAGCATCGGTAAAAAAAAAATCATACCTACAATTTGAGACTATAATCATTATCGGAAAATAACGGGAAGGAATTTTTTTTAATTTGCAAATACATCGAACCACGAAAAATACCCACAATAAGACTGTCCCCTGTGAATAAAATATGCATATATCGAACAAATATGCACAGATTTTTATAAACGTTACAGCATCGGTGGAATAAAATCATACCTACAATTTGAGACCATAATCATTATCGGCAAATAACGGGAAAATATTTTTTTTAATTTGCAAATACAGGGAAGCACGTAAAATACCCACAATAAGACTGTCCCCTGTGTATAAAATATGAATATATCAAACAAATATGCACCGATTTTTATAAACGTTATAGCATCGGTAGAAAAAAAATCATACCTACAATTTGAAACTATAGTCACTATCGGCAAATGTCGGGAAAGTATTTTTTTTAATTTTTAAATATAGGGAACCACGAAAAATACCCACAATAAGACTGTCCCCTGTGAATAAAATATGCATATATCGAACAAATATGCACAGATTTTTATTAACGTTAAAGCATCGGTAGAAAAAAATCATACCTACAATTTGAGAATATAATCATTATCGGAAAATAACGGGAAGGCATTTTTTTTAATTTGCAAATACAGGGAACCACGAAAAATACCCACAATAAGACTGTCTTCTGTGAATAAAATATGCATATAACGCACAAATATGCACCGATTTCTATAAACGTTATAGCCGGTAGAAAAAATTCATACCTACAATTTGAGACTATAATCATTATCGGAAAATAACGGGAAGGAATTTTTTTTAATTTGCAAATACATCGAACCACGAAAAATACCCACAATAAGACTGTCCCCTGTGAATAAAATATGCATATATCGAACAAATATGCACAGATTTTTATAAACGTTACAGCATCTGTAGAAAAAAATCATACCTGTGTATCCCCTATGTATAATATATGCATATATCGAACAAATATCCACAGATTTTTATATATATCGAACAAATATGCACAGATTTTTATAAACGTTACAGCATCGGTAGAAAAAAATCATACCTACAATTTAAGATTAGAATCATTATCGGGAAATAACGGGAAAGAATGTTTTTTAATTTGCAAATACAGGGAACCACGAAAAATACCCACAATAAGACTGTCCCCTGTGTATAAAATATGCATATATCGAACAAATATGCACAGGTTTTTATAAACGTTATAGCATCGGTGGAATGAAATCATACCTTCAATTTAAGACTAGAATCATTATCGGGAAGCATTGGGAAGGTATTTTTTTTTTAATTTGCAAATACAGGGAACCACGAAAAATACCCACAATAAGACTATCCCCTGTGAATAAATTATGCATATATCGCACAAATATGCACCGATTTCTATAAACGTTATAGCCGGTATAAAAAATTCATACCTACAATTTAAGACCATAATCATTATCAGAAAACATCGGAACGGTATTTTTTTTAATTTGCAAATACAGGGTACCACGAAAAATACCCACAAAAAGACTGTGTATAAAATATGCATATATCGAACAAATATGCACAGATTTTTATAAACGTTAAAGCATCGGTGGAATGAAATCATACCTTCAATTTAAGACTAGAATCATTATCGGGAAGCATTGGGAAGTTATTTTTTTTTTAATTTGCAAATACAGGGAACCACGAAAAATACCCACAATAAGACTGTCCCCTGTGTATAAAATATGAATATATCAAACAAATATGCACAGATTTTTATAAACGTTATAGCATGGGTAGAAAAAAAATCATACCTACAATTTGAGACTATAATCATTATCGGAAAATAACGGGAAGGAATTTTTTTAATTTGCAAATACATCGAACCACGAAAAATACCCACAATAAGACTGTCTCCTGTGTATAAAATATAAATATATCGAACAAATATGCACAGCTTTTTATAAACGTTATAGCATCGGTAGAAAAAAAATCATACCTACAATTTGAAACTATAATCACTATCGGGAAATGTCGGGAAAGTATTTTTTTAATTTGTAAATATAGGGAACCACGAAAAATACCCACAATAAGACTGTCCCCTGTGTATAAAAAATGCATATATCGAACAAATATGCACAGATTTTTATAAACGTTACAGCATCTGTAGAAAAAAATCATACCTACAATTTAAGATTAGAATCATTATCGGGAAAGAACGGGAAGGAATGTTTTTTAATTTGCAAATACAGGGAACCACGAAAAATACCCACAATAAGACTGTCCCCTGTGTATAAAATATGCATATATCGAACAAATATGCACAGGTTTTTATAAACGTTATAGCATCGGTGGAATGAAATCATACCTTCAATTTAAGACTATAATCATTATCGGGAAGCATTGGGAAGGTATTTTTTTTTAATTTGCAAATACAGGGAACCACGAAAAATACCCACAATAAGACTGTCCCCTGTGTATAAAATATGCATATATCGAACAAATATCCACAGATTTTTATATATATCGAACAAATATGCACAGATTTTTATAAACGTTACAGCATCGGTAGAAAAAAATCATACCTACAATTTAAGATTAGAATCATTATCGGGAAATAACGGGAAAGAATTTTTTTTAATTTGCAAATACAGGGAACCACGAAAAATACCCACAATAAGACTGTCCCCTGTGTATAAAATATGCATATATCGAACAAATATGCACAGGTTTTTATAAACGTTATAGCATCGGTGGAATGAAATCATACCTTCAATTTAAGACTAGAATCATTATTGGGAAGCATTGGGAAGGTATTTTTTTTTAATTTGCAAATACAGGGAACCACGAAAAATACCCACAATAAGACTGTCCCCTGTGAATAAATTATGCATATATCGCACAAATATGCACCGATTTCTATAAACGTTATAGCCGGTATAAAAAATTCATACCTACAATTTAAGACCATAATCATTATCAGAAAACATCGGAAAGGTATTTTTTTTAATTTGCAAATACAGGGAACCACGAAAAATACCCACAATAAGACTGTCCCCTGTGTATAAAATATGCATATATCGAACAAATATGCACAGATTTTTATAAACGTTAAAGCATCGGTGGAATGAAATCATACCTTCAATTTAAGACTAGAATCATTATCGGGAAATAACGGGAAGGATTTTTTTTTTAATTTGCAAATACAGGGAACCACGAAAAATACCTTCAATAAGACTGTCCCCTGTGTATAAAATATGAATATATCAAACAAATATGCACAGATTTTTATAAACGTTATAGCATCGGTAGAAAAAAAATCATACCTACAATTTGAGACTATAATCATTATCGGAAAATAACGGGAAGGAATTTTTTTTAATTTGCAAATACATCGAACCACGAAAAATACCCACAATAAGACTGTCCCCTGTCAATAAAATATGCATATATCGCACAAATATGCACCGATTTCTATAAACGTTATAGCCAGTAGAAAAAAATCATACCTACAATTTAAGACTATAATTATTATCGGAAAATAGAAAGAAGATTTTTTTTTTTAATTTTCATATAGAGCGAACCACGAAAAATACCCACAATAAGACTGTCCCCTGTGAATAAAATATGCATATATGGCACAAATATGTACCGATTTCTATAAGCGTTATAGCAACGGTAGAAGAAATTCATACCTACATTTTCAGACCATAATTATTATCAGAAAACATCGGGAAGGTATTTTTTTTTTTTTAATTTGCAAATACAGGGAACCACGAAAAATACCCACAATAAGACTGTTGCCTGTGTATAAAATATGAATATATCGAACAAATATGCACAGCTTTTTATAAACGTTATACCATCGGTAGAAAAAAATCATACCTACAATTTAAGACTATAATTATTATCGGGAAATAGAAAGAAGATTTTTTTTTAATTTTCAAATACAGGGAACCACGAAAAATACCCACAATAAGACTGTCCCCTGTGTATAAAATATGAATATAACAAACAAATATGAACAGATTTTTATAAACGTTACAGCATCAGTGAAATAAAATCATACCTACAATTTGAGACCATAATCATTATCGGGAAATAACGAGAAAATATTTTTTTTAATTTGCAAATACAGGGAAGCACGAAAAATACCCACAATAAGACTGTCCCCTGTGTATAAAATATGAATATATCAAACAAATATGCACAGATTTTTATAAACGTTATAGCATCAGTAGAAAAAAATCATACCTACAATTTGAGACCATAATCATTATCGGGAAATAACGGGAAAATATTTTTTTTTAATTTGCAAATACAGGGAAGCACGAAAAATACCCACAATAAGACTGTCCTCCGTGTATAAAATATGCATATATCGAACAAATATGCACAGATTTTTATAAACTTTACAGCATCAGTAGAAAAAAATCATACCTACAATTTAAGTTTAGAATCATTATCGGGAAATAACAGGAAGGAATTTTTTTTAATTTGCAAATACAGGGAACCACGAAAAATACCCACAATAAGACTGTCCCCTGTGAATAAAATATGCATATATCAAACAAATATGCACAGATTTCTATAAACGTTAAAGCATAGGTATAAAAAAATCATACCTACATTTTGGGACAATAATCACTTTCAGGAAATGTCAGGAAAGTTTTTTTTTTAATTTGCAAATATAAGGAACCCCGAAAAATACTCTCAATAAGATTGTACCCTGTGAATAAAATATGCATATATCGAACATATATCCACAGATTTTTATAAACGTTACAGCATGCATCGGTGGAATAAAATCATACCTACAATTTGAGACCATAATCATTATCGGGAAATAACGGGAAAATATTTTTTTTAATTTGCAAATACAGGGAAGCTCGAAAAATACCCACAATAAGACTGTCCCCTGTGTATAAAATATGAATATATCAAACAAATATGCACAGATTTTTATAAACGTTATAGCATCGGTAGAAAAAAAATCATACCTACAATTTGAAACTATAATCACTATCGGCAAATGTCGGGAAAGTATTTTTTTAATTTGTAAATATAGGGAACCACGAAAAATACCCACAATAAGACTGTCCCCTGTGTATAAAATATGCATATATCGAACAAATATGCACAGATTTTTATAAACGTTACAGCATCGGTAGAAAAAATTATACCTACAATTTAAGTTTAGAATCATTATCGGGAAATAACAGGAAGGAATTTTTTTTAATTTGCAAATACAGGGAACCACGAAAAATACCCACAATAAGACTGTCTCCTGTGTATAAAATATGCATATATCGAACAAATATGCACAGATTTTTATAAACGTCATAGCATCGGTGGAATGAAATCATACCTTCAATTTAAGACTAGAATCATTATCGGGAAGCATTGGGAAGGTATTTTATTTTAATTTGCAAATACAGGGAACCACGAAAAATACCCACAATAAGACTGTCCCCTGTGTATCAAATATGAATATATCAAACAAATATGGACAGATTTTTATAAAAGTAATAGCATCGGTAGAAAAAAAATCATACCTACGATTTGAAACTATAATCACTATCGGCAAATGTCGGGAAAGTATTTTTTTAATTTGTAAATATAGGGAACCACGAAAAATACCCACAATAAGACTGTCCCCTGTGTATAAAATATGCATATATCGAACAAATATCCACAGATTTTTATAAACGTTATAGCATCGGTGGAATGAAATCATACCTTCAATTGAAGACTAGAATCATTATCGGGAAGCATTGGGAAGGTATTTTTTTTTAATTTGCAAATACAGGGAACCACGAAAAATACCCACAATAAGATTGTCCCCGTGAATAAAATATGCATATATCGAAAAAATATGCACAGATTTCTATAAACGTAATAGCATAGGTAAAAAAAAATCATACCTACATTTTGGGACAATAACCACTATTAGGAAATGTCAGGAAAGTTTTATTTTTAATTTGTAAATATAAGGAACCACGAAAAATACCCTCAATAAGACTGTCCCCTGTGAATAAAATATGCATATATCGCACAAATATGCACCGATTTCTATAAACGTTATAGCCAGTATAAAAAATTCATACCTACAATTTGAGACCATAATCATTATCAGAAAACATCGGAAAGGTATTTTTTTTAAATTGCAAATACAGGGAACCACGAAAAATACCCACAATAAGACTGTCTCGTGAATAAAATATGCATATATCGAAGAAATATGCACAGATTTTTATAAACGTTACAACATCGGTGGAATAAAAACAATTTCACAATTTGAGACCATAATCATTATCGGGAAATAACGGGAAAATATTTTTTTTTAATTTGCAAATATAGATAACCACGAAAAATACCCACAATAAGACTGTCCCCTGTGAATAAAATATGCATATATCGAACAAATATGCACAGATTTTTAGAAACATTATGGAATCGGTAGAAAAAAATCATACCTACATTTTGAGACAATAATCGCTATCGGGAAATGTCAGGAAAGTATTTTTTTAATTTGTAAATATAGGGAACAACGAAAAATACCCTCAATAAGACTGTCCCCTGTGAATAAAATATGCATATATATCGCACAAATATGCACCGATTTCTATAAACGTTATAGTAACAGTAAAAGAAATTCATACCTACAATTTGAGGTCATAATTATTACCAGAAAACATCGGGAAGGTATTTTTTTTTAATTTGCAAATACAGGGAACCACGAAAAATACCCACAATAAGACTGTCCCCTGTGTATAAAATATGAATATATCAAACAAATATCAACAGATTTTTATAAACGTTATAGCATCGGTAGAAAAAAATCATACCTACAATTTAAGACTATAATTATTATCGGAAAATAGAAAGAAGATTTTTTTTTTAATTTGCAAATACAGGGAACCACGAAAAATACCCACAATAAGACTGTCCCCTGTGTATCAAATATGAATATATCAAACAAATATGCACAGATTTTTATAAACGTTATAGCATCGGTAGAAAAAAAATCATACCTACAATTTGAAACTATAATCACTATCGGCAAATGTCGGGAAAGTATTTTTTTAATTAGTAAATATAGGGAACCACGAAAAATACCCACAATAAGACTGTCCCCTATGTATAAAAAATGCATATATCGAACAAATATTCACAGATTTTTATAAACGTTACAGCATCTGTAGGAAAAAATCATACCCACAATTTAAGATTAGAATCATTATCGGGAAAGAACGGGAAGGAATTTTTTTTAATTTGCAAATACAGGGAACCACGAAAAATACCCACATCAACACTGTCCCCTGTGTATAAAATATGAATATATCGAACAAATATCCACAGATTTTTATATATATCGAACAAATATGCACAGATTTTTATAAACGTTACAGCATCGGTAGAAAAAAATCATACCTACAATTTAAGATTAGAATCATTATCGGGAAATAACGGGAAGGAATTTTTTTTAATTTGCAAATACAGGGAACCACCAGTATGTACCGATTTCTATAAGCGTTATAGCAACGGTAGAAGAAATTCATACCTACAATTTGAGACCATAATTATTATCAGAAAACATCGGGAAGGTATTTTTTTTTTTAATTTGCAAATACAGGGAACCACGAAAAATACCCACAATAAGACTGTCCCCTGTGTATCAAATATGAATATATCAAACAAATATGCACAGATTTTTATAAACGTTATAGCATCGGTAGAAAAAAAATCATACCTACAATTTGAAACTATAATCACTATCGGCAAATGTCGGGAAAGTATTTTTTTAATTAGTAAATATAGGGAACCACGAAAAATACCCACAATAAGACTGTCCCCTATGTATAAAAAATGCATATATCGAACAAATATTCACAGATTTTTATAAACGTTACAGCATCTGTAGGAAAAAATCATACCCACAATTTAAGATTAGAATCATTATCGGGAAAGAACGGGAAGGAATTTTTTTTTAATTTGCAAATACAGGGAACCACGAAAAATACCCACATCAACACTGTCCCCTGTGTATAAAATATGAATATATCGAACAAAATATCCACAGATTTTTATATATATCGAACAAATATGCACAGATTTTTATAAACGTTACAGCATCGGTAGAAAAAAATCATACCTACAATTTAAGATTAGAATCATTATCGGGAAATAACGGGAAGGAATTTTTTTTAATTTGCAAATACAGGGAACCACGAAAAATACCCACAATAAGACTGTCCTCTGTGTATAAAATATGCATATATCGAACAAATATGCACAGGTTTTTATAAACGTTATAGCATGGGTAGAAAAAAATCATACCTACAATTTAAGTTTAGAATCATTATCGGGAAATTACAGGAAGGATTTTTTTTTAATTTGCAAATACAGGGAACCACGAAAAATACCCACAATAAGACTGTCCCCTGTGTATAAAATATAAATATATCGAACAAATATGCACAGCTTTTTATAAACGTTATAGCATCGGTAGAAAAAAAATCATACCTACGATTTGAAACTATAATCACTATCGGGAAATGTCGGGAAAGTATTTTTTTGTAATTTGTAAATATAGGGAACCACTAAAAATGCCCACAATAAGACTGTCCCCTCTGTATAAAATATGCATATATCGAACAAATATGCACAGATTTTTATAAACGTTACAGCATGGGTAGAAAAAAATCATACCTACAATTTAAGTTTAGAATCATTATCGGGAAATTACAGGAAGGAATTTTTTTTAATTTGCAAATACAGGGAACCACGAAAAATACCCACAATAAGACTGTCCCCTGTGTATAAAATATAAATATATCGAACAAATATGCACAGCTTTTTATAAACGTTATAGCATCGGTAGAAAAAAAATCATACCTACGATTTGAAACTATAATCACTATCGGGAAATGTCGGAAAGTATTTTTTTTAATTTGTAAATATAGGGAACCACGAAAAATGCCCACAATAAGACTGTCCCCTATGTATAAAAAATGCATATATCGAACAAATATTCACAGATTTTTATAAACGTTACAGCATCTGTAGGAAAAAATCATACCCACAATTTAATATTAGAATCATTATCGGGAAAGAACGGGAAGGAATTTTTTTTTAATTTGCAAATACAGGGAACCACGAAAAATACCCACATCAACACTGTCCCCTGTGTATAAAATATGAATATATCGAACAAATATCCACAGATTTTTATATATATCGAACAAATATGCACAGATTTTTATAAACGTTACAGCATCGGTAGAAAAAAATCATACCTACAATTTAAGATTAGAATCATTATCGGGAAATAACGGGAAGGAATTTTTTTTAATTTGCAAATACAGGGAACCACGAAAAATACCCACAATAAGACTGTCCTCTGTGTATAAAATATGCTTATATCGAACAAATATGCACAGGTTTTTTATAAACGTTATAGCATCGGTGGAATGAAATCATACCTTCAATTTAAGACTAGAATCATTATCGGGAAGCATTGGGAAGGTATTTTTTTTTAATTGCAAATACAGGGAACCACGAAAAATACCCACAATAAGACTGTCCCCTGTGAATAAATTATGCATATATCGCACAAATATGCAGCGATTTCTATAAACGTTATAGCCGGTATAAAAAATTCATACCTACAATTTGAGACCATAATCATTATCAGAAAACATCGGAAAGGTATTTTTTTTTAATTTGCAAATACAGGGAACCACGAAAAATACCCACAATAAGACTGTCCCCTGTGTATAAAATATGCATATATCGAACAAATATGCACAGATTTTTATAAACGTTATAGCATCGGTGGAATGAAATCATACCTTCAATTTAAGACTAGAATCATTATCAGGAAGCTTTGGGAAGTTATTTTTTTTTTAATTTGCAAATACAGGGAACCACGAAAAATACCCACAATAAGACTGTCCCCTGTGTATAAAATATGAATATATCAAACAAATATGCAAAGATTTTTATAAACGTTATAGCATCGGTAGAAAAAAAATCATACCTACAATTTGAGACTATAATGATTATCGGAAAATAACGGGAAGGAATTTTTTTTAATTTGCAAATACAGGCACCACAAAAATACCCACAATAAGACTGTCCCCGTGAATAAAATATGCATATATCAAAGAAATATGCACAGATTTCTATAAACGTTATAGCATAGGTATAAAAAAATTATACCTACATTTTGGGACAATAACCACGATCAGGAAATGTCAGGAAAGTTTTTTTTTTTAATTTGTAAATATAAGGAACCACGAAAAATACCCTCAATAAGACTGTCCCCTGTGAATAAAATATGCATATATCGCACAAATATGCACCGATTTCTATAAACGTTATAGCCGGTATAAAAAATTCATACCTACAATTTGAGACCATAATCATTATCAGAAAACATCAGAAAGGTATTTTATTTAATTTGCAAATACAGGGAACCACGAAAAATACCCACAATAAGACTGTCCCCCGTGAATAAAATATGCATATATCGAAGAAATATGCACAGATTTTTATAAACGTTACAACATCGGTGGAATAAAAACATACCTACAATTTGAGACCATAATCATTATCGGGAAATAACGGGAAAATATTTTTTTTTAATTTGCAAATATAGATAACCACGAAAAATACCCACAATAAGACAGTCCCCTGTGAATAAAATATGCATATATCGCACAAATATGCACCGATTTCTATAAACGTTATAGTAACAGTAAAAGAAATTCATACCTACAATTTGAGGTTATAATTATTATTAGAAAACATCGGGAAGGTATTTTTTTTTTAATTTGCAAATACAGGGAATCACGAAAAATACCCACAATAAGACTGTTCCCTGTGTATACAATATGAATACATCGCACAAATACGCACAGATTTTTATAAACGTTATAGCATCGGTAGAAAAAACTCATACCTACAATTTAAGACTATAATTATTATCGGGAAATAGAAAGAAGTTTTTTTTTTAATTTTCAAATACAGGGAACCACGAAAAATACCCACAATAAGACTGTCCCCTGTGTATAAAATATGAATATATCAAACAAATATGCACAGATTTTTATAAACGTTACAGCATCAGTGAAATAAAATCATAACTACAATTTGAGACCATAATTATTATCGGGATATAACGGAGAGATATTTTTTTTAATTTGCAAATACAAGAAAACACGAAAAATACCCACAATAAGACTGTCCCCTGTGAATAAAATATGCATATATCGCACAAATATGCACAGATTTCTATAAACGTTACAGCATCGGTAGAAAAAATCATACCTACATTTTGAGACAATAGTCACTATCCGGAAATGTCAGGAAAGTATTTTTTTAATTTGTAAATATAGGGAACAACGAAAAATACCCTCAATAAGACTGTCCCCTGTGAATAAAATATGTATATATCAAACAAATATGCACAGCTTTTTATAAACGTTACAGCATCGGTGGAATAAAATCATACCTACAATTTGAGACCATAAGCATTATCGGGAAATAACGGGAATTTTTTTTTTTAATTTGCAAATACAGGGAACCACGAAAAATACCCACAATAAGACTGTCCCCTGTGAATAAGTGAATAAAATATGCATATATCGAACATATATGCACAGATTTTTATAAACGTTACAGCATCGGTGGAATAAAATCATACCTACAATTTGAGACCATAATCATTATCGGGAAATAACGGGAAAATATTTTTTTTAATTTGCAAATACAGGGAAGCACGAAAAATACCCACAATAAGACCGTCCCCTGTGTATAAAATATGAATATATCAAACAAATATGCACAGATTTTTATAAACGTTATAGCATCGGTAGAAAAAAAATCATACCTACAATTTGAAACTATAATCACTATCGGCAAATGTCGGGAAAGTATTTTTTTTTAATTTGTAAATATAGGGAACCACGAAAAATACCCACAATAAGACTGTCCCCTGTGTATAAAATATGCATATATCGAACAAATATGCACAGATTTTTATAAACGTTACAGCATGGGTAGAAAAAAATCATACCTACAATTTAAGTTTAGAATCATTATCGGGAAATTACAGAAAGGAATTTTTTTTAATTTGCAAATACAGGGAACCACGAAAAATACCCACAATAAGACTGTCCCCTGTGTATAAAATATAAATATATCGAACAAATATGCACAGCTTTTTATAAACGTTATAGCATCGGTAGAAAAAAAATCATACCTACGATTTGAAACTATAATCACTATCGGGAAATGTCGGGAAAGTATTTTTTTTTAATTTGTAAATATAGGGAACCACGAAAAATGCCCACAATAAGACTGTCCCCTGTGTATAAAATATGCATATATCGAACAAATATGCACAGATTTTTATAAACGTCATAGCATCGGTGGAATGAAATCATACCTTCAATTTAAGACTAGAATCATTATCGGGAAGCATTGGGAAGGTATTTTATTTTAATTTGCAAATACAGGGAACCACGAAAAATACCCACAATAAGACTGTCCCCTGTGTATCAAATATGAATATATCAAACAAATATGGACAGATTTTTATAAAAGTAAATAATCGGTAGAAAAAAAATCATACCTACAATTTGAAACTATAATCACTATCGGCAAATGTCGGGAAAGTATTTTTTTAATTTGTAAATATAGGGAACCACGAAAAATACCCACAATAAGACTGTCCCCTGTGTATAAAATATGCATATATCGAACAAATATCCACAGATTTTTATATATATCGAACAAATATGCACAGATTTTTATAAACGTTATAGCATCGGTGGAATGAAATCATACCTTCAATTGAAGACTAGAATCATTATCGGGAAGTATTGGGAAGGTATTTTTTTTTAATTTGCAAATACAGGAACCACGAAAAATACCCACAATAAGACTGTCCCCTGTGAATAAATTATGCATATATCGCACAAATATGCACCGATTTCTATAAACGTTATAGCCGGTATAAAAAATTCATACCTACAATTTGAGACCATAATCATTATCAGAAAACATCGGAAAGGTATTTTTTTTAATTTGCAAATACAGGGAACCACGAAAAATACCCACAATAAGACTGTCCCCTGTTTATAAAATATGAATATATCAAACAAATATGCACAGATTTTTATAAACGTTATAGCATCGGTAGAAAAAAAATCATACCTACAATTTGAGACTATAATCATTATCGGAAAATAACGGGAAGGAATTTTTTTTAATTTGCAAATACAGGGAACCACTAAAAATACCCACAATAAGACTGTCCCCGTGAATAAAATATGCATTTATCAAAGAAATATGCACAGATTTCTATAAACGTTATAGCATAGGTATAAAAAAATCATACCTACATTTTGGGACAATAACCACTATCAGGAAATGTCAGGAAAGCTTTTTTTTTAATTTGTAAATATAAGGAACCACGAAAAATACCCTCAATAAGACTGTCCCCTGTGAATAAAATATGCATATATCGCACAAATATGCACCGATTTCTATAAACGTTATAGCCGGTATAAAAAAATCATACCTACAATTTGCGACTTTAATCATTATCTGAAAATAACGGGAAGGAATTTTTTTTAATTTGCAAATACAGGGAACCACGAAAAATACCCACAATAAGACTGTCCCCGTGAATAAAATATGCATATATCGAAGAAATATGCACTGATTTCTATAAACGTAATAGCATGGGTATAAAAAAATCATACCTACATTTTGGGACAATAACCACTATCAGGAAATGTCAGGAAAGTTTTTTTTTTTAATTTGTAAATATAAGGAACCACGAAAAATACCCTCAATAAGACTGTCCCCTGTGAATAAAATATGCATATATCGCACAAATATGCACCGATTTCTATAAACGTTATAGCCGGTATAAAAAATTCATACCTACAATTTGAGACCATAATCATTATCAGAAAACATCGGAAAGGTATTTTTTTTAATTTGCAAATACAGGGAACCACGAAAAATACCCACAATAAGACTGTCCCCGTGAATAAAATATGCATATATCGAAGAAATATGCACAGATTTTTATAAACGTTACAACATCGGTGGAATAAAAACATACCTACAATTTGAGACCATAATCATTATCGGGAAATAACGGGAATAAATTTGTTTTTAATTTGCAAATATAGATAACCACGAAAAATACCCACAATAAGACTGTCCCCTGTGAATAAAATATGCATATATCGAACAAATATGCACAGATTTTTAGAAACATTATGGAATCGGGAGAAAAAAATCATACCTACATTTTGAGACAATAATCGCTATCGGGAAATGTCAGGAAAGTATTTTTTTTAATTGTAAATATAGGGAACAACGAAAGATACCCTCAATAAGACTGTCCCCTGTGAATAAAATATGCATATATCGCACAAATATGCACCGATTTCTATAAACGTTATAGTAACAGTAAAAGAAATTCATACCTACCATTTGAGGTCATAATTATTACCAGAAAACATCGGGAAGGTATTTTTTTTTTAATTTGCAAATACAGGGAACCACGAAAAATACCCACAATAAGACTGTCCCCTGTGTATAAAATATGAATATATCAAACAAATATCAACAGATTTTTATAAACGTTATAGCATCGGTAAAAAAAAATCATACCTACAATTTAAGACTATAAGCATTATCGGGAAATAGAAAGAAGATTTTTTTTTTAATTTTCAAATACAGGGAACCACGAAAAATACCCACAATAAGACTGTCCTCCTTGAATAAAATATGCATATATCGCACAAATATGTTTCGATTTCTATAAGCGTTATAGCAACGGTAGAAGAAATTCATACCAATAATTTGAGACGATAATTATTATCAGAAAACATCGGGAAGGTATTTTTTTTTTAATTTGCAAATATAAGACTGTCCCCTGTGAATAAAATATGCATATATCGCACAAATATGCACAGATTTCTATAAACGTTACAGCATTGTAGAGAAAATCATACCTACAATTTGAGACAATAATCACTATCGGGAAATGTCAGGAAAGTATTTTTTTAATTTGTAAATATAGGGAACAACGAAAAATACCCTCAATAAGACTGTCCCCTGTGAATAAAATATCTATATATCAAACAAATATGCACAGATTTTGATAAACGTTACAGCATCGGTGAAATAGAATCATACCTACAATTTGAGATTATAAGCATTATCGGGAAATAACGGGAAGATATTTTTTTAATTTGCAAATACAGGGAACCACGAAAAATACCCACAATAAGACTGTCCCCTGTGAATAAGTGAATAAAATATGCATATATCGAACAAATATGCACAGTATTTTATTAACGTTACAGCATCGGTAGAAAAAAATCATACCTACAATTTCAGACTATAATCATTATCGGGAAATAACGGGAAGGAATTTTTTTTAATTTGCAAATACAGGGAACCACGAAAAATACCCACAATAAGACTAACTTCTGTGAATAAAATATGCATATATCGAACAAATATCCACAGATTTTTATTAACGTTATAGCATCTGTAGAAAAAATCATACCTACAATTTGAGTCCATAATCATTATCGGGAAATAACGGGAAAATTTTTTTTTTAATTTGCAAATACAGATAACCACGAAAAATACCCACAATAATACTGTCCCCTGTGAATAAAATATGAATATATCGAACAAATATGCACAGATTTTTAGAAACGTTATAGCATCGGTAGAAAAAAATCATACCTACATTTTGAGACAATAATCGCTATCGGGAAATGTCAGGAAAGTATTTTTTTAATTTGTAAATATATGGAACAACGAAAAATACCCTCAATAAGACTGTCCCCTGTGAATAAAATATGCATATATCGCACAAATATGCACAGATTTTTATTAAAGTTACAGCATCGGTAGAAAAAAATCATACCTACAATTTGAGACTCTAATTATTATCGGAAAATAACGGGAAGGAATTTTTTTTAATTTGCAAATACAGCGAATCGCGAAAAATACCCACAATAAGACTGGCCCCTGTGAATAAAATATGCATATATCGCACAAATATGCACCGATTTCTATAAACGTTATAGCCGTTTATAAAAATTCATACCTACAATTTGAGACTATAATCATTATCGGGAAATAACGGGAAGATATTTTTTTTAATTTGCAAATACAGGGAACCACGAAAAATACCCACAATAAGACTGTCCCCTGATTATAAAATATGCATATATCGCACAAATATGCAGAGATTTCTATAAACGTTACAGCATCGGTGGAAAAAAATCATACCTACCTTTTGAGACAATAATCACTATCAGGAAATGTCAGGAAAGTAATTTTTAATTTGTAAATATAGGGAACAACGAAAAATACCCTCAATAAGACTGTCCCCTCTGAATAAAATATGCATATATCGAACAAATATGCACAGCTTTTTTAAAATATTACAGCACCGGTAGAAGAAAATCATACCTACAATTTGAGACTATAATCATTATCGGGAAATAACGGGAAGGTATTTTTTTTAATTTGCAAATACAGGGAACCACGGAAAATACCCACAATAATATTGTCCCCCGTTAATAAAATATGCATATATCGAAGAAATATGCACAGATTTTTATAAACGTTACAGCATCGGTGGAATCAAATCATACCTACAATTTGAGACTATAAGCATTATCGGGAAATAGCGGGAAGATATTTTTTTTAAGTTGCAAATACAGGGAACCACGAAAAATACCCACAATAAGACTGTCCCCTGTGCATAAGTGAATAAAATATGCATATATCGGACAAATATGCACAGTATTTTATTAACGTTACAGCATCGGTAGAAAAAAATCATACCTACAATTTCAGACTAGAATCATTATCGGAAAATAACGGGAATACATTTTTTTTAATTTGGAAATACAGGGAACCACGAAAAATACCTTCAATAAGACTGTCCTCTGTGAATAAAATATGTATATAT
This sequence comes from Nowickia ferox, assembly GCA_936439885.1. Lineage (NCBI taxonomy): Eukaryota > Metazoa > Arthropoda > Insecta > Diptera > Tachinidae > Nowickia > Nowickia ferox. The sequence goes on along the minus strand of OW387027.1, from coordinate 47,648,892 downwards.
CAAACAAATATGCACAGATTTTTATAAACGTTACAGCATCAGTGAAATAAAATCATACCTACAATTTGAGACCATAATCATTATCGGGAAATAACGGGAAGATATTTTTTTTAATTTGCAAATACAGGGAACCACGAAAAATACCCACAATAAGACTGTCCCCTGTGAATAAAATATGCATACATCGCATAAATATGCACAGATTTCTATAAACGTTCCAGCATCGGTAGAAAAAAATCATACCAACATTTTGAGACAATAATCACTATCAGGAAATGTCAGGAATGTATTTTTTTAATTTGTAAATATAGGGAACAACGAAAAATATGCTCAATAAGTCTGTTCCCTGTGAATAAAATATGCATATATCGCACAAATATGCACCGATTTCTATAAACGTTATAGTAACAGTAGAAGAAATTCATACCTACAATTTGAGGTCATAATTATTATTAGAAAACATCGGGAAGGTATTTTTTTTTTAATTTGCAAATACAGGGAACTACGAAAAATAGCCACAATACGACTGTCCCCTATTTATAAAATATGAATATATCAAACAAATATCCATAGATTTTTATAAATGTTATAGCATTGGTAGAAAAAAATCATACATACAATTTAAGACTATAATTATTATCGGGGAAGAGAAAGAAGATTTTTTTTTTAATTTTCAAATACAGGGAACCACGAAAAATACCCACAATAAGACTGTCCCCTGTGAATAAAATATGCATATATCGCACAAATATGTACCGATTTCTATAAGCGTTATAGCAACGGTAGAAGAAATTCATACCTAAAATTTGAGACCATAATTATTATCAGAAAACATCGGGAAGGTATTTTTTTTTTTAATTTGCAAATACTGGGAACCACGAAAAATACCCACAATAAGACTGTTCCCTGTGTATAGAATATGAATATATCGAACAAATATGCACAGATTTTTATAAACGTTATAGCATCGGTAGAAAAAATCATACCTACAATTTAAGACTATAATTATTATTGGGAAATAGAAAGAAGTTTTTTTTTTAATTTTCAAATACAGGGAACCACGAAAAATACCCACAGTCTTATGAGTGTCCCCTGTGAATAAAATATGTATATATCAAACAAATATGCACAGATTTTGATAAACGTTACAGCATCGGTGAAATAGAATCATACCTACAATTTGAGACCATAAGCATTATCGGGAAATAACGGGAAGATATTTTTTTTAATTTGCAAATACAGGGAACCACGAAAAATACCCACAATAAGACTGTCCCCTGTGAATAAGTGAATAAAATATGCATATATCGAACAAATATGCACAGTATTTTATTAACGTTACAGCATCGGTAGAAAAAAATCATACCTACAATTTCAGACTATAATCATTATCGGGAAATAACGGGAAGGAATTTTTTTTAATTTGCAAATACAGGGAACCACGAAAAATACCCACAATAAGACTAACTTCTGTGAATAAAATATGCATATATCGAACAAATATCCACAGATTTTTATTAACGTTATAGCATCTGTAGAAAAAATCATACCTACAATTTGAGTCCATAATCATTATCGGGAAATAACGGGAAATTTTTTTTTTTAATTTGCAAATACAGATAACCACGAAAAATACCCACAATAATACTGTCCCCTGTGAATAAAATATGAATATATCGAACAAATATGCACAGATTTTTAGAAACGTTATAGCATCGGTAGAAAAAAATCATACCTACATTTTGAGACAATAATCGCTATCGGGAAATGTCAGGAAAGTATTTTTTTAATTTGTAAATATATGGAACAACGAAAAATACCCTCAATAAGACTGTCCCCTGTGAATAAAATATGCATATATCGCACAAATATGCACAGATTTTTATTAAAGTTACAGCATCGGTAGAAAAAAATCATACCTACAATTTGAGACTCTAATTATTATCGGAAAATAACGGGAAGGAATTTTTTTTAATTTGCAAATACAGCGAATCGCGAAAAATACCCACAATAAGACTGGCCCCTGTGAATAAAATATGCATATATCGCACAAATATGCACCGATTTCTATAAACGTTATAGCCGTTTAAAAAAATTCATACCTACAATTTGAGACTATAATCATTATCGGGAAATAACGGGAAGATATTTTTTTTAATTTGCAAATACAGGGAACCACGAAAAATACCCACAATAAGACTGTCCCCTGATTATAAAATATGCATATATCGCACAAATATGCAGAGATTTCTATAAACGTTACAGCATCGGTGGAAAAAAATCATACCTACCTTTTGAGACAATAATCACTATCAGGAAATGTCAGGAAAGTAATTTTTAATTTGTAAATATAGGGAACAACGAAAAATACCCTCAATAAGACTGTCCCCTCTGAATAAAATATGCATATATCGAACAAATATGCACAGCTTTTTTAAAATGTTACAGCACCGGTAGAAGAAAATCATACCTACAATTTGAGACTATAATCATTATCGGGAAATAACGGGAAGGTATTTTTTTTAATTTGCAAATACAGGGAACCACGGAAAATACCCACAATAATATTGTCCCCCGTTAATAAAATATGCATATATCGAAGAAATATGCACAGATTTTTATAAACGTTACAGCATCGGTGGAATCAAATCATACCTACAATTTGAGACTATAAGCATTATCGGGAAATAGCGGGAAGATATTTTTTTTAAGTTGCAAATACAGGGAACCACGAAAAATACCCACAATAAGACTGTCCCCTGTGCATAAGTGAATAAAATATGCATATATCGGACAAATATGCACAGTATTTTATTAACGTTACAGCATCGGTAGAAAAAAATCATACCTACAATTTCAGACTAGAATCATTATCGGAAAATAACGGGAATACATTTTTTTTAATTTGGAAATACAGGGAACCACGAAAAATACCTTCAATAAGACTACAAATATGCACAGATTTTTAGAAACGTTATAGCATCGGTAGAAAAAAATCATACCTACATTTTGAGACAATAATCGCTATCGGGAAATGTCAGGAAAGTATTTTTTTAATTTGTAAATATATGGAACAACGAAAAATACCCTCAATAAGACTGTCCCCTGTGAATAAAATATGCATATATCGCACAAATATGCACAGATTTTTATTAAAGTTACAGCATCGGTAGAAAAAAATCATACCTACAATTTGAGACTCTAATTATTATCGGAAAATAACGGGAAGGAATTTTTTTTAATTTGCAAATACAGCGAATCGCGAAAAATACCCACAATAAGACTGGCCCCTGTGAATAAAATATGCATATATCGCACAAATATGCACCGATTTCTATAAACGTTATAGCCGTTTAAAAAAATTCATACCTACAATTTGAGACTATAATCATTATCGGGAAATAACGGGAAGATATTTTTTTTAATTTGCAAATACAGGGAACCACGAAAAATACCCACAATAAGACTGTCCCCTGATTATAAAATATGCATATATCGCACAAATATGCAGAGATTTCTATAAACGTTACAGCATCGGTGGAAAAAAATCATACCTACCTTTTGAGACAATAATCACTATCAGGAAATGTCAGGAAAGTAATTTTTAATTTGTAAATATAGGGAACAACGAAAAATACCCTCAATAAGACTGTCCCCTCTGAATAAAATATGCATATATCGAACAAATATGCACAGCTTTTTTAAAATGTTACAGCACCGGTAGAAGAAAATCATACCTACAATTTGAGACTATAATCATTATCGGGAAATAACGGGAAGGTATTTTTTTTAATTTGCAAATACAGGGAACCACGGAAAATACCCACAATAATATTGTCCCCCGTTAATAAAATATGCATATATCGAAGAAATATGCACAGATTTTTATAAACGTTACAGCATCGGTGGAATCAAATCATACCTACAATTTGAGACTATAAGCATTATCGGGAAATAGCGGGAAGATATTTTTTTTAAGTTGCAAATACAGGGAACCACGAAAAATACCCACAATAAGACTGTCCCCTGTGCATAAGTGAATAAAATATGCATATATCGGACAAATATGCACAGTATTTTATTAACGTTACAGCATCGGTAGAAAAAAATCATACCTACAATTTCAGACTAGAATCATTATCGGAAAATAACGGGAATACATTTTTTTTAATTTGGAAATACAGGGAACCACGAAAAATACCTTCAATAAGACTGTCCTCTGTGAATAAAATATGTATATATCAAACAAATATGCACAGATTTTTATAAACGTTACAGCATCAGTGAAATAAAATCATACCTACAATTTGAGACCATAATCATTATCGGGAAATAACGGGAAGATATTTTTTTTAATTTGCAAATACAGGGAACCACGAAAAATACCCACAATAAGACTGTCCCCTGTGAATAAAATATGCATACATCGCATAAATATGCACAGATTTCTATAAACGTTCCAGCATCGGTAGAAAAAAATCATACCAACATTTTGAGACAATAATCACTATCAGGAAATGTCAGGAATGTATTTTTTTAATTTGTAAATATAGGGAACAACGAAAAATATGCTCAATAAGTCTGTTCCCTGTGAATAAAATATGCATATATCGCACAAATATGCACCGATTTCTATAAACGTTATAGTAACAGTAGAAGAAATTCATACCTACAATTTGAGGTCATAATTATTATTAGAAAACATCGGGAAGGTATTTTTTTTTTAATTTGCAAATACAGGGAACTACGAAAAATAGCCACAATACGACTGTCCCCTATTTATAAAATATGAATATATCAAACAAATATCCATAGATTTTTATAAATGTTATAGCATTGGTAGAAAAAAATCATACATACAATTTAAGACTATAATTATTATCGGGGAAGAGAAAGAAGATTTTTTTTTTAATTTTCAAATACAGGGAACCACGAAAAATACCCACAATAAGACTGTCCCCTGTGAATAAAATATGCATATATCGCACAAATATGTACCGATTTCTATAAGCGTTATAGCAACGGTAGAAGAAATTCATACCTAAAATTTGAGACCATAATTATTATCAGAAAACATCGGGAAGGTATTTTTTTTTTTAATTTGCAAATACTGGGAACCACGAAAAATACCCACAATAAGACTGTTCCCTGTGTATAGAATATGAATATATCGAACAAATATGCACAGATTTTTATAAACGTTATAGCATCGGTAGAAAAAATCATACCTACAATTTAAGACTATAATTATTATTGGGAAATAAAAAGAAGTTTTTTTTTTAATTTTCAAATACAGGGAACCACGAAAAATACCCACAGTCTTATGAGTGTCCCCTGTGAATAAAATATGTATATATCAAACAAATATGCACAGATTTTGATAAACGTTACAGCATCGGTGAAATAGAATCATACCTACAATTTGAGACCATAAGCAATATCGGGAAATAACGGGAAGATATTTTTTTTAATTTGCAAATACAGGGAACCACGAAAAATACCCACAATAAGACTGTCCCCTGTGAATAAGTGAATAAAATATGCATATATCGAACAAATATGCACAGTATTTTATTAACGTTACAGCATCGGTAGAAAAAAATCATACCTACAATTTCAGACTATAATCATTATCGGGAAATAACGGGAAGGAATTTTTTTTAATTTGCAAATACAGGGAACCACGAAAAATACCCACAATAAGACTAACTTCTGTGAATAAAATATGCATATATCGAACAAATATCCACAGATTTTTATTAACGTTATAGCATCTGTAGAAAAAATCATACCTACAATTTGAGTCCATAATCATTATCGGGAAATAACGGGAAAATTTTTTTTTTAATTTGCAAATACAGATAACCACGAAAAATACCCACAATAATACTGTCCCCTGTGAATAAAATATGAATATATCGAACAAATATGCACAGATTTTTAGAAACGTTATAGCATCGGTAGAAAAAAATCATACCTACATTTTGAGACAATAATCGCTATCGGGAAATGTCAGGAAAGTATTTTTTTAATTTGTAAATATATGGAACAACGAAAAATACCCTCAATAAGACTGTCCCCTGTGAATAAAATATGCATATATCGCACAAATATGCACAGATTTTTATTAAAGTTACAGCATCGGTAGAAAAAAATCATACCTACAATTTGAGACTCTAATTATTATCGGAAAATAACGGGAAGGAATTTTTTTTAATTTGCAAATACAGCGAATCGCGAAAAATACCCACAATAAGACTGGCCCCTGTGAATAAAATATGCATATATCGCACAAATATGCACCGATTTCTATAAACGTTATAGCCGTTTAAAAAAATTCATACCTACAATTTGAGACTATAATCATTATCGGGAAATAACGGGAAGATATTTTTTTTAATTTGCAAATACAGGGAACCACGAAAAATACCCACAATAAGACTGTCCCCTGATTATAAAATATGCATATATCGCACAAATATGCAGAGATTTCTATAAACGTTACAGCATCGGTGGAAAAAAATCATACCTACCTTTTGAGACAATAATCACTATCAGGAAATGTCAGGAAAGTAATTTTTAATTTGTAAATATAGGGAACAACGAAAAATACCCTCAATAAGACTGTCCCCTCTGAATAAAATATGCATATATCGAACAAATATGCACAGCTTTTTTAAAATGTTACAGCACCGGTAGAAGAAAATCATACCTACAATTTGAGACTATAATCATTATCGGGAAATAACGGGAAGGTATTTTTTTTAATTTGCAAATACAGGGAACCACGGAAAATACCCACAATAATATTGTCCCCCGTTAATAAAATATGCATATATCGAAGAAATATGCACAGATTTTTATAAACGTTACAGCATCGGTGGAATCAAATCATACCTACAATTTGAGACTATAAGCATTATCGGGAAATAGCGGGAAGATATTTTTTTTAAGTTGCAAATACAGGGAACCACGAAAAATACCCACAATAAGACTGTCCCCTGTGCATAAGTGAATAAAATATGCATATATCGGACAAATATGCACAGTATTTTGTTAACGTTACAGCATCGGTAGAAAAAAATCATACCTACAATTTCAGACTAGAATCATTATCGGAAAATAACGGGAATACATTTTTTTTAATTTGGAAATACAGGGAACCACGAAAAATACCTTCAATAAGACTGTCCTCTGTGAATAAAATATGTATATATCAAACAAATATGCACAGATTTTTATAAACGTTACAGCATCAGTGAAATAAAATCATACCTACAATTTGAGACCATAATCATTATCGGGAAATAACGGGAAGATATTTTTTTTAATTTGCAAATACAGGGAACCACGAAAAATACCCACAATAAGACTGTCCCCTGTGAATAAAATATGCATACATCGCATAAATATGCACAGATTTCTATAAACGTTCCAGCATCGGTAGAAAAAAATCATACCAACATTTTGAGACAATAATCACTATCAGGAAATGTCAGGAATGTATTTTTTTAATTTGTAAATATAGGGAACAACGAAAAATATGCTCAATAAGTCTGTTCCCTGTGAATAAAATATGCATATATCGCACAAATATGCACCGATTTCTATAAACGTTATAGTAACAGTAGAAGAAATTCATACCTACAATTTGAGGTCATAATTATTATTAGAAAACATCGGGAAGGTATTTTTTTTTTAATTTGCAAATACAGGGAACTACGAAAAATAGCCACAATACGACTGTCCCCTATTTATAAAATATGAATATATCAAACAAATATCCATAGATTTTTATAAATGTTATAGCATTGGTAGAAAAAAATCATACATACAATTTAAGACTATAATTATTATCGGGGAATAGAAAGAAGATTTTTTTTTTAATTTTCAAATACAGGGAACCACGAAAAATACCCACAATAAGACTGTCCCCTGTGAATAAAATATGCATATATCGCACAAATATGTACCGATTTCTATAAGCGTTATAGCAACGGTAGAAGAAATTCATACCTAAAATTTGAGACCATAATTATTATCAGAAAACATCGGGAAGGTATTTTTTTTTTTAATTTGCAAATACTGGGAACCACGAAAAATACCCACAATAAGACTGTTCCCTGTGTATAGAATATGAATATATCGAACAAATATGCACAGATTTTTATAAACGTTATAGCATCGGTAGAAAAAATCATACCTACAATTTAAGACTATAATTATTATTGGGAAATAGAAAGAAGTTTTTTTTTTAATTTTCAAATACAGGGAACCACGAAAAATACCCACAGTCTTATGAGTGTCCCCTGTGTATAAAATATGAATATATCAAACAAATATGCACAGATTTTTATAAACGTTACAGCATCAGTGAAATAAAATCATACCTACAATTTGAGATCATAATCATTATCGGGAAATAACGGAGAGATATTTTTTTTAATTTGCAAATACAAGAAAACACGAAAAATACCCACAATAAGACTGTCCCCTGTAAATAAAATATGCATATATCGCACAAATATGCACAGATTTCTATAAACGTTACAGCATCGGTAGAAAAAATCATACCTACATTTTGAGACAATAATCACTATCGGGAAATGTCAGGAAAGTATTTTTTTAATTTGTAAATATAGGGAACAACAAAAAATATGCTCAATAAGACTGTCCCCTGTGAATAAAATATGTATATATCAAACAAATATGCACAGATTTTTATAAACGTTACAGCATCGGTGGAATAAAATCATACCTACAATTTGAGCCTATAATCATTATCGGGAAATAACGGGAAGGTATTTTTTTTAATTTGCAAATACAGGGAACCACGAAAAATACCTTCAATAAGACTGTCCCCTGTAAATAAAATATCCATATATCGCACAAATATGCACAGATTTCTATAAACGTTACAGCATCGGTAGAAAAAATCATACCTACATTTTGAGACAATAATCACTATCGGGAAATGTCAGGAAAGTATTTTTTTAATTTGTAAATATAGGGAACAACGAAAAATACCCTCAATAAGACTGTTCCCTGTGAATAAAATATGCATATATCGCACAAATATGCACCGATTTCTATAACCGTTATAGTAACAGTAGAAGAAATTCATACCTACAATTTGAGACCATAATTATTATCAGAAAACATCGGGAAGAATTTTTTTTTTTTTAATTTGCAAATACTGGGAACCACGAAAAATACCCACAATAAGACTGTTCCCTGTGTATAAAATATGAATATATCGAACAAATATGCACAGATTTTTATAAACGTTATAGCAGCGGTAGAAAAAAATCATACCTACAATTTAAGACTATAATTATTATCGGGAAATAGAAAGAAGTTTTTTTTTTTAATTTTCAAATACAGGGAACCACGAAAAATACCCACAATAAGACTGTCCCCTGTGTATAAAATATGAATATATCAAACAAATATGCACAGATTTTTATAAACGTTACAGCATCAGTGAAATAAAATCATACCTACAATTTGAGATCATAATCATTATCGGGAAATAACGGAGAGATATTTTTTTTAATTTGCAAATACAAGAAAACACGAAAAATACCCACAATAAGACTGTCCCCTGTAAATAAAATATGCATATATCGCACAAATATGCACAGATTTCTATAAACGTTATAGCCGGTAGAAAAAATTCATACCTACAATTTGAGACTATAATCATTATCGGGAAATAACGGGAAGATTTTTTTTTTGATTTGCAAATACAGGGAACCACGAAAAATACCCACAATAAGACTGTCCCCTGTGAATAAAATATGCATATATCGAAGAAATATGCACAGATTTTTATAAACGTTACAGCATCGGTGGAATCAAATCATACCTACAATTTGAGACTATAAGCATTATCGGGAAATAGAGGGAAGACATTTTTTTTAATTTGCAAATACAGGGAACCACGAAAAATACCCACAATAAGACTGTCCCCTCTGAATAAGTGAATAAAATATGCATATATCGGACAAATATGCACAGTATTTTATAACGTTACAGCATCGGTAGAAAAGAATCATACCTACAATTTCAGACTAGAATCATTATCGGAAAATAACGGGAATACATTTTTTTTAATTTGGAAATACAGGGAACCACGAAAAATACCTTCAATAAGACTGTCCTCTGTGAATAAAATATGTATATATCAAACAAATATGCACAGATTTTTATAAACTTTACAGCATCAGTGAAATGAAATCATACCTACAATTTGAGACCATAATCATTATCGGGAAATAACGGGAAGATATTTTTTTTAATTTGCAAATACAGGGAACCACGAAAAATACCCACAATAAGACTGTCCCCTGTGAATAAAATATGCATACATCGCATAAATATCCACAGATTTCTATAAACGTTACAGCATCGGTAGAAAAAAATCATACCAACATTTTGAGACAATAATCACTATCAGGAAATGTCAGGAATGTATTTTTTTAATTTGTAAATATAGGGAACAACGAAAAATACCCTCAATAAGACTGTTCCCTGTGAATAAAATATGCATATATCGCACAAATATGCACCGATTTCTATAAACGTTATAGTAACAGTAGAAGAAATTCATACCTACAATTTGAGGTCATAATTATTATTAGAAAACATCGGGAAGGTATTTTTTTTTTTTAATTTGCAAATACAGGGAACTACGAAAAATACCCACAATACGACTGTCCACTGTTTATAAAATATGAATATATCAAACAAATATCCACAGATTTTTATAAATGTTATAGCATCGGTAGAAAAAAATCATACATACAATTTAAGACTATAATTATTATCGGGGAAGAGAAAGAAGATTTTTTTTTTAATTTTCAAATACAGGGAACCACGAAAAATACCCACAATAAGACTGTCTGCACAAATATGTACCGATTTCTATAAGCGTTATAGCAACGGTAGAAGAAATTCATACCTAAAATTTGAGGTCATAATTATTATCAGAAAACATCGGGAAGGTATTTTTTTTTTTAATTTGCAAATACTGGGAACCACGAAAAATACCCACAATAAGACTGTTCCCTGTGTATAGAATATGAATATATCGAACAAATATGCACAGATTTTTATAAACGTTATAGCATCGGTAGAAAAAATCATACCTACAATTTAAGACTATAATTATTATTGGGAAATAGAAAGAAGTTTTTGTTTTAATTTTCAAATACAGGGAACCACGAAAAATACCCACAATAAGACTGTCCCCTGTTTATAAAATATGAATATATCAAACAAATATGCACAGATTTTTATAAACGTTACAGCATCAGTGAAATAAAATCATACCTACAATTTGAGATCATAATCATTATCGGGAAATAACGGAGAGATATTTTTTTTAATTTGCAAATACAAGAAAACACGAAAAATACCCACAATAAGACTGTCCCCTGTAAATAAAATATGCATATATCGCACAATAATGCACAGATTTCTATAAACGTTACAGCATCGGTAGAAAAAATCATACCTACATTTTGAGACAATAATCACTATCGGGAAATGTCAGGAAAGTACTTTTTTAATTTGTAAATATAGGGAACAACGAAAAATACCCTCAATAAGACTGTCCCCTGTGAATAAAATATGTATATATCAAGCAAATATGCACAGATTTTTATAAACGTTACAGCATCGGTGGAATAAAATCATACGTACAATTTGAGACCATAAGCATTATCGGGAAATAACGGGAAGATATTTTTTTTAATTTGCAAATACAGGGAACCACGAAAAATACCCACAATAAGACTGTCCCCTGTGAATAAGTGAATAAAATATGCATATATCGAACAAATATGCACAGTATTTTATTAACATTACAGCATCGGTAGAAAAAAATCATACCTACAATTTCAGACTATAATCATTATCGGGAAATAACGGGAAGGAATTTTTTTTAATTTGCAAATACAGGGAACCACGAAAAATACCCACAATAAGACTGTCTCCTGTGAATAAAATATGCATATATCGAACAAATAACCACAGATTTCTATAAACGTTACAGCATCGGTAGAAAAAATCATACCTACATTTTGAGACAATAATCACTATCGGGAAATGTCAGGAAAGTATTTTTTTAATTTGTAAATATAGGGAACAACGAAAAATACCCTCAATAAGACTGTCCCCTGTGAATAAAATATGTATATATCAAACAAATATGCACAGATTTTTATAAACGTTACAGCATCGGTGGAATAAAATCATACCTAATTTGAGACCATAAGCATTATCGGGAAATAACGGAAAGATATTTTTTTTAATTTGCAAATACAGGGAACCACGAAAAATACCCACAATAAGACTGTCCCCTGTGAATAAGTGAATAAAATATGCATATATCGAACAACTATGCACAGTATTTTATTAACGTTACAGCATCAGTAGAAAACAAATCATACCTACAATATGAGACTATAAATATTATCGGAAAATAATGGGAAGGAATTTTTTTTAATTTGAAAAAACAGGGAACCACGAAAAAAACCCACAATAAGACTGTCCCCTGTAAATCAAATATGCCTATAACGAACAACTATTCACAGATTTCTATAACCGTTATAGCATAAGTATAAAAAAATCATACCTGCATTTTGGGACAATAATGACTATCAGGAAATGTCAGGAAAGTTTTTTTTTGAATTTGTAAATAAAAGGAACCACGAAAAATACCCTCAATAAGACTGTCCCCTGTGAATAAAATATGCATATATCGAACAAATATGCACAGATTTTTAAAAACGTTACAGCACCGGTAGAAAAAAATCATACCTACAATTTAAGCCTATAATCATTATCGGGAAATAACGGGAAGGTATTTTTTTTAATTTGCAAATATAGGGAACCACGAAAAATACCTTCAATAAGACTGTCCCCTGTAAATAAAATATCCATATATCGCACAAATATGCACTGATTTCTATAAACGTTACAGCATCGGTAGAAAAAATCATACCTATATTTTGAGACAATAATCACTATCGGGAAATGTCAGGAAAGTATTTTTTTAATTTGTAAATATAGGGAACAACGAAAAATACCCTCAATAAGACTGTTCCCTGTGAATAAAATATGCATATATCGCACAAATATGCACCGATTTCTATAAACGTTATAGTAACAGTAGAAGAAATTCATACCTACAATTTGAGGTCATAATTATTATTAGAAAACATCGGGAAGGTATTTTTTTTTTTAATTTGCACTGTCCCCTGTGTATAAAATATGAATATATCAAACAAATATCCACAGATTTTTATAAATGTTATAGCATCAGTAGAAAAAAATCATACCTACAATTTAAGACTATAATTATTATCGGGGAATAGAAAGAAGTTTTTTTTTTTAATTTTCAAATACAGGGAACCACGAAAAATACCCACAATAAGACTGTCCCCTGTGAATAAAATATGCATATATCGCACAAATATGTACCGATTTCTGTAAGCGTTATAGCAACGGTAGAAAAAATTCATACCTACAATTTGAGACCATAATTATTATCAGAAAACATCGGGAAGAATTTTTTTTTTTTTAATTTGCAAATACTGGGAACCACGAAAAATACCCACAATAAGACTGTTCCCTGTGTATAAAATATGAATATATCGAACAAATATGCACAGATTTTTATAAACGTTATAGCAGCGGTAGAAAAAAATCACACCTACAATTTAAGACTATAATTATTATCGGGAAATAGAAAGAAGTTTTTTTTTTTAATTTTCAAATACAGGGAACCACGAAAAATACCCACAATAAGACTGTCCCCTGTGTATAAAATATGAATTTATCAAACAAATATGCACAGATTTTTATAAACGTTACAGCATCACTGAAATAAAATCATACCTACAATTTGAGATCATAATCATTATCGGGAAATAACAGAGATATTTTTTTTAATTTGCAAATAAAAGAAAACACGAAAAATACCCACAATAAGACTGTCCCCTGTAAATAAAATATGCATATATCGCACAATAATGCACAGATTTCTATAAACGTTACAGCATCGGTAGAAAAAATTATACCTACATTTTGAGACAATAATCACTATCGGGAAATGTCAGGAAAGTACTTTTTTAATTTGTAAATATAGGGAACAACGAAAAATACCCTCAATAAGACTGTCCCCTGTGAATAAAATATGTATATATCAAGCAAATATGCACAGATTTTTATAAACGTTACAGCATCGGTGGAATAAAATCATACGTACAATTTCAGACCATAAGCATTAACGGGAAATAACGGGAAGATATTTTTTTTTAATTTGCAAATACAGGGAACCACGAAAAATACCCACAATAAGACTGTCCCCTGTGAATAAAATATGCATACATCGCACAAATATGCAGAGATTTCTATAAACGTTACAGCATCGGTGGAAAAAAATCATACCTACATTTTGAGACAATAATCACTATCAGGAAATGTCAGGAAAGTATTTTTTTAATTTGTAAATATAGGGAACAACGAAAAATACCCTCAATAAGACTGTCCCCTCTGAATAAAATATGCATATATCGAACAAATATGCACAGCTTTTTTAAAATGTTACAGCACCGGTAGAAGAAAATCATACCTACAATTTGAGACTATAATCATTATCGGGAAATAACGGGAAGGTATTTTTTTTAATTTGCAAATACAGGGAACCACGGAAAATACCAACAATAATATTGTCCCCCGTTAATAAAATATGCATATATCGAAGAAATATGCACAGATTTTTATAAACGTTACAGCATCGGTGGAATAAAATCATACCTACAATTTGAGACTATAAGCATTATCGGGAATTAGCGGGAATACATTTTTTTTAATTTGGAAATACAGGGAACCACGAAAAATACCTTCAATAAGACTGTCCTCTGTGAATAAAATATGTATATATCAAACAAATATGCACAGATTTTTATAAACGTTACAGCATCAGTGAAATAAAATCATACCTACAATTTGCGACCATAATCATTATCGGGAAATAACGGGAAGATATTTTTTTTAATTTGCAAATACAGGGAACCACGAAAAATACCCACAATAAGACTGTCCCCTGTGAATAAAATATGCATATATCGCACAAATATGCACCGATTTCTATAAACGTTATAGTAACAGTAGAAGAAATTCATACCTACAATTTGAGGTCATAATTATTATTAGAAAACATCGGGAAGGTATTTTTTTTTTTTAATTTGCAAATACAGGGAACTACGAAAGATACGCACAATACGACTGTCCACTGTTTATAAAATATGAATATATCAAACAAATATCCACAGATTTTTATAAATGTTATAGCATCGGTAGAAAAAAATCATACATACAATTTAAGACTATAATTATTATCGGGGAAGAGAAAGAATATTTTTTTTAATTTTCAAATACAGGGAACCACGAAAAATACCCACAATGAGACTGTCTGCACAAATATGTACCGATTTCTATAAGCGTTATAGCAACGGTAGAAGAAATTCATACCTAAAATTTGAGACCATAATTATTATCAGAAAACATCGGGAAGGTATTTTTTTTTTTAATTTGCAAATACTGGGAACCACGAAAAATACCCACAATAAGACTGTTCCCTGTGTATAGAATATGAATATATCGAACAAATATGCACAGATTTTTATAAACGTTATAGCATCGGTAGAAAAAATCATACCTGCAATTTAAGACTATAATTATTATTGGGAAATAGAAAGAAGTTTTTGTTTTAATTTTCAAATACAGGGAACCACGAAAAATACCCACAATAAGACTGTCCCCTGTGAATAAAATATGCATACATCGCATAAATATGCACAGATTTCTATAAACGTTACAGCATCGGTAGAAAAAAATCATACCAACATTTTGAGACAATAATCACTATCGGGAAATGTCAGGAAAGTACTTTTTTAATTTGTAAATATAGGGAACAACGAAAAATACCCTCAATAAGACTGTCCCCTGTGAATAAAATATGTATATATCAAGTAAATATGCACAGATTTTTATAAACGTTACAGCATCGGTGGAATAAAATCATACGTACAATTTGAGACCGTAAGCATTATCGGGAAATAACGGGAAGATATTTTTTTTAATTTGAAAAAACAGGGAACCACGAAAAAAACCCACAATAAGACTATCCCCTGTAAATCAAATATGCCTATAACGAACAACTATTCACAGATTTCTATAACCGTTATAGCATAAGTATAAAAAAATCATACCTACATTTTGGGACAATAATGACTATCAGGAAATGTCAGGAAAGTTTTTTTTGAATTTGTAAATAAAAGAAACCACGAAAAATACCCTCAATAAGACTGTCCCCTGTGTATAAAATATGAATATATCAAACAAATATCCACAGATTTTTATAAATGTTATAGCATCGGTAGAAAAAAATCATACATACAATTTGAGCCTATAATCATTATCGGGAAATAACGGGAAGGTATTTTTTTTAATTTGCAAATATAGGGAACCACGAAAAATACCTTCAATAAGACTGTCCCCTGTAAATAAAATATCCATATATCGCACAAATATGCACAGATTTCTATTAACGTTACAGCATCGGTAGAAAAAATCATACCTACATTTTGAGACAATAATCACTATCGGGAAATGTCAGGAAAGTATTTTTTTAATTTGTAAATATAGGGAACTACGAAAAATACCCACAATACGACTGTCCCCTGTGTATAAAATATGAATATATCAAACAAATATCCACAGATTTTTATAAATGTTATAGCATCGGTAGAAAAAAATCATACATACAATTTAAGACTATAATTATTATCGGGGAAGAGAAAGAAGATTTTTTTTTTAATTTTCAAATACAGGGAACCACGAAAAATACCCACAATAAGACTGTCTGCACAAATATGTACCGATTTCTATAAGCGTTATAGCAACGGTAGAAGAAATTCATACCTAAAATTTGAGACCATAATTATTATCAGAAAACATCGGGAAGGTATTTTTTTTTTTAATTTGCAAATACTGGGAACCACGAAAAATACCCACAATAAGACTGTTCCCTGTGTATAGAATATGAATATATCGAACAAATATGCACAGATTTTTATAAACGTTATAGCATCGGTAGAAAAAATCATACCTGCAATTTAAGACTATAATTATTATTGGGAAATAGGAAGAAGTTTTTGTTTTAATTTTCAAATACAGGGAACCACGAAAAATACCCACAATAAGACTGTCCCCTGTTTATAAAATATGAATATATCAAACAAATATGCACAGATTTTTATAAATGTTACAGCATCAGTGAAATAAAATTATACCTACAATTTGAGATCATAATCATTATCGGGAAATAACGGAGAGATATTTTTTTTAATTTGCAAATACAAGAAAACACGAAAAATACCCACAATAAGACTGTCCCCTGTAAATAAAATATGCATATATCGCACAATAATGCACAGATTTCTATAAACGTTACAGCATCGGTGAAATAAAATCATACCTACAATTTGCGACCATAATCATTATCGGGAAATAACGGGAAGATATTTTTTTTAATTTGCAAATACAGGGAACCACGAAAAATACCCACAATAAGACTGTCCCCTGTGAATAAAATATGCATACATCGCATAAATATGCACAGATTTCTATAAACGTTACAGCATCGGTAGAAAAAAATCATACCAACATTTTGAGACAATAATCACTATCAGGAAATGTCAGGAATGTATTTTTTTAATTTGTAAATATAGGGAACAACGAAAAATACCCTCAATAAGACTGTCCCCTGTGAATAAAATATGCATATATCGCACAAATATGCACCGATTTCTATAAACGTTATAGTAACAGTAGAAGAAATTCATACCTACAATTTGAGGTCATAATTATTATTAGAAAACATCGGGAAGGTATTTTTTTTTTTTAATTTGCAAATACAGGGAACTACGAAAAATACCCACAATACGACTGTCCACTGTTTATAAAATATGAATATATCAAACAAATATCCACAGATTTTTATAAATGTTATAGCATCGGTAGAAAAAAATCATACATACAATTTAAGACTATAATTATTATCGGGGAAGAGAAAGCAGATTTTTTTTAATTTTCAAATACAGGGAACCACGAAAAATACCCACAATAAGACTGTCTGCACAAATATGTACCGATTTCTATAAGCGTTATAGCAACGGTAGAAGAAATTCATACCTAAAATTTGAGACCATAATTATTATCAGAAAACATCGGGAAGGTATTTTTTTTTTTAATTTGCAAATACTGGGAACCACGAAAAATACCCACAATAAGACTGTTCCCTGTGTATAGAATATGAATATATCGAACAAATATGCACAGATTTTTATAAACGTTATAGCATCGGTAGAAAAAATCATACCTGCAATTTAAGACTATAATTATTATTGGGAAATAGAAAGAAGTTTTTGTTTTAATTTTCAAATACAGGGAACCACGAAAAATACCCACAATAAGACTGTCCCCTGTGAATAAAATATGCATACATCGCATAAATATGCACAGATTTCTATAAACGTTACAGCATCGGTAGAAAAAAATCATACCAACATTTTGAGACAATAATCACTATCGGGAAATGTCAGGAAAGTACTTTTTTAATTTGTAAATATAGGGAACAACGAAAAATACCCTCAATAAGACTGTCCCCTGTGAATAAAATATGTATATATCAAGTAAATATGCACAGATTTTTATAAACGTTACAGCATCGGTGGAATAAAATCATACGTACAATTTGAGACCGTAAGCATTATCGGGAAATAACGGGAAGATATTTTTTTTAATTTGCAAATACAGGGAACCAAGAAAAATACCCACAATAAGACTGTCCCCTGTGAATAAGTGAATAAAATATGCATATATCGCATATATGCACAGTATTTTATTAACGTTACAGCATCAGTAGAAAACAAATCATACCTACAATATGAGACTATAATTATTATCGGAAAATAACGGGAAGGAATTTTTTTTAATTTGAAAAAACAGGGAACCACGAAAAAAACCCACAATAAGACTGTCCCCTGTAAATCAAATATGCCTATAACGAACAACTATTCACAGATTTCTATAACCGTTATAGCATAAGTATAAAAAAATTATACCTACATTTTGGGACAATAATGACTATCAGGAAATGTCAGGAAAGTTTTTTTTGAATTTGTAAATAAAAGGAACCACGAAAAATACCCTCAATAAGACTGTCCCCTGTGTATAAAATATGAATATATCAAACAAATATCCACAGATTTTTATAAATGTTATAGCATCGGTAGAAAAAAATCATACATACAATTTGAGCCTATAATCATTATCGGGAAATAACGGGAAGGTATTTTTTTTAATTTGCAAATATAGGGAACCACGAAAAATACCTTCAATAAGACTGTCCCCTGTAAATAAAATATCCATATATCGCACAAATATGCACAGATTTCTATTAACGTTACAGCATCGGTAGAAAAAATCATACCTACATTTTGAGACAATAATCACTATCGGGAAATGTCAGGAAAGTATTTTTTTAATTTGTAAATATAGGGAACTACGAAAAATACCCACAATACGACTGTCCCCTGTGTATAAAATATGAATATATCAAACAAATATCCACAGATTTTTATAAATGTTATAGCATCGGTAGAAAAAAATCATACATACAATTTAAGACTATAATTATTATCGGGGAAGAGAAAGAAGATTTTTTTTTTAATTTTCAAATACAGGGAACCACGAAAAATACCCACAATAAGACTGTCTGCACAAATATGTACCGATTTCTATAAGCGTTATAGCAACGGTAGAAGAAATTCATACCTAAAATTTGAGACCATAATTATTATCAGAAAACATCGAGAAGGTATTTTTTTTTTTAATTTGCAAATACTGGGAACCACGAAAAATACCCACAATAAGACTGTTCCCTGTGTATAGAATATGAATATATCGAACAAATATGCACAGATTTTTATAAACGTTATAGCATCGGTAGAAAAAATCATACCTGCAATTTAAGACTATAATTATTATTGGGAAATAGGAAGAAGTTTTTGTTTTAATTTTCAAATACAGGGAACCACGAAAAATACCCACAATAAGACTGTCCCCTGTTTATAAAATATGAATATATCAAACAAATATGCACAGATTTTTATAAATGTTACAGCATCAGTGAAATAAAATTATACCTACAATTTGAGATCATAATCATTATCGGGAAATAACGGGAAGATATTTTTTTTAATTTGCAAATACAGGGAACCAAGAAAAATACCCACAATAAGACTGTCCCCTGTAAATAAAATATAAATATATCGAACAAATATGCACAGCTTTTTATAAACGTTATAGCATCGGTAGAAAAAATCATACCTGCAATTTAAGACTATAATTATTATTGGGAAATAGGAAGAAGTTTTTGTTTTAATTTTCAAATACAGGGAACCACGAAAAATACCCTCAATAAGACTGTCCCCTGTGAATAAAATATGTATATATCAAGCAAATATGCACAGATTTTTATAAACGTTACAGCATCGGTGGAATAAAATCATACGTACAATTTGAGACCATAAGCATTATCGGGAAATAACGGGAAGATATTTTTTTTAATTTGCAAATACAGGGAACCAAGAAAAATACCCACAATAAGACTGTCCCCTGTGAATAAGTGAATAAAATATGCATATATCGAACAAATAACCACAGATTTCTATAAACGTTACAGCATCGGTAGAAAAAATCATACCTACATTTTGTGACAATAATCACTATCGGGAAATGTCAGGAAAGTATTTTTTTAATTTGTAAATATAGGGAACTACGAAAAATACCCTCAATAAGACTGTCCCCTGTGAATAAAATATGTATATATCAAACAAATATGCACAGATTTTTATAAACGTTACAGCATCGGTGGAATAAAATCATACCTACAATTTGAGACCATAAGCATTATCGGGAAATAACGGGAAGATATTTTTTTTAATTTGCAAATACAGGGAACCACGAAAAATACCCACAATAAGACCCTGTGAATATGTGAATAAAATATGCATATATCGAACAACTATGCACAGTATTTTATTAACGTTACAGCATCGGTAGAAAAAAATCATACCTACAATATGAGACTATAATTATATCGGAAAATAACGGGAAGGAATTTTTTTTAATTTGAAAAAACAGGGAACCACGAAAAAAACCCACAATAAGACTGTCCCCTGTAAATCAAATATGCCTATAACGAACAACTATTCACAGATTTCTATAACCGTTATAGCATAAGTATAAAAAAATCATACCTACATTTTGGGACAATAATGACTATCAGGAAATGTCAGGAAAGTTTTTTTTGAATTTGTAAATAAAAGGAACCACGAAAAATACCCTCAATAAGACTGTCCCCTGTGAATAAAATATGCATATATCGAACAAATATGCACAGATTTTTAAAAACGTTACAGCATCGGTAGAAAAAATCATACCTACATTTTGAGACAATAATCACTATCGGGAAATGTCAGGAAAGTATTTTTTTAATTTGTAAATATAGGGAACAACGAAAAATACCCTCAATAAGACTGTTCCCTGTGAATAAAATATGCATATATCGCACAAATATGTACCGATTTTTGTATAAAATATGAATATATCAAACAAATATCCACAGATTTTTATAAATGTTATAGCATCGGTAGAAAAAAATCATACCTACAATTTAAGACTATAATTATTATCGGGGAATAGAAAGAAGTTTTTTTTTTAATTTTCAAATACAGGGAACCACGAAAAATACCCACAATAAGACTGTCCCCTGTGAATAAAATATGCATATATCGCACAAATATGTACCGATTTCTGTAAGCGTTATAGCAACGGTAGAAAAAATTCATACCTACAATTTGAGACCATAATTATTATCAGAAAACATCGGGAAGAATTTTTTTTTTTTTAATTTGCAAATACTGGGAAACACGAAAAATAACCACACAATAAGACTGTTCCCTGTGTATAAAATATGAATATATCGAACAAATATGCACAGATTTTTATAAACGTTATAGCAGCGGTAGAAAAAAATCATACCTACAATTTAAGACTATAATTATTATCGGGAAATAGAAAGAAGTTTTTTTTTTAACTTTCAAATGCAGGGAACCACGAAAAATACCCACAATAAGACTGTCCCCTGTGTATAAAATATGAATATATCAAACAAATATGCACAGATTTTTATAAACGTTACAGCATCAGTGAAATAAAATCATACCTACAATTTGAGATCATAATCATTATCGGGAAATAACGGAGAGATATTTTTTTTAATTTGCAAATACAAGAAAACACGAAAAATACCCACAATAAGACTGTCCCCTGTAAATAAAATATAAATATATCGAACAAATATGCACAGCTTTTTATAAACGTTATAGCATCGGTAGAAAAAAAATCATACCTACAATTTAAAACTATAATCACTATCGGGAAATGTCGGGAAAGTATTTTTTTTAATTTGCAAATACAGGGAACCACGAAAAATACCCACAATAAGACTGTCCCCTGTGCATAAAATATGCATATATCGCACAAATATGCACCGATTTCTATAAACGTTATAGCCGGTAGAAAAAATTCATACCTACAATTTGAGACCATAATCATTATCAGAAAACATCGGGAAGGTATTTTTTTTTAATTTGCAATTACAGGGAACTACGAAAAATACCCACAATAAGACTGTCTCCTGTGTATAAAATATAAATGTATCGAACAGATATGCACAGCTTTTTATAAACGTTATAGCATTGGTAGAAAAAAAATCATACCTAAAATTTGAAACTATAAACACTATCGGGAAATGTCGGGAAAGTATTTTTTTTAATTTGTAAATATAGGGAACCACGAAAAATACCCACAATAAGACTGTCCCCTGTGTATAAAATATGCATATATCGAACAAATATGCACAGATTTTTACAAACGTTATAAAATCGGTAGAAAAAAATCATACCTACAATTTAAGACTAGAATCATTATCGGGAAATAACGGGAAGGAATTTTTTTTAATTTGCAAATACAGGGAACTACGAAAAATACCTTCAATAAGACTGTCCTCTGTGAAGAAAATATGTATATATCAAACAAATATGCACAGATTTTTATAAACGTTACAGCATCAGTGAAATAAAATCCTACCTACAATTTGAGACCATAATCATTATCGGGAAATAACGGGAAGATATTTTTTTTAATTTACAAATACAGGGAACCACTAAAAATACCCACAAATAGACTGTCCCCTTTGTATAAAATATGAGTATATCAAACAAATACCCACAGATTTTTATAAATGTTATAGCATCGGTAGAAAAAAATCATACCTACAATATAAGTCTATAATTATTATCGGGGAATAGAAAGAAGATTTTTTTTTTAATTTTCAAATACAGGGAACCACGAAAAATACCCACAATAAGACTGTCCCCTGTGAATAAAATATGCATATATCGCACAAATATGTACCGATTTCTATAAGCGTTATAGCAACGGTAGAAGAAATTCATACCTACAATTTGAGACCATAATTATAATCAGAAAACATCGGGAAGGTATTTTTTTTTTAATTTGCAAATACAGGGAACCACGAAAAATACCCACAATAAGACTGTTGCCTGTGTATAAAATATGAATATATCGAACAAATATGCACAGATTTTTATAAACGTTATAGCATCGGTAGAAAAAAATCATACCTACAATTTAAGACTATAATTATTATCGGGAAATAGAAATAAGTTTTTTTTTAGTTTTCAAATACAGGGAACCACGAAAAATACCCACAATAAGACTGTCCCCTGTGTATAAAATATGAATATATCAAACAAATATGCACAGATTTTTATAAACGATACAGCATCAGTGAAATAAAATCATACCTACAATTTGAGACTATAATCATTATCGGGAAATAACGGAGAGATATTTTTTTTAATTTGCAAATACAGGGAACCACGAAAAATACCCACAATAAGACTGTTCCCTGTGTATAAAATATGAATATATCGAACAAATATGCACAGATTTCTATAAACGTTACAGCATCGGTAGAAAAAATCATACCTACATTTTGAGACAATAATCACTATCGGGAAATGTCAGGAAAGTGTTTTTTTAATTTGTAAATATAGGGAACAACGAAAAATACCCTCAATAAGACTGTCCCCTGTGAATAAAATATGTATATATCAAACAAATATACACAGATTTTTATAAACGTTACAGCATCGGTGGAATAAAATCATACCTACAATTTGAGACCATAAGCCTTATCGGGAAATAACGGGAAGATATTTTTGTTAATTTGCAAATACAGGGAACCACCAAAAATACCCACAATAAGACTGTCCCCTGTGAATAAGTGAATAAAATATGCATATATCGAACAAATATGCACATTATTTTATTAACGTTACAGCATCAGTAGAAAAAAATCATACCTACAATTTCAGACTATAATCATTATCGGGAAATAACGGGAAGGAATTTTTTTTAATTTGCAAATACAGGGAACCACGAAAAATACCCACAATAATACTGTCCCCCGCGAATAAAATATGCATATATCGAAGAAATATGCACAGATTTTTATTAACGTTATAGCATCTGTAGAAAAAATCATACCTACAATTTGAGACCATAATCATTATCGGGAAATAACGGGAAAATATTTTTTTTAATTTGCAAATACAGATAACCACGAAAAATACCCACAATAAGACTGTCCCCGTGAATAAAATAAGCATATATCGAAGAAATATGCACAGATTTTTAGAAACGTTATAGGATCGGTAGAAAAAAATCATACCTACATTTTGAGACAATAATCGCTATCGGG
The DNA here is from genome assembly GCA_936439885.1 of Nowickia ferox. Classification (NCBI taxonomy): domain Eukaryota; kingdom Metazoa; phylum Arthropoda; class Insecta; order Diptera; family Tachinidae; genus Nowickia; species Nowickia ferox. The sequence goes on along the minus strand of OW387027.1, from coordinate 47,623,901 downwards.
AAATGTCAGGAAAGTATTTTTTTAATTTGTAAATATATGGAACAACGACAAATACCCTCAATAAAACTGTCCCCTGTGAATAAAATATGCATATATCGAACAAATATGCACAGATTTTTATTAACGTTACAGCATCGGTAGAAAAAAATCATACCTACAGTTTGAGACTATAATTATTATCGGAAAATAACGGGAAGGTATTTTTTTTAATTTGCAAATACAGGGAACCACGAAAAATACCTTCAATAAGACTGTCCTCCGTGAAGAAAATATGTATATATCAAACAAATATGCACATATTTTTATAAACGTTACAGCATCAGTGATATAAAATCATACCTACAATTTGAGATCATAATCATTATCGGGAAATAACGGGAAGATATTTTTTTTAATTTGCATATACAGGGAACCACTAAAAATACCCACAATTAGACTGTCCCCTGTGTATAAAATATGAGTATATCAAACAAATATCATCAGATTTTTATAAATGTTATAGCATCGGTAGAAAAAAATCATACCTACAATATAAGACTATAATTATTATCGGGGAATAGAAAGAAGATTTTTTTTTAATTTTCAAATACAGGGAACCACTAAAAATACCCACAATTAGACTGTCCCCTGTGAATAAAATATGCATATATCGCACAAATATGTACCGATTTCTATAAGCGTTATAGCAACGGTAGAAGAAATTCATACCTACAATTTAAAACCATAATTATTATCAGAAAACATCGGGAAGGTATTTTTTTTTTTAATTTGCAAATACAGGGAACCACGAAAAATACCCACAATAAGACTGTTCCCTGTGTATAAAATATGAATATATCGAACAAATATGCACAGATTTTTATAAATGTTATAGCATCGGTAGAAAAATATCATACATACAATTTGAGCCTATAATCATTATCGGGAAATAACGGGAAGGTATTTTTTTTAATTTGCAAATATAGGGAACCACGAAAAATACCTTCAATAAGACTGTCCCCTGTAAATAAAATATCCATATATCGCACAAATATGCACAGATTTCTATTAACGTTACAGCATCGGTAGAAAAAATCATACCTACATTTTGAGACAATAATCACTATCGGGAAATGTCAGGAAAGTATTTTTTTAATTTGTAAATATAGGGAACTACGAAAAATACCCACAATACGACTGTCCCCTGTGTATAAAATATGAATATATCAAACAAATATCCACAGATTTTTATAAATGTTATAGCATCGGTAGAAAAAAATCATACATACAATTTAAGACTATAATTATTATCGGGGAAGAGAAAGAAGATTTTTTTTTTAATTTTCAAATACAGGGAACCACGAAAAATACCCACAATAAGACTGTCTGCACAAATATGTACCGATTTCTATAAGCGTTATAGCAACGGTAGAAGAAATTCATACCTAAAATTTGAGACCATAATTATTATCAGAAAACATCGGGAAGGTATTTTTTTTTTTAATTTGCAAATACTGGGAACCACAAAAAATACCCACAATAAGACTGTTCCCTGTGTATAGAATATGAATATATCGAACAAATATGCACAGATTTTTATAAACGTTATAGCATCGGTAGAAAAAATCATACCTGCAATTTAAGACTATAATTATTATTGGGAAATAGGAAGAAGTTTTTGTTTTAATTTTCAAATACAGGGAACCACGAAAAATACCCACAATAAGACTGTCCCCTGTTTATAAAATATGAATATATCAAACAAATATGCACAGATTTTTATAAATGTTACAGCATCAGTGAAATAAAATTATACCTACAATTTGAGATCATAATCATTATCGGGAAATAACGGAGAGATATTTTTTTTAATTTGCAAATACAAGAAAACACGAAAAATACCCACAATAAGACTGTCCCCTGTAAATAAAATATGCATATATCGCACAATAATGCACAGATTTCTATAAACGTTACAGCATCGGTAGAAAAAATCATACCTACATTTTGAGACAATAATCACTATCGGGAAATGTCAGGAAAGTACTTTTTTAATTTGTAAATATAGGGAACAAAGAAAAATACCCTCAATAAGACTGTCCCCTGTGAATAAAATATGTATATATCAAGCAAATATGCACAGATTTTTATAAACGTTACAGCATCGGTGGAATAAAATCATACGTACAATTTGAGACCATAAGCATTATCGGGAAATAACGGGAAGATATTTTTTTTAATTTGCAAATACAGGGAACCAAGAAAAATACCCACAATAAGACTGTCCCCTGTGAATAAGTGAATAAAATATGCATATATCGAACAAATATGCACAGTATTTTATTAACATTACAGCATCGGTAGAAAAAAATCATACCTACAATTTCAGACTATAATCATTATCGGGAAATAACGGGAAGGAATTTTTTTTAATTTGCAAATACAGAGAACCACGAAAAATACCCACAATAAGACTGTCCCCTGTGAATAAAATATGCATATATCGAACAAATAACCACAGATTTCTATAAACGTTACAGCATCGGTAGAAAAAATCATACCTACATTTTGTGACAATAATCACTATCGGGAAATGTCAGGAAAGTATTTTTTTAATTTGTAAATATAGGGAACTACGAAAAATACCCTCAATAAGACTGTCCCCTGTGAATAAAATATGTATATATCAAACAAATATGCACAGATTTTTATAAACGTTACAGCATCGGTGGAATAAAATCATACCTACAATTTGAGACCATAAGCATTATCGGGAAATAACGGGAAGATATTTTTTTTAATTTGCAAATACAGGGAACCACGAAAAATACCCACAATAAGACTGTCCCCTGTGAATATGTGAATAAAATATGCATATATCGAACAACTATGCACAGTATTTTATTAACGTTACAGCATCGGTAGAAAAAAATCATACCTACAATATGAGACTATAATTATATCGGAAAATAACGGGAAGGAATTTTTTTTAATTTGAAAAAACAGGGAACCACGAAAAAAACCCACAATAAGACTGTCCCCTGTAAATCAAATATGCCTATAACGAACAACTATTCACAGATTTCTATAACCGTTATAGCATAAGTATAAAAAAATCATACCTACATTTTGGGACAATAATGACTATCAGGAAATGTCAGGAAAGTTTTTTTTGAATTTGTAAATAAAAGGAACCACGAAAAATACCCTCAATAAGACTGTACCCTGTGAATAAAATATGCATATATCGAACAAATATGCACAGATTTTTAAAAACGTTACAGCATCGGTAGAAAAAATCATACCTACATTTTGAGACAATAATCACTATCGGGAAATGTCAGGAAAGTATTTTTTTAATTTGTAAATATAGGGAACAACGAAAAATACCCTCAATAAGACTGTTCCCTGTGAATAAAATATGCATATATCGCACAAATATGCACCGATTTCTATAAACGTTATAGTAACAGTAGAAGAAATTCATACCTACAATTTGAGGTCATAAATATTATTAGAAAACATCGGGAAGGTATTTTTTTTTTAATTTGCAAATACAGGGAACTACGAAAAATACCCACAATACGACTGTCCCCTGTGTATAAAATATGAATATATCAAACAAATATCATCAGATTTTTATAAATGTTATAGCATCGGAAAACATCGGGAAGGTATTTTTTTTTTAATTTGCAATTACAGGGAACTACGAAAAATACCCACAATAAGACTGTCTCCTATGTATAAAATATAAATATATCGAACAGATATGCACAGCTTTTTATAAACGTTATAGCATCGGTAGAAAAAAAATCATACCTACAATTTGAAACTATAAACACTATCGGGAAATGTCGGGAAAGTATTTTTTTTAATTTGCACATACAGGGAACCACGAAAAATACCCACAATAAGACTGTTCCCTGTGTATAAAATATGAATATATCGAACAAATATGCACAGATTTTTACAAACGTTATAGCATCGGTAGAAAAAAATCATACCTACAATTTCAGACTATAATTATTATCGGGAAATAGAAAGAAGTTTTTTCTTAGTTTTCAAATACAGGGAACCACGAAAAATACCCTCAATAAGACTGTCCCCTGTGAATAAAATATGTATATATCAAACAAATATGCACAGATTTTTATAAACGTTACAGCATCGGTGGAATAAAATCATACCTACAATTTGAGACCATAAGCCTTATCGGAAAATAACGGGAAGATATTTTTTTAATTTGCAAATACAGGGAACCATGAAAAATACCCACAATAATACTGTCCACCGCGAATAAAATATGCATATATCGAAGAAATATGCACAGATTTTTATTAACGTTATAGCATCTGTAGAAAAAATCATACCTACAATTTGAGACCATAAGCCTTATCGGAAAATAACGGGAAGATATTTTTTTAATTTGCAAATACAGGGAACCATGAAAAATACCCACAATAATACTGTCCACCGCGAATAAAATATGCATATATCGAAGAAATATGCACAGATTTTTATTAACGTTATAGCATCTGTAGAAAAAATCATACCTACAATTTGAGACCATAATCATTATCGGGAAATAACGGGAAAATATTTTTTTTAATTTGCAAATACAGATAACCACGAAAAATACCCACAATAAGACTGTCCCCGTGAATAAAATAAGCATATATCGAAGAAATATGCACAGATTTTTAGAAACGTTATAGGATCGGTAGAAAAAAATCATACCTACATTTTGAGACAATAATCGCTATCGGGAAATGTCAGGAAAGTATTTTTTTAATTTGTAAATATATGGAACAACGAAAAATACCCTCAATAAAACTGTCCCCTGTGAATAAAATATGCATATATCGAACAAATATGCACAGATTTTTATTAATGTTACAGCATCGGTAGAAAAAAATCATACCTACAATTTGAGACTATAATTATTATCGGAAAATAACGGGAAGGTATTTTTTTTAATTTGCAAATACAGGGAACCACGAAAAATACCCACAATAAGACTGTCCCCTGTGAATAAAATATGCATATATCGAAGAAATATGTACAGATTTTTATAAACGTTACAGCATCAGTGTAATCAAATCATACCTACGTTTTGAGACAATAATCACTATCGTTAAATATCAGGAAAGTATTTTTTTAATTTGTAAATATAGGGAACCACGAAAAATACCCACAATAAGACTGTCCCATGTGAATAAAATAGGCATATATCGAACAAATATGCACAGATTTTTATAAACGTTATAGCATCGGTAGAAAAAAATCATACCTACAATTTAAGACTAGAATCATTTTTGGGAAATAACGCGAAGGAATTTTTTTTAATTTGCAAATACAGGGAACCACGAAAAATACCTTCAATAAGACTGTCCTCTGTGAATAAAATATGTATATATCAAACAAATATGCACAGATTTTTATAAACGTTACAGCATCAGTGAAATAAAATCATACCTACAATTTGAGACCATAGTTATTATCGGGAAATAACGGGAAGATATTTTTTTTAATTTGCAACTGCAGGGAACCACGAAAAATACCCACAATAAGACTGTCCCCTGTGAATAAAATATTCATACATCGCACAAATATGCAGAGATTTCTATAAACATTACAGCATCGGTGGAAAAAAATCATACCTACAATTTGAGACTATAATCATTATCGGGAAATAACGGAGGGATAATTTTTTTAATTTGCAAATACAGGGAACCACGAAAAATACCCATAATAAGACTGTTCCCTGTGTATAAAATATGAATATATCGAACAAATATGCACAGATTTTTATAAACGTTATAGCATCGGTAGAAAAAAATCATTCCTACAATTTAAGACTATAATTATTATCGGGAAATAGAAAGAAGTTTTTTTTTAGTTTTCAAATACAGGGAACCACGAAAAATACCCACAATAAGACTGTCCCCTGTGTATAAGATATGAATATATCAAACAAATATGCACAGATTTTTATAAACGATACAGCCTCAGTGAAATAAAATCATACCTACAATTTGAGACTATAATCATTATCGGGAAATAACGGAGAGATATTTTTTTTAATTTGCAAATACAGGGAACCACCAAAAATACCCACAATAAGACTGTCCCCTGTGAATAAGTGAATAAAATATGCATATATCGAACAAATATGCACAGTATTTTATTAACGTTACAGCAACGGTAGAAAAAAATCATACCTACAATTTCAGACTGTAATCATTATCGGGAAATAACGGGAAGGAATTTTTTTTAATTTGCAAATACAGGGAACCACGAAAAATACCCACAATATGACTGTCCCCTGTGAATAAAATATGCATATATCGAAGAAATATGCACAGATTTTTATTAACGTTACAGCATCGGTAGAAAAAAATCATACCTACAATTTGAGACTATAATCATTATCGGGAAATAACGGGAAGATATTTTTTTTAATTTGCAAATACAGGGAACCACTAAAAATACCCACAATTAGACTGTCCCCTGTGTATAAAATATGAGTATATCAAACAAATATCATCAGATTTTTATAAATGTTATAGCATCGGAAAACATCGGGAAGGTATTTTTTTTTTAATTTGCAATTACAGGGAACTACGAAAAATACCCACAATAAGACTGTCTCCTGTGTATAAAATATAAATATATCGAACAGATATGCACAGCTTTTTATAAACGTTATAGCATCGGTAGAAAAAAAATCATACCTACAATTTGAAACTATAAACACTATCGGGAAATGTCGGGAAAGTATTTTTTTTAATTTGCAAATACAGGGAACCACGAAAAATACCCACAATAAGACTGTTCCCTGTGTATAAAATATGAATATATCGAACAAATATGCACAGATTTTTACAAACGTTATAGCATCGGTAGAAAAAAATCATACCTACAATTTCAGACTATAATTATTATCGGGAAATAGAAAGAAGTTTTTTCTTAGTTTTCAAATACAGGGAACCACGAAAAATACCCTCAATAAGACTGTCCCCTGTGAATAAAATATGTATATATCAAACAAATATGCACAGATTTTTATAAACGTTACAGCATCGGTGGAATAAAATCATACCTACAATTTGAGACCATAAGCCTTATCGGGAAATAACGGGAAGATATTTTTTTAATTTGCAAATACAGATAACCATAAAAAATACCCACAATAAGACTGTCCCCTGTGAATAAGTGAATAAAATATGCATATATCGAACAAATATGCACTGTATTTTATTAACGTTACAGCATCGGTAGAAAAAAATCATACCTACAATTTCAGACTATAATCATTATCGGGAAATAACGGGAAGGAATTTTTTTTAATTTGCAAATACAGGGAACCACGAAAAATACCCACAATAATACTGTCCACCGCGAATAAAATATGCATATATCGAAGAAATATGCACAGATTTTTATTAACGTTATAGCATCTGTAGAAAAAATCATACCTACAATTTGAGACGATAATCATTATCGGGAAATAACGGGAAAATATTTTTTTTAATTTGCAAATACAGATAACCACGAAAAATACCCACAATAAGACTGTCCCGTGAATAAAATAAGCATATATCGAAGAAATATGCACAGATTTTTAGAAACGTTATAGGATCGGTAGAAAAAAATCATACCTACATTTTGAGACAATAATCGCTATCGGGAAATGTCAGGAAAGTATTTTTTTAATTTGTAAATATATGGAACAACGAAAAATACCCTCAATAAAACTGTCCCCTGTGAATAAAATATGCATATATCGAACAAATATGCACAGATTTTTATTAATGTTACAGCATCGGTAGAAAAAAATCATACCTACAATTTGAGACTATAATTATTATCGGAAAATAACGGGAAGGTATTTTTTTTAATTTGCAAATACAGGGAACCATGAAAAATACCCACAATAAGACTGTCCCCTGTGAATAAAATATGCATATATCGAAGAAATATGTACAGATTTTTATAAACGTTACAGCATCGGTGTAATCAAATCATACCTACGTTTTGAGACAATAATCACTATCGTTAAATATCAGGAAAGTATTTTTTTAATTTGTAAATATAGGGAACCACGAAAAATACCCACAATAAGACTGTCCCCTGTGAATAAAATAGGCATATATCGAACAAATATGCACAGATTTTTATAAACGTTATCGCATCGGTAGAAAAAAATCATACCTACAATTTAAGACTAGAATCATTTTTGGGAAATAACGCGAAGGAATTTTTTTTAATTTGCAAATACAGGGAACCACGAAAAATACCTTCAATAAGACTGTCCTCTGTGAATAAAATATGTATATATCAAACAAATATGCACAGATTTTTATAAACGTTACAGCATCAGTGAAATAAAATCATACCTACAATTTGAGACCATAATTATTATCGGGAAATAACGTTAAGATATTTTTTTTAATTTGCAACTGCAGGGAACCACGAAAAATACCCACAATAAGACTGTCCCCTGTGAATAAAATATTCATACATCGCACAAATATGCAGAGATTTCTATAAACATTACAGCATCGGTGGAAAAAAATCATACCTACAATTTGAGACTATAATCATTATCGGGAAATAACGGAGAGATAATTTTTTTAATTTGCAAATACAGGGAACCACGAAAAATACCCATAATAAGACTGTTCCCTGTGTATAAAATATGAATATATCGAACAAATATGCACAGATTTTTATAAACGTTATAGCATCGGTAGAAAAAAATCATTCCTACAATTTAAGACTATAATTATTATCGGAAAATAACGGGAAGGTATTTTTTTTTAATTTGCAAATACAGGGAACCACGAAAAATACCCACAATAACACTGTCCCCTGTGAATAAAATATGCATATATCGAAGAAATATGAACAGATTTTTATAAACGTTACAGCATCGGTGTAATCAAATCATACCTACGTTTTGAGACAATAATCACTATCGTTAAATGTTAGGAAAGTATTTTTTTAATTTGTAAATATAGGGAACCACGAAAAATACCCACAATAAGACTGTACCCTGTGAATAAAATATGCATATATCGAACAAATATGCACAGATTTTTATAAACATTATAGCATCGGTAGAAAAAAACCATACCTACAATTTAAGACTAGAACCATTTTTGGGAAATAACGGGAACGAATTTTTTTTAATTTGCAAATACAGGGAACCACGAAAAATACCTTCAATAAAACTGTCCTCTGTGAATAAAATATATATATATCAAACAAATATGCACAGATTTTTATAAACGTTACAGCATCAGTGAAATAAAATCATACCTACAATTTGAGACTAGAATCATTATCGGGAAATAACGGGAAGATATTTTTTTTAATTTGCAAATACAAGGAACCACGAAAAATACCCACAATAAGTCTGTCCCCTGTGAATAAAATATGCATACATCGCACAAATATGCAGAGCTTTTTAAAACCGTTACAGCACCGGTAGAAAAAAATCATACCTACAATTTGAGACTATAATCATTATCCGGAAATAACGGGAAGGTATTTTTTTTAATTTGCAAATACACGGAACCACGAAAAATACCCACAATAATACTGTCCCCCGTAAATAAAATATGCATATATTAAAGAAATATGCACAGATTTTTATAAACGTTACAGCATCGGTGGAATCAAATCATACCTACTATTTGAGACCATAATCATTTTCGGGAAATAACGGGAAGATATTTTTTTTAATTTGCAAATACAGGGAACCACGAAAAATACCCACAATAAGACTGTCCCCTTTAAATAAAATATGCATATAACAAACAACTATGCACAGATTTCTATAAACGTTACAGCATCGGTAGAAAAAATCATACCTACATTTTGAGACCATAAGCATTATCGGGAAATAACGGGAAGATATTTTTTTTAATTTGCAAATACAGGGAACCACCAAAAATACCCACAATAAGACTGTCCCCTGTGAATAAGTGAATAAAATATGCATATATCGAACAAATATGCACAGTATTTTATTAACGTTACAGCATCGGTAGAAAAAAATCATACCTACAATTTCAGACTATAATCATTATCGGGAAATAACGGGAAGGAATTTTTTTTAATTTGCAAATACAGGGAACCACGAAAAATACCCACAATAATACTGTCCCCCGCGAATAAAATATGCATATATCGAAGAAATATGCACAGATTTTTAGAAACGTTATAGGATCGGTAGAAAAAAATCATACCTACATTTTGAGACAATAATCGCTATCGGGAAATGTCAGGAAAGTATTTTTTGAATTTGTCAATAAGACTGTCCCCTGTGAATAAAATATGCATATATCGAACAAATATGCACAGATTTTTATTAACGTTACAGCATCGGTGTAATCAAATCATACCTACGTTTTGAGACAATAATCACTATCGTTAAATGTTAGGAAAGTTTTTTTTTAATTTGTAAATATAGGGAACCACGAAAAATACCCACAATAAGACTGTCCCCTGTGAATAAGTGAATAAAATATGCATATATCGAACAAATATGCACAGTATTTTATTAACGTTACAGCATCGGTAGAAAAAAATCATACCTACAATTTCAGACTATAATCATTATCGGGAAATAACGGGAAGGAATAGAACGAAAAATACCCACAATAATACTGTCCCCCGCGAATAAAATATGCATATATCGAAGAAATATGCACAGATTTTTATTAACGTTATAGCATCTGTAGAAAAAATCATACCTACAATTTGAGACCATAATCATTATCGGGAAATAACGGGACAATATTTTTTTTAATTTGCAAATACAGATAACCACGAAAAATACCCACAATAAGACTGTCCCCGTGAATAAAATAAGCATATATCGAAGAAATATGCACAGATTTTTAGAAACGTTATAGGATCGGTAGAAAAAAATCATACCTACATTTTGAGACAATAATCGCTATCGGCAAATGTCAGGAAAGTATTTTTTTAATTTGTAAATATATGGAACAACGAAAAATACCCACAATAATACTGTCCCCCGTGAATAAAATATGCATATATCGAAGAAATATGCGCAGATTTTTATAAACGTTGTAACCGATGCTGTAGCATCGGTGGAATCAAATCATACCTACTATTTGAGACCATAATCATTATCGGGAAATAACGAGAAGGTATTTTTTTTAATTTGCAAATACAGGGAACCACGAAAAATACCCACAATAAGACTGTCCCCTGTGAATAAAATATTAATATATCGAACAAATATGCAGAGATTTTTATTAACGTTACAGCATCGGTAGAAAAAAATCATACATACAATTTGAGACTATAATCATTATCGGAAAATAGCGGGAAGGAATTTTTTTTAATTTGCAAATACAGGGAACAACGAAAAATACCCACAATAAGACTGTCCCCTTTGAATAAAATATGCATATATCAAACAAATATGTACAGCTTTCTATAAACGTTATAGCATAGGTATAAAAAAATCATACCTACATTTTGAAACAATAATCGCTATCGGGAAATGTTAGGAAAGTATTTCTTTAATTTGTAAATATATGGAACAACGAAAAATACCCTCAATAAGACTGTCCCCTGTGAATAAAATATGCATATATCGAACAAATAAGCACAGATTTTTATTAACGTTACAGCATCGGTAGAAAAAAATCATACCTACAATTTGAGACTATAATTATTATCGGAAAATAACGGGAAGGAGTTTTTTTTAATTTGCAAATACAGGGAACCACGAAAAATACCCACAATAAGACTGTCCCCTGTGAATAAAATATGCATATATCGCACAAATATGCACCAATTTCTATAGCCGGTAGAAAAAATTCATACCTACATTTTGAGACAATAATCACTATCGGAAAATGTCAGGAAAGTATTCATATACAAATATGCACAGCTTTTTATAAATGTTATAGCATCGGTAGAAAAAAATCATAACTACAATTTAAGACTAGAATCATTATCGGGAAATAACGGGAAGGAATTTTTTTTAATTTGCAAATACAGGGAACCACGAAAAATACCTTCAATAAGACTGTCCTCTGTGAATAAAATATGTATATATCAAACAAATATGCATCAGTGAAATAAAATCATACCTACAATTTGAGACCATAATCATTATCGGGAAATAACGGGAAGATTTTTTTTTAATTTGCAAATACAGGGAACCACGAAAAATACCCACAATAAGACTGTCCCATGTGAATAAAATATGCATACATCGCACAAATATGCACAGATTTCTATAAACGTTACAGCATCGGTGAAAAAAAATCATACCTACATTTTGAGCCAATAATTACTATCAGGAAATGTCAGGAAAGTATTTTTTTAATTTGTAAATATAGGGAACAACGAAAAATACCCTCAATAAGACTGTCCCCTGTGAATAAAACATGCATATATCGAACAAATATGTACAGATTTTTAAAAACGTTACAGCACCGGTAGAAAAAAATCATAGCTACAATTTGAGACTATAACCATTATCGGGAAATAACGGGAAGGTATTTTTTTTAATTTGCAAATACAGGGAACCACGGAAAATACCCACAATAATACTGTCCCCCGTGAATAAAATATGCATATATCGAAGAAATATGCGCAGATTTTTATAAACGTTACAGCATCGGTGGAATCAAATCATACCTACTATTTGAGACCATAATCATTTTCGGGAAATAACGGGAAGGAATTTTTTGTAATTTGCAAATACAGGGAACCACGAAAAATACCCATAATAAGACTGTCCCCTTTGAATAAAATATGCATATATCAAACAAATATGCACAGCTTTTTATAAACGTTATAGCATCGGTAGAAAAAAAATCATACCTACAATTTGAAACTATAATCACTATCGGGAAATGTCGGGAAAGTATTTTTTTTAATTTGTAAATATAGGGAACCACGAAAAATACCCACAATAAGACTGTCCCCTGTGTATAAAATATGCATATATCGAACAAATATGCACAGATTTTTATAAACGTTATAGCATCTGTAGAAAAAAATCATACCTACAATTTAAGACTAGAATCATTATCGGGAAATAACGGGAAGGAATTTTTTTTAATTTGCAAATACAGGGAACCACGAAAAATACCTTCAATAAGACTGTCGTCTGTGAATAAAATATGTATATATCAAACAAATATGCAAAAAATTTTATAAACGTTACAGCATCAGTGAAATAAAATCATACCTTATCGGGAAATAACGGGAAGATATTTTTTTTAATTTGCAAATACACGGAACCACGAAAAATACCCACAATAAGACTGTCCCCTATGAATAAAATATGCATACATCGCACAAATATGCACAGATTTTTAAAAACGTTACAGCACCGGTAGAAAAAAATCATACCTACAATTTGAGACCATAATCGTTATTAGAAAACATCGGAAAGGTATTTTTTTTAATTTGCAATTACAGGGAATCACGAAAAATACCCACAATAAGACTGTCTCCTAAGTATAAAATATAAATATATCGAACAAATATGCACAGCTTTTTATAAACGTTACACCATCGGTGGAATAAAATCATACCTACAATTTGAGACCATAACCCTTATCGGGAAATGTCGGGAAAGTATTTTTTTTAATTTGTAAATATAGGGAACCACGAAAAATACCCACAATAAGACTGTCTCCTGTGTATAAAATATAAATATATTGCACAAATATGTACAGATTTCTATAAACGTTATAGCATCCGTAGAAAAAAAATCATATCTACATTTTGAGACAATAATCACTATCGGAAAATGTCAGGAAAGTATTTTTTTAATTTGTAAATATAGGGAATACTAAAAATACCCACAATAAGACTGTCTCCTGTGTATAAAATATAAATATATCGAACAAATATGCACAGCTTTTTATAAACGTTATAGCATCGGTAGAAAAAAAATCATACCTACATTTTGGGACAATAATCACTATCGGAAAATGTCAGGAAAGTATTTTTTTAATTTGTAAATATAGGGAACCACGAAAAATACCCACAATAAGACTGTCTCCTGTGTATAAAATATAAATATATCGAACAAATATGCTCAGCTTTTTATAAACGTTATAGCATCGGTAGAAAAAAATCATACCTACAATTTGAGACCAAAATTATTATCGGGAAATAACGGGAAGATATTTTTTTTAATTTGCAAATACAGGGAACCACGAAAAATACCCACAATAAGACTGTCCCCTATGAATAAAATATGCATACATCGCACAAATATGCACAGATTATTAAAAACGTTACAGCACCGGTAGAAAAAAATCATACCTACAATTTGAGACCATATTCGTTATCAGAAAACATCGGGAAGGTATTTTTTTTAATTTGCAATTACAGGGAACCACGAAAAATACCCACAATAAGACTGTCCCCTGTGAATAAAATATGCATACATTGCACAAATATGCACAGATTTCTATAAACGTTACACCACCGGTATAAAAAAATCATACCTACAATTTGAGACTATAATCATTATCGGGAAATAACGGGAAGGTATTTTTTTTAATTTGCAAATACAGGGAACCACGAAAAATACCCACAATAAGACTGTCTCCTGTGTATAAAATATAAATATATCGAACAAATATGCTCAGCTTTTTATAAACGTTATAGCATCGGTAGAAAAAAATCATACCTACAATTTGAGACCAAAATTATTATCGGGAAATAACGGGAAGATATTTTTTTTAATTTGCAAATACAGGGAACCACTAAAAATACCCACAATAAGACTGTCCCCTGTGAATAAAATATGCATATATCAAACAAATATGCACAGATTTCTATAAACGTTATAGCATCTGTAGAAAAAAACATACCTACATTTTGAGACAATAAACACTATCGGAAAATGTCAGGAAAGTATTTTTTTAATTTTTAAATATAGGGAACCACTAAAAATACCCACAATAAGACTGTCCCCTGTGAATAAAATATGCATATATCGAACAAATATCACTATCGGGAAATGTCAGGAAAGTATTTTTTTAATTTGTAAATATATGGAACAACGAAAAATACCCACAATAAGACTGTCTCCTGTGTATAAAATATAAATATATCGAACAAATATGCACAGCTTTTTATAAACGTTATAGCATCGGTAGAAAAAAAATCATACCTACAATATTAAACTAAGTAGTAGGGAAATAGCGGTTCGGGGCCAATTAAAATTGTTAAATTGTGGGCTGAAATTGTTAAATTGTGGCTGAAATTGTTAAATTGTGGGCTGAAATTGTTAAATTGTGGCTGAAATTGTTAAATTTTGGCTGAAATTTTAAAATTCTTGGAAATTTGTTTACATTAGGAGTTTTTTGTTTATATTAACTTTTTTTGTTTATATTAAGTATATGTATGTATGTATGTATGTATGACCGTGGGAACTTGTGCGCAGAATATTTTGTGGGAATACATTAAGGGGGTTTATATGTTTGAAGCTGTTATATGTATATGATTTTCTAATGCCGACTGGATAACATCTTTATTTTTTCTAATACCGACGGGAAAGTTATGATTGTTGTTAGACTGTGGAAATTTGTTGATGTCCGTGATTTGGGCAGGTGAGGTTTTTGTAACATGTAACCGTGGGAATTTGCGGGTGTATCTTTAAGGCAGCCTGTGTTTGGTGGGGGCGGTGTTGTTGTAATATGTATCCGTGGGAATTTGTGTGCGGAATATTTTGTAGGAATACATTAAGGGGTTTATAGGTTTGAGGCTTTTATATGTGTATGATTTCCTGATGCCAACGGGAAAACATGCTTATTTTTTTCAAATGCCGACGGGAAAACATGTTTAGTTTTTTCAAATGCCGACGGGAAAATCATGGAAATAATTTTTCCTAATGCCGACGGAAAATTTGAGGGAATGTCTAGCTGTAGGAATTGAAGTCTGGCTGTGCTTGGTGGAGGGCGGGGTGTGTCTAGATTGTAAGACCTTAAGGCTGACCGTGATTTGGGTAGGTGAGGGTGTTTTGTAATATGTAACCGCGGGAATTCGGTGAAGTTTATGCTTGTTGGAATTTAAACCAAGCTGTGCTCGTAGAGGGGCGGGATGTATTTGAGGTAGATCGACTGGTGGAGGTCAGGGTGTTGTTGTAATATGTATCCGTGGGAATCTGTGTACATGTATGTATGTATATATGTATGTCTGTAAGAGTTTAAGGTTGTCTGTGATTTATCAAAGGTGAGGTGAGAGTGTTCATGTAATACGTATCCGTGGGAATCTGTGTATATGTATGTTCGTAGGAGTTTAAGACTGATTGTGATTTGAGGTGGGGGAGGGTCTTGTTGTGATAGATAGATAGAATGTGCCTATGTGTGTATGTGTATGTATGTATTTATATATAGCAGTTTAAGTCTGTCCTTGATTTGAGGTAGGCGGGGGGTGTTATTGTAATATGTATCTATAGGAATTTGGGAGTTTATATGTTTGTAGAAATTTTTGTGTATGTATGTCTGTAGAAGTTTAAGGCTGATCGTGATTTGGATTGTTCAGATTAACGATTGTATGTGACCTTGAGAATTTGTGTATGTATATCTGTAGGAAATTTAAGGCTTATCGTGATTTATGAGGGGCGAAGTGTTCATGAAATATATAACAACGCAATTTGTGTGTATATCTGTAGGTAAGGCTGATCATGATTAATGAGAGGTGAGGTGAAGGTGTTCATGTATATGTATACGTATCTGTGTGTATGTATCTCTATATGAGTTTAAGGCTGATCGTGATTTAGGTTGTGAGATTGATAGATTGTATGTTACCTTGAGATTTTGTGTATATATATCTGTAAGAACTTTAGGCTGACTGTGATTTGTGAGGGGAGGGGCGTTGTTGAAATATGTTTAATTTTTCGTAGATGAATTTTAGTATGTGTGTGTGTGTGTATGTGATTTTCTCACCCTAGTATTTATATGTACGTTGAAATAAATTATTTCTCGTATGAACATTTTTTGCTAGAAAATATTATCATATATCTGAACTTCCCTAATCCTAGTATGTTTTTCATATTGGAGGATGAGATTGCTTTATATTTTATCAAGCTTAAATTTGTCCAGTGTTAAAGTCTGTCGGTCAGAAATTTGTTTATATTTGTATAAATATTAATTTCAGATTTTGCAAAATTCTTGCGTACGATCATGGTGATTTTGTGTATGTGTATGTGTATGTGTGTATGCGCGATAGAGTTTGACTGGTCTGTGATAAGTTTGTTTATTTAAGTACATTTGTCTTCTTCGACTTTCGTCTTCAAGCGTCGATAGCTTGGAGAACGGTTTGTATGTTTTTATAATGTAGATATGTAAGTGTGATTGTTAAAATCCAATAAATACTTGAACATGGGTAAGAAATTTGATAATATGTGTACATATGTACATATGCATCTACAAATTGATTTTATGTATGTATGTATGTACATACAAATAAGTCTGGGGCTCCCTGTTTAAATACATTTTCTTTGTCATGTGCTGTTGTTGCTGTTGTAAATATTCGCGTGGTCTTTTGTGTATAGATGTGAAATATCTCGGTAGTTTTTTTATTTGAAATTAAAAAAACTTTCTTTTAATTTTTAGATGTATTTACTTAAAAGTTTGTGAGGAGTTTCTGGTTTAAGTAAAATTGAATTCCTCTCTAGTTGTAGTAACTATAGTATAAATATTTAATATTTTTTATTTCCATTTGTTTAAAGTTGATGTAGCCTATATAGTCAACGTTAGAAATTTCTCGGTGTAAAATTTTTTCCAACTATCTTATTTTTTCTTCACCTTTTTCATATATTTTAGAACATCTTGCATTAGCTTTAAAAATGATAAACGCTTTGAAATGAAACTGATCCAGCAGTCCAGCTGGTGGTGGTTTTATAATGAAATTGTTATACTCATTATTGTTAAAAACATCCGCTACTTCTTTTTGTAATGAAAATCATTCGAAACCTTACTCGTATATTAAAACCATTTCTTCATTCATATTACTTAATTTATAAGACTTTCAGGACTTTCTATTATTCGATCATCAGTAAAAATGCAGTAGCTGAGGTCCTTGCTTACTGTTTCATATTAAATTTCTATATCAATTGGACCGCTATTGAATAAAAGGAACTTTTATCTTAAACTTTAGTGCATTTGGAAGTGCTTGAGATTCTTTCATATAATACTTTGTTGGAATCTTAGATACGAGTACATATAATATAGAATTGCATAACGTTTATTTTTAATTTTTATGTTAAGATCATCATCATTTGGATATGAGACTGAATTTAAATGTACTTTTAAATTAGTTAAATCATAATGAGGAAACTTCTTTTCTTCTTGAATAGCGATCAACAGAAAACGAAATCGTTTTCTTACAATTTAGGTCTGGTCTCTCAACGGTTCTTCTATGTCATATCTCTCTACTCTTTGTCAGCGTTAAGGGACAATTAAATGTTAAAATTTTAACTCCTCAAATTGTGTTACTTCATACTGATAATATGTTTTTATTAATAAGGTATATGTTTATATTATGAAGGTTACTCGCCTATGGCTTTTATTTGATGTTCTAGATTTTTTTTTTCTCATTTTATTAAAGTTCAGCCTATTGTACATATATTTCTGATATTTTTAAGCGCGCTTTATTTACCTGTCAGACAAAGTGTACGTATCAGTTGATCACTCAGTCTCTCTTTTTAATAATTTTTTTCTTTTAATATGCCACTACTATTTTTTCAGATTTTACTACTTGAAAAAGAGAATATTTATGTAATTTTTAAATGTATTCATATATACATATAGGTAAATATATGTATATATGTATAGAGAAATTACTTTATCTACAAAGAAATACATGTTTAATAATCAACTATTCTAGAAAATCGATCTCAAATAACGCAGTTACCTCCACCATCAATTCACCGTCGGTGTTTTTATAGTGTCAGAAACACTAGAATATCTATGTTTGAGAGAATTTTTACATCGAGTTTTTCTACATGAGGCTTGCTGGTTGACATCCTTGAAGTTATTGTTGACGTAGGCTGGGTTGTATCACATTCAGATGTAATAATTTCCTACTTAAAAAAGGTCCTCATTACTATCAACTATATCTGTATACATTTCATTCATGAGTTGGGTTGATCCAGATACAATTGCTGTCTACAGATTAATGATTAGAAACAAGTTTCTCATCACCTTCTAACAGATTTATATATTTTGCTAGCATGCATGCCTTAGCATGCTTCTATCGATAGTGACGCGAGAGTCCGACATGTAGTGGTGTTTCAATTAAAAATCTATACTATTAGATTTTACGATTTCGCTCTTTTTATTCTTTTACAAAGTAGATACATATTTATGTATTTCATTTAGCACAGAGTCATAAAATTTCTTTGCTTACAAAATTGTGTGACATTCTTTTAAATTTGCATTCTTAGGCATGCTTTCAATATTTTTTCTGTAAATTTATTTGATACTCATACAGATACAGATATAAAGTAAGATCTGCTTACATTGCATTTTACAATTTATGTATGCTTCAGCATGATTCCAGTTGAAGTCCATATTTATTCAGTAAGTTTGTTTGATACTAATTCATACACATATACATTCTTAAAGATTGGAAATCTAAGTCCAATTTATGTAGTTTATCTATATTTTCTAAAGATTTGATAGCTATAGAAATTAATAGAGTAAAGATCTATTATAATAGCCCATGGGCATATTTTAAAATTTCGCTTGCTAGAGCTTTCGAAATGGAAAATGTACAATTTTCACTATAAAAAGTGATAATATTATGTGTTACTGAATATTACACTGTGTTGTAATTTATTTTGATCACTTAAGTTTTCACAATATTTCATACCGGCCACCAAGTTTAGAGAATTTCCAGTATATTTAGTTAATTATCTTTCTTAAGACCTATCATTCCTTCAAAAATACAAACCAAACTAGATTTTTCCTGTTTAATTTTATTTTTTACTTTCATTAAATTTCAACATTTTGTTCATCTTCAAATTATTATATTTAGCAGCTTTTTCTCATTTGTTGAGTTAACTTTAATCGGAAAAATTTAAATAGTGAGATGAACTTTTATATTGTATACGAGTACATTAAGTAATTCTTGGTATATTTCATTTATATGAACCATCATCACATAATTCCTTTGGATGATCTATTAAATCATTCTACTATTGATGCTTTCATATTAAGTAATGTTTAATATTCTGCATATGCATGAATTTTCCAGTGTCTATTAAAAAATTCTTTACAATCATCCATTTGTAAGCTTTTTGGTACTCATAACATTTCAAAAATATTTTCCACAGCCTAGGTTTTTTCGAATGCAACTTTTATTTTCAACGGTATTGACCATAGAAACTTTGTGAATGAATCATTTACAGTCTACAATAATCAATAATTTCTATTTTCTGTAGAATAGTTTCCCATTTCACCTAAATCAACTATTCCTTTCATTACATATCTACAATGCACAAACAATTTTCGAGATTTATTATAGAGTTCGTCTACTAAATTTCTTTTTAAAGACATTGAGTTATTTTAAAGATTTTTTGGAGAGTGTTGTGATCTACTTGATGCACTTTCAGCTATTTATACTATCATGTAGCTCATTTTCCAATCTATAAATTTTATCGTTCAGCTGTTCAATTTGTTTTTTCAAAAGATGATTTGATTTTTAGTATGTATTTTATCAATTTTATAACTATCTTCTATCTCTAATTGTATTTCACGTTGTACTCCATCAATTTGCATTTTAATATATTCTTGAATTATATTAATTCCTTAAGCTATATTATTAATTTGTCCTATAGTTTATCGTTTGGAGTTTCCAGAAACAATTTACTGATAACATCATTCTCTGTCAGTGAATGATGATGATGATTAATAGAAATTATATATTTTATATAGTTTTCAACATCAAATTTCTCATAGTATTTCCATGTTTTATTATCAATCATTAAAGAAAATAAAGCTACTATTAGGGCCTATATTTGACCATCAACTTGTATTTTATCTTCATTTAGTTTTAGGTTACTATCACCAAACTTTCATTCATTATTCAAATCTTGATGTGGGCCATAGTTTGTATCTAATGCAATTCTTCCTTCCAAGACTGATAAATGAGTATAAGTGTCTTCAGAATTAGAAGTCTATGAGTAAAAATCATCTTCATCATCCTTATCATCATTCTCAGTATTAGCATCATTAAATAAGATGATGATATCATCAAATATTGTTCCTTCTGAAAGTTTCTTTGGTGTACTTGTCTCTATATTGACTGATGGCTTTAAACTTGTATTATTTTCAGCTTCTATCTTGATTTTACTTTCTTCTTTCTTGCGAATTCTTTCAATATTTCTAGAACTATTTATGAATTCTTTGAGAGGTTCTGTTATAGGTTTAAATGTATCTTTTATTGCTCACATGTATCTATTTCACCAGTTTTTATACTACGAAGCTTTTTCTTCAAGACATTTCTTGTCAACACCAACTGTTTTAAAATTTTCTCATCCATGTTTAATAATAGTAAATAACAGGTATCAGCTATTAGATCAGGTATCAGCTATCAGATCAGGTTATCAGGTAACTGGTCTGGTTTTCAGATCAGCTTAATAGGACCTGGTCTGGTTTTCAGATCAGCTTATCAGGACCTGGTCTGGTTTTCAGATCAGCTTTTCAGGACCTGGTCTGGTTTTCAGATCAGCTTAATAGGACCTGGTCTGGTTTTCAGATCAGCTTATCAGGACCTGGTCTGGTTTTCAGATCAGCTTTTCAGGACCTGGTCTGGTTTTCAGATCAGCTTATCAGGACCTGGTATGGTTTTCAGATCAGCTTATCTGATTCAGATTGGGTTATCAGTTTACAAGTAGCTGCCCATTTATAACATTTAGATGAATGCATTTTAAGGTCAGATGAAAAACGAAAAAGTAAACTTTTATGTAGTCAAATTCTCTTTTTTTCTACAACGATCATCGTTCAATTCAATATCGTTGCTTATAATCAAAATCCATATTTATCCTTCCAACATGCTTTATATTTGTCTCATCTTACTTAAAAATTATAATTACATTATGATTATCTAGTATCAAATGTTTGGTGATTCTGGTATAAGTTTGACATCAGCAGAATGCATCAACATTCTTATTTCACTCCATACAAAATAATGTTTCTCACATCTAACATCGTTAAATATCATATCGGAATTACTTTTAGCTTTGTTAGGAGAAATAACAGATTCAGTATCTGTAAATGTGTAATATCCCATTCCTTTAATTAATGAAATTATGTAATTACTTTAAGTATCCATATTTAGGTTGATAGAGATATTTTGAGTATTAATATGTAGATGTTTTAAAATTTTAGTTCATTAAGACTTTTTAGCAAGCCAATCATAACATATTATTTTTTATTTTATTTTTTACAATTTGACAGACCAACTATTTTTGCGCAAATAAAATTTGGTAGAAGGGAACTATGACTTGTTTTTGAACTAAAGTTTGATGAATCATCAAAATTTTGTACCATACTATTTTTAGGTTGTTTCACTAACCACATTTGTGTAACTAAATGCATTTTATAAATATTATCTCTTATTAAAAAAATAAAATAATACAGCTATACGATATCAGAAAATATTTTCTGAAATCGTGTAGGTGCATTATTTTATTTATTTCATTATTTATTTATTGATAATGATGTATACTCACATTCAAAACAACATAAAACTATCATTTGTTTTGATTATGAGTATACGTCAATATTTATGAAATGCAATTAGTTACACAAATGTGGTTAGTGAAACAACCTAAAAATAGTATGGTACAAAATTTTTGATGATTCATCAAACTTTAGTTCAAAAACAAGTCATAGTTCCCTTCTACCAAATTTTATTTGCGCAAAAATAGTTGGTCTGTCAAATTGTAAAAAATAAAATAAAAAATAATATGTTATGATTGGCTTGCTAAAAAGTCTTAATGAACTAAAATTTTAAAACATCTACATATTAATACTCAAAATATCTCTATCAACCTAAATATGGATACTTAAAGTAATTACATAATTTCATTAATTAAAGGAATGGGATATTACACATTTACAGATACTGAATCTGTTATTTCTCCTAACAAAGCTAAAAGTAATTCCGATATGATATTTAACGATGTTAGATGTGAGAAACATTATTTTGTATGGAGTGAAATAAGAATGTTGATGCATTCTGCTGATGTCAAACTTATACCAGAATCACCAAACATTTGATACTAGATAATCATAATGTAATTATAATTTTTAAGTAAGATGAGACAAATATAAAGCATGTTGGAAGGATAAATATGGATTTTGATTATAAGCAACGATATTGAATTGAACGATGATCGTTGTAGAAAAAAAGAGAATTTGACTACATAAAAGTTTACTTTTTCGTTTTTCATCTGACCTTAAAATGCATTCATCTAAATGTTATAAATGGGCAGCTACTTGTAAACTGATAACCCAATCTGAATCAGATAAGCTGATCTGAAAACCATACCAGGTCCTGATAAGCTGATCTGAAAACCAGACCAGGTCCTGAAAAGCTGATCTGAAAACCAGACCAGGTCCTGATAAGCTGATCTGAAAACCAGACCAGGTCCTATTAAGCTGATCTGAAAACCAGACCAGGTCCTGAAAAGCTGATCTGAAAACCAGACCAGGTCCTGATAAGCTGATCTGAAAACCAGACCAGGTCCTATTAAGCTGATCTGAAAACCAGACCAGTTACCTGATAACCTGATCTGATAGCTGATACCTGATCTAATAGCTGATACCTGTTATTTACTATTATTAAACATGGATGAGAAAATTTTAAAACAGTTGGTGTTGACAAGAAATGTCTTGAAGAAAAAGCTTCGTAGTATAAAAACTGGTGAAATAGATACATGTGAGCAATAAAAGATACATTTAAACCTATAACAGAACCTCTCAAAGAATTCATAAATAGTTCTAGAAATATTGAAAGAATTCGCAAGAAAGAAGAAAGTAAAATCAAGATAGAAGCTGAAAATAATACAAGTTTAAAGCCATCAGTCAATATAGAGACAAGTACACCAAAGAAACTTTCAGAAGGAACAATATTTGATGATATCATCATCTTATTTAATGATGCTAATACTGAGAATGATGATAAGGATGATGAAGATGATTTTTACTCATAGACTTCTAATTCTGAAGACACTTATACTCATTTATCAGTCTTGGAAGGAAGAATTGCATTAGATACAAACTATGGCCCACATCAAGATTTGAATAATGAATGAAAGTTTGGTGATAGTAACCTAAAACTAAATGAAGATAAAATACAAGTTGATGGTCAAATATAGGCCCTAATAGTAGCTTTATTTTCTTTAATGATTGATAATAAAACATGGAAATACTATGAGAAATTTGATGTTGAAAACTATATAAAATATATAATTTCTATTAATCATCATCATCATTCACTGACAGAGAATGATGTTATCAGTAAATTGTTTCTGGAAACTCCAAACGATAAACTATAGGACAAATTAATAATATAGCTTAAGGAATTAATATAATTCAAGAATATATTAAAATGCAAATTGATGGAGTACAACGTGAAATACAATTAGAGATAGAAGATAGTTATAAAATTGATAAAATACATACTAAAAATCAAATCATCTTTTGAAAAAACAAATTGAACAGCTGAACGATAAAATTTATAGATTGGAAAATGAGCTACATGATAGTATAAATAGCTGAAAGTGCATCAAGTAGATCACAACACTCTCCAAAAAATCTTTAAAATAACTCAATGTCTTTAAAAAGAAATTTAGTAGACGAACTCTATAATAAATCTCGAAAATTGTTTGTGCATTGTAGATATGTAATGAAAGGAATAGTTGATTTAGGTGAAATGGGAAACTATTCTACAGAAAATAGAAATTATTGATTATTGTAGACTGTAAATGATTCATTCACAAAGTTTCTATGGTCAATACCGTTGAAAATAAAAGTTGCATTCGAAAAAACCTAGGCTGTGGAAAATATTTTTGAAATGTTATGAGTACCAAAAAGCTTACAAATGGATGATTGTAAAGAATTTTTTAATAGACACTGGAAAATTCATGCATATGCAGAATATTAAACATTACTTAATATGAAAGCATCAATAGTAGAATGATTTAATAGATCATCCAAAGGAATTATGTGATGATGGTTCATATAAATGAAATATACCAAGAATTACTTAATGTACTCGTATACAATATAAAAGTTCATCTCACTATTTAAATTTTTCCGATTAAAGTTAACTCAACAAATGAGAAAAAGCTGCTAAATATAATAATTTGAAGATGAACAAAATGTTGAAATTTAATGAAAGTAAAAAATAAAATTAAACAGGAAAAATCTAGTTTGGTTTGTATTTTTGAAGGAATGATAGGTCTTAAGAAAGATAATTAACTAAATATACTGGAAATTCTCTAAACTTGGTGGCCGGTATGAAATATTGTGAAAACTTAAGTGATCAAAATAAATTACAACACAGTGTAATATTCAGTAACACATAATATTATCACTTTTTATAGTGAAAATTGTACATTTTCCATTTCGAAAGCTCTAGCAAGCGAAATTTTAAAATATGCCCATGGGCTATTATAATAGATCTTTACTCTATTAATTTCTATAGCTATCAAATCTTTAGAAAATATAGATAAACTACATAAATTGGACTTAGATTTCCAATCTTTAAGAATGTATATGTGTATGAATTAGTATCAAACAAACTTACTGAATAAATATGGACTTCAACTGGAATCATGCTGAAGCATACATAAATTGTAAAATGCAATGTAAGCAGATCTTACTTTATATCTGTATCTGTATGAGTATCAAATAAATTTACAGAAAAAATATTGAAAGCATGCCTAAGAATGCAAATTTAAAAGAATGTCACACAATTTTGTAAGCAAAGAAATTTTATGACTCTGTGCTAAATGAAATACATAAATATGTATCTACTTTGTAAAAGAATAAAAAGAGCGAAATCGTAAAATCTAATAGTATAGATTTTTAATTGAAACACCACTACATGTCGGACTCTCGCGTCACTATCGATAGAAGCATGCTAAGGCATGCATGCTAGCAAAATATATAAATCTGTTAGAAGGTGATGAGAAACTTGTTTCTAATCATTAATCTGTAGACAGCAATTGTATCTGGATCAACCCAACTCATGAATGAAATGTATACAGATATAGTTGATAGTAATGAGGACCTTTTTTAAGTAGGAAATTATTACATCTGAATGTGATACAACCCAGCCTACGTCAACAATAACTTCAAGGATGTCAACCAGCAAGCCTCATGTAGAAAAACTCGATGTAAAAATTCTCTCAAACATAGATATTCTAGTGTTTCTGACACTATAAAAACACCGACGGTGAATTGATGGTGGAGGTAACTGCGTTATTTGAGATCGATTTTCTAGAATAGTTGATTATTAAACATGTATTTCTTTGTAGATAAAGTAATTTCTCTATACATATATACATATATTTACCTATATGTATATATGAATACATTTAAAAATTACATAAATATTCTCTTTTTCAAGTAGTAAAATCTGAAAAAATAGTAGTGGCATATTAAAAGAAAAAAATTATTAAAAAGAGAGACTGAGTGATCAACTGATACGTACACTTTGTCTGACAGGTAAATAAAGCGCGCTTAAAAATATCAGAAATATATGTACAATAGGCTGAACTTTAATAAAATGAGAAAAAAAAAATCTAGAACATCAAATAAAAGCCATAGGCGAGTAACCTTCATAATATAAACATATACCTTATTAATAAAAACATATTATCAGTATGAAGTAACACAATTTGAGGAGTTAAAATTTTAACATTTAATTGCCCCTTAACGCTGACAAAGAGTAGAGAGATATGACATAGAAGAACCGTTGAGAGACCAGACCTAAATTGTAAGAAAACGATTTCGTTTTCTGTTGATCGCTATTCAAGAAGAAAAGAAGTTTCCTCATTATGATTTAACTAATTTAAAAGTACATTTAAATTCAGTCTCATATCCAAATGATGATGATCTTAACATAAAAATTAAAAATAAACGTTATGCAATTCTATATTATATGTACTCGTATCTAAGATTCCAACAAAGTATTATATGAAAGAATCTCAAGCACTTCCAAATGCACTAAAGTTTAAGATAAAAGTTCCTTTTATTCAATAGCGGTCCAATTGATATAGAAATTTAATATGAAACAGTAAGCAAGGACCTCAGCTACTGCATTTTTACTGATGATCGAATAATAGAAAGTCCTGAAAGTCTTATAAATTAAGTAATATGAATGAAGAAATGGTTTTAATATACGAGTAAGGTTTCGAATGATTTTCATTACAAAAAGAAGTAGCGGATGTTTTTAACAATAATGAGTATAACAATTTCATTATAAAACCACCACCAGCTGGACTGCTGGATCAGTTTCATTTCAAAGCGTTTATCATTTTTAAAGCTAATGCAAGATGTTCTAAAATATATGAAAAAGGTGAAGAAAAAATAAGATAGTTGGAAAAAATTTTACACCGAGAAATTTCTAACGTTGACTATATAGGCTACATCAACTTTAAACAAATGGAAATAAAAAATATTAAATATTTATACTATAGTTACTACAACTAGAGAGGAATTCAATTTTACTTAATCCAGAAACTCCTCACAAACTTTTAAGTAAATACATCTAAAAATTAAAAGAAAGTTTTTTTAATTTCAAATAAAAAAACTACCGAGATATTTCACATCTATACACAAAAGACCACGCGAATATTTACAACAGCAACAACAGCACATGACAAAAAAAATGTATTTAAACAGGGAGCTCCAGACTTATTTGTATGTACATACATACATACATCAATTTGTAGATCCATATGTACATATGTACACATATTATCAAATTTCTTACCCATGCTCAAGTATTTATTGGATTTTAACAATCACACTTACATATCTACATCATGAAAACATACAAACTGTTCTCCAAGCTATTGACGCTTGAAGACGAAAGTCGAAGAAGACAAATGTACTTAAATAAACAAACTTATCACAGACCAGTCAAACTCTATCGCGCATACACACATACACATACACATACACAAAATCACCATGATCGTACGCAAGAATTTTGCAAAATCTGAAATTAATATTTATACAAATATAAACAAATTTCTGACCGACAGACTTTAACACTGGACAAATTTAAGCTTGATAAAATATAAAGCAATCTCATCCTCCAATATGAAAAACATACTAGGATTAGGGAAGTTCAGATATATGATAATATTTTCTAGCAAAAAATGTTCATACGAGAAATAATTTATTTCAACGTACATATAAATACTAGGGTGAGAAAATCACATACACACACACACACATACTAAAATTCATCTACGAAAAATTAAACCTATTTCAACAACGCCCCTCCCCTCACAAATCACAGTCAGCCTAAAGTTCTTACAGATATATATACACAAAATCTCAAGGTAACATACAATCTATCAATCTCACAACCTAAATCACGATCAGCCTTAAACTCATATAGACATACATACACACAGATACGTATACATATACATGAACACCTTCACCTCACCTCTCATTAATCATGATCAGCCTTACCTACAGATATACACACAAATTGCGTTGTTATATATTTCATGAACACTTCGCCCCTCATAAATCACGATAAGCCTTAAATTTCCTACAGATATACATACACAAATTCTCAAGGTCACATACAATCGTTAATCTGAACAATCCAAATCACGATCAGCCTTAAACTTCTACAGACATACATACACAAAAATTTCTACAAACATATAAACTCCCAAATTCCTATAGATACATATTACAATAACACCCCCCGCCTACCTCAAATCAAGGACAGACTTAAACTGCTATATATAAATACATACATACACATACACACATAGGCACATTCTATCTATCTATCACAACAAGACCCTCCCCCACCTCAAATCACAATCAGTCTTAAACTCCTACGAACATACATATACACAGATTCCCACGGATACGTATTACATGAACACTCTCACCTCACCTTTGATAAATCACAGACAACCTTATTACAATAACACCCCCCGCCTACCTCAAATCAAGGACAGACTTAAACTGCTATATATAAATACATACATACACATACACACATAGGCACATTCTATCTATCTATCACAACAAGACCCTCCCCCACCTCAAATCACAATCAGTCTTAAACTCCTACGAACATACATGTACACAGATTCCCACGGATACATATTACAACAACACCCTGACCTCCACCAGTCGATCTACCTCAAATACATCCCGCCCCTCTACGAGCACAGCTTGGTTTAAATTCCAACAAGCATAAACTTCACCGAATTCCCGCGGTTACATATTACAAAACACCCTCACCTACCCAAATCACGGTCAGCCTTAAGGTCTTACAATCTAGACACACCCCGCCCTCCACCAAGCACAGCCAGACTTCAATTCCTACAGCTAGACATTCCCTCAAATTTTCCGTCGGCATTAGGAAAAATTATTTCCATGATTTTCCCGTCGGCATTTGAAAAAACTAAACATGTTTTCCCGTCGGCATTTGAAAAAAATAAACATGTTTTCCCGTTGGCATCAGGAAATCATACACATATAAAAGCCTCAAACCTATAAACCCCTTAATGTATTCCTACAAAATATTCCGCACACAAATTCCCACGGATACATATTACAACAACACCGCCCCCACCAAACACAGGCTGCCTTAAAGATACACCCGCAAATTCCCACGGTTACATGTTACAAAAACCTCACCTGCCCAAATCACGGACATCAACAAATTTCCACAGTCTAACAACAATCATAACTTTCCCGTCGGTATTAGAAAAAATAAAGATGTTATCCAGTCGGCATTAGAAAATCATATACATATAACAGCTTCAAACATATAAACCCCTTAATGTATTCCCACAAAATATTCTGCGCACAAGTTCCCACGGTCATACATACATACATACATACATATACTTAATATAAACAAAAAAAGTTAATATAAACAAAAAACTCCTAATGTAAACAAATATCCAAGAATTTTAAAATTTCAGCCAAAATTTAACAATTTCAGCCACAATTTAACAATTTCAGCCCACAATTTAACAATTTCAGCCACAATTTAACAATTTCAGCCCACAATTTAACAATTTTAATTGGCCCCGAACCGCTATTTCCCTACTACTAAACTATAATCACTATCGGGAAATGTCGGGAAAGTATTTTTTTTAATTTGTAAATATAGGGAACCACGAAAAATACCTTCAATAAGACTGTCGTCTGTGAATAAAATATGTATATATCAAATAAATATGCACAGATTTTTATAAACGTTACAGCATCAGTGAAATAAAATCAAACCTACAATTTGAGACCATAACCATTATCGGGAAATAACGGGAAGATATTTTCTTTAATTTGCAAATACAGAGAACCACGAAAAAAACCCACAATAAGACTGTCCCCTGTGAATAAAAATGCATATATTGCACAAATATGCACAGATTTCTATAAACGTTACAGCATCGGTAGAAAAAAAATCATACCTACAATTTGAGACCATAATCATTATCGGGAAATAACGGGAAGATATTTTTTTTAATTTGCAAATACAGGGAACCACGAAAAATAATCACAATAAGACTGTCCCCTGTGAATAAAATATGCATATATCGAACAAATATGCACAGATTTTTATTAACGTTACAGCAGTGGTAGAAAAAAATCATGCCTACAATTTGAGACTATAATCATTATCGGAAAATAACGGGAAGGAATTTTTTTTAATTTGCAAATACAGGGAACCACGAAAAATACCCACAATAAGACTGTCCCCTTTGAATAAAATATGCATATATCAAACAAATATGTACACATTTCTATAAACGTTATAGCATAGGTATAAAAAATTCATACCTACATTTTGAGACAATAATCGCTATCGGGAAATGTTAGGAAAGTATTTTTTTAATTTGTAAATATATGGAACAACGAAAAATACACTCAATAAGACTGTCCCCTGTGAATAAAATATGCATATATCGAACAAATATGCACAGATTTTTATTAACGTTACAGCATCGGTAGAAAAAAATCATACATACAATTTGAGACTGTAATTATTATCGGAAAATAACGGGAAGGAGTTTTTTTTAATTTGCAAATACAGGGAACCACGAAAAATACCCACAATAAGACTGTCCCCTGTGAATAAAATATGCATACATCGCACAAATATGCACAGATTTCTATAAACGTTATAGCATCCGTAGAAAAAAAATCATACCTACATTTTGAGACAATAATCACTATCGGAAAATGTCAGGAAAGTATTTTTTTAATTTGTAAATATAGGGAATACGAAAAATACCCACAATAAGACTGTGTATAAAATATGCATATATCGAACAAATATGCACAGATTTTTATAAACGTTATAGCATCGGTAGAAAAAAATCATACCTACAATTTAAGACTAGAATCATTATCGGGAAATAACGGGAAGGAATTTTTTTAATTTGCAAATACAGGGAACCACGAAAAATACCCACAATAAGACTGTCCCCTGTGTATCAAATGTGAATATATCAAACAAATATGCACAGATTTTTATAAACGTTACAGCATCAGTGAAATAAAATCATACATACAATTTGAGACCATAATCATTATCGGGATATAACGGGAAGATATTTTTTTTAATTTGCAAATACAGGGAACCACGAAAAATACCCACAATAAGACTGTCCCCTGTGAATAAAATATGCATATATCGCACAAATATGCACAGATTTCTATAAACGTTACAGCATCGGTGGAAAAAAATCATACCTACAATTTAAGACTAGAATCATTATCGGGAAATAACGGGAAGGAATTTTTTTTAATTTGCAAATACAGGGAACCACGAAAAATAATCACAATAAGACTGTCCCTTGTGAATAAAATATGCATATATCGAACAAATATGCACAGATTTTTATTAACGTTACAGCATCGGTAGAAAAAAATCATACCTACAATTTAAGACTATAATCATTATCGGAAAATAACGGGAAGATATTTTTTTTAATTTGCAAATACAGGGAACCACAAAAAATACCCACAATAATACTGTCCCCTGTGAATAAAATATGCATATATCGTACAAATATGCACAAATTTCTATAAACGTTACAGCATCGGAAGAAAAAAATCATACCTACATTTTGAGACAATAATCGCTATCGGGAAATGTTAGGAAAGTATTTTTTTAATTTGTAAATATATGGAACAACGAAAAATACACTCAATAAGACTGTCCCCTATAGCCGGTAGAAAAAATTCATACCTACAATATGAGACCATAATCATTATCAGAAAACATCGGGAAGGTATTTTTTTTAATTTGCAATTATAGGGAACTACGAAAAATACCCACAATAAGACTGTCTCCTGTGTATAAAATATAAATATATCGAACAAATATGCACATCTTTTTATAAACGTTATAGCATCGGTAGAAAAAAAATCATACCTACAATTTGAGACCATAATCATTATCGGGAAATAACGGGAAGAATTTTTTTTAATTTGCAAATACAGGGAACCACGAAAAATACCCACAATAAGACTGTCCCCTGTGAATAAAATATGCATACATCGCACAAATATGCACAGTATTTCATTAACGTTACAGCATCGGTAGAAAAAAATCATACCTACAATTTCAGACTATAATCATTATCGGGAAATAACGGGAAGGAATTTTTTTTAATTTGCAAATACAGGGAACCACGAAAAATACCCACAATAATACTGTCCCCCGCTAATAAATTATGCATATATCGAAGAAATATGCACAGATTTTTATTAACGTTATAGCATCTGTAGAAAAAATCATACCTACAATTTGAGACCATAAGCATTATCGGGAAATAACGGGAAAATATTTTTTTTTAATTTGCAAATACAGATAACCACCTAAAATACCCACATTAAGACTGTCCTCGTGAATAAAATAAGCATATATCGAAGAAATTTGCACAGATTTTTAGAAACGTTATAGGATCGGTAGAAAAAAATCATACCTACATTTTGAGACAATAATCGCTATCGGGAAATGTCAGGAAAGTATTTTTTTTAATTTGTAAATATATGGAACAACGAAAAATACCCTCAATAAGACTGTCCCCTGTGAATAAAATATGCATATATCGAACAAATATGCACAGATTTTTATTAACGTTACAGCATCGGTAGAAAAAAATTATACCTACAATTTGAGACTATAATTATTATCGGAAAATAACGGGAAGGTATTTTTTTTTAATTTGCAAATACAGGGAACCACGAAAAATACCCACAATAAGACTGTCCCCTGTGAATAAAATATGTATATATCAAACAAATATGCACAGATTTTTATAAACGTTACAGCATCGGTGTAATCAAATCATACCTACGTTTTGAGACAATAATCACTATCGTTAAATGTCAGGAAAGTATTTTTTTAATTTGTAAATATAGGGAACCACGAAAAATACCCACAATAAGACTGTCCCCTGTGAATAAAATATGCATACATTGCACAAGTATGCAGAGCTTTTTAAAAACGTTACAGCACCGGTAGAAAAAAATCATACCTACAATTTGAGACTATAATCATTATCCGGAAATAACGGGAAGGTATTTTTTTTAATTTGCAAATACACGGAACCACGAAAAATACCCACAATAATACTCTCCCCCATGAATAAAATATGCATATATCAAAGAAATATGCACAGATTTTTATAAACGTTACAGCATCGGTGGAATCAAATCATACCTACTATTTGAGACTATAATCTTTTTCGGGAAATAACGGGAAGATATTTTTTTTAATTTGCAAATACAGGGAACCACGAAAAATACCCACAATAAGACTGTCCCTGTGAATAAAATATGCATACATTGCACAAATATGCACAGATTTCTATAAACGTTACAGCACCGGTATAAAAAAATCATACCTACAATTTGAGACTATAATCATTATCGGGAAATAACGGGAAGGTATTTTTTTTAATTTGCAAATACAGGGAACCACGAAAAATACCCACAATAAGACTGTCTCCTGTGTATAAAATATAAATATATCGAACAAATATGCTCAGCTTTTTATAAACGTTATAGCATCGGTAGAAAAAAATCATACCTACAATTTGAGACCAAAATTATTATCGGGAAATAACGGGAAGATATTTTTTTTAATTTGCAAATACAGGGAACCACTAAAAATACCCACAATAAGACTGTCCCCTGTGAATAAAATATGCATATATCAAACAAATATGCACAGATTTCTATAAACGTTATAGCATCTGTAGAAAAAAACATACCTACATTTTGAGACAATAATCACTATCGGAAAATGTCAGGAAAGTATTTTTTTAATTTGTAAATATAGGGAACCACGAAAAATACCCACAATAAGACTGTCCCCTGTGTATAAAATATGCATATGTCGAACAAATATGCACAGATTTTCATAAACGTTATAGCAGCGGTAGAAAAAAATCATACCTACAATTTAATACTAGAATCATTATCGGGTAATAACGGGAAGGAATTTTTTTTAATTTGCAAATACAGGGAACCACGAAAAATACCCACAATAAGACTGTCCCCTGTGAATAAAATATGCATATATCGAACAAATATCACTATCGGGAAATGTCAGGAAAGTATTTTTTTAATTTGTAAATATATGGAACAACGAAAAATACCCTCAATAAGACTGTCCCCTGTGAATAAAATATGCATATATCGAAGAAATATGCACAGATTTTTATAAACTTTACAGCATCGGTAGAACACAAACATACCTACAATTTAAGACTAGAATCATTATCGGGAAATAACGGGAAGGAATTTTTTTTAATTTGCAAATACAGGGAACCACGAAAAATAATCACAATAAGACTGTCCCTTGTGAATAAAATATGCATATATCGAACAAATATGCACAGATTTTTATTAACGTTACAGCATCGGTAGAAAAAAATCATACCTACAATTTAAGACTATAATCATTATCGGAAAATAACGGGAAGATATTTTTTTTAATTTGCAAATACAGGGAACCACAAAAAATACCCACAATAATACGGTCCCCTGTGAATAAAATATGCATATATCGTACAAATATGCACAAATTTCTATAAACGTTACAGCATCGGAAGAAAAAAATCATACCTACATTTTGAGACAATAATCGCTATCGGGAAATGTTAGGAAAGTATTTTTTTAATTTGTAAATATATGGAACAACGAAAAATACACTCAATAAGACTGTCCCCTATAGCCGGTAGAAAAAATTCATACCTACAATATGAGACCATAATCATTATCAGAAAACATCGGGAAGGTATTTTTTTTAATTTGCTATTATAGGGAACTACGAAAAATACCCACAATAAGACTGTCTCCTGTGTATAAAATATAAATATATCGAACAAATATGCACAGCTTTTTATAAACGTTATAGCATCGGTAAAAAAAAATCATACCTACAATTTGAGACCATAATCATTATCGGGAAATAACGGGAAGAATTTTTTTTAATTTGCAAATACAGGGAACCACGAAAAATACCCACAATAAGACTGTCCCCTGTGAATAAAATATGCATACATCGCACAAATATGCACAGTATTTCATTAACGTTACAGCATCGGTAGAAAAAAATCATACCTACAATTTCAGACTATAATCATTATCGGGAAATAACGGTAAGGAATTTTTTTTAATTTGCAAATACAGGGAACCACGAAAAATACCCACAATAATACTGTCCCCCGCTAATAAATTATGCATATATCGAAGAAATATGCACAGATTTTTATTAACGTTATGCATCTGTAGAAAAAATCATACCTACAATTTGAGACCATAAGCATTATCGGGAAATAACGGGAAAATATTTTTTTTTAATTTGCAAATACAGATAACCACCTAAAATACCCACAATAAGACTGTCCTCGTGAATAAAATAAGCATATATCGAAGAAATTTGCACAGATTTTTAGAAACGTTATAGGATCGGTAGAAAAAAATCATACCTACATTTTGAGACAATAATCGCTATCGGGAAATGTCAGGAAAGTATTTTTTTTAATTTGTAAATATATGGAACAACGAAAAATACCCTCAATAAGACTGTCCCCTGTGAATAAAATATGCATATATCGAACAAATATGCACAGATTTTTATTAACGTTACAGCATCGGTAGAAAAAAATCATACCTACAATTTGAGACTATAATTATTATCGGAAAATAACGGGAAGGTATTTTTTTTTAATTTGCAAATACAGGGAACCACGAAAAATACCCACAATAAGACTGTCCCCTGTGAATAAAATATGTATATATCAAACAAATATGCACAGATTTTTATAAACGTTACAGCATCGGTGTAATCAAATCATACCTACGTTTTGAGACAATAATCACTATCGGTAAATGTCAGGAAAGTATTTTTTTAATTTGTAAATATAGGGAACCACGAAAAATACCCACAATAAGACTGTCCCCTGTGAATAAAATATGCATATATCGAACAAATATGCACAGATTTTTATAAACGTTATGGCATCGGTAGAAAAAAACCATACCTACAATTTAAGACTAGAATCATTTTTGGGAAATAACGGGAACGAATTTTTTTTAATTTGCAAATACAGGGAACCACGAAAAATACCTTCAATAAGACCGTCCTCTGTGAATAAAATATGTATATATCAAACAAATATGCACAGATTTTTAGAAACGTTACAGCATCAGTGAAATAAAATCATACCTACAATTTGAGACCATAATCATTATCGGGAAATAACGGGAAGATATATTTTTTAATTTGCAAATACAAGGAACCACGAAAAATACCCAAACTAAGACTGTCCCCTGTGAATAAAATATGCATACATTGCACAAATATGCAGAGCTTTTTAAAAACGTTACAGCACCGGTAGAAAAAAATCATACCTACAATTTGAGACTATAATCATTATCCGGAAATAACGGGAAGGTATTTTTTTTAATTTGCAAATACACGGAACCACGAAAAATACCCACAATAATACTCTCCCCCATGAATAAAATATGCATATATCAAAGAAATATGCACAGATTTTTATAAACGTTACAGCATCGGTGGAATCAAATCATACCTACTATTTGAGACTATAATCATTATCGGGAAATAACGGGAAGGTATTTTTTTAATTTGCAAATACAAGGAACCACGAAAAATACCCACAATAAGACTGTCTCCTGTGTATAAAATATAAATATATCGAACAAATATGCTCAGCTTTTTATAAATGTTATAGCATCGGTAGAAAAAAATCATACCTACAATTTGAGACCAAAATTATTATCGGGAAATAACGGGAAGATATTTTTTTTAATTTGCAAATACAGGGAACCACTAAAAATACCCACAATAAGACTGTCCCCTGTGAATAAAATATGCATATATCAAACAAATATGCACAGATTTCTATAAACGTTATAGCATCTGTAGAAAAAAACATACCTACATTTTGAGACAATAATCACTATCGGAAAATGTCAGGAAAGTATTTTTTTAATTTGTAAATATAGGGAACCACGAAAACTACCCACAATAAGACTGTCCCCTGTGTATAAAATATGCATATGTCGAACAAATATGCACAGATTTTCATAAACGTTATAGCAGCGGTAGAAAAAAATCATACCTACAATTTAATACTAGAATCATTATCGGGTAATAACGGGAAGGAATTTTTTTTAATTTGCAAATACAGGGAACCACGAAAAATACCCACAAAAAGACTGTCCCCTGTGAATAAAATATGCATATATCGAACAAATATCACTATCGGGAAATGTCAGGAAAGTATTTTTTTAATTTGTAAATATATGGAACAACGAAAAATACCCTCAATAAGACTGTCCCCTCTGAATAAAATATGCATATATCGAACAAATATAAACGTTATAGCATCGGTAGAAAAAAATCATACCTACAATTTAAGACCATAATCATTATCGGGAAATAACGGGAAGATATTTTTTTTTATTTGCAAATACAGGGAACCACGAAAAATACCCACAATAAGACTGTCCACCGTGAATAAAATATGCATATATCGAAGAAAAATGCACAGATTTTTTAAACGTTACAGCATCGGTGGAATAAAATCATACCTACAATTTAAGACCATAATCATTATCGGGAAATAACGGGAAAATATTTTTTTTAATTTGCAAATACAGATAACCACGAAAAATACCCACAATAAGACTGTCCCCTGTGAATAAAATATGCATATATCGAACAAATATCACTATCGGGAAATGTCAGGAAAGTATTTTTTTAATTTGTAAATATATGGAACAACGAAAAATACCCACAATAAGACTGTCTCCTGTGT
The DNA here is from genome assembly GCA_936439885.1 of Nowickia ferox. Classification (NCBI taxonomy): domain Eukaryota; kingdom Metazoa; phylum Arthropoda; class Insecta; order Diptera; family Tachinidae; genus Nowickia; species Nowickia ferox. Next base: position 47,585,296 of record OW387027.1, on the reverse strand, counting down.
ATAAAATATAAATATATCGAACAAATATGCACAGATTTTTTTAAACGTTATAGCATCGGTAGAAAAAAAATCATACCTACAATTTTAAACTATAATCACTATCGGGAAATGTCGGGAAAGTATTTTTTTTAATTTGTAAATATAGGGAACCACGAAAAATACCCACAATAAGACTGTCCCCTGTGTATCAAATGTGAATATATCAAACAAATATGCACAGATTTTTTAAACGTTACAGCATCGGTGGAATAAAATCATACCTACAATTTGAGACCATAATCATTATCGGGAAATAACGGGAAAATATTTTTTTTAATTTGCAAATACAGATAACCACGAAAAATACCCACAATAAGACTGTCCCCTGTGAATAAAATATGCATATATCGAACAAATATCACTATCGGGAAATGTCAGGAAAGTATTTTTTTAATTTGTAAATATATGGAACAACGAAAAATACCCACAATAAGACTGTCTCCTGTGTATAAAATATAAATATATCGAACAAATATGCACAGCTTTTTATAAACTTTACAGCATCGGTAGAACACAAACATACCTACAATTTAAGACTAGAATCATTATCGGGAAATAACGGGAAGGAATTTTTTTTAATTTGCAAATACAGGGAACCACGAAAAATAATCACAATAAGACTGTCCCTTGTGAATAAAATATGCATAAATCGAACAAATACGCACAGATTTTTATTAACGTTACAGCATCGGTAGAAAAAAATCATACCTACAATTTAAGACTATAATCATTATCGGAAAATAACGGGATGATATTTTTTTTAATTTGCAAATACAGGGAACCACAAAAAATACCCACAATAATACTGTCCCCTGTGAATAAAATATGGATATATCGTACAAATATGCACAAATTTCTATAAACGTTACAGCATCGGAAGAAAAAAATCATACCTACATTTTGAGACAATAATCGCTATCGGGAAATGTTAGGAAAGTATTTTTTTAATTTGTAAATATATGGAACAACGAAAAATACACTCAATAAGACTGTCCCCTATAGCCGGTAGAAAAAATTCATACCTACAATATGAGACCATAATCATTATCAGAAAACATCGGGAAGGTATTTTTTTTAATTTGCAATTATAGGGAACTACGAAAAATACCCACAATAAGATTGTCCCCCGCTAATAAATTATGCATATATCGAAGAAATATGCACAGATTTTTATTAACGTTATAGCATCTGTAGAAAAAATCATACCTACAATTTGAGACCATAAGCATTATCGGAAAATAACGGGAAAATATTTTTTTTAATTTGCAAATACAGATAACCACCTAAAATACCCACAATAAGACTGTCCTCGTGAATAAAATAAGCATATATCGAAGAAATTTGCACAGATTTTTAGAAACGTTATAGGATCGGTAGAAAAAAATCATACCTACATTTTGAGACAATAATCGCTATCGGGAAATGTCAGGAAAGTATTTTTTTTAATTTGTAAATATATGGAACAACGAAAAATACCCTCAATAAGACTGTCCCCTGTGAATAAAATATGCATATATCGAACAAATATGCACAGATTTTTATTAACGTTACAGCATCGGTAGAAAAAAATCATACCTACAATTTGAGACTATAATTATTATCGGAAAATAACGGGAAGGTATTTTTTTTTAATTTGCAAATACAGGGAACCACGAAAAATACCCACAATAAGACTGTCCCCTGTGAATAAAATATGTATATATCAAACAAATATGCACAGATTTTTATAAACGTTACAGCATCGGTGTAATCAAATCTTACCTACGTTTTGAGACAATAATCACTATCGGTAAATGTCAGGAAAGTATTTTTTTAATTTGTAAATATAGGGAACCACGAAAAATACCCACAATAAGACTGTCCCCTGTGAATAAAATATGCATATATCGAACAAATATGCACAGATTTTTATAAACGTTATAGCATCGGTAGAAAAAAAACATACCTACAATTTAAGACTAGAATTATTTTTGGGAAATAACGGGAACGAATATTTTTTAATTTGCAAATACAGGGAACCACGAAAAATACCTTCAATAAGACCGTCCTCTGTGAATAAAATATGTATATATCAAACAAATATGCACAGATTTTTAGAAACGTTACAGCATCAGTGAAATAAAATCATACCTACTATTTGAGACTATAATCATTTTCGGGAAATAACGGGAAGATATTTTTTTTAATTTGCAAATACAGGGAACCACGAAAAATACCCACAATAAGACTGTCCCCTGTGAATAAAATATGCATACATTGCACAAATATGCACAGATTTCTATAAACGTTACAGCACCGGTATAAAAAAATCATACCTACAATTTGAGACTATAATCATTATCGGGAAATAACGGGAAGGTATTTTTTTTAATTTGCAAATACAGGGAACCACGAAAAATACCCACAATAAGACTGTCTCCTGTGTATAAAATATAAATATATCGAACAAATATGCTCAGCTGTTTATAAACGTTATAGCATCGGTAGAAAAAAATCATACCTACAATTTGAGACCAAAATTATTATCGGGAAATAACGGGAAGATATTTTTTTTAATTTGCAAATACAGGGAACCACTAAAAATACCTACAATAAGACTGTCCCCTGTGAATAAAATATGCATATATCAAACAAATATGCACAGATTTCTATAAACGTTATAGCATCTGTAGAAAAAAACATACCTACATTTTGAGACAATAATCACTATCGGAAAATGTCAGGAAAGTATTTTTTTAATTTGTAAATATAGGGAACCACGAAAAATACCCACAATAAGACTCTCCCCCGTGAATAAAATATGCATATATCAAAGAAATATGCACAGATTTTAATAAACGTTACAGCATCGGTGGAATCAAATCATACCTACTATTTGAGACTATAATCATTTTCAGGAAATAACGGGAAGATATTTTTTTTAATTTGCAAATACAGGGAACCACGAAAAATACCCACAATAAGACTGTCCCCTGTGAATAAAATATGCATACATTGCACAAATATGCACAGATTTCTATAAACGTTACAGCACCGGTATAAAAAAATCATACCTACAATTTGAGACTATAATCATTATCGGGAAATAACGGGAAGGTATTTTTTTTAATTTGCAAATACAGGGAACCACGAAAAATACCCACAATAAGACTGTCTCCTGTGTATAAAATATAAATATATCGAACAAATATGCTCAGCTGTTTATAAACGTTATAGCATCGGTAGAAAAAAATCATACCTACAATTTGAGACCAAAATTATTATCGGGAAATAACGGGAAGATATTTTTTTTAATTTGCAAATACAGGGAACCACTAAAAATACCCACAATAAGACTGTCCCCTGTGTATAAAATATGCATATGTCGAACAAATATGCACAGATTTTCATAAACGTTATAGCAGCGGTAGAAAAAAATCGTACCTACAATTTAATACTAGAATCATTATCGGGTAATAACGGGAAGGAATTTTTTTTAATTTGCAAATACAGGGAACCACGAAAAATACCCACAATAAGACTGTCCCCTGTGAATAAAATATGCATATATCGAACAAATATCACTATCGGGAAATGTCAGGAAAGTATTTTTTTAATTTGTAAATATATGGAACAACCAAAAATACCCTCAATAAGACTGTCCCCTCTGAATAAAATATGCATATATCGAACAAATATGCACAGATTTTTATAAACGTTATAGCATCGGTAGAAAAAAATCATACCTACAATTTAAGACCATAATCATTATCGGGAAATAACGGGAAGATATTTTTTTTAATTTGCAAATACAGGGAACCACGAAAAATACCCACAATAAGACTGTCCACCGTGAATAAAATATGCATATATCGAAGAAATATGCACAGATTTTTTAAACGTTACAGCATCGGTGGAATAAAATCATACCTACAATTTGAGACCATAATCATTATCGGGAAATAACGGGAAAATATTTTTTTTAATTTGCAAATACAGATAACCACGAAAAATACCCACAATAAGACTGTCCCCTGTGAATAAAATATGCATATATACCCACTATCGGGAAATGTCAGGAAAGTATTTTTTTAATTTGTAAATATATGGAACAACGAAAAATACCCACAATAAGACTGTCTCCTGTGTATAAAATATAAATATATCGAACAAATATGCACAGATTTTTTTAAACGTTATAGCATCGGTAGAAAAAAAATCATACCTACAATTTTAAACTATAATCACTATCGGGAAATGTCGGGAAAGTATTTTTTTTAATTTGTAAATATAGGGAACCACGAAAAATACCCACAATAAGACTGTCCCCTGTGTATCAAATGTGAATATATCAAACAAATATGCACAGATTTTTTAAACGTTACAGCATCGGTGGAATAAAATCATACCTACAATTTGAGACCATAATCATTATCGGGAAATAACGGGAAAATATTTTTTTTAATTTGCAAATACAGATAACCACGAAAAATACCCACAATAAGACTGTCCCCTGTGAATAAAATATGCATATATCGAACAAATATCACTATCGGGAAATGTCAGGAAAGTATTTTTTTAATTTGTAAATATATGGAACTACGAAAAATACCCACAATAAGACTGTCTCCTGTGTATAAAATATAAATATATCGAACAAATATGCACAGCTTTTTATAAACGTTATAGCATCGGTAGAAAAAAAATCATACCTACAATTTGAGACCATAATCATTATCGGGAAATAACGGGAAGAATTTTTTTTAATTTGCAAATACAGGGAACCACGAAAAATACCCACAATAAGACTGTCCCCTGTGAATAAAATATGCATACATCGCACAAATATGCACAGTATTTCATTAACGTTACAACATCGGTAGAAAAAAATCATACCTACAATTTCAGACTATAATCATTATCGGGAAATAACGGGAAGGAATTTTTTTTAATTTGCAAATACAGATAACCACCTAAAATACCCACAATAAGACTGTCCTCGTGAATAAAATAAGCATATATCGAAGAAATTTGCACAGATTTTTAGAAACGATCGGTAGAAAAAAATCATACCTACATTTTGAGACAATAATCGCTATCGGGAAATGTCAGGAAAGTATTTTTTTTAATTTGTAAATATATGGAACAACGAAAAATACCCTTAATAAGACTGTCCCCTGTGAATAAAATATGCATATATCGAACAAATATGCACAGATTTTTATTAACGTTACAGCATCGGTAGAAAAAAATCATACCTACAATTTGAGACTATAATTATTATCGGAAAATAACGGGAAGGTATTTTTTTTTAATTTGCAAATACAGGGAACCACGAAAAATACCCACAATAAGACTGTCCCCTGTGAATAAAATATGTATATATCAAACAAATATGCACAGATTTTTATAAACGTTACAGCATCGGTGTAATCAAATCTTACCTACGTTTTGAGACAATAATCACTATCGGTAAATGTCAGGAAAGTATTTTTTTAATTTGCAAATACAGGGAACCACGAAAAATACCCACAATAAGACTGTCCCCTGTGAATAAAATATGCATACATTGCACAAATATGCACAGATTTCTATAAACGTTACAGCACCGGTATAAAAAAATCATACCTACAATTTGAGACTATAATCATTATCGGGAAATAACGGGAAGGTATTTTTTTTAATTTGCAAATACAGGGAACCACGAAAAATACCCACAATAAGACTGTCTCCTGTGTATAAAATATAAATATATCGAACAAATATGCTCAGCTGTTTATAAACGTTATAGCATCGGTAGAAAAAAATCATACCTACAATTTGAGACCAAAATTATTATCGGGAAATAACGGGAAGATATTTTTTTTAATTTGCAAATACAGGGAACCACTAAAAATACCCACAATAAGACTGTCCCCTGTGAATAAAATATGCATATATCAAACAAATATGCACAGATTTCTATAAACGTTATAGCATCTGTAGAAAAAAACATACCTACATTTTGAGACAATAATCACTATCGGAAAATGTCAGGAAAGTATTTTTTTAATTTGTAAATATAGGGAACCACGAAAAATACCCACAATAAGACTCTCCCCCGTGAATAAAATATGCATATATCAAAGAAATATGCACAGATTTTTATAAACGTTACAGCATCGGTGGAATCAAATCATACCTACTATTTGAGACTATAATCATTTTCGGGAAATAACGGGAAGATATTTTTTTTTAATTTGCAAATACAGGGAACCACGAAAAATACCTACAATAAGACTGTCCCCTGTGAATAAAATATGCATACATTGCACAAATATGCACAGATTTCTATAAACGTTACAGCACCGGTATAAAAATCATACCTACAATTTGAGACTATAATCATTATCGGGAAATAACGGGAAGGTATTTTTTTTAATTTGCAAATACAGGGAACCACGAAAAATACCCACAATAAGACTGTCTCCTGTGTATAAAATATAAATATATCGAACAAATATGCTCAGCTGTTTATAAACGTTATAGCATCGGTAGAAAAAAATCATACCTACAATTTGAGACCAAAATTATTATCGGGAAATAACGGGAAGATATTTTTTTTAATTTGCAAATACAGGGAACCACTAAAAATACCCACAATAAGACTGTCCCCTGTGTATAAAATATGCATATATCGAAGAAATATGCACAGATTTTTTAAACGTTACAGCATCGGTGGAATAAAATCATACCTACAATTTGAGACCATAATCATTATCGGGAAATAACGGGAAAATATTTTTTTTAATTTGCAAATACAGATAACCACGAAAAATACCCACAATAAGACTATCCCCTGTGAATAAAATATGCATATATCGAACAAATATCACTATCGGGAAATGTCGGGAAAGTATTTTTTTTGATTTGTAAATATAGGGAACCACGAAAAATACCCACAATAAGACTGTCCCCTGTGTATCAAATGTGAATATATCAAACAAATATGCACAGATTTCTATAAACGTTACAGCATCGGTGGAAAAAAATCATACCTACATTTTGAGACAATAATCACTATCAGGAAATGTCAGGAAAGTATTTTTTTAATTTGTAAATATAGGGGACAACGAAAAATACCCTCAATAAGACTGTCCCCTGTGAATAAAATATGCATATATCGAACAACTATGCACAGATTTTTAAAAACGTTACAGCACCGGTAGAAAAAAATAATACCTACAATTTGAGACTATAATCATTATCGGGAAATAATGGGAAGGTATTTTTTTTAATTTGCAAATGCAGGGAACCACGTAAAATTCCCACAATAATACTGTCCCCTGTGAATAAAATATGCATATATCGCACAAATATGCTCCAATTTCTATAGCCGGTAGAAAAAATTCATACCTACAATATGAGACCATAATCATTATCAGAAAACATCGGGAAGGTATTTTTTTTAATTTGCAATTACAGGGAACTACGAAAAATACCCACAATAAGACTGTCTCCTGTGTATAAAATATGCATATATCGAACAAATATGCACAGATTTTTATAAACGTTATAGCATCGGTAGAAAAAAATCATACCTACAATTTAAGACTAGAATCATTATCGGGAAATAACGGGAAGGAATTTTTTTTAATTTGCAAATACAGGGAACCACGAAAAATACCTTCAATAATAATTCTGTGAATAAAATATGTATATATCAAACAAATATGCACAGATTTTTATAAACGTTATAGCATCCGTAGAAAAAAAATCATACCTACAATTTAAAACTATAATCACTATCGGGAAATGTCGGGAAAGTATTTTTTTTAATTTGTAAATATAGGGAACCACGAAAAATACCCACAATAAGACTGTCCCCTGTGTATAAAATATGCATATATCAAACAAATATGCACAGATTTTTATAAACGTTATAGCATCGGTAAAAAAAAATCATACCTACAATTTATCATTATCGGGAAATAACGGGAAGATATTTTTTTTAATTTGCAAATGCAGGGAACCACGAAAAATACGCACAATAATACTGTCTCCTGTGTATAAAATATGCATATATCGAACAAATATGCACAGATTTTTATAAACGTTATAGCATCGGTAGAAAAAAATAATACCTACAATTTGAGACTATAATCATTATCGGGAAATAATGGGAAGGTATTTTTTTTAATTTGCAAATGCAGGGAACCACGAAAAATACCCACAATAATACTGTCCCCCGTGAATAAAATATGCATATATCGAAGAAATATGCACAGATTTTTATAAACTTTACAGCATCGGTAGAACACAAACATACCTACAATTTAAGACTAGAATCATTATCGGGAAATAACAGGAAGGAATTTTTTTTAATTTGCAAATACAGGGAACCACGAAAAATAATCACAATAAGACTGTCCCTTGTGAATAAAATATGCATATATCGAACAAAAATGCACAGATTTTTATTAACGTTACAGCATCGGTAGAAAAAAATCATACCTACAATTTGAGACTATAATCATTATCGGAAAATAACGGGAAGATATTTTTTTTAATTTGCAAATACAGGGAACCACAAAAAATACCCACAATAATACTGTCCCCTGTGAATAAAATATGCATATATCGTACAAATATGCACAAATTTCTATAAACGTTACAGCATCGGAAGAAAAAAATCATACCTACATCTTGAGACAATAATCGCTATCGGGAAATGTTAGGAAAGTATTTTTTTAATTTGTAAATATATGGAACAACGAAAAATACACTCAATAAGACTGTCCCCTGTGAATAAAATATGCATATATCGAACAAATATGCACAGATTTTTACTAACGTTACAGCATCGGTAGAAAAAAATCACACCTACAATTTGAGACTATAATTATTATCGGAAAATAACGGAAGGGAGTTTTTTTTAATTTGCAAATACAGGGAACCACGAAAAATACCCACAATAAGACTGTCCCCTGTGAATAAAATATGCATATATCGCACAAATATGCACCAATTTCTATAGCCGGTAGAAAAAATTCATACCTACAATATGAGACCATAATCATTATCAGAAAACATCGGGAAGGTATTTTTTTTAATTTGCAATTACAGGGAACTACGAAAAATACCCACAATAAGACTGTCTCCTGTGTATAAAATATGCATATATCGAAGAAATATGCACAGCTTTTTATAAACGTTATAGCATCGGTGAAATAAAATCATACCTACAATTTGAGACCATAATCATTATCGGGAAATAACGGGAAAATCTTTTTTTTAATTTGCAAATACAGATAACCACGAAAAATACCCACAATAAGACTGTCCCCTGTGAATAAAATATGCATATATCGAACAAATATGCACAGATTTTTATAAACGTTATAGCATCGGTAGAAAAAAATCATACCTACGATTTAAGACCATAATCATTATCGGGAAATAACGGGAAGGTATTTTTTTTAATTTGCAAATACAGGGAACCACGAAAAATACCCACAATAAGACTGTCCCCCGTGAATAAAATATGCATATATCGAAGAAATATGCACAGCTTTTTATAAACGCTACAGCATCGGTGGAATAAAATCATACCTACAATTTGAGACCAAAATCATTATCGGGAAATAACGGGAAAATATTTTTTTTAATTTGCAAATACAGATAACCACGAAAAATACCCACAATAAGACTGTCCCCTTTGAATAAAATATGCATATATCAAACAAATATGTACAGATTTCTATAAACGTTATAGAATAGGTATAACAAAATCATACCTACATTTTGAGACAATAATCACTATCAGGAAATGTCAGGAAAGTATTTTTTTAATTTGTAAATATAGGGGACAACGAAAAATACCCTCAATAAGACTGTCCCCTGTGAATAAAATATGCATATATCGAACAACTATGCACAGATTTTTAAAAACGTTACAGCACCGGTAGAAAAAAATAATACCTACAATTTGAGACTAAAATCATTATCGGGAAATAATGGGAAGGTATTTTTTTTAATTTGCAAATGCAGAGAACCACGAAAAATACCCACAATAATACTGTCCCCCGTGAATAAAATATGCATATATCGAAGAAATATGCACAGATTTTTATAAACTTTACAGCATCGGTAGAACACAAACATACCTACAATTTAAGACTAGAATCATTATCGGGAAATAACAGGAAGGTATTTTATTTAATTTGCAAATACAGGGAACCACGAAAAATACCCACAATAAGACTGTCCCCCGTGAATAAAATATGCATATATCGAAGAAATATGCACAGCTTTTTATAAACGTTATAGCATCGGTAGAAAAAAATCATACCTACAATTTGAGACCATAATCATTATCGGGAAATAACGGGAAAATATATTTTTAATTTGCAAATACAGATAACCACGAAAAATACCCACAATAAGACTGTCCCCTGTGAATAAAATATGCATATATCGAACAAATATGCACAGATTTTTATAAACGTTATAGCATCGGTAGAAAAAAATCATACCTACAATTTAAGACCATAATCATTATCAGAAAATAACGGGAAGGTTTTATTTTTAATTTGCAAATACAGGGAACCACGAAAAATACCCTCAATAAGACTGTCCCTTTGAATAAAATTTGCATATATCGATCAAATATGCACAGATTCTTATAAACGTTATAGCATCGGTAGCAATAATTCATACCTACAATTTGAGTTTATAATCCTTATCGGGAAATAACAGGAAGACATTGATTTTCATTTGCAAATACAGGGAACCACGAAAAATACCCACAATAAGACTGTCCCCTGTGAATAAAATATGCATATATCGCACAAATATGCACCAATTTCTATAGCCGGTAGAAAAAATTCATACCTACAATATGAGACCATATAATCGTTATCAGAAAACATCGGGAAGGTATTTTTTTTAATTTGCAATTACAGGGAACTACGAAAAATACCCACAATAAGACTGTCTCCTGTGAATAAAATATGCATATATCGCACAAATATGCACCAATGTCCCCTGTGAATAAAATATGCATACATCGCCAAATATGCACAGCTTTTTATAAACGTTATAGCATTGGTAGAAAAAAAATCATACCTACAATTTAAGACTAGAATCATTATCGGGAAATAACAGGAAGGAATTTTTTTTAATTTGCAAATACAGGGAACCACGAAAAATAATCACAATAAGACTGTCCCTTGTGAATAAAATATGCATATATCGAACAAAAATGCACAGATTTTTATTAACGTTACAGCATCGGTAGAAAAAAATCATACCTACAATTTGAGACTATAATCATTATCGGAAAATAACGGGAAGATATTTTTTTTAATTTGCAAATACAGGGAACCACAAAAAATACCCACAATAATACTGTCCCCTGTGAATAAAATATGCATATATCGTACAAATATGCACAAATTTCTATAAACGTTACAGCATCGGAAGAAAAAAATCATACCTACATCTTGAGACAATAATCGCTATCGGGAAATGTTAGGAAAGTATTTTTTTAATTTGTAAATATATGGAACAACGAAAAATACACTCAATAAGACTGTCCCCTGTGAATAAAATATGCATATATCGAACAAATATGCACAGATTTTTACTAACGTTACAGCATCGGTAGAAAAAAATCACACCTACAATTTGAGACTATAATTATTATCGGAAAATAACGGAAGGGAGTTTTTTTTAATTTGCAAATACAGGGAACCACGAAAAATACCCACAATAAGACTGTCCCCTGTGAATAAAATATGCATATATCGCACAAATATGCACCAATTTCTATAGCCGGTAGAAAAAATTCATACCTACAATATGAGACCATAATCATTATCAGAAAACATCGGGAAGGTATTTTTTTTAATTTGCAATTACAGGGAACTACGAAAAATACCCACAATAAGACTGTCTCCTGTGTATAAAATATGCATATATCGAAGAAATATGCACAGCTTTTTATAAACGTTATAGCATCGGTAGAAAAAAATCATACCTACAATTTAAGACTAGAATCATTATCGGGAAATAACGGGAAGGAATTTTTTTTAATTTGCAAATACAGGGAACCACGAAAAATACCTTCAATAATAATTCTGTGAATAAAATATGTATATATCAAACAAATATGCACAGATTTTTATAAACGTTATAGCATCCGTAGAAAAAAAATCATACCTACAATTTAAAACTATAATCACTATCGGGAAATGTCGGGAAAGTATTTTTTTTAATTTGTAAATATAGGGAACCACGAAAAATACCCACAATAAGACTGTCCCCTGTGTATAAAATATGCATATATCAAACAAATATGCACAGATTTTTATAAACGTTATAGCATCGGTAAAAAAAAATCATACCTACAATTTATCATTATCGGGAAATAACGGGAAGATATTTTTTTTAATTTGCAAATGCAGGGAACCACGAAAAATACCCACAATAAGACTGTCCCCCGTGAATAAAATATGCATATATCGAAGAAATATGCACAGCTTTTTATAAACGCTACAGCATCGGTGGAATAAAATCATACCTACAATTTGAGACCATAATCATTATCGGGAAATAACGGGAAAATATATTTTTAATTTGCAAATACAGATAACCACGAAAAATACCCACAATAAGACTGTCCCCTGTGAATAAAATATGCATATATCGAACAAATATGCACAGATTTTTATAAACGTTATAGCATCGGTAGAAAAAAATCATACCTACAATTTAAGACCATAATCATTATCAGAAAATAACGGGAAGGTTTTATTTTTAATTTGCAAATACAGGGAACCACGAAAAATACCCTCAATAAGACTGTCCCTTTGAATAAAATTTGCATATATCGATCAAATATGCACAGATTCTTATAAACGTTATAGCATCGGTAGCAATAATTCATACCTACAATTTGAGTTTATAATCCTTATTGGGAAATAACAGGAAGACATTGATTTTCATTTGCAAATACAGGGAACCACGAAAAATACCCACAATAAGACTGTCCCCTGTGAATAAAATATGCATATATCGCACAAATATGCACCAATTTCTATAGCCGGTAGAAAAAATTCATACCTACAATATGAGACCATATAATCGTTATCAGAAAACATCGGGAAGGTATTTTTTTTAATTTGCAATTACAGGGAACTACGAAAAATACCCACAATAAGACTGTCTCCTGTGAATAAAATATGCATATATCGCACAAATATGCACCAATGTCCCCTGTGAATAAAATATGCATACATCGCCAAATATGCACAGCTTTTTATAAACGTTATAGCATTGGTAGAAAAAAAATCATACCTACCATTTGAAACTATAATCACTATCGGGAAATGTCGGGAAAATATTTTTTTTAATTTGTAAATATAGGGAACCACGAAAAATACTCACAATAAGACTGTCTCCTGTGTATAAAATATAAATATATCGAACAAATATGCACAGCTTTTTATAAATGTTATAGCATCGGTAGAGAAAAATCATACCTACAATTTAGGACCATAATCATTATCGAGAAATAACGGGAAGGTATTTTTTTTAATTTGCAAATACAGGGAACTACGAAAAATACCCACAATAAGACTGTCCCCCGTGAATAAAATATGCATATATCGAACAAATATCACTATCGGGAAATGTCAGGAAAGTATTTTTTTAATTTGTAAATATATGGAACAACGAAAAATACCCACAATAAGACTGTCTCCTGCGTATAAAATATAAATATATCGAACAAATATGCACAGCTTTTTATAAACGTTATAGCATCGGTAGAAAAAAATCATACCTACAATTTGAAACTATAATCACTATCGGGAAATGTCGGGAAAGTATTTTTTTTAATTTGTAAATATAGGGAACCACGAAAAATACCCACAATAAGACTGTCCCCCGTCAATAAAATATGCATATATCGAAGAAATATGCACAGCTTTTTATAAACGTTACAGCATCGGTGGAATAAAATCATACCTACAATTTGAGACCATAATCATTATCGGGAAATAACGGGAAAATATTTTTTTTAATTTGCAAATACAGATAACCACGAAAAATACCCACAATAAGACTGTCCCCTTTGAATAAAATATGCATATATCAAACAAATATGTACAGATTTTTATTAACGTTACAGCATCGGTAGAAAAAAATCATACCTACAATTTGAGACTTTAATTGATATCGGAAAATAACAGAACGGAGTTTTTTTTAATTTGCAAATACAGGGAACCACGAAAAATACCCACAATAAGACTGTCCCCTGTGAATAAAATATGCATATATCGAACAAATATGCACAGATTTTTATAAACGTTATAGCATCGGTAGAAAAAAATCAAACCTACAATTTAGGACCATAATCATTATCGAGAAATAACGGGAAGGTATTTTTTTTAATTTGCAAATACAGGGAACCACGAAAAATACCCACAATAAGACTGTCCCCCGTGAATAAAATATGCATATATCGAAGAAATATGCACAGCTTTTTATAAACGTTACAGCATCGGTGGAATAAAATCATACCTACAATTTGAGACCATAATCATTATCGGGAAATAACGGGAAAATATTTTTTTTAATTTGCAAATACAGATAACCACGAAAAATACCCACAATAAGACTGTCCCCTGTGAATGAAATATGCATATATCGAACAAATATGCACAGATTTTATAAAAGTTACAGCATCAGTGAAATAAAATCATACCTTATCGGGAAATAACGGGAAGATATTTTTTTTAATTTGCAAATGCAGGGAACCACGAAAAATACAAACAATAAGACTGTCCCCTGTGAATAAAATATGCATACATCGCACAAATATGCACAGATTTCTATACACGTTACAGCATCGGTAGAAAAAAATCATACCTACATTTTGAGACAATAATCACTATCAGGAAATGTCAGGAAAGTATTTTTTTAATTTGTAAATATAGGGAACAACGAAAAATACCCTCAATAAGACTGTCCCCTGTGAATAAAATATGCATATATCGAACAAATATGCACAGATTTTTATAAACGTTATAGCACTGGTAGAAAAAAAACATACCTACAATTTGAGACTTTAATTATTATCGGAAAATAACAGAAAGGAGTTTTTTTTTAATTTGCATATACAGGGAACCACGAAAAATACCCACAATAAGACTGTCCCCTGTGAATAAAATATGCATATATCGCACAAATATGCACCAATTTCTATAGCCGGTAGAAAAAATTCATACCTACAATATGAGACCATAATCATTATCAGAAAACATCGGGAAGGTATTTTTTTTAATTTGCAAATACAGGGAACCACGAAAAATACCCACAATAAGACTGTCCCCCGTGAATAAAATATGCATATATCGAAGAAATATGCACAGCTTTTTATAAACGTTACAGCATCGGTGGAATAAAATCATACCTACAATTTGAGACCATAATCATTATCGGGAAATAACGGGAAAATATTTTTTTTAATTTGCAAATACAGATAACCACGAAAAATACCCACAATAAGACTGTCCCCTGTGAATAAAATATGCATATATCGAACAAATATCACTATCGGGAAATGTCAGGAAAGTATTTTTTTAATTTGTAAATATATGGAACAACGAAAAATACCCACAATAAGACTGTCTCCTGCGTATAAAATATAAATATATCGAACAAATATGCACAGCTTTTTATAAACGTTATAGCATCGGTAGAAAAAAAATCATACCTACAATTTGAAACTATAATCACTATCGGGAAATGTCGGGAAAGTATTTTTTTTAATTTGTAAATATAGGGAACCACGAAAAATACCCACAATAAGACTGTCCCCTGTGTATAAAATATGCATATATCGAACAAATATGCACAGATTTTTATAAACGTTATAGCATCGGTAGCAAAAATCATACCTACAATTTAAGACCATAATCATTATTGGGAAATAACGGGAAGATATTTTTTTTAATTTGCAAATACAGGGAACCACGAAAAATACCTACAATAAGACTGTCCCCCGTCAATAAAATATGCATATATCGAAGAAATATGCACAGCTTTTTATAAACGTTACAGCATCGGTGGAATAAAATCATACCTACAATTTGAGACCATAATCATTATCGGGAAATAACGGGAAAATATTTTTTTTTAATTTGCAAATACAGATAACCACGAAAAATACCCACAATAAGACTGTCCCCCTTGAATAAAATATGCATATATCAAACAAATATATACAGATTTCTATAAACGTTATAGAATAGGTATAAAAAAATCATACCTACATTTTGAGACAATAATCGCTATCGGGAAATGTTAGGAAAGTATTTTATAAATTTGTAAATATATGGAACAACGAAAAATACACTCAATAAGACTGTCCCCCTGTCCCCTACAATTTGAGACCATAATCATTATCGGGAAATAACGGGAAAATATTTTTTTATTTGCAAATACAGATAACCACGAAAAATACCCACAATAAGACTGTCCCCTGTGAATGAAATATGCATATATCGAACAAATATGCACAGATTTTTATAAAAGTTACAGCATCAGTGAAATAAAATCATACCTTATCGGGAAATAACGGGAAGATATTTTTTTTAATTTGCAAATGCAGGGAACCACGAAAAATACAAACAATAAGACTGTCCCCTGTGAATAAAATATGCATACATCGCACAAATATGCACAGATTTCTATAAACGTTACAGCATCGGTAGAAAAAATCATACCTACGTTTTTGAGACAATAATCACTATCAGGAAATGTCAGGAAAGTATTTTTTTAATTTGTAAATATAGGGAACAACGAAAAATACCCTCAATAAGACTGTCCCCTGTGAATAAAATATGAATATATCGAACAAATATGCACAGATTTTTATAAACGTTATAGCACGGTAGAAAAAAAACATACCTACAATTTGAGACTATAATTATTATCGGAAAATAACAGAAAGGAGTTTTTTTTTAATTTGCAAATACAGGGAACCACGCAAAATACCCACAATAAGACTGTGTCCTGTGAATAAAATATGCATATATCGCACATATATGCACCAATTTCTATAGCCGGTAGAAAAAATTCATACCTACAATATGAGACCATAATCATTATCAGAAAACATCGGGAAGGTATTTTTTTTAATTTGCAATTACACAGGGAACTACGAAAAATACCCACAATAAGACTGTCTCCTGTGAATAAAATATGCATATATCGCACAAATATGCACCAATGTCCCCTGTGAATAAAATATGCATACATCGCCAAATATGCACAACTTTTTATAAACGTTATAGCATTGGTAGAAAAAAAATCATACCTACCATTTGAAACTATAATCACTATCGGGAAATGTCGGAAAGTATTTTTTTTTAATTTGTAAATATAGGGAACCACGAAAAATACCCACAATAAGACTGTCTCCTGTGTATAAAATATAAATATATCGAACAAATATGCACAGCTTTTTATAAATGTTATAGCATCGGTAGAAAAAAAATCATACCTACAATTTAAGACTGGAATCATTATCGGGAAATAACGGGAAGGAATTTTTTTTAATTTGCAAATACAGGGAACCACGAAAAATACCTTCAATAAGACTGTCGTCTGTGAATAAAATATGTATATATCAAACAAATATGCACAGATTTTTATAAACGTTACAGCATCAGTGAAATAAAATCATACCTTATCGGGAAATAACGGGAAGATATTTTTTTTAATTTGCAAATACAGGGAACCAGGAAAAATACCCACAATAAGACTGTCCCATGTGAATAAAATATGCATACATCGCACCAATATGCACAGATTTCTATAAACGTTAGAGCATCGGTAGAAAAAAATTATACCTACATTTTGAGACAATAATCACTATCAGGAAATGTCAGGAAAGTATTTTTTTAATTTGTAAATATAGGAAACAACGAAAAATACCCTCAATAAGACTGTCCCCTGTGAATAAAATATGCATATATCGAACAAATATGCACAGATTTTTATAAACGTTATAGCATCGGTAGAAAAAAATCATACCTACAATTTAGGACCATAATCATTATCGAGAAATAACGGGAAGGTATTTTTTTTAATTTGCAAATACAGGGAACTAAGAAAAATACCCACAATAAGACTGTCCCCTGTGAATAAAATATGCATATATCGAAGAAATATGCACAGATTTTTATAAACGTTACAGCATCGGTGGAATAAAATCATACCTACAATTTGAGACCATAATCATTATCGGGAAATAACGGGAAAATATTTTTTTTAATTTGCAAATACAGATAACCACGAAAAATACCCACAATAAGACTGTCCCCTGTGAATAAAATATGCATATATAGAACAAATATCACTATCGGGAAATGTCAGAAAAGTATTTTTTTAATTTGTAAATATATGGAACAACGAAAAATACCCACAATAAGACTGTCTCCTGCGTATAAAATATAAATATATCGAACAAATATGCACAGCTTTTTATAAACGTTATAGCATCGGTAGAAAAAAAATCATACCTACAATTTGAAACTATAATCACTATCGGGAAATGTCGGGAAAGTATTTTTTTTAATTTGTAAATATAGGGAACCACGAAAAATACCCACAATAAGACTGTCCCCTGTGTATAAAATATGCATATATCGAACAAATATGCACAGATTTTTATAAACGTTATAGCATCGGTAGAAAAAAAATCATACCTACAATTTAAGACCATAATCATTATTGGGAAATAACGGGAAGATATTTTTTTTAATTTGCAAATACAGGGAACCACGAAAAATACCTACAATAAGACTGTCCCCCGTCAATAAAATATGCATATATCGAAGAAATATGCACAGCTTTTTATAAACGTTACAGCATCGGTGGAATAAAATC
The DNA here is from genome assembly GCA_936439885.1 of Nowickia ferox. Taxonomy (NCBI): domain Eukaryota; kingdom Metazoa; phylum Arthropoda; class Insecta; order Diptera; family Tachinidae; genus Nowickia; species Nowickia ferox. The sequence goes on along the minus strand of OW387027.1, from coordinate 47,566,339 downwards.
ATACCTACAATTTGAGACCATAATCATTATCGGGAAATAACGGGAAAATATTTTTTTTTAATTTGCAAATACAGATAACCACGAAAAATACCCACAATAAGACTGTCCCCTGTGAATGAAATATGCATATATCGAACAAATATGCACAGATTTTTATAAAAGTTACAGCATCAGTGAAATAAAATCATACCTTATCGGGAAATAACGGGAAGATATTTTTTTTAATTTGCAAATGCAGGGAACCACGAAAAATACAAACAATAAGACTGTCCCCTGTGAATAAAATATGCATACATCGCACAAATATGCACAGATTTCTATAAACGTTACAGCATCGGTAGAAAAAATCATACCTACATTTTGAGACAATAATCACTATCAGGAAATGTCAGGAAAGTATTTTTTTAATTTGTAAATATAGGGAACAACGAAAAATACCCTCAATAAGACTGTCCCCTGTGAATAAAATATGCATATATCGAACAAATATGCACAGATTTTTATAAACGTTATAGCACTGGTAGAAAAAAAACATACCTACAATTTGAGACTATAATTATTATCGGAAAATAACAGAAAGGAGTTTTTTTTTAATTTGCAAATACAGGGAACCACGAAAAATACCCACAATAAGACTGTGTCCTGTGAATAAAATATGCATATATCGCACAAATATGCACCAATTTCTATAGCCGGTAGAAAAAATTCATACCTACAATATGAGACCATAATCATTATCAGAAAACATCGGGAAGGTATTTTTTTTAATTTGCAATTACACAGGGAACTACGAAAAATACCCACAATAAGACTGTCTCCTGTGAATAAAATATGCATATATCGCACAAATATGCACCAATGTCCCCTGTGAATAAAATATGCATACATCGCCAAATATGCACAACTTTTTATAAACGTTATAGCATTGGTAGAAAAAAAATCATACCTACCATTTGAAACTATAATCACTATCGGGAAATGTCGGAAAGTATTTTTTTTTAATTTGTAAATATAGGGAACCACGAAAAATACCCACAATAAGACTGTCTCCTGTGTATAAAATATAAATATATCGAACAAATATGCACAGCTTTTTATAAATGTTATAGCATCGGTAGAAAAAAAATCATACCTACAATTTAAGACTGGAATCATTATCGGGAAATAACGGGAAGGAATTTTTTTTAATTTGCAAATACAGGGAACCACGAAAAATACCTTCAATAAGACTGTCGTCTGTGAATAAAATATGTATATATCAAACAAATATGCACAGATTTTTATAAACGTTACAGCATCAGTGAAATAAAATCATACCTTATCGGGAAATAACGGGAAGATATTTTTTTTAATTTGCAAATACAGGGAACCAGGAAAAATACCCACAATAAGACTGTCCCATGTGAATAAAATATGCATACATCGCACAAATATGCACAGATTTCTATAAACGTTAGAGCATCGGTAGAAAAAAATTATACCTACATTTTGAGACAATAATCACTATCAGGAAATGTCAGGAAAGTATTTTTTTAATTTGTAAATATAGGAAACAACGAAAAATACCCTCAATAAGACTGTCCCCTGTGAATAAAATATGCATATATCGAACAAATATGCACAGATTTTTATAAACGTTATAGCATCGGTAGAAAAAAATCATACCTACAATTTAGGACCATAATCATTATCGAGAAATAACGGGAAGGTATTTTTTTTAATTTGCAAATACAGGGAACTAAGAAAAATACCCACAATAAGACTGTCCCCTGTGAATAAAATATGCATATATCGAAGAAATATGCACAGATTTTTATAAACGTTACAGCATCGGTGGAATAAAATCATACCTACAATTTGAGACCATAATCATTATCGGGAAATAACGGGAAAATATTTTTTTTAATTTGCAAATACAGATAACCACGAAAAATACCCACAATAAGACTGTCCCCTGTGAATAAAATATGCATATATCGAACAAATATCACTATCGGGAAATGTCAGGAAAGTATTTTTTTAATTTGTAAATATATGGAACAACGAAAAATACCCACAATAAGACTGTCTCCTGCGTATAAAATATAAATATATCGAACAAATATGCACAGCTTTTTATAAACGTTATAGCATCGGTAGAAAAAAAATCATACCTACAATTTGAAACTATAATCACTATCGGGAAATGTCGGGAAAGTATTTTTTTTAATTTGTAAATATAGGGAACCACGAAAAATACCCACAATAAGACTGTCCCCTGTGTATAAAATATGCATATATCGAACAAATATGCACAGATTTTTATAAACGTTATAGCATCGGTAGCAAAAATCATACCTACAATTTAAGACCATAATCATTATTGGGAAATAACGGGAAGATATTTTTTTTAATTTGCAAATACAGGGAACCACGAAAAATACCTACAATAAGACTGTCCCCCGTCAATAAAATATGCATATATCGAAGAAATATGCACAGCTTTTTATAAACGTTACAGCATCGGTGGAATAAAATCATACCTACAATTTGAGACCATAATCATTATCGGGAAATAACGGGAAAATATTTTTTTTTAATTTGCAAATACAGATAACCACGAAAAATACCCACAATAAGACTGTCCCCCTTGAATAAAATATGCATATATCAAACAAATATATACAGATTTCTATAAACGTTATAGAATAGGTATAAAAAAATCATACCTACATTTTGAGACAATAATCGCTATCGGGAAATGTTAGGAAAGTATTTTATAAATTTGTAAATATATGGAACAACGAAAAATACACTCAATAAGACTGTCCCCCTGTCCCCTACAATTTGAGACCATAATCATTATCGGGAAATAACGGGAAAATATTTTTTTATTTGCAAATACAGATAACCACGAAAAATACCCACAATAAGACTGTCCCCTGTGAATGAAATATGCATATATCGAACAAATATGCACAGATTTTTATAAAAGTTACAGCATCAGTGAAATAAAATCATACCTTATCGGGAAATAACGGGAAGATATTTTTTTTAATTTGCAAATGCAGGGAACCACGAAAAATACAAACAATAAGACTGTCCCCTGTGAATAAAATATGCATACATCGCACAAATATGCACAGATTTCTATAAACGTTACAGCATCGGTAGAAAAAATCATACCTACATTTTGAGACAATAATCACTATGAGGAAATGTCAGGAAAGTATTTTTTTAATTTGTAAATATAGGGAACAACGAAAAATACCCTCAATAAGACTGTCCCCTGTGAATAAAATATGCATATATCGAACAAATATGCACAGATTTTTATAAACGTTATAGCACTGGTAGAAAAAAAAAATACCTACAATTTGAGACTATAATCATTATCGGGAAATAACGGGAAGGTATTTTTTTTAATTTGCAAATACAGGGAACCACGAAAAATACCCACAATAAGACTGTCTCCTGTGTATAAAATATAAATATATCCAACAAATATGCTCAGCTTTTTATAAACGTTATAGCATCGGTAGAAAAAAAATCATACCTACAATTTGAGACCATAATCATTATCGGGAAATAACGGGAAGATATTTTTTTTAATTTGCAAATACAGGGAACCACGAAAAATAATCACAATAAGACTGTCCCCTGTGAATAAAATATGCATATATCGAACAAATATGCACAGATTTTTATTAACGTTACAGCATCGGTACAAAAAAATTATACCTACAATTTGAGAATATAATTATTATCGGAAAATAACGGGAAGGAATTTTTTTTAATTGAAATTTATTTGCTGGTGGTTAAGCGATGTCTATATGCATTTCATTGTTGATTTAACAAATTGTCAGTAGACAAAATTTGTGGTTGAAGTCTACTGACGATTTGTTAAAGCAACAATGAAATGCATATAGACATCGCTTAACCACCAGCAAATAAATTTCACTTATAATATAATTATGACAATATGTCGAATAATAAATCTCTTGAATTTTTTTTAATTTGCAAATACAGGGAACCACGAAAAATACCCACAATAAGACTGTCCCCTTTGAATAAAATATGCATATATCAAACAAATATGTACAGATTTCTATAAACGTTATAGCATAGGTATAAAAAAATCATACCTACATTTTGAGACAATAATCGCTATCGGGAAATGTTAGGAAAGTATTTTTTTTAATTTGTAAATATAGGGAACCACGAAAAATACCCACAATAAGACTGTCCCCTGTGTATAAAATATGCATATATCGAACAAATATGCACATATTTTTATAAACGTTATAGCATCGGTAGCAAAAATCATACCTACAATTTAAGACCATAATCATTATTGGGAAATAACGGGAAGATATTTTTTTTAATTTGCAAATACAGGGAACCACGAAAAATACCTACAATAAGACTGTCCCCCGTCAATAAAATATGCATATATCGAAGAAATATGCACAGCTTTTTATAAACGTTACAGCATCGGTGGAATAAAATCATACCTACAATTTGAGACCATAATCATTATCGGGAAATAACGGGAAAATATTTTTTTTTAATTTGCAAATACAGATAACCACGAAAAATACCCACAATAAGACTGTCCCCCTTGAATAAAATATGCATATATCAAACAAATATATACAGATTTCTATAAACGTTATAGAATAGGTATAAAAAAATCATACCTACATTTTGAGACAATAATCGCATTCGGGAAATGTTAGGAAAGTATTTTATAAATTTGTAAATATATGGAACAACGAAAAATACACTCAATAAGACTGTCCCCTGTGAATAAAATATGCATATATCGAACAAATATGCACAGATTTTTATTAACGTTACAGCATCGGTAGAAAAAAATCATACCTACAATTTGAGACTTTAATTATTATCGGAAAATAACAGAAAGGAGTTTTTTTTAATTTGCAAATACAGGGAACCACGAAAAATACCCACAATAAGACTGTCCCTTGTGAATAAAATATGCATACATCGCACAAATATGCACAGCTTTTTATAAACGTTATAGCATTGGTAGAAAAAAAATCATACCTACAATTTGAAACTATAATCACTATCGGGAAATGTCGGGAAAGTATTTTTTTTAATTTGCAAATACAGGGAACCACGAAAAATACCCACAATAAGACTGTCCCCCGTGAATAAAATATAAATATATCGAAGAAATATGCACAGCTTTTTATAAACGTTACAGCATCGGTGGAATAAAATCATACCTACAATTTGAGACCATAATCATTATCGGGAAATAACGGGAAAATATTTTTTTTAATTTGCAAATACAGATAACCACGAAAAATACCCACAATAAGACTGTCCCCTGTGAATGAAATATGCATATATCGAACAAATATGCACAGATTTTTATAAAAGTTACAGCATCAGTGAAATAAAATCATACCTTATCGGGAAATAACGGGAAGATATTTTTTTTAATTTGCAAATGCAGGGAACCACGAAAAATACAAACAATAAGACTGTCCCCTGTGAATAAAATATGCATACATCGCACAAATATGCACAGATTTCTATAAACGTTACAGCATCGGTAGAAAAAATCATACCTACATTTTGAGACAATAATCACTATCAGGAAATGTCAGGAAAGTATTTTTTTAATTTGTAAATATAGGGAACAACGAAAAATACCCTCAATAAGACTGTCCCCTGTGAATAAAATATGCATATATCGAACAAATATGCACAAATTTTTATAAACGTTATAGCACTGGTAGAAAAAAAACATACCTACAATTTGAGACTATAATTATTATCGGAAAATAACAGAAAGGAGTTTTTTTTTAATTTGCAAATACAGGGAAACACGAAAAATACCCACAATAAGACTGTGTCCTGTGAATAAAATATGCATATATCGCACAAATATGCACCAATTTCTATAGCCGGTAGAAAAAATTCATACCTACAATATGAGACCATAATCATTATCAGAAAACATCGGGAAGGTATTTTTTTTAATTTGCAATTACACAGGGAACTACGAAAAATACCCACAATAAGACTGTCTCCTGTGAATAAAATATGCATATATCGCACAAATATGCACCAATGTCCCCTGTGAATAAAATATGCATACATCGCCAAATATGCACAACTTTTTATAAACGTTATAGCATTGGTAGAAAAAAAATCATACCTACCATTTGAAACTATAATCACTATCGGGAAATGTCGGAAAGTATTTTTTTTTAATTTGTAAATATAGGGAACCACGAAAAATACCCACAATAAGACTGTCTCCTGTGTATAAAATATAAATATATCGAACAAATATGCACAGCTTTTTATAAATGTTATAGCATCGGTAGAAAAAAAATCATACCTACAATTTAAGACTGGAATCATTATCGGGAAATAACGGGAAGGAATTTTTTTTAATTTGCAAATACAGGGAACCACGAAAAATACCTTCAATAAGACTGTCGTCTGTGAATAAAATATGTATATATCAAACAAATATGCACAGATTTTTATAAACGTTACAGCATCAGTGAAATAAAATCATACCTTATCGGGAAATAACGGGAAGATATTTTTTTTAATTTGCAAATACAGGGAACCAGGAAAAATACCCACAATAAGACTGTCCCATGTGAATAAAATATGCATACATCGCACAAATATGCACAGATTTCTATAAACGTTAGAGCATCGGTAGAAAAAAATTATACCTACATTTTGAAACAATAATCACTATCAGGAAATGTCAGGAAAGTATTTTTTTAATTTGTAAATATAGGAAACAACGAAAAATACCCTCAATAAGACTGTCCCCTGTGAATAAAATATGCATATATCGAACAAATATGCACAGATTTTTATAAACGTTATAGCATCGGTAGAAAAAAATCATACCTACAATTTAGGACCATAATCATTATCGAGAAATAACGGGAAGGTATTTTTTTTAATTTGCAAATACAGGGAACTAAGAAAAATACCCACAATAAGACTGTCCCCCGTGAATAAAATATGCATATATCGAAGAAATATGCACAGATTTTTATAAACGTTACAGCATCGGTGGAATAAAATCATACCTACAATTTGAGACCATAATCATTATCGGGAAATAACGGGAAAATATTTTTTTTAATTTGCAAATACAGATAACCACGAAAAATACCCACAATAAGACTGTCCCCTGTGAATAAAATATGCATATATCGAACAAATATCACTATCGGGAAATGTCAGGAAAGTATTTTTTTAATTTGTAAATATATGGAACAACGAAAAATACCCACAATAAGACTGTCTCCTGCGTATAAAATATAAATATATCGAACAAATATGCACAGCTTTTTATAAACGTTATAGCATCGGTAGAAAAAAAATCATACCTACAATTTGAAACTATAATCACTATCGGGAAATGTCGGGAAAGTATTTTTTTTAATTTGTAAATATAGGGAACCACGAAAAATACCCACAATAAGACTGTCCCCTGTGTATAAAATATGCATATATCGAACAAATATGCACAGATTTTTATAAACGTTATAGCATCGGTAGCAAAAATCATACCTACAATTTAAGACCATAATCATTATTGGGAAATAACGGGAAGATATTTTTTTTAATTTGCAAATACAGGGAACCACGAAAAATACCTACAATAAGACTGTCCCCCGTCAATAAAATATGCATATATCGAAGAAATATGCACAGCTTTTTATAAACGTTACAGCATCGATGGAATAAAATCATACCTACAATTTGAGACCATAATCATTATCGGGAAATAACGGGAAAATATTTTTTTTTAATTTGCAAATACAGATAACCACGAAAAATACCCACAATAAGACTGTCCCCCTTGAATAAAATATGCATATATCAAACAAATATATACAGATTTCTATAAACGTTATAGAATAGGTATAAAAAAATCATACCTACATTTTGAGACAATAATCGCTATCGGGAAATGTTAGGAAAGTATTTTATAAATTTGTAAATATATGGAACAACGAAAAATACACTCAATAAGACTGTCCCCTGTGAATAAAATATGCATATATCGAACAAATATGCACAGATTTTTATTAACGTTACAGCATCGGTAGAAAAAAATCATACCTACAATTTGAGACTTTAATTATTATCGGAAAATAACAGAAAGGAGTTTTTTTTAATTTGCAAATACAGGGAACCACGAAAAATACCCACAATAAGACTGTCCCTTGTGAATAAAATATGCATACATCGCACAAATATGCACAGCTTTTTATAAACGTTATAGCATTGGTAGAAAAAAAATCATACCTACAATTTGAAACTATAATCACTATCGGGAAATGTCGGGAAAGTATTTTTTTTAATTTGCAAATACAGATAACCACGAAAAATACCCACAATAAGACTGTCCCTTGTGAATAAAATATGCATACATCGCACAAATATGCACAGCTTTTTATAAACGTTACAGCATCGGTGGAATAAAATCATACCTACAATTTAAGACCATAATCATTATTGGGAAATAACGGGAAGATATTTTTTTTAATTTGCAAATACAGGGAACCACGAAAAATACCCACAATAAGACTGTCCCCTGTGAATGAAATATGCATATATCGAACAAATATGCACAGATTTTTATAAAAGTTACAGCATCAGTGAAATAAAATCATACCTTATCGGGAAATAACGGGAAGATATTTTTTTTAATTTGCAAATGCAGGGAACCACGAAAAATACAAACAATAAGACTGTCCCCTGTGAATAAAATATGCATACATCGCACAAATATGCACAGATTTCTATAAACGTTACAGCATCGGTAGAAAAAATCATACCTACATTTTGAGACAATAATCACTATCAGGAAATGTCAGGAAAGTATTTTTTTAATTTGTAAATATAGGGAACAACGAAAAATACCCTCAATAAGACTGTCCCCTGTGAATAAAATATGCATATATCGAACAAATATGCACAGATTTTTATAAACGTTATAGCACTGGTAGAAAAAAAACATACCTACAATTTGAGACTATAATCATTATCGGGAAATAACGGGAAGGTATTTTTTTTAATTTGCAAATACAGGGAACCACGAAAAATACCCACAATAAGACTGTCCCTTGTGAATAAAATATGCATACATCGCACAAATATGCACAGCTTTTTATAAACGTTATAGCATTGGTAGAAAAAAAATCATACCTACAATTTGAAACTATAATCACTATCGGGAAATGTCGGGAAAGTATTTTTTTTAATTTGCAAATACAGATAACCACGAAAAATACCCACAATAAGACTGTCCCTTGTGAATAAAATATGCATACATCGCACAAATATGCACAGCTTTTTATAAACGTTACAGCATCGGTGGAATAAAATCATACCTACAATTTGAGACCATAATCATTATCGGGAAATAACGGGAAAATATTTTTTTTAATTTGCAAATACAGATAACCACGAAAAATACCCACAATAAGACTGTCCCCTGTGAATGAAATATGCATATATCGAACAAATATGCACAGATTTTTATAAAACTTACAGCATCAGTGAAATAAAATCATACCTTATCGGGAAATAACGGGAAGATATTTTTTTTAATTTGCAAATGCAGGGAACCACGAAAAATACAAACAATAAGACTGTCCCCTGTGAATAAAATATGCATACATCGCACAAATATGCACAGATTTCTATAAACGTTACAGCATCGGTAGAAAAAATCATACCTACATTTTGAGACAATAATCACTATCAGGAAATGTCAGGAAAGTATTTTTTTAATTTGTAAATATAGGGAACAACGAAAAATACCCTCAATAAGACTGTCCCCTGTGAATAAAATATGCATATATCGAACAAATATGCACAGATTTTTATAAACGTTATAGCACTGGTAGAAAAAAAACATACCTACAATTTGAGACTATAATCATTATCGGGAAATAACGGGAAGGTATTTTTTTTAATTTGCAAATACAGGGAACCACGAAAAATACCCACAATAAGACTGTCTCCTGTGTATAAAATATAAATATATCCAACAAATATGCACAGATTTTTATTAACGTTACAGCATCGGTACAAAAAAATTATACCTACAATTTGAGAATATAATTATTATCGGAAAATAACGGGAAGGAATTTTTTTTAATTGAAATTTATTTGCTGGTGGTTAAGCGATGTCTATATGCATTTCATTGTTGATTTAACAAATTGTCAGTAGACAAAATTTGTGGTTGAAGTCTACTGACGATTTGTTAAAGCAACAATGAAATGCATATAGACATCGCTTAACCACCAGCAAATAAATTTCACTTATAATATAATTATGACAATATGTCGAATAATAAATCTCTTGAATTTTTTTTAATTTGCAAATACAGGGAACCACGAAAAATACCCACAATAAGACTGTCCCCTTTGAATAAAATATGCATATATCAAACAAATATGTACAGATTTCTATAAACGTTATAGCATAGGTATAAAAAAATCATACCTACATTTTGAGACAATAATCGCTATCGGGAAATGTTAGGAAAGTATTTTTTTAATTCGTAAATATATGGAACCACGAAAAATACACTCAATAAGACTGTCCCCTGTGAATAAAATATGCATATATCGAACAAATATGCACAGATTTTTATTAACGTTACAGCATCGGTAGAAAAAAATCATACCTACAATTTGAGACTATAATCATTATCGGAAAATAACGGGAAGGAATTTTTTTAATTTGCAAATACAGGGAACCACGAAAAATACCCACAATAAGACTGTCCCCTTTGAATAAAATATGCATATATCAAACAAATATGTACAGATTTCTATAAACGTTATAGAATAGGTATAAAAAAATCATACCTACATTTTGAGACAATAATCGCTATCGGGAAATGTTAGGAAAGTATTTTTTTAATTTGTAAATATATGGAACAACGAAAAATACACTCAATAAGACTGTCCCCTGTGTACAAAATATGCATATATCAAACAAATATCCACAGATTTTTATAAACGTTATAGCATCGGTAGAAAAAAATCATACCTATAATTTAAGACTAGAATCATTATCGGGAAATAACGGGAAGGAATTTTTTTTAATTTGCAAATACAGGGAACCACGAAAAATACCTTCAATAAGACTGTCCTCTGTCAATAAAATATGTATATATCAAACAAATATGCACAGATTTTTATAAACGTTAAATCATCAGTGAAATAAAATTATACCTACAATTTGAGACAATAATCATTATCGGGATATAACGGAAAGATATTTTTTTTAATTTGCAAATACAGGGAACCACGAAAAATACCCACAATAAGACTGTCCCCTGTGAATAAAATATGCATTCAACGCACAAATATGCACAGATTTCTATAAACGTTACAGCATCGGTGGAAAAAAATCATACCTACATTTTGAGACAATAATCACTATCAGGAAATGTCAGGAAAGTATTTTTTTTAATTTGTAAATATAGGGAACAACGAAAAATACCCTCAATAAGACTGTCCCCTGTGAATAAAATATGCATATATCGAACAAATATGCACAGATTTTTATAAACGTTATAGCATCGGTAGAAAAAAATCATACCTACAATTTAAGACTAGAATCATTATCGGGAAATAACGGGAAGGAATTTTTTTTAATTTGCAAATACAAGGAACCACGAAAAATACCTTCAATAAGACTGTCCTCTGTGAATAAAATATGTATATATCAAACAAATATGCACAGATTTTTAAATACGTTACAGCATCAGTGAAATAAAATCATACCTACAATTTGAGATCATAATCATTATCGGGATATAACGGGAAGGTATTTTTTTAATTTGCAAATACAGGGAACCACGAAAAATACCCACAATAATACTGTCCCCGTGAATAAAATATGCATATATCGAAGAAATAAGCACAGATTTTTATAAACGTTACAGCATCGGTAGAAAAAAATCATACCTACAATTTAAGACTAGAAACATTATCGGGAAATAACGGGAAGGATTTTTTTTTAATTTGCAAATACAGGGAACCACGAAAAATAATCACAATAAGACTGTCCCCTGTGAATAAAATATGCATATATCGCACAAATATGCACCAATTTCTATAGCCGGTAGAAAAAATTCATACCTACAATATGAGACCATAATCATTATCAGAAAACATCGGGAAGGTATTTTTTTTAATTTGCAATTACAGGGATCTACGAAAAATACCCACAATAAGACTGTCTCCTGTGTATAAAATATAATTATATCGAACAAATATGCACAGCTTTTTATAAACGTAGAAAAAAAAATCATACCTACATTTTGAGACAATAATCACTATCGGAAAATGTCAGGAAAGTATTTTTTTAATTTGTAAATATAGGGAACCACGAAAAATACCCACAATAAGACTGTCTCCTGTGTATAAAATATAAATATATCGAACAAATATGCACAGCTTTTTATAAATGTTATAGCATCGGTAGAAAAAAATCATACCTACAATTTAAGACTAGAATCATTATCGGGAAATAACGGGAAGGAATTTTTTTTTTAATTTGCAAATACAGGGAACCACGAAAAATACCTTCAATAAGACTGTCGTCTGTGAATAAAATATGTATATATCAAACAAATATGCACAGATTTTTATAAACGTTACAGCATCAGTGAAATAAAATCATACCTTATCGGGAAATAACGGGAAGATATTTTTTTTAATTTACAAATACAGGGAACCACGAAAAATACCCACAATAAGACTGTCCCCTGTGAATAAAATATGCATACATCGCACAAATATGCACAGATTTCTATAAACGTTACAGCATCGGTAGAAAAAAATCACACCTACATTTTGAGACAATAATCACTATCAGGAAATGTGAGGAAAGTATTTTTTTAATTTGTAAATATAGGGAACAACGAAAAATACCCTCAATAAGACTGTCCCCTGTGAATAAAATATGCATATATCGAACAAATATGCACAGATTTTTATAAACGTTATAGCATCGGTAGAAAAAAATCATGCCTACAATTTAGGACCATAATCATTATCGAGAAATAACGGGAAGGTATTTTTTTTAATTTGCAAATACAGGGAACCACGAAAAATACCCACAATAAGACTGTCCCCCGTGAATAAAATATGCATATATCGAAGAAATATGCACAGCTTTTTATAAACGTTACATCATCGGTGGAATAAAATCATACCTACAATTTGAGACCATAATCATTATCGGGAAATAACGGGAAAATATTTTTTTTAATTTGCAAATACAGATAACCACGAAAAATACCCACAATAAGACTGTCCCCTGTGAATAAAATATGCATATATCGAACAAATATGCACAGATTTTTATAAAAGTTACAGCATCAGTGAAATAAAATCATACCTTATCGGGAAATAACGGGAAGATATTTTTTTTAATTTGCAAATGCAGGGAACCACGAAAAATACAAACAATAAGACTGTCCCCTGTGAATAAAATATGCATACATCGCACAAATATGCACAGATTTCTATAAACGTTACAGCATCGGTAGAAAAAAATCATACCTACATTTTGAGACAATAATCACTATCAAGAAATGTCAGGAAAGTATTTTTTTAATTTGTAAATATAGGGAACAACGAAAAATACCCTCAATAAGACTGTGCCCTGTGAATAAAATATGCATATATCGAACAAATATGCACAGATTTTTATAAACGTTATAGCATCGGTAGAAAAAAAATCATACCTACAATTTGAGACCATAATCATTATCGGGAAATAACGGGAAGATATTTTTTTTAATTTGCAAATACAGAGAACCACGAAAAATAATCACAATAAGTCTGTCCCCTGTGAATAAAATATGCATATATCGAACAAATATGCACAGATTTTTATTAACGTTACAGCATCGGTAGAAAAACGTTACAGCATCTGTGAAATAAAATCAAACCTACAATTTGAGACCATAACCTACAATTTGAGACCATATATGGAACAACGAAAAATACCCACAATAAGACTGTCTCCTGTGTATAAAATATAAATATATCTAACAAATATGCACAGCTTTTTATAAACGTTATAGCATCGGTAGAAAAAAAATCATACCTACAATTTGAAACTATAATCACTATCGGGAAATGTCGGGAAAGTATTTTTTTAATTTATAAATATAGGGAACAACGAAAAAAACCCTCAATAAGACTGTACCCTGTGAATAAAATATGCATACATCGCACAAATATGCACAGATTTCTATAAACGTTACAGCATCGGTAGAAAAAAATTATACCTACATTTTGAGACAATAATCACTATCAGGAAATGTCAGGAAAGTATTTTTTTAATTTATAAATATAGGGAACAACGAAAAATACCCTCAATAAGACTGTCCCCTGTGAATAAAATATGCATATATCGAACAAATATGCACAGATTTTTAAATACGTTACAGCACCGGTAGAAAAAAATCATACCTACAATTTGAGACCATAGTCATTATCAGAAAGCATCGGGAAGGTATTTTTTTAATTTGCAATGACAGGAAACCACGAAAAATACCCACAATAAGACTGTCTCCTAAGTATAAAATATAAATATATCGAACAAATATGCACAGATTTTTATAAACGTTATAGCAGCGGTAGAAAAAAATCATACCTAAGATTTGAGGCTATAATCATTATCGGGAAATAACGGGAAGGAATTTCTTTTATTTGCAAATACAGGGAACCACGAAAAATACCCACAATAAGACTGTCCCCTGTGAATAAAATATGCATATATAGAACAAATATGCACAGATTTTTAGAAACGTTACAGCATCGGTAGAAAAAAATCATTCCTACAATTTGAGACTATAATTATTATCGGAAAATAACGGGAAGGATTTTTTTGTAATTTGCAAATACAGGGAACCACGAAAAATACCCACAATAAGACTGTCCCCTTTGAATAAAATATGCATATATCAAACAAATATGCACAGATTTCTATAAACGTTATAGCATAGGTATAAAAAAATCAGACCTACTTTTTGGGAGAATAATCACTATCAGGAAATGTCAGGAAAGTTTTTTTTTAATTTGTAAATATAAGGAACCACGAAAAATACCCTCAATAAGACTTTCCCCTGTGAATAAAATATGCATATATCGAACAAATATGCACAGATTTTTAAAAACGTTACAGCACCGGTAGAAAAAAATCATACCTCCAATTTAAGACTATAATCATTATCGAAAAATAACGGGAAGGTATTTTTTTTAATTTGCAAATACAGGGAACCACGAAAAATACCCACAATAATACTGTCCCCCGTAAATAAAATATGCATATATCAAAGAAATATGCACAGATTTTTATAAACGTTACAGCATCGGTGGAATAAAATCATACCTACAATTTGAGACCATAATCATTATCGGAAAATAACGGGAAAATATTTTTTTTAATTTGCAAATAAGACTGTCCCCTGTGAATAAATTTGCAAATACAGATAACCACGAAAAATACCCACAATAAGACTGTCCCCTGTGAATGAAATATGCATATATCGAACAAATATGCACAGATTTTTATAAAACTTACAGCATCAGTGAAATAAAATCATACCTTATCGGGAAATAACGGGAAGATATTTTTTTTAATTTGCAAATGCAGGGAACCACGAAAAATACAAACAATAAGACTGTCCCCTGTGAATAAAATATGCATACATCGCACAAATATGCACAGATTTCTATAAACGTTACAGCATCGGTAGAAAAAATCATACCTACATTTTGAGACAATAATCACTATCAGGAAATGTCAGGAAAGTATTTTTTTAATTTGTAAATATAGGGAACAACGAAAAATACCCTCAATAAGACTGTCCCCTGTGAATAAAATATGCATATATCGAACAAATATGCACAGATTTTTATAAACGTTATAGCACTGGTAGAAAAAAAACATACCTACAATTTGAGACTATAATCATTATCGGGAAATAACGGGAAGGTATTTTTTTTAATTTGCAAATACAGGGAACCACGAAAAATACCCACAATAAGACTGTCTCCTGTGTATAAAATATAAATATATCCAACAAATATGCACAGATTTTTATTAACGTTACAGCATCGGTACAAAAAAATTATACCTACAATTTGAGAATATAATTATTATCGGAAAATAACGGGAAGGAATTTTTTTTAATTGAAATTTATTTGCTGGTGGTTAAGCGATGTCTATATGCATTTCATTGTTGATTTAACAAATTGTCAGTAGACAAAATTTGTGGTTGAAGTCTACTGACGATTTGTTAAAGCAACAATGAAATGCATATAGACATCGCTTAACCACCAGCAAATAAATTTCACTTATAATATAATTATGACAATATGTCGAATAATAAATCTCTTGAATTTTTTTTAATTTGCAAATACAGGGAACCACGAAAAATACCCACAATAAGACTGTCCCCTTTGAATAAAATATGCATATATCAAACAAATATGTACAGATTTCTATAAACGTTATAGCATAGGTATAAAAAAATCATACCTACATTTTGAGACAATAATCGCTATCGGGAAATGTTAGGAAAGTATTTTTTTAATTCGTAAATATATGGAACCACGAAAAATACACTCAATAAGACTGTCCCCTGTGAATAAAATATGCATATATCGAACAAATATGCACAGATTTTTATTAACGTTACAGCATCGGTAGAAAAAAATCATACCTACAATTTGAGACTATAATCATTATCGGAAAATAACGGGAAGGAATTTTTTTAATTTGCAAATACAGGGAACCACGAAAAATACCCACAATAAGACTGTCCCCTTTGAATAAAATATGCATATATCAAACAAATATGTACAGATTTCTATAAACGTTATAGAATAGGTATAAAAAAATCATACCTACATTTTGAGACAATAATCGCTATCGGGAAATGTTAGGAAAGTATTTTTTTAATTTGTAAATATATGGAACAACGAAAAATACACTCAATAAGACTGTCCCCTGTGTACAAAATATGCATATATCAAACAAATATCCACAGATTTTTATAAACGTTATAGCATCGGTAGAAAAAAATCATACCTATAATTTAAGACTAGAATCATTATCGGGAAATAACGGGAAGGAATTTTTTTTAATTTGCAAATACAGGGAACCACGAAAAATACCTTCAATAAGACTGTCCTCTGTCAATAAAATATGTATATATCAAACAAATATGCACAGATTTTTATAAACGTTAAATCATCAGTGAAATAAAATTATACCTACAATTTGAGACAATAATCATTATCGGGATATAACGGAAAGATATTTTTTTTAATTTGCAAATACAGGGAACCACGAAAAATACCCACAATAAGACTGTCCCCTGTGAATAAAATATGCATTCAACGCACAAATATGCACAGATTTCTATAAACGTTACAGCATCGGTGGAAAAAAATCATACCTACATTTTGAGACAATAATCACTATCAGGAAATGTCAGGAAAGTATTTTTTTTAATTTGTAAATATAGGGAACAACGAAAAATACCCTCAATAAGACTGTCCCCTGTGAATAAAATATGCATATATCGAACAAATATGCACAGATTTTTATAAACGTTATAGCATCGGTAGAAAAAAATCATACCTACAATTTAAGACTAGAATCATTATCGGGAAATAACGGGAAGGAATTTTTTTTAATTTGCAAATACAAGGAACCACGAAAAATACCTTCAATAAGACTGTCCTCTGTGAATAAAATATGTATAAATCAAACAAATATGCACAGATTTTTAAATACGTTACAGCATCAGTGAAATAAAATCATACCTACAATTTGAGATCATAATCATTATCGGGATATAACGGGAAGGTATTTTTTTAATTTGCAAATACAGGGAACCACGAAAAATACCCACAATAATACTGTCCCCGTGAATAAAATATGCATATATCGAAGAAATAAGCACAGATTTTTATAAACGTTACAGCATCGGTAGAAAAAAATCATACCTACAATTTAAGACTAGAAACATTATCGGGAAATAACGGGAAGGATTTTTTTTTAATTTGCAAATACAGGGAACCACGAAAAATAATCACAATAAGACTGTCGTCTGTGAATAAAATATGTATATATCAAACAAATATGCACAGATTTTTATAAACGTTACAGCATCAGTGAAATAAAATCATACCTTATCGGGAAATAACGGGAAGATATTTTTTTTAATTTACAAATACAGGGAACCACGAAAAATACCCACAATAAGACTGTCCCCTGTGAATAAAATATGCATACATCGCACAAATATGCACAGATTTCTATAAACGTTACAGCATCGGTAGAAAAAAATCACACCTACATTTTGAGACAATAATCACTATCAGGAAATGTGAGGAAAGTATTTTTTTAATTTGTAAATATAGGGAACAACGAAAAATACCCTCAATAAGACTGTCCCCTGTGAATAAAATATGCATATATCGAACAAATATGCACAGATTTTTATAAACGTTATAGCATCGGTAGAAAAAAATCATGCCTACAATTTAGGACCATAATCATTATCGAGAAATAACGGGAAGGTATTTTTTTTAATTTGCAAATACAGGGAACCACGAAAAATACCCACAATGAGACTGTCCCCCGTGAATAAAATATGCATATATCGAAGAAATATGCACAGCTTTTTATAAACGTTACATCATCGGTGGAATAAAATCATACCTACAATTTGAGACCATAATCATTATCGGGAAATAACGGGAAAATATTTTTTTTAATTTGCAAATACAGATAACCACGAAAAATACCCACAATAAGACTGTCCCCTGTGAATAAAATATGCATATATCGAACAAATATGCACAGATTTTTATAAAAGTTACAGCATCAGTGAAATAAAATCATACCTTATCGGGAAATAACGGGAAGATATTTTTTTTAATTTGCAAATGCAGGGAACCACGAAAAATACAAACAATAAGACTGTCCCCTGTGAATAAAATATGCATACATCGCACAAATATGCACAGATTTCTATAAACGTTACAGCATCGGTAGAAAAAAATCATACCTACATTTTGAGACAATAATCACTATCAAGAAATGTCAGGAAAGTATTTTTTTAATTTGTAAATATAGGGAACAACGAAAAATACCCTCAATAAGACTGTGCCCTGTGAATAAAATATGCATATATCGAACAAATATGCACAGATTTTTATAAACGTTATAGCATCGGTAGAAAAAAAATCATACCTACAATTTGAGACCATAATCATTATCGGGAAATAACGGGAAGATATTTTTTTTAATTTGCAAATACAGAGAACCACGAAAAATAATCACAATAAGTCTGTCCCCTGTGAATAAAATATGCATATATCGAACAAATATGCACAGATTTTTATTAACGTTACAGCATCGGTAGAAAAACGTTACAGCATCTGTGAAATAAAATCAAACCTACAATTTGAGACCATAACCTACAATTTGAGACCATATATGGAACAACGAAAAATACCCACAATAAGACTGTCTCCTGTGTATAAAATATAAATATATCTAACAAATATGCACAGCTTTTTATAAACGTTATAGCATCGGTAGAAAAAAAATCATACCTACAATTTGAAACTATAATCACTATCGGGAAATGTCGGGAAAGTATTTTTTTAATTTATAAATATAGGGAACAACGAAAAAAACCCTCAATAAGACTGTACCCTGTGAATAAAATATGCATACATCGCACAAATATGCACAGATTTCTATAAACGTTACAGCATCGGTAGAAAAAAATTATACCTACATTTTGAGACAATAATCACTATCAGGAAATGTCAGGAAAGTATTTTTTTAATTTATAAATATAGGGAACAACGAAAAATACCCTCAATAAGACTGTCCCCTGTGAATAAAATATGCATATATCGAACAAATATGCACAGATTTTTAAATACGTTACAGCACCGGTAGAAAAAAATCATACCTACAATTTGAGACCATAGTCATTATCAGAAAGCATCGGGAAGGTATTTTTTTAATTTGCAATGACAGGAAACCACGAAAAATACCCACAATAAGACTGTCTCCTAAGTATAAAATATAAATATATCGAACAAATATGCACAGATTTTTATAAACGTTATAGCAGCGGTAGAAAAAAATCATACCTAAGATTTGAGGCTATAATCATTATCGGGAAATAACGGGAAGGAATTTCTTTTATTTGCAAATACAGGGAACCACGAAAAATACCCACAATAAGACTGTCCCCTGTGAATAAAATATGCATATATAGAACAAATATGCACAGATTTTTAGAAACGTTACAGCATCGGTAGAAAAAAATCATTCCTACAATTTGAGACTATAATTATTATCGGAAAATAACGGGAAGGATTTTTTTGTAATTTGCAAATACAGGGAACCACGAAAAATACCCACAATAATACTGTCCCCCGTAAATAAAATATGCATATATCAAAGAAATATGCACAGATTTTTATAAACGTTACAGCATCGGTGGAATAAAATCATACCTACAATTTGAGACCATAATCATTATCGGAAAATAACGGGAAAATATTTTTTTTAATTTGCAAATAAGACTGTCCCCTGTGAATAAAATATGCATATATCGAACAAATATCACTATCGGGAAATGTCAGGAAAGTATTTTTTTAATTTGCAAATATAAGGAACCACGAAAAATACCCACAATAAGACTGTCCCCTGTGAATAAAATATGCATACATCGCACAAATATGCACAGATTTCTATAAACGTTACAGCATCGGTAGAAAAAAATCATACCTACATTTTGAGACAATAATCACTATCAGGAAATGTCAGGAAAGTATTTTTTTAATTTATAAATATAGGGAACATTGAAAAGTACCCTCAATAAGACTGTCCCCTGTGAATAAAATATACATATATCGAACAAATATGCACAGATTTTTAAATACGTTACAGCACCGGTAGAAAAAAATCATACCTACAATTTAAGACCATAATCATTATCGGGATATAACGGGAAGATATTTTTTTTAATTTGCAAATACAGGGAACCACCAAAAATACCCACAATAAGACTGTCCCCTGTGAATAAAATATGCATATATCGAAAAAATATGCACAGCTTTTTATAAACGTTACAGCATCGGTGGAATAAAATCATACCTACAATTTGAGACCATAATCATTATCGGGAAATAACGGGAAAATATTTTTTTTAATTTGCAAATACAGATAACCACGAAAAATACCCACAATAAGACTGTCCCCTGTGAATAAAATATGCATATATCGAACAAATATGCACAGATTTTTAGAAACGTTACAGCATCGGTAGAAAAAAATCATTCCTACAATTTGAGACTATAATTATTATCGGAAAATAACGGGAAGGATTTTTTTGTAATTTGCAAATACAGGGAACCACGAAAAATACCCACAATAATACTGTCCCCCGTAAATAAAATATGCATATATCAAAGAAATATGCACAGATTTTTATAAACGTTACAGCATCGGTGGAATAAAATCATACCTACAATTTGAGACCATAATCATTATCGGAAAATAACGGGAAAATATTTTTTTTAATTTGCAAATAAGACTGTCCTCTGTGAATAAAATATGCATATATCGAACAAATATCACTATCGGGAAATGTCAGGAAAGTATTTTTTTAATTTGCAAATATAAGGAACCACGAAAAATACCCACAATAAGACTGTCCCCTGTGAATAAAATATGCATACATCGCACAAATATGCACAGATTTCTATAAACGTTACAGCATCGGTAGAAAAAAATCATACCTACATTTTGAGACAATAATCACTATCAGGAAATGTCAGGAAAGTATTTTTTTAATTTATAAATATAGGGAACATTGAAAAGTACCCTCAATAAGACTGTCCCCTGTGAATAAAATATACATATATCGAACAAATATGCACAGATTTTTAAATACGTTACAGCACCGGTAGAAAAAAATCATACCTACAATTTAAGACCATAATCATTATCGGGATATAACGGGAAGATATTTTTTTTAATTTGCAAATACAGGGAACCACCAAAAATACCCACAATAAGACTGTCCCCTGTGAATAAAATATGCATATATCGAAAAAATATGCACAGCTTTTTATAAACGTTACAGCATCGGTGGAATAAAATCATACCTACAATTTGAGACCATAATCATTATCGGGAAATAACGGGAAAATATTTTTTTTAATTTGCAAATACAGATAACCACGAAAAATACCCACAATAAGACTGTCCCCTGTGAATAAAATATGCATATATCGAACAAATATGCACAGATTTTTATAAAAGTTACAGCATCAGTGAAATAAAATCATACCTTATCGGGAAATAACGGGAAGATATTTTTTTTAATTTGCAAATGCAGGGAACCACGAAAAATACAAACAATAAGACTGTCCCCTGTGAATAAAATATGCATACATCGCACAAATATGCACAGATTTCTATAAACGTTACAGCATCGGTAGAAAAAAATCATACCTACATTTTGAGACAATAATCACTATCAGGAAATGTCAGGAAAGTATTTTTTTAATTTGTAAATATAGGGAACAACGAAAAATACCCTCAATAAGACTGTGCCCTGTGAATAAAATATGCATATATCGAACAAATATGCACAGATTTTTATAAACGTTATAGCATCGGTAGAAAAAAAATCATACCTACAATTTGAGACCATAATCATTATCGGGAAATAACGGGAAGATATTTTTTTTAATTTGCAAATACAGGGAACCACGAAAAATAATCACAATAAGACTGTCCCCTGTGAATAAAATATGCATATATCGAACAAATATGCACAGATTTTTATTAACGTTACAGCATCGGTAGAAAAACGTTACAGCATCTGTGAAATAAAATCAAACCTACAATTTGAGACCATAACCTACAATTTGAGACCATATATGGAACAACGAAAAATACCCACAATAAGACTGTCTCCTGTGTATAAAATATAAATATATCTAACAAAAATGCACAGCTTTTTATAAACGTTATAGCATCGGTAGAAAAAAAATCATACCTACAATTTGAAACTATAATCACTATCGGGAAATGTCGGGAAAGTATTTTTTTAATTTATAAATATAGGGAACAACGAAAAAAACCCTCAATAAGACTGTACCCTGTGAATAAAATATGCATACATCGCACAAATATGCACAGATTTCTATAAACGTTACAGCATCGGTAGAAAAAAATTATACCTACATTTTGAGACAATAATCACTATCAGGAAATGTCAGGAAAGTATTTTTTTAATTTATAAATATAGGGAACAACGAAAAATACCCTCAATAAGACTGTCCCCTGTGAATAAAATATGCATATATCGAACAAATATGCACAGATTTTTAAATACGTTACAGCACCGGTAGAAAAAAATCATACCTACAATTTGAGACCATAGTCATTATCAGAAAGCATCGGGAAGGTATTTTTTTAATTTGCAATGACAGGAAACCACGAAAAATACCCACAATAAGACTGTCTCCTAAGTATAAAATATAAATATATCGAACAAATATGCACAGATTTTTATAAACGTTATAGCAGCGGTAGAAAAAAATCATACCTAAGATTTGAGGCTATAATCATTATCGGGAAATAACGGGAAGGAATTTCTTTTATTTGCAAATACAGGGAACCACGAAAAATACCCACAATAAGACTGTCCCCTGTGAATAAAATATGCATATATAGAACAAATATGCACAGATTTTTAGAAACGTTACAGCATCGGTAGAAAAAAATCATTCCTACAATTTGAGACTATAATTATTATCGGAAAATAACGGGAAGGATTTTTTTGTAATTTGCAAATACAGGGAACCACGAAAAATACCCACAATAAGACTGTCCCCTTTGAATAAAATATGCATATATCAAACAAATATGCACAGATTTCTATAAACGTTATAGCATAGGTATAAAAAAATCAGACCTACTTTTTGGGAGAATAATCACTATCAGGAAATGTCAGGAAAGTTTTTTTTTAATTTGTAAATATAAGGAACCACGAAAAATACCCTCAATAAGACTTTCCCCTGTGAATAAAATATGCATATATCGAACAAATATGCACAGATTTTTAAAAACGTTACAGCACCGGTAGAAAAAAATCATACCTCCAATTTAAGACTATAATCATTATCGAAAAATAACGGGAAGGTATTTTTTTTAATTTGCAAATACAGGGAACCACGAAAAATACCCACAATAATACTGTCCCCCGTAAATAAAATATGCATATATCAAAGAAATATGCACAGATTTTTATAAACGTTACAGCATCGGTGGAATAAAATCATACCTACAATTTGAGACCATAATCATTATCGGAAAATAACGGGAAAATATTTTTTTTAATTTGCAAATAAGACTGTCCCCTGTGAATAAAATATGCATATATCGAACAAATATCACTATCGGGAAATGTCAGGAAAGTATTTTTTTAATTTGCAAATATAAGGAACCACGAAAAATACCCACAATAAGACTGTCCCCTGTGAATAAAATATGCATACATCGCACAAATATGCACAGATTTCTATAAACGTTACAGCATCGGTAGAAAAAAATCATACCTACATTTTGAGACAATAATCACTATCAGGAAATGTCAGGAAAGTATTTTTTTAATTTATAAATATAGGGAACATTGAAAAGTACCCTCAATAAGACTGTCCCCTGTGAATAAAATATACATATATCGAACAAATATGCACAGATTTTTAAATACGTTACAGCACCGGTAGAAAAAAATCATACCTACAATTTAAGACCATAATCATTATCGGGATATAACGGGAAGATATTTTTTTTAATTTGCAAATACAGGGAACCACCAAAAATACCCACAATAAGACTGTCCCCTGTGAATAAAATATGCATATATCGAAAAAATATGCACAGCTTTTTATAAACGTTACAGCATCGGTGGAATAAAATCATACCTACAATTTGAGACCATAATCATTATCGGGAAATAACGGGAAAATATTTTTTTTAATTTGCAAATACAGATAACCACGAAAAATACCCACAATAAGACTGTCCCCTGTGAATAAAATATGCATATATCGAACAAATATGCACAGATTTTTATAAAAGTTACAGCATCAGTGAAATAAAATCATACCTTATCGGGAAATAACGGGAAGATATTTTTTTTAATTTGCAAATGCAGGGAACCACGAAAAATACAAACAATAAGACTGTCCCCTGTGAATAAAATATGCATACATCGCACAAATATGCACAGATTTCTATAAACGTTACAGCATCGGTAGAAAAAAATCATACCTACATTTTGAGACAATAATCACTATCAGGAAATGTCAGGAAAGTATTTTTTTAATTTGTAAATATAGGGAACAACGAAAAATACCCTCAATAAGACTGTGCCCTGTGAATAAAATATGCATATATCGAACAAATATGCACAGATTTTTATAAACGTTATAGCATCGGTAGAAAAAAAATCATACCTACAATTTGAGACCATAATCATTATCGGGAAATAACGGGAAGATATTTTTTTTAATTTGCAAATACAGGGAACCACGAAAAATAATCACAATAAGACTGTCCCCTGTGAATAAAATATGCATATATCGAACAAATATGCACAGATTTTTATTAACGTTACAGCATCGGTAGAAAAACGTTACAGCATCTGTGAAATAAAATCCAACCTACAATTTGAGACCATAACCTACACTTTGAGACCATATATGGAACAACGAAAAATACCCACAATAAGACTGTCTCCTGTGTATAAAATATAAATATATCTAACAAATATGCACAGCTTTTTATAAACGTTATAGCATCGGTAGAAAAAAAATCATACCTACAATTTGAAACTATAATCACTATCGGGAAATGTCGGGAAAGTATTTTTTTAATTTATAAATATAGGGAACAACGAAAAAAACCCTCAATAAGACTGTACCCTGTGAATAAAATATGCATATATCGAACAAATATGCACAGATTTTTATAAACGTTACAGCATCAGTGAAATAAAATCATACCTTATCGGGAAATAACGGGAAGATATTTTTTTTAATTTGCAAATACAGGGAACCACGAAAAATACCCACAATAAGACTGTCCCCTGTGAATAAAATATGCATACATCGCACAAATATGCACAGATTTCTATAAACGTTACAGCATCGGTAGAAAAAAATCATACCTACATTTTGAGACAATAATCACTATCAGGAAATGTCAGGAAAGTATTTTTTTAATTTATAAATATAGGGAACAACGAAAAATACCCTCAATAAGACTGTCCCTTGTGAATAAAATATGCATATATCGAACAAATATGCACAGATTTTTAAATACGTTACAGCACCGGTAGAAAAAAATCATACCTACAATTTGAGACCATAGTCATTATCAGAAAGCATCGGGAAGGTATTTTTTTTAATTTACAATTACAGGAAACCACGAAAAATACCCACAATAAGACTGTCTCCTAAGTATAAAATATAAATATATCGAACAAATATGCACAGATTTTTATAAACGTTATAGCAGCGGTAGAAAAAAATCATACCTAAGATTTGAGGCTATAATCATTATCGGGAAATAACGGGAAGGAATTTCTTTTATTTGCAAATACAGGGAACCACGAAAAATACCCACAATAAGACTGTCCCCTGTGAATAAAATATGCATATATCGAACAAATATGCACAGATTTTTAGAAACGTTACAGCATCGGTAGAAAACAATCATTCCTACAATTTGAGACTATAATTATTATCGGAAAATAACGGGAAGGATTTTTTTGTAATTTGCAAATACAGAGAACCACGAAAAATACCCACAATAAGACTGTCCCCTTTGAATAAAATATGCATATATTGATTGTTGATTGTTTGAACAAATATGCACAGATTTCTATAAACGTTATAGCATAGGTATAAAAAAATCATACTTACATTTTGGGACAATAATCACTATCAGGAAATGTCAGGAAAGTTTTTTTTTAATTTGTAAATATAAGGAACCACGAAAAATACCCTCAATAAGACTGTCCCCTGTGAATAAAATATGCATACATCGCACAAATATGCACAGATTTCTATAAACGTTACAGCATCGGTAGAAAAAAATCATACCTACATTTTGAGACAATAAGCACTATCAGGGAATGTCAGGAAAGTATTTTTTAATTTATAAATATAGGGTACAATGAAAAGTACCCTCAATAAGACTGTCCCCTGTGAATAAAATATGCATATATCGAACAAATATGCACAGATTTTTAAATACATTACAGCACCGGTAGAAAAAAATCATACCTACAATTTAAGACCATAATCATTATCGGGATATAACGGGAAGATATTTTTTTTAATTTGCAAATACAGGGAACCACGAAAAATACCCACAATAAGACTGTCCCCTGTGAATAAAATATGCATATATCGTTACAGCACCGGTAGAAAAAAATCATACCTACAATTTAAGACCATAATCATTATCGGGATATAACGGGAAGATATTTTTTTTAATTTGCAAATACAGGGAACCACGAAAAATACCCACAATAAGACTGTCCCCTGTAAATAAAATATGCATATAACGAACAACTATTCACAGATTTCTATAAACGTTATAGCATAGGTATAAAAAAATCATACTTACATTTTGGGACAATAATCACTATCAGGAAATGTCAGGAATGTTTTTTTTTAATTTGTAAATATAAGGAACCACGAAAAATACCCTCAATAAGACTGTCCCCTGTGAATAAAATATGCATATATCGAACAAATATGCACAGATTTTTAAAAACGTTACAGCACCGGTAGAAAAAAATCATACCTACAATTTGAAACTATAATCACTATCGGCAAATGTCGGGAAAATATTTTTTTTAATTTGTAAATATAGGGAACCACGAAAAATACCCACAATAAGAATGTCCCTTGTGTATAAAATATGCATATATCGAACAAATATGCACAGATTTTTATAAACGTTACAGCATCGGTAGAACACAAACATACATACAATTTAAGACTAGAATCATTATCGGGAAATAACGGGAAGGAATTTTTTTTATTTGCAAATACAGGGAACCACGAAAAATACCCACAATAAGACTGTCCCCTGTGAATAAAATCATACCTACAATTTGAGACCATAAGCATTATCGGGAAATAACGGGAAAATATTTTTTTTAATTTGCAAATACAGATAACCACGAAAAATACCCACAATATGACTGTCCCCTGTGAATAAAATATGCATATATCGAACAAATATCACTATCGGGAAATGTTAGGAAAGTATTTTTTAATTTGCAAATATAGGGAACAACGAAAAATACCCTCAATAAGACTGTTTCCTGTGAATAAAATATGTATATATCAAACAAATATGAACAGAGTTTTATAAACGTTACAGCATCGGTGGAATAAAATCATACCTACAATTTAAGACTAGAATCATTACCGGGAAACATCGGGCAAGTATTTTTTTTTTTTTGAATTTGCAAATAAAGGGAACCACGAAAAATACCTTCATAAGACTGTCCCCTGTGAATAACATATGTATATATCAAACATATATGCACAGATTTTTATAAACGTTACAGCATAGGTATAAAAAAATCATACCTACATTTTGGGACAATAATCACTATCAGGAAATGTCAGGAAAGTTTTTTTTTAGTTTGTAAATATAAGGAACCACGAAAAATACCCTCAATAAGACTGTCCCCTGTGAATAAAATATGTATATATCAAACAAATATGCACAGATTTTTATAAACGTTACAGCATAGGTATAAAAAAATCATACCTACATTTTGGGACAATAATCACTATCAGAAAATATCAGGAAAGTTTTTTTTTTAATTTGTAAATACAGGGTGGGCCAAAAGTTACCAGGGGGTTAAAAGTTTAATAACTTTTTCGTTTATTAATTTTTTTTTTATTTTTTTTCTCAGATTATATAATATACAAAATGGAAATTTTTTTTACACTAAGTATGAAAAATAATGTTTCTTAAATGACCACCGTTTTCAGCTTCGCACTGATGGGCGATTATGATTATGAGTGATGAAGCTCATTTTCATTTGAATGGCTTTGTTAATAAGCAGAAATGTAGGTTTTGGGGTTATGAAAATCCAAGAGCCATTAGGTGTACAATATGGTGTGGGATCACATCTGAAAATATTATTGGGCCTTACTTCTTCGAGAATGAAGATGGAAGTGCTGTAACCGTAAATGGAGAGCGGTATCGGTATCGGAAATTCGCAAATAATTTGGCCCAGCGCGATCGCCAGTTTTGACAGCACCCGACTATTTTCTTTGGGGTTATTTGAAGTAGCGAGTGTATGTGCACAAGCCAGATACAATCCTTGAACTCAAGGCAAACATTGTTGCAGAAATGCGAACTCTACAGCCACAAATTTTTAAAGAAGAAAATGCTCTAAAACGAGCCCATCAGTGCGCAGCTGAAAACTAAAGTTATTAAACTTTTAAGCCCCATGGTAACTTTTGCCCCACCCTGTATAAGGAACCACGAAAAATACCCTTAATAAGACTGTCCCCTGTGAATAAAATATGCATATATCGTACAAATATGCACAGATTTTTATAAACGTTACAGCATCGGTGGAATAAAATCATACCTACAATTTAAGACAATAAGCACTATCGGGAAATGTCAGGAAAGTATTTTTTAATTTGTAAATATAGGGAACAACGAAAAATACCCTCAATAAGACTGTCCTCTGTGAATAAAATATGTATATATCAAACAAATATGCACAGATTTTTATAAACGTTACAGCATCGGTGGAATAAAATCATACCTACAATTTAAGATTTGACTTCCAATCATAGGGTCTATTATAAATAGTATAAATAATTATATCAATTTTAATAATAAGATTTATTATTCTATTAATTTCAACACTAGTAATATTATTAGCATCAATTATTTCAAAAAAATCTATTATTGATCGAGAAAAATGTTCCCCATATAAAGAGGATAAGGACAACACAATGCTCCAATATACCGTAGCAATAGCTTAAATTAGTTGAAGATCTGTGATAATAGTAGTACTATTTTATTTTTCATTTTATTTATTTATTAATTTATTTATTATTCATATCTGTCGTGTTGCCCAGTTTTTATGATGATATAAATGGTAAGTTTAGTATGGTATGGTAAGTTTATATTATGATCATTAAAATATTCTAAAGCCGATGGCAGCCAGTGCTATTAATGTATATATTATTGTTATATTTTATATAATTTTAATATCAAGTAAATAAATAATAATAATATTCTAGAATAATAATAATGTGCTAGATATCAATTAATAAAATACCATCCCTGAAGTAGTTTGCAATAAGCAAACAAACCGTTATATATACATATATGGAGAAAAATTTTTGACCACAAATAGCCCGGAAAATAACAAGAAATAAAAACAACAGATTTGTTAAAAAACATAACTTAATATAGAATTTTTATTTACAAAAATTTTAAAATGTCAAAAATGAATGTCACCTGTGTTTAAAAATTCATATATCAAATAAACTATATCTTGCAAGCAAGTTTACATTCAATGTTACAATCTAAGACATTTATCAGGTCCGTAGTTATAAAAATTTTTAATTTACAAAAATGTTAAAAAGCCAAATACCAAAACATGACTGTACCTGTGTTTAAAAAATTCATATTTCGAACAAATCTGATTGGTTTTTTAGAAAAAAAATAATTGTACTAATTTCAGTACGATTGTACCAAATTCTTTGGTTTTAATTTTTTAATACTTCAATTAATTAACTAAAAAGGCACACATAGTATATGTGTAAAAGCTTAACAATTGACAAATAATAATAATATTATTAATTAATACTATTAATTAATATTACAAAAAGACAATTAGTTGCTGAGATCTGAATATAGAAGCTCTTTCTATTTATATTACATAATAAAAAAAAAATTTCAATAGGGCTAAAATGGTCTTTGGCGTGCTACGGTACTTTTCGCATTCAAATAGTGCTAAAAATAGTACAATTGTTCCAACTTTTACATCCCTGGTCCGTACTATATCGGGAATTTACAAAAATATAAAACGCCAAATACAAAACAATAACTGTACCCTGTGCTTCAAAATTCATATATGGAAAAACAATATTTTGCAAGCAAATAGACATTAACATGTAGCTAAAAAAATTTTAATTTACAAAAATGTTTAAAAGCTGATTGGATTTTTACAATCTATATATTACAAGCAAGTAGACGTACACGGCTGCAATTTAAAGTATTAATCTTGTCCGTACCAGGGATGGGAAATCAGATTTAGAAATTTTACTAATTTTCACAAAAAATTTTACTTTTTTCTTACGATTGTACCATATTCTTTAGTTTTAATTTTTAAATACTTCTATTAATTAACTAAAAAGGCACACATAGTATATGTGTAAAAGTTTAAGAATTGACAATTAATAATAATAATATTAATAATTACTATTAATTAATATTATTCTTTAATGTCAGACAAATTAGTTGCTGAGATCTGAATATAGAAGTTACATTTCTATTTTCCATCAGTTGGAAATATATTTCCACATTTGCAGATGAATTTAGGATGGATAACATTCCTGCAAGATATTTTTGAAATATCGGAAAACATCGCTTCATTTACCTAATTTTTCATCCTGTCGTTTCTAAAGGACTTAATAACTTATACATCAACCTACGCTCGAAACTCGAAATATATTCCAATTTTTTAATGCTATTTGTATTTATATTACATAATAGAAAAAAATTTCAATAGGGCTAAAATGGTGCTAAAAATAGTACAATTGTACCAACTTTGACATCCCTGGGCCGTACTATAACGGGAATATTAAAATTTTAAAGTTACAAGCATTTTAAACGCCAAATAAAAAACAATGACTGTACCCTGTGCTTCTAAATTCATATATGGAAAAACAATATTTTGCAAGCAAATAGACATTCACAGCTAGCTAAAAAAATTTAATTTACAAAAATGTTTAAAAGCTGATTGGATTTTTACAATCTATATATTACAAGCAAGTAGACATATACGGCTACAATTTAAGATATTAATCTTGTCCGTACTGTATTAGGCATATAAAAATTTTTAATTTACAAAAATGCCAAAGCCAAATACCAAAAAATTACTGTCCCCTGTGCTTAAAAAAATTATATAACGAAAAAATCTGATTGGATTTTTTACGATCTGTATATTACAAGCAATTAGACGTATACAGCAAGAATTTAAAATATTAATCTTGTCCGTACAGTATTTGAAATATAAACATTTTTATTCCTTGTTATTTTTCGGGCTATTTGTGGTCAACAATTTTTCTATATGTGTATATACACAATAATAAAAATTACATCATTTTTGGTTTCGTTTTTCCCAACGTTTCGTTTGAATTTTGCAAACTTCTTCAGGGGTGGTATTTTATTAATTGATATCTAGCACAAAAATATATTAATTTAGAATAATTTAATGATCATAATTTATCACAGATTTATACTAACTATTTATATCATTGTCAATTATTCATTTTTTAATTTATCATAATAAAAAGTGGACAACACGACCGATATGAATAAATAAATAAATAAATCAAATGGTACATCACAACACAAAATAAAAACTCAACTTAATACTATTATCTTGTGTAGTCTCTCTTGAATACGTAGACCGTCTATAGTGAAACATTTGTTTTCCATTTTTTCCCTATTTCATATTACCAAATTTATTTTATAGTTGGTTTCTTTTGCATGTTGTGTTAATGCCATCGTTTCTTTATTTTTCTTAATACATTCTCTTTGTCGTTCCAATGTATACCATTTCACATTATTCGATTTCATTACCCCCGCATTTTATTTCGTAAACAACATTTTGAATTTTAATTTTATCTATGTTTGATTTTGTGTTTGCGTATATGTGTCGGAGGTTCTGTTTGATTTATATGCTTTTGTTACTTTTCCTTCATTTCTCTGTTAATTTTACCATCTCTGTAAAAATGGTGCACATTTGGTTAATGGTAAATGGTTATTGCATTTGTTTGTAGTGGTTTTTCTTTCTTATGATTTTTTAATGTTTTCTTATTGATGTTGTTGATTATATATATTTGACATCTAGTTTTTATTAGTATTATTTTTATTTTCTCAATATTGTTTTTCTTATACCTTCCGTCGCTTATATTTAGGGATTTGGTGATTAAATTAATTGCCGTATTTAATTTCATGTGGTTGTGTTGAGTGATATGATCGTGCGTGATGATATTGGCTTTTGATACCAATTTGTCAATAATTTTTCTTTGTTTCTTGTTATTTTTGTGTCAAGGTAGGCTATTTCTTAATTTTTCTCCTTCTCCACTGTAAATTGTAGTTTATTATGGTACCCATTGAAGGTATATAATATTGTTGTTTCGTCAGATTTTTTTATGATTGCAAATAGATAGCAACGTATTTTGATATAAATTTTATTGTTACATTTTGATTTTAGTTGTTCAATCACGTCGTCTAACAGGGAGTCAATATCAGCAATTGTCGGTGATAAAAGATTACCCATCGGCATTCCATAAAGTTGGGTAAAAACTTTTTTTTATTAAAAATAAAATAGTTGTTGTCGTTTAGGCAAAACTTTAGAAGTAAATTGTGGTTTTTGTATTGTTTTGTTTTTAACTTCATTCCATTTTTCAAGTATATTTCTTATTGCTAAAATTATCGGTATATTTGTAAATAACGAAACGACGTCGAAAGAAACTAGATTGTCGTCTTCTTCCCAAATTAATGTTTCTTAGTTTATCTTTTAGTTCTTCTGAGGTTTTTACACAAGACAACAGTCTCCCCAGACTAAATTTTTCAGAATTTTTCCGATTTATTTTGTTAAGTCCCTTGGGACTTGAAGAAGAAATCGGCCACAGAGGTATTTCAATTTTGTGTATTTTTGGTAAACTGTACAATTCCGGTGCTGCAGAAGTGTGTGGTCATTTATTATTTTTCGTATGTTGTTATTATATTTTGTTTGTATAATTGTGTGATAAGATTGTTGTTTGTTCTATGTAATTTTTCAGATCTTCTCTAGCAGTTTTTTATGTTTTCTTGTCATCTGATAATTTGTACATTTTGCTCTTATATTCACTTTTGTACATTATAACAGTTTTATTTCCTTTATTGAGAAAATAAAATCATACTAATAAAAAATAGTTAACAAAACGTTAAAAAATCATAAGAAAGAAAAACCACCACAAACAAATGTAATAACAAAATTCTATAGTGTACCATATATACCAAAATTAACAGAGATGGCCACTCTAACAAGTACTCTACCAAATGTAGGAAAAGAAACAATAGCATATAAATCAAACAGAACACTCAGCCACATATACACAAACACAATTCAAAATGTTGTTTACGAAATAAATTGAGGGGGTAATGAAAACGAAAAATGTGAAATGGTATGCATTGGAAAAGAACACTGATATTAAGAATAATAAAGAAACGAAGGCATTAGCACAACATGCAAAAGACAACAACCATAAAATAAATTTCGAGGATGTGGTAATACTAAATAGGGAAAAAATGGAAAACAAACGTTTCACACAAGACTATGAACCACAGAGGATACCAGAGTTGAAGAAAGTGACTTAAGAAAAAGCTCAAATCATCTGATTTGATCACTGTTAAAAAGGGAGAAATATAGTGTGTTTGTTATTGAATATTTTTAGTACAATAATCAAAACAAACAACAGAAAATGTACTTAGTGAAATGAACAATTGAACATTTTTACAAAATTAAATGAAAGATTTTGCAGTGTTGAACTAAATAAAACAATGTGTTAAATATTATTAGTATTATAAAAGTAATTAAAATTAGTTTCCAAATGCTTACAAACTCAATTTTAAACATTTTCCTTCAAAAATATTAATTTTTAACTTCAACTTGGAAAAAGCAAACAACGAATGAGACCACAAAGCATAAAACGAAAATACACTTGAGCACATGAACATTTCTACAATATTAAATGGAGGAATTTGTGGTATTGAATTAAAAAACACAATGCGAAAAGGATTATTAGTATTAATAAAGTGACTAAAATTTGATTTCAAATGATTAGAGACTTTGTTTTAAGCATTTTCGTTCGCAAATATTAATTTTTACCATTTATTTACAAAAACTAGGCTGCGAATAAGACCACAAAGAATAAAATGTAATTACTTTAAAATAATACCACGCGAAAGAAAAAGTAAAGAGGATTTGATGACTGTGTGAGCGAGACCTCTAAAAACACCACAAAATCACAATTATCTTCCGTCTTACTTTGTGCTCGTGTCACCTCTGGTATCCTCTGTGCTATGAACTATAAAGAGGATAAGGACAACACAATGCTCCAATATTCCGTAGCAATAACTTAAATTAGTTGAAGATCTGTGATAATAGTAGTACTATTTTACTTTTCATTTTGTGTATTGATGTACCATTTTATTTATTTATTAATTTATTTATTATTCATATCTGTCGTGTTGTTCAGTTTTTATGATGATATAAATGGTAAGTTTAAATCTGTGTAATATATGATCATTAAAATATTCTAAAGCCGATGGCCTTAAATTTTATATGCTCTTTTCCTTGCTGAACCTTCATAGTGATCAGACGTCTTTTTCATATACATATTAAACAAACAAAAAATCATACAAAAAATGTTTGTAATACATAATAACAGTAATACATATTAACTTTGATAAATAAGCAAAGAAAATATTGCTGATATTTTTTTTACATAGCAAGAAACAAAAAAACAAAAACAAACAAAAACCGCAAACAAAGTGCCCTTGAGGAATACTCTACATGAGTAAATCAAAAACAAAAAAATTGTGAAGTGAGTTCAAACGGCAGAAATGCATATTTTACTGTGAGTTCTGAAGCTCTTAATGTTAACAATAAAAATAAAAAATCTGATGATAGTCTTTTTCTAACGGCAAAGCCACTTTTTCGTCAGCGATCAACTTCGCTTTGTCCAATGCCAACTAGTGATTCGTTAACATTACAATTGCCTAGTACTTCTTCATAAGTCAGTGATATCATCCCCTTCGGGCTCGTATACATCACTTTACAAGGTTATCAATACAGATAACAGTAGCACTAAAGCCAAGGTCCAAGTCGGAATGGATAGGTATATAACTTTGGTAAAGCGTGGGCGAAGCCCAAATTCTTCAAAAATTTCATCTGCTCCAAAGATGTCTAGGGATAACAGCGCATCATCTACTAATCGTCAAAATCGGTTTTCACTATTGCGAGACAATAACGACAAGCCCGCTGCATTATCGCTAAAGTCTTTTAAGCCACCACCTATCTATCTGAGAGAAAAAAATTCGAACGCGAAACAAAAATCCAAATTTATGATGAAAAAAATTTCCGAACAGTTGTTAGTGATTTTGAGAAAAATAAAACAAATTTTTACACTTACCAACTCAAGAGTGCTAAAGTCCTACAGATAGTACTAAAGGGCAAAGATTCATATGTTGACCCCGAAGAAGTATAATGTGCTCTTATCGACAAATGATATAAGGTTAAAAATGTTACTAATATAATTAACAGAGAAAAGGTCCCCCAACCCCTATTTCGGGTCGAACTGGAGCCGAATGACACACAATTGAAAAAAATGAAACCCATCCAATTTATAGCGTAAAGTTTCTCTTGCACCGAAAAATCACAGTTGAAGAGCCACGTAAGCGTTCAGGTCCCGTACAGTGCCACAATTGCCAAGAATATGGCCATAATAAAACTTACTGCAAATTACCTACAGTTTGTGTTATCTGCGGTGAATTGCACGGTTCTGCTACCTGTACGAAGGCAAAAGATCAAGCTGAAAAAAAATGTAGTAATTGTGGAGGTAATCACACTGCTAACTACAGAGGATGTCCTGTATATTCTTTCGTTGAAAAGACCATGGGACAAAAACCTAAATTAGCTCCAGTTCAATCAGCAAATGCTTTCTCCGCCAATTTTCCCCCAATGAGCCAACCAAGTACTTCACGTGTATCATATGCCGATGCTGTTAAGACAAATTCTTTTCCCACGCAGAAAGTGTCCCCACTAAGTAATTCAACAAATGCTAACACAAGCTTTAATTTCAGTCGCCTTGAAGCCACTATTGATAATCTGGTTCAAACTATAAACAACTTTACTACAAATATGACTAGCATGATGCAAGAAATGCTGCGAATGCAGAATACACTGCTTCAAGCATTAGATAACAAACCATGAACACGATAAAAATATGTTTCTGGAACGCAAACGGCATTCGCCAACATAAAAATGAACTTGAGCACTTCCTCACGGAAAAAAATATTGATATAATGTTGGTCTCAGAGACTCATTTGACTTCGAGAAGTCTTTTTAAAATTTCTGGCTACACCTTATATGATTCAAAGGACCCAAGAGGAAGAGCATGCGGTAGAT
This sequence comes from Nowickia ferox, assembly GCA_936439885.1. Taxonomy (NCBI): domain Eukaryota; kingdom Metazoa; phylum Arthropoda; class Insecta; order Diptera; family Tachinidae; genus Nowickia; species Nowickia ferox. The sequence continues at coordinate 47,528,708 of OW387027.1, read as the reverse complement.
CAGCAATTCTAATAAGGTCATTATATTATTGACAAAATTTCTGAAGAACATCTACAAGCAACGAATATTTGTATTGAAAATTTTTGCACTAATTTTGTAATATCATCAATTTACTCCCCTCCCAGATTCGCAATTACTGAAGATCAATACGAGGATTTCTTCAAATCTCTTGGCCCTTGTTTCGTAGCAGCTGGAGATATAATGCCAAACATACGTTCTGGGGTTCGCGTCTTATCTCACCCAGAGGTCGAACGTTGTTCAACACAATTTCAAAAATGGGCTTGGACGTCATTTCGAGTGGGGAGCCCACTTACTGGCCTACAGACATACAAAAAATTCCGGATGTTATAGATTTTGGCGTCATGAAAAATATCTCTAGGGATTTAATTCAAGTTGAAGCTTCTATAGATCTATCGTCCGACTAATCTCCCACGAATCGTTTCAATTTGTAGCCCATTAAGAAGTGACTTACCTCATCCTTATGTGAAGATGATAAAACGTGTTAACTGGCTGGGATTCAAAAAATATCTTAGTAGTCATTGCACAGAAAATATTACGCTAAGAACACCCGATGATATTGAATCTAACATTACCAACCTTAATGAAAATATTAAACAGGCTGCTGAACATACCACTACCTCCAATCCGCAGACTAAGTTTAATAGAATTTATTCTACTGATATTGAACGTCTCGTGTGTGCAAAAAGAAGAGCTAGAAGGGAATGGCAACAGCACAGATCACCTCAACATAAAACTAGGTTTAAACGACTCCCAGAGTTGCTTGCATTTGAAAAAACTGCATCTCTTAAAAATTATCTGGAAGGTCTTGATGTCACACCAGCATCTAATTACTCATTGTGGCGTGCTGCTAGAAAGCTTAAAACACCCGTTGAGTTTAAACCACCTCTGCGCACATCTACCGGAGATTGGGCAAGAAGCGACTCTGAAAAAGGTAAATTATTTGCTGAGCATTTAAAATCCGTATTTACCCCAAACTCATGTTCTGGTGCTGTTGATTTGCCGAGTGTAGTTGCGCTACCCCCTCGACCCAAAAAATTTAAGACGCGTGATGTACAAAAACTAATTGCTGAACTCAACCCGAAAAAAGCTCCGGGTATTGGTGAAATTAGTAACCGGATGCTTATGAAGTTGCCTCGTATTGCAATTAGAATCCTGTTATTCATTTTTAATGCCATTTTACGTCTGGAGTATTATCCAAACAGCTGGAAGCTTGCCAAGGTTAAAATGACTCCAAAGCCGGGCAAAGATCTTACCAAGGCTGAGTCATATAGGCCAATAAGTTTACTTTCAACAATGTCAAAGCTCTTTGAAAAGTTTCTAACTGATAATGAGTGCATACCGGACCATCAATTTGGTTTTAGAAGTCAGCATATCACCATTGAACAAACTCATAGATTGGTTCAATTTATACGAAAAACTTTTGAAGAAAAGAAATATTGTTCTGCCCTCTTCATTGATGTTTCTCAGGCATTCGATAAAGTATGGCATGAAGGCCTTATTTTAAAATTGAAATCATATCTACCAATAAATTTGCTGAAGCTATTGGAAAGTTATATTACTACCCGGAAGTTCACGGTTGTTGAAGGAGACTTCATGAGTGTGCCCGAATCTATATCATCCGGTGTGCCAAAGGGGAGCATATATGGGCCAGTGTTGTATTTGATTTATACTTGTGATATGCCTTTGAGCAGCAATATCCATACATCTACATTTGCCGATGATACAGCCTGCCTTAGTATGCACGAAAACCCTCACGAGGCTTCCCGATATCTACAAGAACATATTACACATCTGGAACTATGGTTAAACTTATGGAGAATTAAAGTTAACGAACAAAAGTGTGTTCAGCTAACATTTACCCTGCGAAGAGATACTTCTTCCCCAATTCGAATCAACAATCAAGTTGTTCCTCAACATTCACATGTAAAATACCTTGGTATACACCTTGATCGACGGCTTACATGGATACACCATATTGACTCAAAGCTAACACAAATGAAACTTAAATTAACTCAGATACATTGGCTGATTGGTAGAACTTCAACACTCAGTCTAGATTGTAAACTTTTAATATACAAGTCGCTTTTGAAACCCATATGGTGCTACGGAATACAGCTATGGGGCAAAACAAGATTTTAAGACTAATAACATCGGCTCCATGGTACATCAAAAATTCAAATTTACATCGTGATTTAGATATGCCACTATATTATATATTTATATATATATATTTTTGTGCTAGATATCAATTAATAAAATACCACACCTGAAGTAGTTTGCAAAAAGCAAACAAAACGTTATATATACATATATGGAGAAAAATTTTTGACCATAAATAGCCCGAAAAATAACAAGAAATAAAAACAACGGATTGGTGAAAAAACATACATTAATATAAAATTTTTATTTACAATAATTTTAAAAAGCCAAATACTCAAAAATGAATGTCACCTGTGTTTAAAAATTCATATATCAAATAAACTATATCTTGCAAGCAAGTTTACATTCAATGTTACAATCTAAGACATTTATCAGGCCCGCAGTTATAAAAATTTTTAATTTACAAAAATGTTAAAAAGCCAAATACCAAAACATGACTGTCCCTGTGTTTAAAAAATTCAAATTTCGAACAAATCTGATTGCTTTTTTAGAAAAAAAAATTGTACTAATTTCAGTACGATTGTACCAAATTCTTTGGTTTTAATTTTTTAATATTTCTATTAATTAACTACACATAGTATATGTGTGAAAGCTTAACAATTGACAAATAATAATAATATTATTAATTAATACTATTAAGCTTAACAATTGACAAATAATAATAATATTATTAATTAATACTATTAATTAATATTACAAAAAGACAATTAGTTGCTGAGATCTGAATATAGAAGCTCTTTGTATTTATATTACATAATAAAAAAACAATTTCAATAGGGCTAAAATGGTCATTGGCGTGCTACGGTACTTTTGGCATTCAAATAGCGCTAAAAATAGTACAATTGTTCCAACTTTTACATTCCTGGTCCGTACTATATCGGGAATTTACAAAAATTTTAAATGCCAAATACAAAACAATAAATGTACCCTGTGCTTCAAAATTCATATATGGAAAAAACTATATTTTGCAAGTAAGTAGACATTCACAGCTAACTAAAAAAATTTTAATTTACAAAAATGTTTAAAAGCTGATTGGATTTTAACAATCTATATATTACAAGCAAGTAGACATATAAGGCTACATTTTAAGATATTAATCTTGTCCGTACACTGAACCAAAAAAGCATTCTTAAAACAAGAATCTTGCGTTTCTGTTTTAAAAATGCTGCATTTTTAAAAATCATTTTTAAAATATGAATGTTTCTTATAATATTAATAAACAACATCGTTATTTTTATAACGAAACAATTCTAAAACAAAAATGTGCGTTTTCATTTTAAAAATTTCAAAAACTATGTTTTCTTATTAAAATAAAAATTATAATTTTTGAAATCATAATAAAAAAGTAACAAAAATATTTTATATATTTATGATTTAATCAGGCTAAAGTTCATATCGCTTTGTAAGCCAAATTACATGTGATAATTATTAATGAACAAATAACATCAAAGTTAGTTGTAAATATTCTGACAACACATAGTTGAACGGAACAGCCAGCCGTTTCCGAAGGCCACTAAACCTTCATCATCAGCGTTCTTCTGTGTTTGGTCCACTGTGTGTGGTGTCAGTTGATGTAGATTTCTGCCTTATATACGAAATTTTTCTGCAAATGGAATATGTGAATTGGTTTGATTCATCGTATTTCAATTTGCTGAAATGTGTTTTTGTAATGATGGCCCCAAATTTACCATCTTACCATTGTCGTTTTTTTCATTACTAATTATGCAAATGTTAGTTAATTTGCTTATTTTTGTTCTACTTAAGACAAACTTTTTTGGTTTGATACTATAAGTATATTTTTATTTAGTTTTTGCCACTGGCCCATGACTATCTATTTAGTTAATTTTTAATTATTATTGTTCGAACTTTCATTTTATTTATATATTTATGATTTAATCAGGCTAAAGTTCATATCGCTTTGTAAGCCAAATTACATTTGATTTTAGAACCTATATATTACAAGCTAGGAGGTATTCGGCTACCATTTTAGATATTAATCTTGTCCGTGCTAATTCGGTAATATAAAATGTTAAAAAGCCAAATACAAACACATGACTGCCCCTGTGTTTAAAAAATTCATAAATCGAACAAATATGATTGGATTTTTAGAAAAAAAAATAAAAAAAGAAAAATATATGAAAGTTTTTAATTTTTACCCATCGGCATTCCACAAAGTTGGGTAAAAACTTTTTTATCAAAAATAAAATAGTTGTCTTTTAGGCAAAACTTTAGAAGTAAATTGTGGTTTTTGTATTGTTTTGTTTTTAACTTCATTCCATTTTTCAAGTATATTTCTTATTGCTAAAATTATCAGTATATTTGTAAATAACGAAACGACGTCGAAAGAAACTAGATTCTCGTCTTCTTCCCAACTAATGTTTCTTAGTTTATCTTTTAGTTCTTCTGAGGTTTTTACACAAGACAACAGTCTCCCCAGACTAAATTTTTCAGAATTTTTCCGATTTATTTTGTTAAGTCCCTTGGGACTTGAAGAAGAAATCGGTCTCAGAGGTATATCAATTTTGTGTATTTTTGGTAAACTGTACAATTCCGGTGCTGCAGAAGTGTGTGGTCATTTATTATTTTTCGTATGGTGTTATTATATTTTGTTTGTATAATTATGTGATAAGATTGTTGTTTTTCTATGTAATTTTTCAGATCTTCTCTAGCAGTTTTTTATGTTTTCTTGTCATCTGCTAATTTGTACATTTTGCTCTTACATTCACTTTTGTACATTATAACAGTTTTATTTCCTTTATTGAGAAAATAAAATTATATTAACAAAACGTTAAAAAACATAAGAAAGAAAAACCACCACAAACAAATGTAATAACAAAATTCTATAGTGTACCATATATACCAAAATTAACAGAGATGGCCACTCTACCAAATGTAGGAAAAGAAACAATAGCATATAAATCAAACAGAACACTCAGCCACATATACACAAACACAATTCAAATTGTTGTTTGTTTGTTCGATGTATACAAATTTTATTCGAAGGAGACAGTCTTATTGTGGGTATTTTTCGTGGTTCCCTGTATTTGCAAATGAAAAACAATATCTTCCTGTTATTTTCCAATAATGATTATAGTTTCAAATTGTAGGTATGAATTTTTTCTACCGATGCTATAACGCTTATAAAAATCTGTGCATATTTGATCGATATATGCAAATTTTATTCGAAGGAGACAGTCTCATTGAGGGTATTTTTCGTGGTTCCCTGTATTTGCAAATTAAAAAAAATATCTTCCCGTTATTTCCCGATAATAATTATAGTCTCAAATTGTAGGTATGATTTTTATCTACCGATGCTATAACGCTTATAAATATCTGTGCATATTTGTTCGATATATACAAATTTTATTTAAAGGGGACAGTCTTATTGTGGATATTTTTTGTGGTTCCCTGTATTTGCAAATTAAAAAAAATATCTTCCCGTTATTTCTCGATAATAATTATAGTCGCAAATTTTAGGTATGATTTTTTTCTACCGATGCTGTAACGCTTATAAATATCTGTGCATATTTGTTCGATATATGCAAATTTTATTCAAAGGGGACAGTCTTATGGTGGGTATTTTTCGTGGTTCCCTGTATTTGCAAATAAAAAACAAATATCTTCCCGTTATTTCCCGATAGTAATTATAGTCGCAAATTTTAGGTATGATTTTTTTCTACCGATGCTGTAACGCTTATAAATATCTGTGCATATTTGTTCGATATATGCAAATTTTATTCAAAGGGGACAGTCTTATTGTGGGTATTTTTCGTGGTTCCCTGTTGTTGCAAATTAAAAATAATATCTTCCAGTTAATTTCCGATAATGATTATAGTCTCAAATTGTAGGTATGAATTTTGTCTAGCGATTCTATAACGTTTATAAAAAGCTGTGCATATTTGTTCGATATATGCAAATTTTATTCTATGTTATTTCCCGATAATGATTATAGTTTCAAATTGTACGTATAAATTATTGCTACCGATGCTATAACGTTTATAACAATCTGTACATATTTGATCGATATAACAAATCTTATTTAAAGGGGACAGTCTTATTGTGGGTATTTTTCGTGATTCCCTGTATGTGCAAATAAAAAAAAAATATCTTCTCGTTATTTCCCGATAATAATTATAGTAGGTATGATTTTGTCTACCGATAGTATAACGTTTATAAAAATCTGTGCATATTTGTTCGATATATAGTATCAGATTGTAGGTATACATTTTTGCTACCGATGCTATAACATTTATAGCAATCTGTGCATTTGATCGATATATGGAAATTTTAATCAAAGGGTATTTTTCGTGGTTCCCTGTATTTGCAAATTAAAAATAATATCTTCCCGTTATTTTCTGATTATGATTATAGTCTCAAATAGTAGGTATGATTTTTTTCTACTGATGCTATAACGTTTATAAAAATCTGTGTATATTTGTTCGATATATTCAAACTTTATGCAAAAGGGACAGTCTTATTGTGGGTATTTGTCGTGGTTCCCTTTATTTGCAAATGAAAAACAAAATCTCCTGTTATTTTCCGTTCATGATTATAGTTTCAAATTGTAGGTACGAATTTTTTTTACCCATTTTAGAACGCTTATAACAATCTGTTCATATTTGATCAATATATGCAAATTTTATTCAAAGGGGACATATTGAGGGTATTTTTCGTGGTTCCATATATTTGCAAATGATAATGATTATAGTCTCAAATTGTAGGTATGATTTTTGTCTACCGATGCTACAATGTTTATAAAAATCTGTGCATATTTGTTCGATATATGCATATTTTATTCACAGGGGACGGTCTTATTGAGGGTATTTTTCGTGGTTATTTTCTGATAATGATTATGGTCTCAAATTGTAGGTATGAATTTTTTTCTACCGATGCTACAATGTTTATAAATATCTGTGCATATTTGTTCGATATATGCATATTTTATTCACAGGGGACAGTCTTATTGTGGGTATTTTTTGTGGCTCCCTGTATTTGCAAATTAAAAAAATATCTTCCCGTTATTTCCCGATAATGCTTATAATTTAAAATTGAAGGTACGATTTTGTCTACCGATGGTATAACGTTTATAAAAATCTGGGCATATTTGTTTGATATATGCAAATTTTATTCAAAAGGGACAGTATTATTGTGGGTATTTTTCGTGGTTTCCTGTTGTTGCAAATGAAAAACAATATCTTCCTGTTATTTTATGATAATGCTTATAGTCTCAAATTGTAGGTATGATTTTTATCTACCGATGCTATAACGTTTATAAATATCTGTGCATATTTGTTCGATATATACAAATTTTATTTAAGGGGACAGTCTTATTGTGGATATTTTTCGTGGTACCCTGTATTTGCAAATTAAAAAAAATATCTTCCCCTTATTTCCCGATAATAATTATAGTCTCAAACTGTAGGTCTGATTTTTTCTTTCGATGCTATAACGCTTATAAATATCTGTGCATATTTGTTCGATATATGCAAATTTTATTCAAAGGAGACAGTCTTTTGAGGATATTTTTTGTGGTTCCCTGTATTTGCAAATTAAAAAAAATATCTTCCCCTCATTTCCCGATAATAATTATAGTCTTAAATTGCAGGTCTGATTTTTTCTTTCGATGCTATAACGCTTAGAAATATCTGTGCATATTTGTTCGATATATGCAAATTTTATTCAAAGCATAGGTTACAGCATAGGTATAAAAAAATCATACCTACATTTTGGGACAATAATCACTATCAGGAAATGTCAGGAAAGTTTTTTTTTAGTTTGTAAATATAAGGAACCACGAAAAATACCCTCAATAAGACTGTCCCCTGTGAATAAAATATGTATATATCAAACAAATATGCACAGATTTTTATAAACGTTACAGCATAGGTATAAAAAAATCATACCTACATTTTGGGACAATAATCACTATCAGAAAATATCAGGAAAGTTTTTTTTTAATTTGTAAATACAGGGTGGGCCAAAAGTTACCAGGGGGTTAAAAGTTTAATAACTTTTTCGTTTATTAATTTTTTTTTTATTTTTTTTCTCAGATTATATAATATACAAAATGGAAATTTTTTTTACACTAAGTATGAAAAATAATGTTTCTTAAATGACCACCGTTTTCAGCTTCGCACTGATGGGCGATTATGATTATGAGTGATGAAGCTCATTTTCATTTGAATGGCTTTGTTAATAAGCAGAAATGTAGGTTTTGGGGTTATGAAAATCCAAGAGCCATTAGGTGTACAATATGGTGTGGGATCACATCTGAAAATATTATTGGGCCTTACTTCTTCGAGAATGAAGATGGAAGTGCTGTAACCGTAAATGGAGAGCGGTATCGGTATCGGAAATTCGCAAATAATTTGGCCCAGCGCGATCGCCAGTTTTGACAGCACCCGACTATTTTCTTTGGGGTTATTTGAAGTAGCGAGTGTATGTGCACAAGCCAGATACAATCCTTGAACTCAAGGCAAACATTGTTGCAGAAATGCGAACTCTACAGCCACAAATTTTTAAAGAAGAAAATGCTCTAAAACGAGCCCATCAGTGCGCAGCTGAAAACTAAAGTTATTAAACTTTTAAGCCCCATGGTAACTTTTGCCCCACCCTGTATAAGGAACCACGAAAAATACCCTTAATAAGACTGTCCCCTGTGAATAAAATATGCATATATCGTACAAATATGCACAGATTTTTATAAACGTTACAGCATCGGTGGAATAAAATCATACCTACAATTTAAGACAATAAGCACTATCGGGAAATGTCAGGAAAGTATTTTTTAATTTGTAAATATAGGGAACAACGAAAAATACCCTCAATAAGACTGTCCTCTGTGAATAAAATATGTATATATCAAACAAATATGCACAGATTTTTATAAACGTTACAGCATCGGTGGAATAAAATCATACCTACAATTTAAGATTTGACTTCCAATCATAGGGTCTATTATAAATAGTATAAATAATTATATCAATTTTAATAATAAGATTTATTATTCTATTAATTTCAACACTAGTAATATTATTAGCATCAATTATTTCAAAAAAATCTATTATTGATCGAGAAAAATGTTCCCCATATAAAGAGGATAAGGACAACACAATGCTCCAATATACCGTAGCAATAACTTAAATTAGTTGAAGATCTGTGATAATAGTAGTACTATTTTATTTTTCATTTTATTTATTTATTAATTTATTTATTATTCATATCTGTCGTGTTGCCCAGTTTTTATGATGATATAAATGGTAAGTTTAGTATGGTATGGTAAGTTTATATTATGATCATTAAAATATTCTAAAGCCGATGGCAGCCAGTGCTATTAATGTATATATTATTGTTATATTTTATATAATTTTAATATCAAGTAAATAAATAATAATAATATTCTAGAATAATAATAATGTGCTAGATATCAATTAATAAAATACCATCCCTGAAGTAGTTTGCAATAAGCAAACAAACCGTTATATATACATATATGGAGAAAAATTTTTGACCACAAATAGCCCGGAAAATAACAAGAAATAAAAACAACAGATTTGTTAAAAAACATAACTTAATATAGAATTTTTATTTACAAAAATTTTAAAATGTCAAAAATGAATGTCACCTGTGTTTAAAAATTCATATATCAAATAAACTATATCTTGCAAGCAAGTTTACATTCAATGTTACAATCTAAGACATTTATCAGGTCCGTAGTTATAAAAATTTTTAATTTACAAAAATGTTAAAAAGCCAAATACCAAAACATGACTGTACCTGTGTTTAAAAAATTCATATTTCGAACAAATCTGATTGGTTTTTTAGAAAAAAAATAATTGTACTAATTTCAGTACGATTGTACCAAATTCTTTGGTTTTAATTTTTTAATACTTCAATTAATTAACTAAAAAGGCACACATAGTATATGTGTAAAAGCTTAACAATTGACAAATAATAATAATATTATTAATTAATACTATTAATTAATATTACAAAAAGACAATTAGTTGCTGAGATCTGAATATAGAAGCTCTTTCTATTTATATTACATAATAAAAAAAAAATTTCAATAGGGCTAAAATGGTCTTTGGCGTGCTACGGTACTTTTCGCATTCAAATAGTGCTAAAAATAGTACAATTGTTCCAACTTTTACATCCCTGGTCCGTACTATATCGGGAATTTACAAAAATATAAAACGCCAAATACAAAACAATAACTGTACCCTGTGCTTCAAAATTCATATATGGAAAAACAATATTTTGCAAGCAAATAGACATTAACATGTAGCTAAAAAAATTTTAATTTACAAAAATGTTTAAAAGCTGATTGGATTTTTACAATCTATATATTACAAGCAAGTAGACGTACACGGCTGCAATTTAAAGTATTAATCTTGTCCGTACCAGGGATGGGAAATCAGATTTAGAAATTTTACTAATTTTCACAAAAAATTTTACTTTTTTCTTACGATTGTACCATATTCTTTAGTTTTAATTTTTAAATACTTCTATTAATTAACTAAAAAGGCACACATAGTACATGTGTGAAAGTTTAAGAATTGACAATTAATAATAATAATATTAATAATTACTATTAATTAATATTATTCTTTAATGTCAGACAAATTAGTTGCTGAGATCTGAATATAGAAGTTACATTTCTATTTTCCATCAGTTGGAAATATATTTCCACATTTGCAGATGAATTTAGGATGGATAACATTCCTGCAAGATATTTTTGAAATATCGGAAAACATCGCTTCATTTACCTAATTTTTCATCCTGTCGTTTCTAAAGGACTTAATAACTTATACATCAACCTACGCTCGAAACTCGAAATATATTCCAATTTTTTAATGCTATTTGTATTTATATTACATAATAGAAAAAAATTTCAATAGGGCTAAAATGGTGCTAAAAATAGTACAATTGTACCAACTTTGACATCCCTGGGCCGTACTATAACGGGAATATTAAAATTTTAAAGTTACAAGCATTTTAAACGCCAAATAAAAAACAATGACTGTACCCTGTGCTTCTAAATTCATATATGGAAAAACAATATTTTGCAAGCAAATAGACATTCACAGCTAGCTAAAAAAATTTAATTTACAAAAATGTTTAAAAGCTGATTGGATTTTTACAATCTATATATTACAAGCAAGTAGACATATACGGCTACAATTTAAGATATTAATCTTGTCCGTACTGTATTAGGCATATAAAAATTTTTAATTTACAAAAATGCCAAAGCCAAATACCAAAAAATTACTGTCCCCTGTGCTTAAAAAAATTATATAACGAAAAAATCTGATTGGATTTTTTACGATCTGTATATTACAAGCAATTAGACGTATACAGCAAGAATTTAAAATATTAATCTTGTCCGTACAGTATTTGAAATATAAACATTTTTATTCCTTGTTATTTTTCGGGCTATTTGTGGTCAACAATTTTTCTATATGTGTATATACACAATAATAAAAATTACATCATTTTTGGTTTCGTTTTTCCCAACGTTTCGTTTGAATTTTGCAAACTTCTTCAGGGGTGGTATTTTATTAATTGATATCTAGCACAAAAATATATTAATTTAGAATAATTTAATGATCATAATTTATCACAGATTTATACTAACTATTTATATCATTGTCAATTATTCATTTTTTAATTTATCATAATAAAAACTGGACAACACGACCGATATGAATAAATAAATAAATAAATCAAATGGTACATCACAACACAAAATAAAAACTCAACTTAATACTATTATCTTGTGTAGTCTCTCTTGAATACGTAGACCGTCTATAGTGAAACATTTGTTTTCCATTTTTTCCCTATTTCATATTACCAAATTTATTTTATAGTTGGTTTCTTTTGCATGTTGTGTTAATGCCATCGTTTCTTTATTTTTCTTAATACATTCTCTTTGTCGTTCCAATGTATACCATTTCACATTATTCGATTTCATTACCCCCGCATTTTATTTCGTAAACAACATTTTGAATTTTAATTTTATCTATGTTTGATTTTGTGTTTGCGTATATGTGTCGGAGGTTCTGTTTGATTTATATGCTTTTGTTACTTTTCCTTCATTTCTCTGTTAATTTTACCATCTCTGTAAAAATGGTGCACATTTGGTTAATGGTAAATGGTTATTGCATTTGTTTGTAGTGGTTTTTCTTTCTTATGATTTTTTAATGTTTTCTTATTGATGTTGTTGATTATATATATTTGACATCTAGTTTTTATTAGTATTATTTTTATTTTCTCAATATTGTTTTTCTTATACCTTCCGTCGCTTATATTTAGGGATTTGGTGATTAAATTAGTTGCCGTATTTAATTTCATGTGGTTGTGTTGAGTGATATGATCGTGCGTGATGATGTTGGCTTTTGATACCAATTTGTCAATAATTTTTCTTTGTTTCTTGTTATTTTTGTGTCAAGGTAGGCTATTTCTTAATTTTTCTCCTTCTCCACTGTAAATTGTAGTTTATTATGGTACCCATTGAAGGTATATAATATTGTTGTTTCGTCAGATTTTTTTATGATTGCAAATAGATAGCAACGTATTTTGATATAAATTTTATTGTTACATTTTGATTTTAGTTGTTCAATCACGTCGTCTAACAGGGAGTCAATATCAGCAATTGTCGGTGATAAAAGATTACCCATCGGCATTCCATAAAGTTGGGTAAAAACTTTTTTTTATTAAAAATAAAATAGTTGTTGTCGTTTAGGCAAAACTTTAGAAGTAAATTGTGGTTTTTGTATTGTTTTGTTTTTAACTTCATTCCATTTTTCAAGTATATTTCTTATTGCTAAAATTATCGGTATATTTGTAAATAACGAAACGACGTCGAAAGAAACTAGATTGTCGTCTTCTTCCCAAATTAATGTTTCTTAGTTTATCTTTTAGTTCTTCTGAGGTTTTTACACAAGACAACAGTCTCCCCAGACTAAATTTTTCAGAATTTTTCCGATTTATTTTGTTAAGTCCCTTGGGACTTGAAGAAGAAATCGGCCACAGAGGTATTTCAATTTTGTGTATTTTTGGTAAACTGTACAATTCCGGTGCTGCAGAAGTGTGTGGTCATTTATTATTTTTCGTATGTTGTTATTATATTTTGTTTGTATAATTGTGTGATAAGATTGTTGTTTGTTCTATGTAATTTTTCAGATCTTCTCTAGCAGTTTTTTATGTTTTCTTGTCATCTGATAATTTGTACATTTTGCTCTTATATTCACTTTTGTACATTATAACAGTTTTATTTCCTTTATTGAGAAAATAAAATCATACTAATAAAAAATAGTTAACAAAACGTTAAAAAATCATAAGAAAGAAAAACCACCACAAACAAATGTAATAACAAAATTCTATAGTGTACCATATATACCAAAATTAACAGAGATGGCCACTCTAACAAGTACTCTACCAAATGTAGGAAAAGAAACAATAGCATATAAATCAAACAGAACACTCAGCCACATATACACAAACACAATTCAAAATGTTGTTTACGAAATAAATTGAGGGGGTAATGAAAACGAAAAATGTGAAATGGTATGCATTGGAAAAGAACACTGATATTAAGAATAATAAAGAAACGAAGGCATTAGCACAACATGCAAAAGACAACAACCATAAAATAAATTTCGAGGATGTGGTAATACTAAATAGGGAAAAAATGGAAAACAAACGTTTCACACAAGACTATGAACCACAGAGGATACCAGAGTTGAAGAAAGTGACTTAAGAAAAAGCTCAAATCATCTGATTTGATCACTGTTAAAAAGGGAGAAATATAGTGTGTTTGTTATTGAATATTTTTAGTACAATAATCAAAACAAACAACAGAAAATGTACTTAGTGAAATGAACAATTGAACATTTTTACAAAATTAAATGAAAGATTTTGCAGTGTTGAACTAAATAAAACAATGTGTTAAATATTATTAGTATTATAAAAGTAATTAAAATTAGTTTCCAAATGCTTACAAACTCAATTTTAAACATTTTCCTTCAAAAATATTAATTTTTAACTTCAACTTGGAAAAAGCAAACAACGAATGAGACCACAAAGCATAAAACGAAAATACACTTGAGCACATGAACATTTCTACAATATTAAATGGAGGAATTTGTGGTATTGAATTAAAAAACACAATGCGAAAAGGATTATTAGTATTAATAAAGTGACTAAAATTTGATTTCAAATGATTAGAGACTTTGTTTTAAGCATTTTCGTTCGCAAATATTAATTTTTACCATTTATTTACAAAAACTAGGCTGCGAATAAGACCACAAAGAATAAAATGTAATTACTTTAAAATAATACCACGCGAAAGAAAAAGTAAAGAGGATTTGATGACTGTGTGAGCGAGACCTCTAAAAACACCACAAAATCACAATTATCTTCCGTCTTACTTTGTGCTCGTGTCACCTCTGGTATCCTCTGTGCTATGAACTATAAAGAGGATAAGGACAACACAATGCTCCAATATTCCGTAGCAATAACTTAAATTAGTTGAAGATCTGTGATAATAGTAGTACTATTTTACTTTTCATTTTGTGTATTGATGTACCATTTTATTTATTTATTAATTTATTTATTATTCATATCTGTCGTGTTGTTCAGTTTTTATGATGATATAAATGGTAAGTTTAAATCTGTGTAATATATGATCATTAAAATATTCTAAAGCCGATGGCCTTAAATTTTATATGCTCTTTTCCTTGCTGAACCTTCATAGTGATCAGACGTCTTTTTCATATACATATTAAACAAACAAAAAATCATACAAAAAATGTTTGTAATACATAATAACAGTAATACATATTAACTTTGATAAATAAGCAAAGAAAATATTGCTGATATTTTTTTTACATAGCAAGAAACAAAAAAACAAAAACAAACAAAAACCGCAAACAAAGTGCCCTTGAGGAATACTCTACATGAGTAAATCAAAAACAAAAAAATTGTGAAGTGAGTTCAAACGGCAGAAATGCATATTTTACTGTGAGTTCTGAAGCTCTTAATGTTAACAATAAAAATAAAAAATCTGATGATAGTCTTTTTCTAACGGCAAAGCCACTTTTTCGTCAGCGATCAACTTCGCTTTGTCCAATGCCAACTAGTGATTCGTTAACATTACAATTGCCTAGTACTTCTTCATATAAGTCAGTGATATCATCCCCTTCGGGCTCGTATACATCACTTTACAAGGTTATCAATACAGATAACAGTAGCACTAAAGCCAAGGTCCAAGTCGGAATGGATAGGTATATAACTTTGGTAAAGCGTGGGCGAAGCCCAAATTCTTCAAAAATTTCATCTGCTCCAAAGATGTCTAGGGATAACAGCGCATCATCTACTAATCGTCAAAATCGGTTTTCACTATTGCGAGACAATAACGACAAGCCCGCTGCATTATCGCTAAAGTCTTTTAAGCCACCACCTATCTATCTGAGAGAAAAAAATTCGAACGCGAAACAAAAATCCAAATTTATGATGAAAAAAATTTCCGAACAGTTGTTAGTGATTTTGAGAAAAATAAAACAAATTTTTACACTTACCAACTCAAGAGTGCTAAAGTCCTACAGATAGTACTAAAGGGCAAAGATTCATATGTTGACCCCGAAGAAGTATAATGTGCTCTTATCGACAAATGATATAAGGTTAAAAATGTTACTAATATAATTAACAGAGAAAAGGTCCCCCAACCCCTATTTCGGGTCGAACTGGAGCCGAATGACACACAATTGAAAAAAATGAAACCCATCCAATTTATAGCGTAAAGTTTCTCTTGCACCGAAAAATCACAGTTGAAGAGCCACGTAAGCGTTCAGGTCCCGTACAGTGCCACAATTGCCAAGAATATGGCCATAATAAAACTTACTGCAAATTACCTACAGTTTGTGTTATCTGCGGTGAATTGCACGGTTCTGCTACCTGTACGAAGGCAAAAGATCAAGCTGAAAAAAAATGTAGTAATTGTGGAGGTAATCACACTGCTAACTACAGAGGATGTCCTGTATATTCTTTCGTTGAAAAGACCATGGGACAAAAACCTAAATTAGCTCCAGTTCAATCAGCAAATGCTTTCTCCGCCAATTTTCCCCCAATGAGCCAACCAAGTACTTCACGTGTATCATATGCCGATGCTGTTAAGACAAATTCTTTTCCCACGCAGAAAGTGTCCCCACTAAGTAATTCAACAAATGCTAACACAAGCTTTAATTTCAGTCGCCTTGAAGCCACTATTGATAATCTGGTTCAAACTATAAACAACTTTACTACAAATATGACTAGCATGATGCAAGAAATGCTGCGAATGCAGAATACACTGCTTCAAGCATTAGATAACAAACCATGAACACGATAAAAATATGTTTCTGGAACGCAAACGGCATTCGCCAACATAAAAATGAACTTGAGCACTTCCTCACGGAAAAAAATATTGATATAATGTTGGTCTCAGAGACTCATTTGACTTCGAGAAGTCTTTTTAAAATTTCTGGCTACACCTTATATGATTCAAAGGACCCAAGAGGAAGAGCATGCGGTAGATCAGCAATTCTAATAAGGTCATTATATTATTGACAAAATTTCTGAAGAACATCTACAAGCAACGAATATTTGTATTGAAAATTTTTGCACTAATTTTGTAATATCATCAATTTACTCCCCTCCCAGATTCGCAATTACTGAAGATCAATACGAGGATTTCTTCAAATCTCTTGGCCCTTGTTTCGTAGCAGCTGGAGATATAATGCCAAACATACGTTCTGGGGTTCGCGTCTTATCTCACCCAGAGGTCGAACGTTGTTCAACACAATTTCAAAAATGGGCTTGGACGTCATTTCGAGTGGGGAGCCCACTTACTGGCCTACAGACATACAAAAAATTCCGGATGTTATAGATTTTGGCGTCATGAAAAATATCTCTAGGGATTTAATTCAAGTTGAAGCTTCTATAGATCTATCGTCCGACTAATCTCCCACGAATCGTTTCAATTTGTAGCCCATTAAGAAGTGACTTACCTCATCCTTATGTGAAGATGATAAAACGTGTTAACTGGCTGGGATTCAAAAAATATCTTAGTAGTCATTGCACAGAAAATATTAAAAGTTTAATTAATTATTGTAGTTAGTTGTTTTTTGTATATAAAACTCTTGATACGTATCTTTGCAATTTATTGTGTTGAATGTATTAAAAATTATGAAAAAGTATTTTTATTAGTTAAAAACTTACTTTTTAGTATACATTTATATTATAAACTTTTTTCAATTCATATTTTGTAAATATTCATTAACATGATAAAATATTCTGACTTATACAAATGTTATTAACATTTTTCAAAATTTATAAGAATCTAAAGATACACAATGTTATGTAAAAGTATTGAAAATATTTATTATCATTTCTTAAAACCATTTCGAATTCTGTATGTTAAAAATCTTCTTTTTAATATTTTTTTATTATTATTAACATGAAGAAATATTATAGATTTATACCATTTTTTGTTATAACCAAAACTTTTATCATTTAAACTTTTATAATTTTAAAAATATTTTTGATGACACATATTGTTATTTTAAAATTGTAAAAATAATTTGTAATTGAAAGAAGAAAAGAAAAAACAAAAAATTAAGATTTCATAACGACCAAACAAAAATATCCTGAAGAAGTTAACCGAAGGTTAACGAAATATTGATATAATAAAATACAAATATAAAACAGACCTAAAGCTCAAAAAAATAGTTTAATTTAAAATACAAAAAAGGTCGAAAAATTAGATAAAAGAATATAATTATTATCGGGAAATAACAGGAAGATATTTTTTTAATTTGCAAAAACAGGAAACCACAAAAAATACCCTCAATAAGACTGTCCCCTTTAAATAAAGTTTGCATATATCGAACAAATATACACAGATTCAGAATATAATTATTATCGGGAAATAACAGGAAGATATTTTTTTAATTTGCAAAAACAGGAAACCACAAAAAATACCCTCAATAAGACTGTCCCCTTTAAATAAAGTTTGCATATATCGAACAAATATACACAGATTCTTATAAACGTTATAGCATCCGTAGCAATAATTCATACCTACAATTTGATACTATAATCATTATCGGCTAATAACAGGAAGATATTGTTTTTCATTTGCAAATATAGGGAACCACGAAAAATACCCACAATAAGAATGTCCCCTTTGAATAAAGTTTGCATATATCGAACAAATATACACAGATTTTTAAAAACGTTATAGCATCGGTAGAAAAAAATCATACCTACTATTTGAGACTATAACCATAATCAGAAAATAACGGGAAGGTATTATTTTTAAATTGTAAATACAGGGAATTATAAAAAATATCCACAATAAGACTGTCCCCTTTAAATAAAATTTGTATATATCGAACAAATATGCAAAGCTTTTTATAAACGTTATAGTATCGGTAGAAAAAATTCATACCTACAATTTGAGTTTATAATCCTTATCGGGAAATAACAGGAAGACAATGTTTTTTATTTGCAAATACAGGGAACCACAAAAAATACCCACAATAAGAGTGTCCCCTTTGAATAAAATTTGCATATATCGAACAAATATGCACAGCTTTTTATAAACGTTATAGCAACGGTAGACAAAAATCATACCTACAATTTGAGACTATAAGCATTATCGGCAATTGACTGGAAGATATTTTTTTTAATTTGCAAATACAGGGAACCACGAAAAATACCCACAATAAGACTGTCCCCTTTAAATAAAATTTGTATATATCGAACAAATATGCACAGATCTTTATAATTGTTTTAGCATCGGTAGAAAAAAATCATACCCACAATTTGAGACTATAATTATAATCGGGAAATAACGGGAAGATATTTTTTTTAATTTGCAAATACAGGGAACCACGAAAAATACCCTCAATAAGACTGTCCCCTTTGAATAAAATTTGCATATATCAATCAAATATGCACAGATTGTTATACAAGTTATAGCATCGGTACCAAAAATTCGTACCTACAAGACTACAATCATTATCGGGAAATAACAGGAAGACATTGATTTTCATTTGCAAATACAGGGAACTACGAAAAATACCCACAATAAGACTGTCCCCTTTGAATAAAATTTGCATATATTGAACAAATATGCACAGCTTTTCATAAACGTTATAGCATCGGTAGACAAAGATCATACCTACAATTTGAGAATACAATTATTATCGGGAAATAACAGGAAGATATTGTTTTTCATTTGTAAATACAGGGAACCACGAAAAATACCCACAATAAGACTGTACCCTTTGAATAAAATTTGTATATATCGAACAAATATGCACAGATATTTATAAGCGTTATAGCATCGGTAGAAAAAAACCATACCTACAATTTGAAACTATAATCATTATCGGAAAATAACGGAAAGATATTTTTTTTAATTTGCAAATACAGGGAACCACAAAAAATACCCACAATAAGACTGTCCCCTTTGAATAAAGTTTGCATATATCGAACAAATATACACAGATTTTTATAAACGTTATAGCATCGGTAGAAAAAAATCATACCTACTATTTGAGACTATAACCATAATCAGAAAATAACAGGAAGATATTGTTTTTCATTTGCAAATACAGGGAACCACGAAAAATACCCACAATAAGACTGTCATCTTTAAATAAAGAAAAATATCATACCTACAATTTGAGACTATAATTATTATCGGGAAATAATTTGCAAATGCAAATACAGGGAACTACGAAAATACCCTCAATAAGATTTAGATCATTATCAAGATTTTGATATTTCAATTTTGAATACAGATCTTAATTATAAACGTAAGTTTATGTTAGAAATGTTACACATTATAGATGTTCCGACAGATCTGAGAATGAATTTCAGAACAGATACGGCTAATGTTGCACATACTTATAGATATTTATTACATAAGAACAAGAATAGGGTTTAAAAAAGAAACATACAACAATATAATTATTTTGTTCATGTCCTTTTTATAAAAAATTTTGTAAAAAAAATATAAAATAATATAAAAAAAAAAAGTTTAATTAATTATTGTAGTTAGTTGTTTTTTGTATATAAAACTCTTGATACGTATCTTTGCAATTTATTGTGTTGAATGTATTAAAAATTATGAAAAAGTATTTTTATTAGTTAAAAACTTACTTTTTAGTATACATTTATATTATAAACTTTTTTCCATTCATATTTTGTAAATATTCATTAACATGATAAAACATTCTGACTTATACAAATGTTATTAACATTTTTCAAAATTTATAAGAATCTAAAGATACACAATGTTATGTAAAAGTATTGAAAATATTTATTATCATTTCTTAAAACCTGTGCATATTTGTTTGATATATACAAATTTTAAACAAAGGGTAAAGTCTTATTGTGGGTATTTTTCGTGGTTCCCTGTATTTGCAAATGAAAAACAATATCTTCCTGTTATTTCCCGATAATGATTATAATTTCAAATTGTAGGTATGAATTTTTTCTACCGATGCTATAACGTTTATAAAAAGCTGTGCATATTTGTTCGATATATGCAAATTTTATTCAAAGGGGACAGTCTTATTGTGGGTATTTTTCGTAGTTCCCTGTATTTGCAAATGAAAATCAATGTCTTCCTGTTATTTCCCGATAATGATTGTAGTCTTGTAGGTACGAATTTTTGGTACCGATGCTATAACGTTTATAAGAATCTGTGCATATTTGATCGATATATGCAAATTTTATTCAAAGGGACAGTTTTATTGAGGGTATTTTTCGTGCTTCCCTGTATTTGCAATTTAAAAATAATACCTTCCCGTTATTTTCTGATTATGGTTATAGTCTCAAATAGTAGGTATGATTTTTTTCTACCGATGCTATAACGTTTTTAAAAATCTGTGTATATTTGTTCGATATATGCAAACTTTATTCAAAGGGGACATTCTTATTGTGGGTATTTTTCGTGGTTCCCTATATTTGCAAATGAAAAACAATATCTTCCTGTTATTAGCCGATAATGATTATAGTATCAAATTGTAGGTATGAATTATTGCTACGGATGCTATAACGTTTATAAGAATCTGTGTATATTTGTTCGATATATGCAAACTTTATTTAAAGGGGACAGTCTTATTGAGGGTATTTTTCGTGGTTCCCTGTTTTTGCAAATTAAAAAAATATCTTCCCGTTATTTCCCGATAATAATTTTATTCTTTTATCTAATTTTTCGACCTTTTTTGTATTTTAAATTAAACTATTTTTTTGAGCTTTAGGTCTGTTTTATATTTGTATTTTATTATATCAATATTTCGTTAACCTTTGGTTAACTTCTTCAGGATATTTTTGTTTGGTCGTTATGAAATCTTAATTTTTTGTTTTTTCTTTTCTTCTTTCAATTACAAATTATTTTTACAATTTTAAAATTACAATATGTGTCATAAAAAATATTTTTAAAATTTTTGAAAAGTTTTGGTTATAACAAAAAATGGTATAAATCTATAATATTTCTTCTTGTTAATAATATTAAAAAAATATTAAAAAGAAGATTTTTAACATACAGAATTCGAAATGGTTTTAAGAAATGATAATAAATATTTTCAATACTTTTACATAACATTGTGTATCTTTAGATTCTTATAAATCTTGAAAAATGTTAAAAACATTTGTATAAGTCAGAATGTTTTATCATGTTAATGAATATTTACAAAATATAAATTGAAAAAAGCTTATAATATAAATGTATACTAAAAAGTAAGTTTTTAACTAATAAAAATACTTTTTCATAATTTTTAATACATTCAACACAATAAATTGCAAAGATACGTATCAAGAGTTTTATATACAAAAAACAACTAACTACAATAATTAATTATACTTTTCTTTTTTATATTATTTTATATTTTTTTTACAAAATTTTTTATAAAAAGAACATGAACAAAATAATTATATTGTTGTATGTTTCTTTCTTAAACCCTATTCTTGTTCTTATGTAATAAATATCTATAAGTATGTGCAACATTAGCCGTATCTGTTCTGAAATTCATTCTCATATCTGTCGGAACATCTATAATGTGTAACTCTAACTAAATATCTAAAAAAATATATATCTAAAAAAATATCTTCCCGTTATTTCCCGATAATGCTTTTAATTTCAAATTGAAGGTATGATTTTGTCTACCGATAGTATAACTTTTATAAAAATCTGTGCATATTTGTTCGATATATGGAAATTTTATTCAAAGGGTACAGTCTTATTGTGGGTATTTTTCGTGGTTCCCTGTATTTTCAAATAAAAAACAATATCTTCCTGTTATTTCCCGATAATGATTATAGTCTCAAATAGTTGGTATGAGTTTTCTATACCGACGCTATAACGCTTATAAATATCTGTGCTTATTTGTTCGATATATGCAAATTTTATTCAAAGGGGACAGTCTTATTGTGGGTATTTTTCGTGGTTCCCTGTATTTGCAAATGAAAAACAATATCTTCCTGTTATTTTCTGATTATTTTTATAGTCTCAAATAGTAGGTATGATTTTTTTCTACCGATGCTATAACGTTTATAACAATCTGTGCATATTTGATCGATATATGCAAACTTTATTCAAAGGGACAGTCTTATTGAGGGTATTTTTCGTGGTTCCCTGTATTTGCAAATTAAAAAAAATATCTTCCCGTTATTTTCTGATTATGGTTATATTCTCAAATAGTAGGTATGATTTTTTTCTACCGATGCTATAACGTTTCTAAAAATCTGTGTATATTTGTTCGATATATGCAAACTTTATTCAAAAGGGAACAGTCTCATTGTGGGTATTTTTCGTGGTTCCCTGTATTTGCAAATGAAAAACAATATCTTCCTGTTATTTTCCGATTATGATTATACATAGTTTCAAATTGTAGGTATGATTTTTGTCTACCGATGCTATAACGTTTATAACAATCTGTGCATATTTGTTCGATATATGCAAATTTTATTCAAAGGGTACAGTCTTATTGTGGGTATTTTTAGTGGTGCCCTGTATTTGCAAATGAAAAACAATATCTAACTGTTATTTCCCGATAATAATTATAGTCTCAAATTGTAGGTGTGATTTTTTTCTACCGATGCTATAACGTTTATAACAATCTGTGCATATTTGATCGATATATGCAAATTTTATTCAAAGGGACAGTCTTATTGAGTGTATTTTTCGTGGTTCCCTGTATTTGCAAATTAAAAATAATATCTTCCCGTTGTTTTCTGATTATGATTATAGTCTCAAATAGTAGGTATGACTTTTTTCTACCGATGCTATAACGTTTTTAAAAATCTGTGTATATTTGTTCGATATATGCAAACTTTATTCAAAGGGGACATTCTTATTGTGGGTATTTTTCGTGGTTCCCTATATTTGCAAATGAAAAACAATATCTTCCAGTTATTAGCCGATAATGATTATAGTATCAAATTGTAGGTATGAATTATTGCTAACGATGCTATAACGTTTATAAGAATCTGTGTATATTTGTTCGATATATGCAAACTTTATTTAAAGGGGACAGTCTTATTGAGGGTATTTTTCGTGGTTCCCTGTTTTTGCAAATTAAAAAAATATCTTCCCGTTATTTCCCGATAATAATTATATTCTTTTATCTAATTTTTCGACCTTTTTTGTATTTTAAATTAAACTATTTTTTTGAGCTTTAAGTCTGTTTTATATTTGTATTTTATTATATCAATATTTCGTTAACCTTCGGTTAACTTCTTCAGGATATTTTTGTTTGGTCGTTATGAAATCTTAATTTTTTGTTTTTTCTTTTCTTCTTTCAATTACAAATTATTTTTACAATTTTAAAATAACAATATGTGTCATAAAAAATATTTTTAAAATTTTTTAAAAGTTTTGGTTATAACAAAAAATGGTTAAATCTATAATATTTCTTCATGTTAATAATATTAAAAAAATATTAAAAAGAAGATTTTTAACATACAGAATTCGAAATGGTTTTAAGAAATGATAATAAATATTTTCAATAATTTTACATAACATTGTGTATCTTTAGATTCTTATAAATTTTGAAAAATGTTAATAACATTTGTATAAGTCAGAATGTTTTATCATGTTAATGAATATTTACAAAATATGAATTGAAAAAAGTTTATAATATAAATGTATACTAAAAAGTAAGTTTTTAACTAATAAAAATACTTTTTCATAATTTTTAATACATTCAACACAATAAATTGCAAAGATACGTATCAAGAGTTTTATATACAAAAAACAACTAACTACAATAATTAATTAAACTTTTTTTTTTTATATTATTTTATATTTTTTTTACAAAATTTTTTATAAAAAGAACATGAACAAAATAATTATATTGTTGTATGTTTCTTTCTTAAACCCTATTCTTGTTCTTATGTAATAAATATCTATAAGTATGTGCAACATTAGCCGTATCTGTTCTGAAATTCATTCTCAGATCTGTCGGAACATCTATAATGTGTAACATTTCTGACATAAACTTACGTTTATAATAATTTGAAATTTATTAGCTGGAGGTCAAGCATTGTCTATATATTTGATTGGTGCTTAGCCAAATCATCAGTAGACTTTAACCACATTTTGAACAGTCACAAACCTACGTTTATAATTAAGATCTGTATTCAAAATTGAAATATCAAAATCTGGATAATGATCTAAATCTTATTGAGGGTATTTTCGTAGTTCCCTGTATTTGCAAATTATTATTTCCCGATAATAATTATAGTCTCAAATTGTAGGTATGATATTTTTCTTTATTTAAAGGGGACAGTCTTATTGTGGGTATTTTTCGTGGTTCCCTGTATTTGCAAATGAAAAACAATATCTTCCTGTTATTTTCTGATTATGGTTATAGTCTCAAATAGTAGGTATGATTTTTTTCTACCGATGCTATACGTTTATAAAAATCTGTGTATATTTGTTCGATATATGCAAACTTTATTTAAAGGGGACAGTCTTATTGAGGGTATTTTTCGTGGTTCCCTGTTTTTGCAAATTAAAAAAATATCTTCCCGTTATTTCCCGATAATAATTATATTCTTTTATCTAATTTTTCGACCTTTTTTGTATTTTAAATTAAACTATTTTTTTGAGCTTTAGGTCTGTTTTATATTTGTATTTTATTATATCAATATTTCGTTAACCTTCGGTTAACTTCTTCAGGATATTTTTGTTTGGTCGTTATGAAATCTTAATTTTTTGTTTTTTCTTTTCTTCTTTCAATTACAAATTATTTTTACAATTTTAAAATAACAATATGTGTCATAAAAAATATTTTTAAAATTTTTGAAAAGTTTTGGTTATAACAAAAAATGGTTAAATCTATAATATTTCTTCATGTTAATAATATTAAAAAAATATTAAAAAGAAGATTTTTAACATACAGAATTCGAAATGGTTTTAAGAAATGATAATAAATATTTTCAATAATTTTACATAACATTGTGTATCTTTAGATTCTTATAAATTTTGAAAAATGTTAATAACATTTGTATAAGTCAGAATGTTTTATCATGTTAATGAATATTTACAAAATATGAATTGAAAAAAGTTTATAATATAAATGTATACTAAAAAGTAAGTTTTTAACTAATAAAAATACTTTTTCATAATTTTTAATACATTCAACACAATATCTTACTGTTATTTTCTGATTATGGTTATAGTCTCAAATAGTAGGTATGATTTTGTCTACCGATAGTATAACGTTTATAAAAATCTGTGCATATTTGTTCGATATATGCAAATTTTATTCAAAGGGTACAGTCTTATTGTGGGTATTTTTCGTGGTTCCCTGTATTTGCAAATGAAAAACAATATCTTCCTGTTATTTTCCGATAATGATTATAATAGTTACGATAACAACCCCTCATAAAATAATAATTTAAATATTCTTTAAGTACATATTTCCCTAGATATTTTAACGCCTTTGTAATTTGATATAAATAAGCGCTGCAACATTTTTTATAAGGAAGAGAAAGAATAAATTAAAATAAAATAAACATGTGAACATACATACAAACATACGTATGCACTTGAAGTTAAACGATTTCTTTTTCTTTTGAATAAATGTCGCAACGAACACCCAAATTGTTTAATGACCCAAACATACATACAAGTATGTATGCACTTGAAATGTAGAACAATTATTAAGAATCAATAATATTTAAAAGTAAGCATTTTTGTTTATTTAAGGTATTGGGAAATATTAAATGTAGAACAATAATTATTAAGAACCAATAATATTTTAGAAGTAAGCATTTCTTTTGTAAAATTGAATATTTAATACTAAGTATTTTGTAAGAAAGATTCATTCACATACTTTGAATCAAATAAAGAGGATCAAATAAAGAAAAACAAAAAGTGTTTTTTTATTTAAAACCAAAATCCTCATAACAAATCTGGCGACGAGGATGGGATAGGAGGAATAATTCTCCTAAAGTGTTTTAAGATTGGAGGAATAATTCTCCTAAAGTGTTTTAATATTGAAGGAATAATTCTTCAAAAGTGAACCAAACTATTCTATGGACTCAAAACCCAAGGGTGAATTTTATTTTTGAAAAAAAATCTGAGAAATAATTCTACAGACCCAAAAGTGAAACTTGTTTTTTTTACTAATGTAAAAAGTGTACAACACCTAAAGAAAAGACCATTTTTGAACTTTTGCAAAAAAAAAATATATCCTCCACAACAAAAATACAGTTAAAAAGAAGACTACTAAGAAAATCTACAGCAAAAATCAACAAAATCTACCTGGAACGGTTACTACTAATACAACTAAAAAGAAGACTACTAAGAAAATCTACAGCAAAAATCAACAAAATCTACCTGGAACGGTTACTACTAATACAACTAAAAAAAGAAGACTACTAAGGAAATCTACAAATATTTCGGGAACGATTATTACTAAATTATTAATGTGAGTAAATTAATGTAATAGCAATAAGTATTTAATTAAATTCAGACCTTGTAACAGTTTCCTTTGTACAAAAGAAGTAAAATACATTTTTGTTAAATTAATAATAAGATTTATTTTGCTTAAAATTAAAAATTTATTCAAATACGAGAATTTTTTTTCTATAGAGACAATTTTACGTTAATTAATTTTTTATCATGGCCCAACCAGTAGTACACTCTATAAGTCTAGACCCCATAAAATACTTGAAAACCCTCCCAGAATTCAATGGAGATAGAAGGGATCTATACAATTTCATTACACTAGTAGACAGAATATATCCTTTACTGACGCAATACGATGAAATGTCAGTTAGTTTTCTCAGACCTTATTAAAAGTAGACTTCAAGGTAAAGCAAGAGAAGTTATTGAAATAAGTTTTCACGTCCAATCGTGGACAGGTATAAAAGATGTTTTGGTGAATAATTTCGGCGAGAAATTAAGCATAGAAGAATTATACGACAAAATGAGATCAGTAGGATTTAGAACTAACACACTGGACTTTTACACCGAAATAAAGGACAGGTTAAGAAGACTTAACAACAAAGCTAGTCTTATAATGGGCGCAAATGCAGGCTCAGAAACAATAGTTAATAATAATATGAGGTCGGCTTTGAATATTTTTAAAGAAAAAATACCAGAGCCTATGAAAACAATATTGGCTTGTAGGAATCCACAAACTCTCGAAAGTGCTATGGAAATATTAATTCAATCAGGCTACGGCTACTACGGTGGTAAACCTGAAAAATCACAGGCTTACGTACATAATAAAAATGACAAAGGACTATATAATAAAAACACTAAAACCAGAAACTTTAACCAAAATTATAATCAGGACAACCGACAAGAACCATTTGCCAAATCACAATACAGACCGAATTTTAACCCTAACCAAAACCAACACAGACATAATCAACAAAGACCATTTACAAGTCCACAATACAGACCTAATTTTTATACCAATCAGAATCAATACCAAAATTCACAATACAGACCTAATTTTTATACCAATCAGAATCAATATCAAAATCCACAACACCGATCAAACTTCAACCACAATTACCAAAGAAATGAACAAGTAGCTCCAGAGCCAATGGACGTGAATATAGTCCAAAATCTTCAAGAAAATACACCTTTGGAAAATTTTCAGTCTTCAGCCTCGAAGGGAACTTACCATATATAGTTTTGAGAACTAAATTATGTTATTTAAAATTTATTATAGATACAGGAGCAACCCATTCTATTGTTAATCCCGGCATATGCCACCCACAATGGAATGTACCCTCCGAAGAAGTAACACTTAATTAAAATTAATGAAAAAGTCCGCATACTCCTTTTTGAAGAACTCGGCGATAGCAATTGTCGAATTGAATTTTTTGTCTGTAAATTCCACACCTATTATGACGGGTTAATTGGAAATAATATACTAAAACAATTAGGAGCAATAATCAATTTAAAGAATGATATTTTGGTTGTTGGAGAAAAAGAAATACCATTAATATATAAACATAACGAAGCAGAATATTATTTTGAAAAAGAAGGATCATATAAAGTCGAAATACCTGTTGACTGCAAAGAAGGATTAGTATTTAAGGATAAAACAGTATCAAACGATAAAAACATTGAAATTATGGAAGGCGTATACAACGCAGAAAATTTTAAGATTGCAGCATTCATTAATGTGAAAAGAAATAATAAAAAAAGGGTTATATTTAAAACTCAGAAAACAGAAAAAGTAACTACCGAAAACTTTCATATCCAAGACATAGAAAAGGAAAACACGGTTCCTCTCTTGAATCAAATTAGAACTGATCATTTGAATGATGAAGAAAAAACTAAACTTTTAGAAATAATTAAAAGATTCCAAAAAGTATTTTACATTGAGAATACAGACTTAACTTTTACAAACACAATTAAACATGAAATTAGAACAACTAACAACGTCCCAATCA
The DNA here is from genome assembly GCA_936439885.1 of Nowickia ferox. NCBI lineage: Eukaryota > Metazoa > Arthropoda > Insecta > Diptera > Tachinidae > Nowickia > Nowickia ferox. The sequence goes on along the minus strand of OW387027.1, from coordinate 47,499,548 downwards.
CGGCCGTTATCCTTATATTCATAAAAGTGAAGTCCAAAAACAAATCAAACAAATGTTAGATAATAACATAATTCGACCAAGCCATTCACCCTACTCTGCTCCAGTATGGATAGTGCCAAATAAAATGGACGCCAGTGGTGAGAAAAAATGGAGATTGGTGGTCGATTATCGTAAATTAAATGAAATTACGATAGACGATAAATATCCAATTCCAAATATAGAGGAGATATTGGACAAACTCGGAAGGTGCCAATATTTTACAACTTTGGATTTGGCCAAAGGATTTCATCAGATAGAAATAGATGAGAAGGACATACCAAAAACAGCATTTAGTGTCGAAGGCGGACATTACGAATTCCTTCGTATGCCGTTTGGCCTCAAAACAGCACCAGCCACGTTCCAAAGGCTGATGAACAACGTCTTAGGGGACTATATTAATAAAATCTGCTTGGTATATCTCGATGATATAATTATATTTTCTACATCACTCCAAGAACACTTGGAATCTTGTCCAGTTGGACAAAAGTGAATTCATGAAGCGAGAGACAAATTTTTTAGGACATATAGTGACCGAATCTGGTATAAAACCAAACCCAGATAAAATAAAGTGTGTACAGAATTTTCCTATACCAACTACACAGAAACAGATTAAACAATTTTTGGGATTATCAGGTTATTACCGAAAATTTATCAGAGATTATGCCAAAATCTCTAGGCCTATGACAAGATACCTCAGGAAGGATGCACAAGTAGATGTAAAGAATTCTGAATATAGAGAAAGTTTCGAAAATTTAAAGAAATTATTAACAAACTCTCCAGTCCTAGCATACCCAGATTTCAATAAAAAATTTATTTTGCAAACCGATGCGAGTAATTTCGCACTGGGAGCTGTACTCTCTCAGGATGGACACCCTATCTGCTATATTAGCCGAACACTAAATGGACACGAGCAAAATTATAGCACCATAGAGAAAGAGTTGTTGGCAATAGTGTGGGCCACACAACAACTAAGACCATATTTATTCGGTAGGCGATTCTTGATCGAATCTGATCATAGACCACTTGTTTGGCTCTTTTCTATAAAGGAGCCAAGTTCAAAGTTGGTCAGATGGAGATTGAAGTTGCAGGAATACGATTACGAAATAAAATACAAGAAAGGTGTTTTGAACGGTAACGCAGATGCATTGTCTCGAATAGAAACCAATGCACATGAAATAAATTTAATAGAAGAAAATAACGTTATAACGGAAACATCCACCCCACTAAATTTCTTCAAACGACAATTCATTATTAAACAAACAACATCGGGTTCACTAAAAATAAAAACTGACAAAATATTCAAAAATAAAAGAAAAAGCATTTCTGCAAAAAGTTTGGACGAGCAAACATTAATAACACTAATAAAGAATCATTTTGACCCAGAAAAAATTAATGCAGTGGTAATAGACCAAGAAATGATATATGAAAAGTTCAAGGAAGTTGTAAACAAATACTTTGGTGATAATAGGAAATTTAAAATTTATAGAAGCAAAACTATTTTACAGGATATTTGCAACGAGGTTGAATTGACCGAAAGAATAGAAAGAGAGCATAAGAAAAACTATTATAGAGGTATTAACGAGAATTTTGCAGGACTCAAATCCGAAATATACCATCCAAAACTAAAATTACGCATCACACAATTTATCAATAATTGTGATATTTGTAATAAAGAGAAATATGAACGACGACCGATAAAACAAGAATTTAAATTAACAGAAACTCCAGAAAAACCAGGTGAAGTAATACATGCAGACATATATTATAGCTTAGAGAAAAAGTTATTTATGACGTTTATCGATAAATTTTCAAAGTATGCACAGGCAATTAGAATACAAAATAGGTCTTGGATAGAATTTAAAATTGCATTAGCTCAATACCTATCATCCGTTGGAAACATTAAAAAGCTTATAGTCGATAATGAACTTGGGTTTAAAGCTTTGCCACTCCTAGAATATTTACGGGAACAAGAAATCGAAATCCATTACACGTCGAATAATAATCATACATCCAATGCAGACATAGAGAGATTTCACAATACTTTGAATGAGCATATTAGGATTCTTAAACATGACTCTCAAAGAGATGTAGAAACGGTAGAGGAAAAAATATATAGATGCGTCAAATATTACAACAATACAATCCATTCCACCACGAAAAAAAGACCCATAGACTTTAAAAATGGTGTAATAAAATGTGAAGAATACCCAGATATTAAGGAAAAAATAGTCAAAACAAAAGAGAGAACAATAAGAAAACTGAATGCAGAGCGAGAAAATGTAGACATCCAAACAGGACCAATTTATCTAAAGGATGAAAGAGGCGGAAAGAATCATTCAAGGTTTCGGAAAGTAATAGTATCACAAGTAGATGAAGATCATGTAGTAACTGATAAAGGTCACAAATATTATAAATCACATATCAAAAGAAAGAAAAAATTTCAAAATGAAAATACCCCAGAGACAATATGATTTCGTTCTTATTTACAGATGATTCCTATTATATTGTTATTGATAACGACGTTAGATGTCATATATATGCAAATATTGGAAGTACAAGACTTGTCAGATAACCATGGGTATGTGCCAATTAAACTCAAAGACGTACAGATGATCGACAATTACATAAAAATAATTCATATCATTAATACAACCAAATACGTAGAAACAACAAACATATTAGAAGACAACATACACAAACTAACAACAACTTATACGAACGTCAAACCACTATTAGGCAGTATTCGTAAAAGCGTGGACTTATGTAAAACAAAAATTCGATATCTAATACCTGCATTCAGACAGAAACGAGGATTGATAAACGCATTAGGAAAAGGACTGAAATACGTTGCTGGAACAATGGACAGCGATGACGAATCAAAAATACTTCAAAAGATTCAGACCTTAGAAAAGAACAACGAAGAGACTATGCATGCATTAGACGAACAAACTTACTTAAACACTCATTTTTCACAGATAATAACGAACATTACAAATCATATAAATAGCCAACAAAGAATCGTTCAAAGGTACGTAAACGAATTTAAAACGAAAATAGAAAATAAGATTCTGAGACTAGAAGACGAAACCACATTTTTAGAAAATATTTTCCAAATAAATAATGATTTAAACTTACTAATGGATCACGTTAATGAAATTGGACATGTTGTTTTTAATACAAAACTGGGAATAATTCCATCAGATATGCTAACAATAAAAGAATTTAACATTATAGGCAATATAGAATCCTACATCCATACTACAGTTTCATTGTCATATAAAGAAGAACTAATAATGCTAACTTTGAATGTTCCAAAATTCCTAAATCAAACTTTTACAAAAATTATATTTGAACCACTTCCTAATTACCAAAATAAAACTTTAACACTCAATGAAAATACAGTACTTATTTACAAAAATGAAACATACAAGTCAAATTCTTTAGAGTACAAAAATCTTGAAAGACTAAATGACAACTGTTTAACAAACATTGTGAAACATTTGGAACCTAAATGCACAATGAATATGTCTATAAATGCAGAAGAAAAAGAAATTTACGCAGGCCTACTTATTTTTAAAAATTATAAAGATAAAATTATTTCTAATTGCAAAAACTCATACAAATTCGAAAAATTAAAAACCTACTTAATAAAATTTGAAAATTGTGTAATAAAAACCAAATTAAGAACTTATGAAAACTATAAAATAAATATAAATGAAATGTTCATTTTAGAAAATTTTATGTTGAAAATTAACGAAAATAACATGACACTTCCCGATTTAAAAATGAAAGAAATACCTTTTAACGAAACACTAAAAATTGTAAACCATAAATTATTGAAAAACACTTTAGTTCTCACAAGTAGTCATATAAGCGTTTCTGTAATTTTAATCTTTATTATAATTATAATTTATCTAAAACTAAATAGAAAAACCTACATCATTAGTTCGTCGGAGCCTCACTCTAACGATGGGGGAGTTACGATAACAACCCCTCATAAAATAATAATTTAAATATTCTTTAAGTACATATTTCCCTAGATATTTTAACGCCTTTGTAATTTGATATAAATAAGCGCTGCAACATTTTTTATAAGGAAGAGAAAGAATAAATTAAAATAAAATAAACATGTGAACATACATACAAACATACGTATGCACTTGAAGTTAAACGATTTCTTTTTCTTTTGAATAAATGTCGCAACGAACACCCAAATTGTTTAATGACCCAAACATACATACAAGTATGTATGCACTTGAAATGTAGAACAATTATTAAGAATCAATAATATTTAAAAGTAAGCATTTTTGTTTATTTAAGGTATTGGGAAGTATTAAATGTAGAACAATAATTATTAAGAACCAATAATATTTTAGAAGTAAGCATTTCTTTTGTAAAATTGAATATTTAATACTAAGTATTTTGTAAGAAAGATTCATTCACATACTTTTAATCAAATAAAGAGGATCAAATAAAGAAAAACAAAAAGTGTTTTTTTATTTAAAACCAAAATCCTCATAACAAATCTTATAATCTCAAATTGTAGGTATGAATTTTTGCTACCGATGCTATAACGTTTATAACAATCTGTGCATATTTGATCGATATATGCACATTTTATTCAAAGGGACAGTCTTATTGAGGGTATTTTTCGTGGTTCCCTGTATTTGCAAATTAAAAAAAATTTCTTCCCGTTATTTTCAGATTATGGTTATATTCTCAAATAGTAGGTATGATTTTTTTCTACCGATGCTATAACGTTTCTAAAAATCTGTGTATATTTGTTCGATATATGCAAACTTTATTCAAAAGGGAACAGTCTTATTGTGGGTATTTTTCGTGGTTCCCTGTATTTGCAAATTAAAAAAAATATCTTCCCGTTATTTTCTGATTACGGTTATATTCTCAAATAGTAGGTATGATTTTTTTTCTACCGATGCTATAACGTTTCTAAAAATCTGTGCATATTTGTTTGATATATGCAAATTTTATTCAAAGGGACAGTCTTATTGTGGGTATTTTTCGTGGTTCCCTGTATTTGCAAATTAAAAACAATGTCTTTCTGTTATTTCCCGATAATGATTATGGTTTTAAATACTAGGTATGAATTTTTGCTACCGATGCTATAACGTTTATAACAATCTGTGCATATGTGTTCGATATATGCAAATTTTATTCAAAGGGGATAGTCTTTTGTGGGTATTTTTCGTGGTTCCCTGTTGTTGCAAATGAAAAACAATATCTTCCTGTAGGTATGATTTTTGTCTACCGATGCTATCACGTTTATAAAAAGCTGTGCATATTTGTTTGATATATGCAAATTTTATTCAAAGGGACAGTCTTATTGTGGGTATTTTTCGTGGTTCCCTGTATTTGCAAATTAAAAACAATGTCTTTCTGTTATTTCCCGATAATGATTATAGTTTTAAATACTAGGTATGAATTTTTGCTACCGATTCTATAACGTTTATAACAATCTGTGCATATTTGTTCGATATATGCAAATTTTATTCAAAGGGGAGAGTCTTTTGTTGGTATTTTTCGTGGTTCCCTGTTGTTGCAAATGAAAAACAATATCTTCCTGTAGGTATGACTTTTGTCTACCGATGCTATAACGTTTATAAAAAGCTGTGCATATTTGTTTGATATATGCAAATTTTATTCAAAGGGGACAGTCTTATTGTGGGTATTTTTAGTGGTTCCCTGTATTTGCAAATTAAAAACAATGTCTTTCTGTTATTTCCCGATAATGATTATAGTTTTAAATACTAGGTATGATTTTTGTCTACCGATGCTATAACGTTTATAACAATCTGTGCATATTTGTTCGATATATGCAAATTTTATTCAAAGGGTACAGTCTTATTGTAAATATTTTTAGTGGTGCCCTGTATTTGCAAATGAAAAACAATATCTAACTGTTATTTCCCGATAATAATTATAGTCTCAAATTGTAGGTGTGACTTTTTTCTACCGGTGCTATAAGGTTTATAAAAATCTGTGTATATTTGGTCGATATATGCAAACTTTATTCAAAGGAGACAGTATTATTGTGGGTATTTTTCGTGGTTCCCTGTATTTGCAAATTAAAAAAATATCTTCCCGTTATTTTCCGATAATAATTATAGTCTTAAATTGTAGGTATGGTTTTTTTCTACCGATGCTATAACGCTTATAAAGATCTGTGCATATTTGTTCGATATATACAAATTTTATTTAAAGGGTCTTATTGTAGGTATTTTTCGTGGTTCCCTGTATTTGCAAATTAAAAAAAAATCTTCCAGTCAATTGCCGATAATGATTTTAGTCTCAAATTGTAGGTATGATTTTTGTCTACCGTTGCTATAACGTTTATAAAAAGCTGTGCATATTTGTTTGATATATGCAAATTTTATTCAAAGGGGACAGTCTTATTGAGGGTATTTTTCGTGGTTCCCTGTATTTGCAAATTAAAAACAATGTCTTTCTGTTATTTCCCGATAATGATTATAGTTTTAAATACTAGGTATGAATTTTTGCTACCGATGCTATAACGTTTATAACAATCTGTGCATATGTGTTCGATATATGCAAATTTTATTCAAAGGGGAGAGTCTTTTGTGGGTATTTTTCGTGGTTCCCTCTTTTTGCAAATTAAAAAAAATATCTTCCCGTTATTTCCCGATAATGCTTATAATTTCAAATTGAAGGTATGATTTTGTCTACCGATAGTATAACGTTTATAAAAAGCTGTGCATATTTGTTCGATATATGCAAATTTTATTCAAAGGGTACAGTCTTATTGTGGGTATTTTTCGTGGTTCCCTGTATTTGCAAATGAAAAACAATATCTTCCTGTTATTTTCCGATAATGATTATTATCTCAAATTGTAGGTATGAATTTTTGCTACCGATGCTATAACGTTTATAACAATCTGTGCATATTTGATGGATATATGCAAATTTTATTCAAAGGGACAGTCTTATTGAGGGTATTTTTCGTGCTTCCCTGTATTTGCAAATTAAAAAAAATTTCTTTTCGTTATTTCCCGATAATGATTATAATTTCAAATTGAAGGTATAATTTTGTCTACCGATTTTTTAACGTTTGTAAAAATCTGTGCATATTTGTTCGATATATGCAAATTTTATTCAAAGGGGAGAGTCTTTTGTGGGTATTTTTCGTGGTTCCCTGTTGTTGCAAATGAAAAACAATATCTTCCTGTAGGTATGATTTTTTTCTACCGATGCTATAACGCTTATAAATATCTGTGCATATTTGTTTGATATATACAAATTTTAAACAAAGGGTAAAGTCTTATTGTGGGTATTTTTCGTGGTTCCTTGTATTTGCAAATGAAAAACAATATCTTCCTGTTATTTCCCGATAATGATTATAATTTCAAATTGTAGGTATGAATATTTTCTACCGATGCTATAACGTTTATAAAAAGCTGTGCATATTTGTTCGATATATGCAAATTTTATTCAAAGGGGACAGTCTTATTGTGGGTATTTTTCGTAGTTCCCTGTATTTGCAAATGAAAATCAATGTATTCCTGTTATTTCCCGATAATGATTGTAGTCTTGTAGGTACGAATTTTTGGTACCGATGCTATAACGTTTATGAAAATCTGTGTATATTTGTTCGATATATGCAAACTTTATTCAAAGGGGACAGTCTTATTGTGGGTATTTTTCGTGGTTCCCTGTATTTGCAAATAAAAAACATTGTCTTCCTGTTATTTTCCGATAATGATTATAGTCTAAAATTGTAGGTATGAATTTTTTCTACCGATGCTATAACGTTTATAACAATCTGTGCATATTTGATCGATATATGCAAACTTTATTCAAAGGGCACAGTCTTATTGAGGGTATTTTTCGTGGTTCCCTCTTTTTGCAAATTAAAAAAAATATCTTCCCGTTATTTCCCGATAATGCTTATAATTTCAAATTGAAGGTATGATTTTGTCTACCGATAGTATAACGTTTATAAAAAGCTGTGCATATTTGTTCGATATATGCAAATTTTTTTCAAAGGGTACAGTCTTATTGTGGGTATTTTTCGTGGTTCCCTGTATTTGCAAATGAAAAACAATATCTTCCTGTTATTTTCCGATAATGATTATTATCTCAAATTGTAGGTATGAATTTTTGCTACCGATGCTATAACGTTTATAACAATCTGTGCATATTTGATCGATATATGCAAATTTTATTCAAAGGGACAGTCTTATTGAGGGTATTTTTCGTGCTTCTCTGTATTTGCAAATTAAAAAAAATTTCTTTTCGTTATTTCCCGATAATGATTATAATTTCAAATTGAAGGTATAATTTTGTCTACCGATTTTTTAACGTTTGTAAAAATCTGTGCATATTTGTTCGATATATGCAAATTTTATTCAAAGGGGACAGTCTTATTGTGGGTATTTTTCGTGGTTTCCTGTATTTGCAAATGAAAAAAAATATCTTCCTGTTATTTTCCGATAATGATTATAGTCTCAAATTGTAGGTATGAATTTTTTCTACCGATGCTATAACGTTTATAACAATCTGTGCATATTTGATCGATATATGCAAACTTTATTCAAAGGGCACAGTCTTATTGAGGGTATTTTTCGTGGTTCCCTCTTTTTGCAAATTAAAAAAAATATCTTCCCGTTATTTCCCGATAATGCTTATAATTTCAAATTGAAGGTATGATTTTGTCTACCGATAGTATAACGTTTATAAAAAGCTGTGCATATTTGTTCGATATATGCAAATTTTATTCAAAGGGTACAGTCTTATTGTGGGTATTTTTCGTGGTTCCCTGTATTTGTAAATGAAAAACAATATCTTCCTGTTATTTTCCGATAATGATTATTATCTCAAATTGTAGGTATGAATTTTTGCTACCGATGCTATAACGTTTATAACAATCTGTGCATATTTGATCGATATATGCAAACTTTATTCAAAGGGCACAGTCTTATTGAGGGTATTTTTCGTGGTTCCCTCTTTTTGCAAATTAAAAAAAATATCTTCCCGTTATTTCCCGATAATGCATATAATTTCAAATTGAAGGTATGATTTTGTCTACCGATAGTATAACGTTTATAAAAAGCTGTGCATATTTGTTCGATACATGCAAATTTTTTTCAAAGGGTACAGTCTTATTGTGGGTATTTTTCGTGGTTCCCTGTATTTGCAAAAGAAAAACAATATCTTCCTGTTATTTTCCGATAATGATTATTATCTCAAATTGTAGGTATGAATTTTTGCTACCGATGCTATAACGTTTATAACAATCTGTGCATATTTGATCGATATATGCAAATTTTATTCAAAGGGACAGTCTTATTGAGGGTATTTTTCGTGCTTCCCTGTATTTGCAAATTAAAAAAAATTTCTTTTCGTTATTTCCCGATAATGATTATAATTTCAAATTGAAGGTATAATTTTGTCTACCGATTTTTTAACGTTTGTAAAAATCTGTGCATATTTGTTCGATATATGCAAATTTTATTCAAAGGGGACAGTCTTATTGTGGGTATTTTTCGTGGTTCCCTGTATTTGCAAATGAAAAACAATATCTTCCTGTTATTTTCCGATAATGATTATAGTCTCAAATTGTAGGTATGAATTTTGTCTACCGATTTTTTAACGTTTGTAAAAATCTGTGCATATTTGTTCGATATATGCAAATTTTATTCAAAGGGGAGAGTCTTTTGTGGGTATTTTTCGAGGTTCCCTGTTGTTGCAAATGAAAAACAATATCTTCCTGTAGGTATGATTTTTTTCTACCGATGCTATAACGCTTATAAATATCTGTGCATATTTGTTTGATATATACAAATTTTAAACAAAGGGTAAAGTCTTATTGTGGGTATTTTTCGTGGTTTCCTGTATTTGCAAATGAAAAACAATATCTTCCTGTTATTTCCCGATAATGATTATAATTTCAAATTCTAGGTATGAATATTTTCTACCGATGCTATAACGTTTATAAAAAGCTGTGCATATTTGTTCGATATATGCAAATTTTATTCAAAGGGGACAGTCTTATTGTGGGTATTTTTCGTAGTTCCCTGTATTTGCAAATGAAAATCAATGTCTTCCTGTTATTTCCCGATAATGATTGTAGTCTTGTAGGTACGAATTTTTGGTACCGATGCTATAACGTTTATAAAAATCTGTGTATATTTGTTCGATATATGCAAACTTTATTCAAAGGGGACAGTCTTATTGTGGGTATTTTTCGTGGTTCCCTGTATTTGCAAATAAAAAACATTGTCTTCCTGTTATTTTCCGATAATAATTATAGTCTCAAATTGTAGGTATGAATTTTTTCTACCGATGCTATAACGTTTATAACAATCTGTGCATATTTGATCGATATATGCAAACTTTATTCAAAGGGCACAGTCTTATTGAGGGTATTTTTCGTGGTTCCCTCTTTTTGCAAACTAAAAAAAATATCTTCCCGTTATTTCCCGATAATGCTTATAATTTCAAATTGAAGGTATGATTTTGTCTACCGATAGTATAACGTTTATAAAAAGCTGTGCATATTTGTTCGATATATGCAAATTTTTTTCAAAGGGTACTTATTGAGGGTATTTTTCGTGCTTCCCCGTATTTGCAAATTAAAAAAAATTTCTTTTCGTTATTTCCCGATAATGATTATAATTTCAAATTGAAGGTATAATTTTGTCTACCGATTTTTTAACGTTTGTAAAAATCTGTGCATATTTGTTCGATATATGCAAATTTTATTCAAAGGGGACAGTATTATTGTGGGTATTTTTCGTGGTTCCCTGTATTTGCAAATGAAAAACAATATCTTCCTGTTATTTTCCGATAATGATTATAGTTTCAAATTGTAGGTATGAATTTTTTCTACCGATGCTATAACGTTTATAACAATCTGTGCATATTTGATCGATATATGCAAACTTTATTCAAAGGGCACAGTCTTATTGAGGGTATTTTTCGTGGTTCCCTCTTTTTGCAAATTAAAAAAAATATCTTCCCGTTATTTCCCGATAATGCTTATAATTTCAAATTGAAGGTATGATTTTGTCTACCGATAGTATAACGTTTATAAAAAGCTGTGCATATTTGTTCGATATATGCAAATTTTATTCAAAGGGTACAGTCTTATTGTGGGTATTTTTCGTGGTTCCCTGTATTTGCAAATGAAAAACAATATCTTCCTGTTATTTTCCGATAATGATTATTATCTCAAATTGTAGGTATGAATTTTTGCTACCGATGCTATAACGTTTATAACAATCTGTGCATATTTGATCGATATATGCAAATTTTATTCAAAGGGACAGTCTTATTGAGGGTATTTTTCGTGCTTCCCTGTATTTGCAAATTAAAAAAAATTTCTTTTCGTTATTTCCCGATAATGATTATAATTTCAAATTGAAGGTATAATTTTGTTTACCGATTTTTTAACGTTTGTAAAAATCTGTGCATATTTGTTCGATATATGCAAATTTTATTCAAAGGGGAGAGTCTTTTGTGGGTATTTTTCGTGGTTCCCTGTTGTTGCAAATGAAAAACAATATCTTCCTGTAGGTATGATTTTTTTCTACCGATGCTTATAAATATCTGTGCATATTTGTTTGATATATACAAATTTTAAACAAAGGGTATTTTTCGTGGTTCCCTGTATTTGCAAATGAAAAACAATATCTTCCTGTTATTTCCCGATAATGATTATAATTTCAAATTGTAGGTATGAATATTTTCTACCGATGCTATAACGTTTATAAAAAGCTGTGCATATTTGTTCGATATATGCAAATTTTATTCAAAGGGGACAGTCTTATTGTGGGTATTTTTCGTAGTTCCCTGTATTTGCAAAGGAAAATCAATGTCTTCCTGTTATTTCCCGATAATGATTGTAGTCTTGTAGGTACGTATTTTTGGTACCGATGCTATAACGTTTATAAAAATCTGTGTATATTTGTTCGATATATGCAAACTTTATTCAAAGGGGACAGTCTTATTGTGGGTATTTTTCGTGGTTCCCTGTATTTGCAAATAAAAAACATTGTCTTCCTGTTATTTTCCGATAATGATTATAGTCTCAAATTGTAGGTATGAATTTTTTCTACCGATGCTATAACGTTTATAACAATCTGTGCATATTTGATCGATATATGCAAACTTTATTCAAAGGGCACAGTCTTATTGAGGGTATTTTTCGTGGTTCCCTGTATTTGCAAATGAAAAACAATATCGTAGGTATTTTTCGCAAATTAAGAAAAAAATCTTCTAGTCAATTGCCGATAATGATTTTAGTCTCAAATTGTAGGTATGATTTTTGTCTACCGATGCTATAACGTTTATAAAAAGCTGTGCATATTTGTTTGATATATGCAAATTTTATTCAAAGGGGACAGTCTTATTGTGGGTATTTTTCGTGGTTCCCTGTATTTGCAAATGAAAAACAATGTCTTTCTGTTATTTCCCGATAATGATTATAGTTTTAAATACTAGGTATGAATTTTTGCTACCGATGCTATAACGTTTATAACAACCTGTGCATATTTGTTCGATATATGCAAATTTTATTCAAAGGGGAGAGTCTTTTGTGGGTATTTTTCGTGGTTCCCTGTTGTTGCAAATGAAAAACAATATCCTCCTGTTATTTTCCGATTATGATTATACATAGTTTCAAATTGTAGGTATGATTTTTGTCTACCGATGCTATAACGTTTATAACAATCTGTGCATATTTGTTCGATATATGCATATTTTATTCAAAGGGTACAGTCTTATTGTGGGTATTTTTAGTGGTGCCCTGTATTTGCAAATGAAAAACAATATCTAACTGTTATTTCCCGATAATAATTATAGTCTCAAATTGTATTTGTGATTTTTTTCTACCGATGCTATAACGTTTATAACAATCTGTGCATATTTGATCGATATATGCAAATTTTATTCAAAGGGACAGTCTTATTGAATGTATTTTTCGTGGTTCCCTGTATTTGCAAATTAAAAATAATATCTTCCCGTTATTTTCTGATTATGATTATAGTCTCAAATAGTAGGTATGATTTTTTTCTACCGATGCTATAACGTTAATAAAAAGCTGTGCATATTTGTTTGATATATGCAAATTTTATTCAAAGGGTACAGTCTTATTGTAGGTATTTTTCGTGGTTCCCTGTATTTGCAAATTAAAAAAAAAATCTTCCAGTCAATTGCCGATAATGATTTTAGTCTCTAATTGTAGGTATGATTTTTGTATACCGATGCTATAACGTTTATAAAAAGCTGTGCATATTTGTTTGATATATGCAAATTTTATTCAAATGGGACAGTCTTATTGTGGGTATTTTTCGTGGTTCCCTGTATTTGCAAATGAAAAACAATGTCTTCCTGTTATTTCCCGATAAAAATTATAGTCTCAAATTGCAGGTATGATTTTTTTGTACCGATGCTATAACGCTTATAAATATCTGTGCATATTTCTTTGATATATACAAATTTTATTTAAAGGGGACAGTCTTATTGTGGGTATTTTTCGTGGTTCCATGTATTTGCAAATTAAAAAAAAATATCTTCCCGTTATTTCCCGATAATAATTATAGTCTCAAATTTTAGGTATAATTTTTTTCTACCGATGCTATAACGCTTATAAATATCTGTGCATATTTGTTCGATATATGCTAATTTTATTCAAATGGTACAGTCTTATTGTGGGTATTTTTCGTGGTGCCCTATTGTTGCAAATGAAAAACAATGTTTTCCTGTTATTTGCCGATAATGATTATAGTCTCCAATTGTAGGTATGATTTTGTTCTACCGATGCTTATAAATATCTGTGCATATTTGTTCGATATATGCAAATTTTATTCAAAGGGGACAGTGTTTTGTGGGTATTTGTCGTGGTTCCCTGTTGTTGCAAATGAAAAACAATATCTTCCTGTTATTTTCCGATTATGATTATACATAGTTTCAAATTGTAGGTATGGTTTTTTTCTACCGATGCTATAACGTTTATAAAAAGCTGTGCATATTTGTTTGATATATGCAAATTTTATTCAAAGGGGACAGTCTTATTGTGGGTATTTTTCGTGGTTCCCTGTATTTGCAAATGAAAAACAATGTCTTCCTGTTATTTCCCGATAATGATTATAGTTTTAAATAGTAGGTATGAATTTTTGCTACCGGTGCTATAACGTTTATAACAATCTGTGCATATTTGATCGATATATGCAAATTTTATTCAAAGGGACAGTCTTATTGAGTGTATTTTTCGTGGTTCCCTGTATTTGCAAATGAAAAACAATGTCTTCCTGTTATTTTCCGATAATGATTATAGTTTTAAATAGTAGGTATGAATTTTTGCTACCGATGCTATAACGTTTATAACAACCTGTGCATATTTGTTCGATATATGCAAATTTTATTCAAAGGGGACAGTCTTTAGTGGGTATTTGTCGTGGTTCCCTGTTGTTGCAAATGAAAAACAATATCTTCCTGTTATTTTCCGATTATGATTATACATAGTTTCAAATTGTAGTTATGATTTTTGTCTACCGATGCTATAACGTTTATAAAAATCAGTGCATATTTGTTCGATATATGCAAACTTTATTCAAAGGTGACAGTCTTATTGAGGGTATTTTCCGTGGTTCCTTGTATTTGCAAATTAAAAAAAAATATCTTCCCGTTATTTTCCGATAAAAATTATAGTCTCAAATTGTAGGTGTGATTTTTTTCTACCGATGCTATAACGTTTATAACAATCTGTGCATATTTGTTTGATATATGCAAATTTTATTCAAAGGGGACAGTCTTTTGTGGGTATTTGTCGTGGTTCCCGGTTGTTGCAAATGAAAAACAATATCTTCCTGTTATTTTCCTATTATGATTATACATAGTTTCAAATTGTAGGTATGGTTTTTTTCTACCGATGCTATAACGCTTATAAAGATCTGTGCATAGTTGTTCGATATATACAAATTTTATTTAAAGGATACAGTCTTATTGTAGGTATTTTTCGTGGTTCCCTGTATTTGCAAATTAAAAAAAAATCTTCTAGTCAATTGCCGATAATGATTTTAATCTCAAATTGTAGGTATGATTTATGTCTACCGATGCTATAACGTTTATAAAATGCTGTGCATATTTGTTTGATATATGCAAATTTTATTCAAAGGGGACAGTCTTATTGTGGGTATTTTTCGTGGTTCCCTGTATTTGCAAATGAAAAACAATGTCTTTCTGTTATTTCCCGATAATGATTATAGTTTTAAATACTAGGTATGAATTTTTGCTACCGATGCTATAACGTTTATAACAACCTGTGCATATTTGTTCGATATATGCAAATTTTATTCAAAGGGGAGAGTCTTTTGTGGGTATTTTTCGTGGTTCCCTGTTGTTGCAAATGAAAAACAATATCCTCCTGTTATTTTCCGATTATGATTATACATAGTTTCAAATTGTAGGTATGATTTTTGTCTACCGATGCTATAACGTTTATAACAATCTGTGCATATTTGTTCGATATATGCAAATTTTATTCAAAGGGTACAGTCTTATTGTGGGTATTTTTAGTGGTGCCCTGTATTTGCAAATGAAAAACAATATCTAACTGTTATTTCCCGATAAAAATTATAGTCTCAAATTGTAGGTATGATTTTTGTCTACCGATGCTATAACGTTTATAACAATCTGTGCATATTTGTTCGATATATGCAAATTTTATTCAAAGGGTACAGTCTTATTGTGGGTATTTTTAGTGGTGCCCTGTATTTGCAAATGAAAAACAATATCTAACTGTTATTTCCCGATAAAAATTATAGTCTCAAATTGTAGGTGTGATTTTTTTCTACCGATGCTATAAGGTTTATACAAATCTGTGCATATTTGTTCGATATATGCAAATTTTATTCAAAGGGGAGAGTCTTTTGTGGGTATTTTTCGTGGTTCCCTGTTGTTGCAAATGAAAAACAATATCCTCCTGTTATTTTCCGATTATGATTATACATAGTTTCAAATTGTAGGTATGATTTTTGTCTACCGATGCTATAACGTTTATAACAATCTGTGCATATTTGTTCGATATATGCAAATTTTATTCAAAGGGTACAGTCTTATTGTGGGTATTTTTAGTGGTGCCCTGTATTTGCAAATTAAAAAAAATATCTTCCCGTTATTTTCCGATAATAATTATAGTCTTAAATTGTAGGTATGGTTTTTTTCTACCGATGCTATAACGCTTATAAAGATCTGTGCATATTTGTTCGATATATACAAATTTTATTTAAAGGGTCTTATTGTAGGTATTTTTCGTGGTTCCCTGTATTTGCAAATTAAAAACAATGTCTTCCTGTTATTTCCCGATAATGATTATAGTTTTAAGTAGTAGGTATGAATTTTTGCTACCGATGCTATAACGTTTATAACAGTCTGTGCATATTTGATCGATATATGCAAATTTTATTCAAAGGGACAGTCTTATTGAGTGTATTTTTCGTGGTTCCCTGTATTTGCAAATTAAAAATAATATCTTCCCGTTATTTTCTGATTATGATTATAGTCTCAAATAGTAGGTATGATTTTTTTCTACCGATGCTATAACGTTTATAAAAAGCTGTGCATATTTGTTTGATATATGCAAATTTTATTCAAAGGGGACAGTCTTATTGTGGGTATTTTTCGTGGTTCCCTGTATTTGCAAATGAAAAACAATGTCTTCCTGTTATTTCCCGATAATGATTATAGTTTTAAATAGTAGGTATGAATTTTTGCTACCGGTGCTATAACGTTTATAACAATCTGTGCATATTTGATCGATATATGCAAAGTTTATTCAAAGGGACAGTCTTATTGAGTGTATTTTTCGTGGTTCCCTGTATTTGCAAATGAAAAACAATGTCTTCCTGTTATTTTCCGATAATGATTATAGTTTTAAATAGTAGGTATGAATTTTTGCTACCGATGCTATAACGTTTATAAAAAGCTGTGCATATTTGTTCGATATATGCAAATTTTATTCAAAGGGTACAGTCTTTTGTGGGTATTTGTCGTGGTTCCCTGTTGTTGCAAATGAAAAACAATATCTTCCTGTTATTTTCCGATTATGATTATACATAGTTTCAAATTGTAGGTATGATTTTTGTCTACCGATGCTATAACGTTTATAAAAATCAGTGCATATTTGTTCGATATATGCAAACTTTATTCAAAGGTGACAGTCTTATTGTGGGTATTTTCCGTGGTTCCTTGTATTTGCAAATTAAAAAAAAATATCTTCCCGTTATTTTCCGATAAAAATTATAGTCTCAAATTGTAGGTGTGATTTTTTTCTACCGATGCTATAACGTTTATAACAATCTGTGCATGTTTGTTCGATATATGCAAATTTTATTCAAAGGGGACAGTCTTTTGTGGGTATTTGTCGTGGTTCCCGGTTGTTGCAAATGAAAAACAATATCTTCCTGTTATTTTCCTATTATGATTATACATAGTTTCAAATTGTAGGTATGGTTTTTTTCTACCGATGCTATAACGCTTATAAAGATCTGTGCATAGTTGTTCGATATATACAAATTTTATTTAAAGGATACAGTCTTATTGTAGGTATTTTTCGTGGTTCCCTGTATTTGCAAATTAAAAAAAAATCTTCTAGTCAATTGCCGATAATGATTTTAGTCTCAAATTGTAGGTATGATTTTTGTCTACCGATGCTATAACGTTTATAAAATGCTGTGCATATTTGTTTGATATATGCAAATTTTATTCAAAGGGGACAGTCTTATTGTGGGTATTTTTCGTGGTTCCCTGTATTTGCAAATGAAAAACAATGTCTTTCTGTTATTTCCCGATAATGATTATAGTTTTAAATGCTAGGTATGAATTTTTGCTACCGATGCTATAACGTTTATAACAACCTGTGCATATTTGTTCGATATATGCAAATTTTATTCAAAGGGGAGAGTCTTTTGTAGGTATTTTTCGTGGTTCCCTGTTGTTGCAAATGAAAAACAATATCCTCCTGTTATTTTCCGATTATGATTATACATAGTTTCAAATTGTAGGTATGATTTTTGTCTACCGATGCTATAACGTTTATAACAATCTGTGCATATTTGTTCGATATATGCAAATTTTATTCAAAGGGTACAGTCTTATTGTGGGTATTTTTAGTGGTGCCCTGTATTTGCAAATGAAAAACAATATCTAACTGTTATTTCCCGATAAAAATTATAGTCTCAAATTGTAGGTGTGATTTTTTTCTACCGATGCTATAAGGTTTATACAAATCTGTGCATATTTGTTCGATATATGCAAATTTTATTCAAAGGGGAGAGTCTTTTGTGGGTATTTTTCGTGGTTCCCTGTTGTTGCAAATGAAAAACAATATCCTCCTGTTATTTTCCGATTATGATTATACATAGTTTCAAATTGTAGGTATGATTTTTGTCTACCGATGCTATAACGTTTATAACAATCTGTGCATATTTGTTCGATATATGCAAATTTTATTCAAAGGGTACAGTCTTATTGTGGGTATTTTTAGTGGTGCCCTGTATTTGCAAATTAAAAAAAATATCTTCCCGTTATTTTCCGATAATAATTATAGTCTTAAATTGTAGGTATGGTTTTTTTCTACCGATGCTATAACGCTTATAAAGATCTGTGCATATTTGTTCGATATATACAAATTTTATTTAAAGGGTCTTATTGTAGGTATTTTTCGTGGTTCCCTGTATTTGCAAATTAAAAACAATGTCTTCCTGTTATTTCCCGATAATGATTATAGTTTTAAATAGTAGGTATGAATTTTTGCTACCGGTGCTATAACGTTTATAACAATCTGTGCATATTTGATCGATATATGCAAATTTTATTCAAAGGGACAGTCTTATTGAGTGTATTTTTCGTGGTTCCCTGTATTTGCAAATGAAAAACAATGTCTTCCTGTTATTTTCCGATAATGATTATAGTTTTAAATAGTAGGTATGAATTTTTGCTACCGATGCTATAACGTTTATAACAACCTGTGCATATTTGTTCGATATATGCAAATTTTATTCAAAGGGGACAGTCTTTTGTGGGTATTTGTCGTGGTTCCCTGTTGTTGCAAATGAAAAACAATATCTTCCTGTTATTTTCCGATTATGATTATACATAGTTTCAAATTGTAGTTATGATTTTTGTCTACCGATGCTATAACGTTTATAAAAATCAGTGCATATTTGTTCGATATATGCAAACTTTATTCAAAGGTGACAGTCTTATTGAGGGTATTTTCCGTGGTTCCTTGTATTTGCAAATTAAAAAAAAATATCTTCCCGTTATTTTCCGATAAAAATTATAGTCTCAAATTGTAGGTGTGATTTTTTTCTACCGATGCTATAACGTTTATAACAATCTGTGCATATTTGTTTGATATATGCAAATTTTATTCAAAGGGGACAGTCTTTTGTGGGTATTTGTCGTGGTTCCCGGTTGTTGCAAATGAAAAACAATATCTTCCTGTTATTTTCCTATTATGATTATACATAGTTTCAAATTGTAGGTATGGTTTTTTTCTACCGATGCTATAACGCTTATAAAGATCTGTGCATAGTTGTTCGATATATACAAATTTTATTTAAAGGATACAGTCTTATTGTAGGTATTTTTCGTGGTTCCCTGTATTTGCAAATTAAAAAAAAATCTTCTAGTCAATTGCCGATAATGATTTTAGTCTCAAATTGTAGGTATGATTTATGTCTACCGATGCTATAACGTTTATAAAATGCTGTGCATATTTGTTTGATATATGCAAATTTTATTCAAAGGGGACAGTCTTATTGTGGGTATTTTTCGTGGTTCCCTGTATTTGCAAATGAAAAACAATGTCTTTCTGTTATTTCCCGATAATGATTATAGTTTTAAATACTAGGTATGAATTTTTGCTAATGATGCTATAACGTTTATAACAACCTGTGCATATTTGTTCGATATATGCAAATTTTATTCAAAGGGGAGAGTCTTTTGTGGGTATTTTTCGTGGTTCCCTGTTGTTGCAAATGAAAAACAATATCCTCCTGTTATTTTCCGATTATGATTATACATAGTTTCAAATTGTAGGTATGATTTTTGTCTACCGATGCTATAACGTTTATAACAATCTGTGCATATTTGTTCGATATATGCAAATTTTATTCAAAGGGTACAGTCTTATTGTGGGTATTTTTAGTGGTGCCCTGTATTTGCAAATGAAAAACAATATCTAACTGTTATTTCCCGATAAAAATTATAGTCTCAAATTGTAGGTGTGATTTTTTTCTACCGATGCTATAAGGTTTATACAAATCTGTGCATATTTGTTCGATATATGCAAATTTTATTCAAAGGGGAGAGTCTTTTGTGGGTATTTTTCGTGGTTCCCTGTTGTTGCAAATGAAAAACAATATCCTCCTGTTATTTTCCGATTATGATTATACATAGTTTCAAATTGTAGGTATGATTTTTGTCTACCGATGCTATAACGTTTATAACAATCTGTGCATATTTGTTCGATATATGCAAATTTTATTCAAAGGGTACAGTCTTATTGTGGGTATTTTTAGTGGTGCCCTGTATTTGCAAATTAAAAAAAATATCTTCCCGTTATTTTCCGATAATAATTATAGTCTTAAATTGTAGGTATGGTTTTTTTCTACCGATGCTATAACGCTTATAAAGATCTGTGCATATTTGTTCGATATATACAAATTTTATTTAAAGGGTCTTATTGTAGGTATTTTTCGTGGTTCCCTGTATTTGCAAATTAAAAACAATGTCTTCCTGTTATTTCCCGATAATGATTATAGTTTTAAATAGTAGGTATGAATTTTTGCTACCGATGCTATAACGTTTATAACAGTCTGTGCATATTTGATCGATATATGCAAATTTTATTCAAAGGGACAGTCTTATTGAGTGTATTTTTCGTGGTTCCCTGTATTTGCAAATTAAAAATAATATCTTCCCGTTATTTTCTGATTATGATTATAGTCTCAAATAGTAGGTATGATTTTTTTCTACCGATGCTATAACGTTTATAAAAAGCTGTGCATATTTGTTTGATATATGCAAATTTTATTCAAAGGGTACAGTCTTATTGTAGGTATTTTTCGTGGTTCCCTTTATTTGCAAATTAAAAAAAAAATCTTCCAGTCAATTGCCGATAATGATTTTAGTATCAAATTGTAGGTATGATTTTTGTCTACCGATGCTATAACGTTTATAACAATCTGTGCATATTTGTTCGATATATGCAAATTTTATTCAAAGGGTACAGTCTTATTGTGGGTATTTTTAGTGGTGCCCTGTATTTGCAAATGAAAAACAATATCTAACTGTTATTTCCCGATAATAATTATAGTCTCAAATTGTATTTGTGATTTTTTTCTACCGATGCTATAACGTTTATAACAATCTGTGCATATTTGATCGATATATGCAAATTTTATTCAAAGGGACAGTCTTATTGAGTGTATTTTTCGTGGTTCCCTGTATTTGCAAATTAAAAATAATATCTTCCCGTTATTTTCTGATTATGATTATAGTCTCAAATTGTAGGTATGATTTTTTTCTACCGATGCTATAACGCTTATAAATATCTGTGCATATTTCTTTGATATATACAAATTTTATTCAAAGGGTACAGTCTTATTGTGGGTATTTTTCGTGGTTCTATGTATTTGCAAATTAAAAAAAAATATCTTCCCGTTATTTCCCGACAATAATTATAGTCTCTAATTTTAGGTATAATTTTTTTCTACCGATGCTATAACGCTTATAAATATCTGTGCATATTTGTTCGATATATGCTAATTTTATTCAAATGGTACAGTCTTATTGTGGGTATTTTTCGTGGTGCCCTATTGTTGCAAATGAAAAACAATGTTTTCCTGTTATTTGCCGATAATGATTATAGTCTCCAATTGTAGGTATGATTTTGTTCTACCGATGCTTATAAATATCTGTGCATATTTGTTCGATATATGCAAATTTTATTCAAAGGGGACAGTGTTTTGTGGGTATTTGTCGTGGTTCCCTGTTGTTGCAAATGAAAAACAATATCTTCCTGTTATTTTCCGATTATGATTATACATAGTTTCAAATTGTAGGTATGGTTTTTTTCTACCGATGCTATAACGTTTATAAAAAGCTGTGCATATTTGTTTGATATATGCAAATTTTATTCAAAGGGGACAGTCTTATTGTGGGTATTTTTCGTGGTTCCCTGTATTTGCAAATGAAAAACAATGTCTTCCTGTTATTTCCCGATAATGATTATAGTTTTAAATAGTAGGTATGAATTTTTGCTACCGGTGCTATAACGTTTATAACAATCTGTGCATATTTGATCGATATATGCAAATTTTATTCAAAGGGACAGTCTTATTGAGTGTATTTTTCGTGGTTCCCTGTATTTGCAAATGAAAAACAATGTCTTCCTGTTATTTTCCGATAATGATTATAGTTTTAAATAGTAGGTATGAATTTTTGCTACCGATGCTATAACGTTTATAAAAAGCTGTGCATATTTGTTCGATATATGCAAATTTTATTCAAAGGGTACAGTCTTTTGTGGGTATTTGTCGTGGTTCCCTGTTGTTGCAAATGAAAAACAATATCTTCCTGTTATTTTCCGATTATGATTATACATAGTTTCAAATTGTAGGTATGATTTTTGTCTACCGATGCTATAACGTTTATAAAAATCAGTGCATATTTGTTCGATATATGCAAACTTTATTCAAAGGTGACAGTCTTATTGAGGGTATTTTCCGTGGTTCCTTGTATTTGCAAATTAAAAAAAAATATCTTCCCGTTATTTTCCGATAAAAATTATAGTCTCAAATTGTAGGTGTGATTTTTTTCTACCGATGCTATAACGTTTATAACAATCTGTGCATGTTTGTTCGATATATGCAAATTTTATTCAAAGGGGACAGTCTTTTGTGGGTATTTGTCGTGGTTCCCGGTTGTTGCAAATGAAAAACAATATCTTCCTGTTATTTTCCTATTATGATTATACATAGTTTCAAATTGTAGGTATGGTTTTTTTCTACCGATGCTATAACGCTTATAAAGATCTGTGCATAGTTGTTCGATATATACAAATTTTATTTAAAGGATACAGTCTTATTGTAGGTATTTTTCGTGGTTCCCTGTATTTGCAAATTAAAAAAAAATCTTCTAGTCAATTGCCGATAATGATTTTAGTCTCAAATTGTAGGTATGATTTTTGTCTACCGATGCTATAACGTTTATAAAATGCTGTGCATATTTGTTTGATATATGCAAATTTTATTCAAAGGGGACAGTCTTATTGTGGGTATTTTTCGTGGTTCCCTGTATTTGCAAATGAAAAACAATGTCTTTCTGTTATTTCCCGATAATGATTATAGTTTTAAATGCTAGGTATGAATTTTTGCTACCGATGCTATAACGTTTATAACAACCTGTGCATATTTGTTCGATATATGCAAATTTTATTCAAAGGGGAGAGTCTTTTGTAGGTATTTTTCGTGGTTCCCTGTTGTTGCAAATGAAAAACAATATCCTCCTGTTATTTTCCGATTATGATTATACATAGTTTCAAATTGTAGGTATGATTTTTGTCTACCGATGCTATAACGTTTATAACAATCTGTGCATATTTGTTCGATATATGCAAATTTTATTCAAAGGGTACAGTCTTATTGTGGGTATTTTTAGTGGTGCCCTGTATTTGCAAATGAAAAACAATATCTAACTGTTATTTCCCGATAAAAATTATAGTCTCAAATTGTAGGTGTGATTTTTTTCTACCGATGCTATAAGGTTTATACAAATCTGTGCATATTTGTTCGATATATGCAAATTTTATTCAAAGGGGAGAGTCTTTTGTGGGTATTTTTCGTGGTTCCCTGTTGTTGCAAATGAAAAACAATATCCTCCTGTTATTTTCCGATTATGATTATACATAGTTTCAAATTGTAGGTATGATTTTTGTCTACCGATGCTATAACATTTATAACAATCTGTGCATATTTGTTCGATATATGCAAATTTTATTCAAAGGGTACAGTCTTATTGTGGGTATTTTTAGTGGTGCCCTGTATTTGCAAATTAAAAAAAATATCTTCCCGTTATTTTCCGATAATAATTATAGTCTTAAATTGTAGGTATGGTTTTTTTCTACCGATGCTATAACGCTTATAAAGATCTGTGCATATTTGTTCGATATATACAAATTTTATTTAAAGGGTCTTATTGTAGGTATTTTTCGTGGTTCCCTGTATTTGCAAATTAAAAACAATGTCTTCCTGTTATTTCCCGATAATGATTATAGTTTTAAATAGTAGGTATGAATTTTTGCTACCGATGCTATAACGTTTATAACAATCTGTGCATATTTGATCGATATATGCAAATTTTATTCAAAGGGACAGTCTTATTGAGTGTATTTTTCGTGGTTCCCTGTATTTGCAAATTAAAAATAATATCTTCCCGTTATTTTCTGATTATGATTATAGTCTCAAATAGTAGGTATGATTTTTTTCTACCGATGCTATAACGTTTATAAAAAGCTGTGCATATTTGTTTGATATATGCAAATTTTATTCAAAGGGTACAGTCTTATTGTAGGTATTTTTCGTGGTTCCCTGTATTTGCAAATTAAAAAAAAAATCTTCCAGTCAATTGCCGATAATGATTTTAGTCTCAAATTGTAGGTATGATTTTTGTCTACCGATGCTATAACGTTTATAAAAAGCTGTGCATATTTGTTTGATATATGCAAATTTTATTCAAATGGGACAGTCTTATTGTGGGTATTTTTCGTGGTTCCCTGTATTTGCGAATGAAAAACAATGTCTTCCTGTTATTTCCCGATAAAAATTATAGTCTCAAATTGTAGGTATGATTTTTTTGTACCGATGCTATAACGCTTATAAATATCTGTGCATATTTCTTTGATATATACAAATTTTATTTAAAGGGGACAGTCTTATTGTGGGTATTTTTCGTGGTTCCCTGTATTTGCAAATTAAAAAAAAATATCTTCCCGTTATTTCCCGATAATAATTATAGTCTCAAATTTTAGGTATAATTTTTTTCTACCGATGCTATAACGCTTATAAATATCTGTGCATATTTGTTGGATATATGCTAATTTTATTCAAATGGTACAGTCTTATTGTGGGTATTTTTCGTAATGCCCTATTGTTTCAAATGAAAAACAATGTCTTTCTGTTATTTGCCGATAATGATTATAGTCTCCAATTCTAGGTATGATTTTGTTCTACCGATGCTTATAAATATCTGTGCATATTTGTTCGATATATGCAAATTTTATTCAAAGGGGACAGTGTTTTGTGGGTATTTGTCGTGGTTTCCTGTTGTTGTAAATGAAAAACAATATCTTCCTGTTATTTTCCGATTATGATTATACATAGTTTCAAATTGTAGGTATGATTTTTGTCTACCGATGCTATAACGTTTATAAAAATCTGTGCATATTTGTTCGATATATGCAAATTTTATTCAAAGGGTACAGTCTTGTTGTGGGTATTTTTCATGGTGCCCTGTATTTGCAAATGAAAAACTCTAACTGTTATTTCCCGATAAAATAATTATAGTCTTAAATTGTAGGTATGGTTTTTTTTCTACCGATGCTATAACGGTTATAAAGATCTGTGCATATTTGTTCGATATATACAAATTTTATTTAAAGGGTACAGTCTTATTGTAGGTATTTTTCGTGGTTCCCTGTATTTGCAAATTAAAAAAAAAATCTTCCAGCCAATTGCCGATAATGATTTTAGTCTCAAATTGTAGGTATGATTTTTGTCTATTGATGATATAACGTTTATAAAAAGCTGTGCAAAGGGGACAGTCTTATTGTGGGTATTTTCCGTGGTTCCCTGTATTTGCAAATGAAAAACAATGTCTTCCTGTTATTTCCCGATAATGATTATAGTTTTAAATAGTAGGTATGAATTTTTGCTACCGATGCTATAACTTTTATAACAATCTGTGCATATTTGATCGATATATGCAAATTTTATTCAAAGGGACAGTCTTATTGAGGGTATTTCTCGTGGTTCCCTCTATTTGCAAATTAAAAATAATATCTTCCCGTTAGTTTCTGATTATGATTATAGTCTCAAATAGTAGGTATGATTTTTTTCTACCAATGCTATAACGTTTATAAAAATCTGTGTTAGTTGTTTGATATATGCAAACATTATTCAAAGGGGACAGTCTTATTGTGGATATTTTTCGTGGTTCCCTGTATTTGCAAATGAAAAACAATATCTTCCTGTTATTTTCCGATAATGATTATAGTTTTAAATACTAGGTATGAATTTTTTTTACCGCTTATACAATTTTTTAGAACGCTTATAACAATCTGTGCATATTTGATCGATATATGCAAATTTTATTCAAAGGTGACAGTCTTATTGAGGGTATTTTCCGTGGTTCCTTTTATTTGCAAATTAAAAAAAAATATCTTCCCGTTATTTTCCGATAAAAATTATAGTCTCAAATTGTAGGTGTGATTTTTTTCTACCGATGCTATAACGTTTATTACAATCTGTGCATATTTGTTCGATATATGCAAATTTTATTCAAAGGGGACAGTCTTTTGTGGGTATTTGTCGTGGTTCCCTGTTGTTGCAAATGAAAAACAATATCTTCCTGTTATTTTCCGACTATGATTATACATAGTTTCAAATTGTAGGTATGATTTTTGTCTACCGATGCTATAACGTTTATAAAAAGCTGTGCATATTTGTTTGATATATGCAAATTTTATTCAAAGGGTACAGTCTTATTGTAGGTATTTTTCGTGGTTCCCTGTATTTGCAAATTAAAAAAAAAAATTTCCAGTCAATTGCCGATAATGATTTTAGTCTCAAATTGTAGGTATGATTTTTGTCTACCGATGCTATAACGTTTATAAAAAGCTGTGCAAAGGGGACAGTCTCATTGTGGGTATTTTTCGTGGTTCCCTGTATTTGCAAATGAATAACAATGTCATCCTGTTATTTCCCGATAATGCTTATAGTTTTAAATACTAGGTATGAATTTTTGCTACCGATGCTATAACGTTTATAACAATCTGTGTATATTTGTTCGATATATGCAAATTTTATTCAAAGGGGACAGTCTTTTGTGGGTATTTGTCGTGGTTCCCTGTTGTTGCAAATGAAAAACAATATCTTCCTGTTATTTTCCGATTATGATTATACATAGTTTCAAATTGTAGGTATGATTTTTGTCTACCGATGCTATAACGTTTATAAAAATCTGTGCATATTTGTTCGATATATGCAAATTTTATTCAAATGGTGCAGTCTTATTGTGGGTATTTTTCGTGGTGCCCTGTATTTGCAAATGAAAAACAATATCTAACTGTTATTTCCCGATAAAATAATTATAGTCTTAAATTGTAGGTATGGTTTTTTTTCTACCGATGCTATAACGCTTATAAAGATCTGTGCATATTTGTTCGATATATACAAATTTTATTTAAAGGGTACAGTCTTATTGTAGGTATTTTTCGTGGTTCCCTGTATTTGCAAATTAAAAAAAAAATTTTCCAGTCAATTGCCGATAATGATTTTAGTCTCAAATTGTAGGTATGATTTTTGTCTACCGATGCTATAACGTTTATAAAAAGCTGTGCATATTTGTTTGATATATGCAAATTTTATTCAAAGGGGACAGTCTCATTGTGGGTATTTTTCGTGGTTCCCTGTATTTGCAAATGAATAACAATGTCATCCTGTTATTTCCCGATAATGATTATAGTTTTAAATACTAGGTATGAATTTTTGCTACCGATGCTATAACGTTTATAACAATCTGTGTATATTTGTTCGATATATGCAAATTTTATTCAAAGGGGACAGTCTTTTGTGGGTATTTGTCGTGGTTCCCTGTTGTTGCAAATGAAAAACAATATCTTCCTGTTATTTTCCGATTATGATTATACATAGTTTCAAATTGTAGGTATGATTTTTGTCTACCGATGCTATAACGTTTATAAAAATCTGTGCATATTTGTTCGATATATGCAAATTTTATTCAAATGGTACAGTCTTATTGTGGGTATTTTTCGTGGTGCCCTGTATTTGCAAATGAAAAACAATATCTAACTGTTATTTCCCGATAAAATAATTATAGTCTTAAATTGTAGGTATGGTTTTTTTTCTACCGATGCTATAACGCTTATAAAGATCTGTGCATATTTGTTCGATATATACAAATTTTATTTAAAGGGTACAGTCTTATTGTAGGTATTTTTCGTGGTTCCCTGTATTTGCAAATTAAAAAAAAAATCTTCCAGTCAATTGCCGATAATGATTTTAGTCTCAAATTGTAGGTATGATTTTTGTCTACCGATGCTATAACGTTTATAAAAAGCTGTGCATATTTGTTTGATATATGCAAATTTTATTCAAAGGGGACAGTCTTATTGTGGGTATTTTTCGTGGTTCCCTGTATTTGCAAATGAAAAACAATGTCTTCCTGTTATTTCCCGATAATGATTATAGTTTTAAATAGTAGGTATGATTTTTGTCTACCGATGCTATAACGTTTATACAATCTGTGCATATTTGATCGATATATGCAAATTTTATTCAAAGGGACAGTCTTGAGGGTATTTTACGTGGTTCCCTTTATTTGCAAATTAAAAAAAAAATCTTCGAGTCAATTGCCGATAATGAGTTTAGTCTCAAATTGTAGGTATGATTTTTGTCTACCGATGCTATAACGTTTATAAAAAGCTGTGCATATTTGTTTGATATATGCAAATTTTATTCAAAGGGGACAGTCTTATTGTGGGTATTTTTCGTGGTTCCCTGTATTTGCAAATGAAAAACAATGTCTTCCTGTTATTTCCTGATAATGATTATAGTTTTAAATACTCGGTATGAATTTTTGCTACCGATGCTATAACTTTTATAACAATCTGTGCATATTTGTTCGATATATGCAAATTTTATTCAAAGGGGACAGTCTTTTGTTGGTATTTTTCGTGGTTCCTTGTTGTTGCAAATGAAAAACAATATCTTCCTGTTATTTTCCGATTATGATTATACATAGTTTCAAATTGTAGGTATGATTTTTGTCTACCGATGCTATAACGTTTATAAAAATCTGTGCATATTTGTTTGATATATGCAAATTTTATTCAAAGGGACAGTCTTATTGTGGGTATTTTCCGTGGTTCCTTGTATTTGCAAATTAAAAAAAAATATCTTCCCGTTATTTTCCGATAAAAATAATAATCTCAAATTGTAGGTATAATTTTTTTGTACCGATGCTATAACGCTTATAAATATCTGTGCATATTTCTTTGATATATACAAATTTTATTTAAAGCGGACAGTCTTATTGTGGGAATTTTGCGAAGTTCCCTGTATTTGCAAATTAAAAAAAAATATCTTCCCGTTATTTCCCGATAATAATTATAGTTTCAAATTGTAGGTATGATTTTGTCTACCGATAGTATAACGTTTATAACAATCTGTTCATATTTGATCGATATATGCAAATTTTATTCAAAGGGACAGTCTTATTGAGGGTATTTTTCGTGGTTCCCTGTATTTGCAAATTAAAAAAAAATATCTTCCCGTTATTTTCCGATAAAAATTATAGTCTCAAATTGTAGGTGTGATTTTTTTCTACCGATGCTATAACGTTTATAACAATCTGTGCATATTTGTTCGATATATGCAAATTTTATTCAAAGGGGACAGTCTTTTGTGGGTATTTGTCGTGGTTCCCTGTTGTTGCAAATGAAAAACAATATCTTCCTGTTATTTTCGGATTATGATTATACATAGTTTCAAATTGTAGGTATGATTTTTGTCTACCGATGCTATAACGTTTATAAAAAGCTGTGCATATTTGTTTCATATATGCAAATTTTATTCATAGGGTACAGTCTTATTGTAGGTATTTTTCGTGGTTCCCTGTATTTGCAAATTAAAAAAAAAATCTTCCAGTCAATTGCCGATAATGATTTTAGTCTCAAATTGTAGGTATGATTTTTGTCTACCGATGCTATAACGTTTATAAAAAGCTGTGCATATTTGTTTGATATATGCAAATTTTATTCAAAGGGGACAGTCTTATTGTGGGTATTTTTCGTGGTTCCCTGTATTTGCAAATGAAAAACAATGTCTTCCTGTTATTTCCCGATAAAAATTATAGTCTCAAATTGTAGGTATGATTTTTTTGTACCGATGCTATAACGCTTATAAATATCTGTGCATATTTCTTTGATATATACAAATTTTATTTAAAGGGGACAGTCTTATTGTGGGTATTTTTCGTGGTTCCCTGTATTTGCAAATTAAAAAAAAATATATTCCCGTTATTTCCCGATAATAATTATAGTCTCAAATTTTAGGTATAATTTTTTTCTACCGATGCTATAACGATTATAAATATCTGTGCATATTTGTTCGATATATGCTAATTTTATTCAAAGGGGACAGTCTTATTGTGGGTATTTTTCGTGGTTCCCTATTGTTGCAAATGAAAAACAATGTCTTCCTGTTATTTGCCGATAATGATTATAGTCTCCAATTGTACGTATGATATTGTTCTACCGATGCTTATAAATATCTGTGCATATTTGTTCGATATATGCAAATTTTATTCAAAGGGGACAGTGTTTTGTGGGTATTTGTCGTGATTCCCTGTTGTTGCAAATGAAAAACAATATCTTCCTGTTATTTTCCGATTATGATTATACATAGTTTCAAATTGTAGGTATGATTTTTGTCTACCGATGCTATAACGTTTATTAAAAGCTGTGCATATTTGTTTGATATATGCAAATTTTATGCAAAGGGTACAGTCTTATTGTAGGTATTTTTCGTGGTTCCCTGTATTTGCAAATTAAAAAAAAAATCTTCCAGTCAATTGCCGATAATGATTTTAGTCTCAAATTGTAGGTATGATTTTTGTCTACCGATGCTATAACGTTTATAAAAAGCTGTGCATATTTGTTTGATATATGCAAATTTTATTCAAAGGGGACAGTCTTATTGTGGGTATTTTTCGTGGTTCCCTGTATTTGCAAATGAAAAACAATGTCTTCCTGTTATTTCCCGATAAAAATTATAGTCTCAAATTGTAGGTATGATTTTTTTGTACCGATGCTATAACGCTTATAAATATCTGTGCATATTTCTTTGATATATACAAATTTTATTTAAAGGGGACAGTCTTATTGTGGGTATTTTTCGTGGTTCCCTGTATTTGCAAATTAAAAAAAAATATCTTCCCGTTATTTCCCGATAATAATTATAGTCTCAAATTTTAGGTATAATTTTTTTCTACCGATGCTATAACGCTTATAAATATCTGTGCATATTTGTTCGATATATGCTAATTTTATTCAAAGGGGACAGTCTTATTGTGGGTATTTTTCGTGGTTCCCTATTGTTGCAAATGAAAAACAATGTCTTCCTGTTATTTGCCGATAATGATTATAGTCTCCAATTGTAGGTATGATTTTGTTCTACCGATGCTTATAAATATCTGTGCATATTTGTTCGATATATGCAAATTTTATTCAAAGGGCACAGTGGTTTGTGGGTATTTGTCGTGGTTCCCTGTTGTTGCAAATGAAAAACAATATCTTCCTGTTATTTTCCGATTATGATTATACATAGTTTCAAATTGTAGGTATGATTTTTGTCTACCGATGCTATAACGTTTATAAAAATCTGTGCATATTTGTTCGATATATGCAAATTTTATTCAAAGGGTACAGTCTCATTGTGGGTATTTTTCGTGGTGCCCTGTATTTGCAAATGAAAAACAATATCTAACTGTTATTTCCCGATAAAATTATAGTCTTAAATTGTAGGTATGGTTTTTTTTCTACCGATGCTATAACGCTTATAAAGATCTGTGCATATTTGTTCGATATATACAAATTTTATTTAAAGGGTACAGTCTTATTGTAGGTATTTTTCGTGGTTCCCTGTATTTGCAAATTAAAAAAAAAATCTTCCAGTCAATTGCCGATAATGATTTTAGTCTCAAATTGTAGGTATGATTTTTGTCTACCGATGCTATAACGTTTATAAAAAGCTGTGCATATTTGTTTGATATATGCAAATTTTATTCAAAGGGGACAGTGTTATTGTTGGTATTTTTCGTGGTTCCCTGTATTTGCAAATGAAAAACAATGTCTTCCTGTTATTTCCCGATAATGATTATAGTTTTAAATAGTAGGTATGAATTGTTGCTACCGATGCTATAACGTTTATAACAATCTGTGCATATTTGATCGATATATGCAAATTTTATTCAAAGGGACAGTCTTATTGAGGGTATTTTTCGTGGTTCCCTGTATTTGCAAATTAAAAATAATATCTTCCCGTTAGTTTCTGATTATGATTATAGTCTCAAATAGTAGGTATGATTTTTTTCTACCAATGCTATAACATTTATAAAAATCTGTGTATAGTTGTTTGATATATGCAAACATTATTCAAAGGGGACAGTCTTATTGTGGGTATTTTTCGTGGTTCCCTATTGTTGCAAATGAAAAACAATGTCTTCCTGTTATTTGCCGATAATGATTATAGTCTCCAATTGTACGTATGATATTGTTCTACCGATGCTTATAAATATCTGTGCATATTTGTTCGATATATGCAAATTTTATTCAAAGGGGACAGTGTTTTGTGGGTATTTGTCGTGATTCCCTGTTGTTGCAAATGAAAAACAATATCTTCCTGTTATTTTCCGATTATGATTATACATAGTTTCAAATTGTAGGTATGATTTTTGTCTACCGATGCTATAACGTTTATTAAAAGCTGTGCATATTTGTTTGATATATGCAAATTTTATTCAAAGGGGACAGTCTTATTGTGGGTATTTTTCGTGGTTCCCTGTATTTGCAAATGAAAAACAGTGTCTTCCTGTTATTTCCCGATAAAAATTATAGTCTCAAGTTGTAGGTATGATTTTTTTGTACCGATGCTATAACGCTTATAAATATCTGTGCATATTTCTTTGATATATACAAATTTTATTTAAAGGGGACAGTCTTATTGTGGGTATTTTTCGTGGTTCCCTGTATTTGCAAATTAAAAAAAAATATCTTCCCGTTATTTCCCGATAATAATTATAGTCTCAAATTTTAGGTATAATTTTTTTCTACCGATGCTATAACGCTTATAAATATCTGTGCATATTTGTTCGATATATGCTAATTTTATTCAAAGGGGACAGTCTTATTGTGGGTATTTTTCGTGGTTCCCTATTGTTGCAAATGAAAAACAATGTCTTCCTGTTATTTGCCGATAATGATTATAGTCTCCAATTGTAGGTATGATTTTGTTCTACCGATGCTTATAAATATCTGTGCATATTTGTTCGATATATGCAAATTTTATTCAAAGGGCACAGTGGTTTGTGGGTATTTGTCGTAGTTCCCTGTTGTTGCAAATGAAAAACAATATCTTCCTGTTATTTTCCGATTATGATTATACATAGTTTCAAATTGTAGGTATGATTTTTGTCTACCGATGCTATAACGTTTATAAAAATCTGTGTATAGTTGTTTGATATATGCAAACATTATTCAAAGGGGACAGTCTTATTGTGGGTATTTTTCGTGGTTGCCTGTATTTGCAAATGAAAAACAATATCTTCCTGTTATTTTCCGATAATGATTTTAGTCTCAAATTGTAGGTATGATTTTTGTCTACCGATGCTATAACGTTTATAAAAAGCTGTGCATATTTTCTCAAATTGTAGGTATGATTTTTTTGTACCGATGCTATAACGCTTATAAATATCTGTGCATATTTCTTTGATATATACAAATTTTATTTAAAGGGGACAGTCTTATTGTGGGTATTTTTCCCTGTATTTGCAAATTAAAAAAAAATATCTTCCCGTTATTTCCCGATAATAATTATAGTCTCAAATTTTAGGTATAATTTTTTTCTACCGATGCTATTACGCTTATAAATATCTGTGCATATTTGTTCGATATATGCTAATTTTATTCAAAGGGGACAGTCTTATTGTGGGTATTTTTCGTGGTTCCCTATTGTTGCAAATGAAAAACAATGTCTTCCTGTTATTTGCCGATAACGATTATAGTCTCCAATTGTAGGTATGATTTTGTTCTACCGATGCTTATAAATATCTGTGCATATTTGTTCGATATATGCAAATTTTATTCAAAGGGGACAGTGTTTTGTGGGTATTTGTCGTGGTTCCCTGTTGTTGCAAATGAAAAACAATGTCTTCCTGTTATTTGCCGATAATGATTATAGTCTCCAATTGTAGGTATGATTTTGTTCTACCGATGCTTATAAATATCTGTGCATATTTGTTCGATATATGCAAATTTTATTCAAAGGGCACAGTGGTTTGTGGGTATTTGTCGTAGTTCCCTGTTGTTGCAAATGAAAAACAATATCTTCCTGTTATTTTCCGATTATGATTATACATAGTTTCAAATTGTAGGTATGATTTTTGTCTACCGATGCTAATTTTATTCAAAGGGGACAGTCTTATTGTGGGTATTTTTCGTGGTTCCCTATTGTTGCAAATGAAAAACAATGTCTTCCTGTTATTTGCCGATAATGATTATAGTCTCCAATTGTAGGTATGATTTTGTTCTACCGATGCTTATAAATATCTGTGCATATTTGTTCGATATATGCAAATTTTATTCAAAGGGGACAGTGTTTTGTGGGTATTTGTCGTGGTTCCCTGTTGTTGCAAATGAAAAACAATATCTTCCTGTTATTTTCCGATTATGATTATACATAGTTTCAAATTGTAGGTATGATTTTTGTCTACCGATGCTATAACGTTTATAAAAATCTGTGCATATTTGTTCGATATATGCAAATTTTATTCAAAGGGTACAGTCTTATTGTGGGTATTTTTCGTGGTGCCCTGTATTTGCAAATGAACAACAATATCTAACTGTTATTTCCCGATAAAATAATTATAGTCTTAAATTGTAGGTATGGTTTTTTTTCTACCGCTTATAAAGATCTGTGCATATTTGTTCGATATATACAAATTTTATTTAAAGGGTACAGTCTTATTGTAGGTATTTTTCGTGGTTCCCTGTATTTGCAAATTAAAAAAAAAATCTTCCAGTCAATTGCCGATAATGATTTTAGTCTCAAATTGTAGGTATGATTTTTGTCTACCGATGCTATAACGTTTATAAAAAGCTGTGTATATTTGTTCGATATATGCAAATTTTATTCAAAGGGGACAGTCTTTTGTGGGTATTTGTCGTGGTTCCCTGTTGTTGCAAATGAAAAACAATTTCTTCCTGTTATTTTCCGATTATGATTATACATAGTTTCAAATTGTAGGTATGATTTTTGTCTACCGATGCTATAACGTTTATAAAAATCTGTGCATATTTGTTCGATATATGCAAATTTTATTCAAATGGTACAGTCTTATTGTGGGTATTTTTCGTGGTGCCCTGTATTTGCAAATGAAAAACAATATCTAACTGTTATTTCCCGATAAAATAATTATAGTCTTAAATTGTAGGTATGGTTTTTTTTCTACCGATGCTATAACGCTTATAAAGATCTGTGCATATTTGTTCGATATATACAAATTTTATTTAAAGGGTACAGTCTTATTGTAGGTATTTTTCGTGGTTCCCTGTATTTGCAAATTAAAAAAAAAATCTTCCAGTCAATTGCCGATAATGATTTTAGTCTCAAATTGTAGGTATGATTTTTGTCTACCGATGCTATAACGTTTATAAAAAGCTGTGCATATTTGATCGATATATGCAAATTTTATTCAAAGGGACAGTCTTGAGGGTATTTTTTGTGGTTCCCTGTATTTGCAAATTAAAAAAAATATCTTCCCGTTATTTTCCGATAATGATTATAGCCTCAAATTGTAGGTATACATTTTTGCTACCGATGCTATAACGTTTATAACAATCTGTGCATATTTGATCGATATATGCAAATTTTATTCAAAGGGACAGTCTTGAGGGTATTTTTCGTGGTTCCCTGTATTTGCAAATTAAAAAAAAAATCTTCCAGTCAATTGCCGATAATGAGTTTAGTCTCAAATTGTAGGTATGATTTTTGTCTACCGATGCTATAACGTTTATAAAAAGCTGTGCATATTTGTTTGATATATGCAAATTTTATTCAAAGGGGACAGTCTTATTGTGGGTATTTTTCGTGGTTCCCTGTATTTGCAAATGAAAAACAATGTCTTCCTGTTATTTCCTGATAATGATTATAGTTTTAAATACTCGGTATGAATTTTTGCTACCGATGCTATAACTTTTATAACAATCTGTGCATATTTGTTCGATATATGCAAATTTTATTCAAAGGGGACAGTCTTTTGTTGGTATTTTTCGTGGTTCCCTGTTGTTGCAAATGAAAAACAATATCTTCCTGTTATTTTCCGATTATGATTATACATAGTTTCAAATTGTAGGTATGATTTTTGTCTACCGATGCTATAACGTTTATAAAAATCTGTGCATATTTGTTTGATATATGCAAATTTTATTCAAAGGGACAGTCTTATTGTGGGTATTTTCCGTGGTTCCTTGTATTTGCAAATTAAAAAAAAATATCTTCCCGTTATTTTCCGATAAAAATAATAATCTCAAATTGTAGGTATAATTTTTTTGTACCGATGCTATAACGCTTATAAATATCTGTGCATATTTCTTTGATATATACAAATTTTATTTAAAGCGGACAGTCTTATTGTGGGAATTTTGCGAAGTTCCCTGTATTTGCAAATTAAAAAAAAATATCTTCCCGTTATTTCCCGATAATAATTATAGTTTCAAATTGT
Source organism: Nowickia ferox (assembly GCA_936439885.1). Lineage (NCBI taxonomy): Eukaryota > Metazoa > Arthropoda > Insecta > Diptera > Tachinidae > Nowickia > Nowickia ferox. Next base: position 47,462,663 of record OW387027.1, on the reverse strand, counting down.
AGGTATGATTTTGTCTACCGATAGTATAACGATTATAACAATCTGTTCATATTTGATCGATATATGCAAATTTTATTCAAAGGGACAGTCTTATTGAGGGTATTTTTCCGATAATGATTTTAGTCTCAAATTGTAGGTATGATTTTTGTCTACCGATGCTATAACGTTTATAAAAAGCTGTGCATATTTGTTTGATATATGCAAATTTTATTCAAAGGCGACAGTCTTATTGTGGGTATTTTTCGTGGTTCCCTGTATTTGCAAATGAAAAACAATGTCTTCCTGTTATTTCCCGATAAAAATTATAGTCTCAAATTGTAGGTATGATTTTTTTGTACCGATGCTATAACGCTTATAAATATCTGTGCATATTTCTTTGATATATACAAATTTTATTTAAAGGGGACAGTCTTATTGTGGGTATTTTTCGTGGTTCCCTGTATTTGCAAATTAAAAAAAAATATCTTCCCGTTATTTCCCGATAATAATTATAGTCTCAAATTTTAGGTATAATTTTTTTCTACCGATGCTATAACGATTATAAATATCTGTGCATATTTGTTCGATATATGCTAATTTTATTCAAAGGGGACAGTCTTACTGTGGGTATTTTTCGTGGTTCCCTATTGTTGCAAATGAAAAACAATGTCTTCCTGTTATTTGCCGATAAAGATTATAGTCTCCAATTGTACGTATGATATTGTTCTACCGATACTTATAAATATCTGTGCATATTTGTTCGATATATGCAAATTTTATTCAAAGGGGACAGTGTTTTGTGGGTATTTGTCGTGATTCCCTGTTGTTGCAAATGAAAAACAATATCTTCCTGTTATTTTCCGATTATGATTATACATAGTTTCAAATTGTAGGTATGATTTTTGTCTACCGATGCTATAACGTTTATTAAAAGCTGTGCATATTTGTTTGATATATGCAAATTTTATTCAAAGGGTACAGTCTTATTGTAGGTATTTTTCGTGGTTCCCTGTATTTGCAAATTAAAAAAAAAATCTTCCAGTCAATTGCCGATAATGATTTTAGTCTCAAATTGTAGGTATGATTTTTGTCTACCGATGCTATAACGTTTATAAAAAGCTGTGCATATTTGTTTGATATATGCAAATTTTATTCAAAGGGGACAGTCTTATTGTGGGTATTTTTCGTGGTTCCCTGTATTTGCAAATGAAAAACAATGTCTTCCTGTTATTTCCCGATAATGATTATAGTCTCCAATTGTAGGTATGATTTTGTTCTACCGATGCTTATAAATATCTGTGCATATTTGTTCGATATATGCAAATTTTATTCAAAGGGGACAGTGTTTTGTGGGTATTTGTCGTGGTTCCCTGTTGTTGCAAATGAAAAACAATGTCTTCCTGTTATTTGCCGATAATGATTATAGTCTCCAATTGTAGGTATGATTTTGTTCTACCGATGCTTATAAATATCTGTGCATATTTGTTCGATATATGCAAATTTTATTCAAAGGGCACAGTGGTTTGTGGGTATTTGTCGTAGTTCCCTGTTGTTGCAAATGAAAAACAATATCTTCCTGTTATTTTCCGATTATGATTATACATAGTTTCAAATTGTAGGTATGATTTTTGTCTACCGATGCTATAACGTTTATAAAAATCTGTGTATAGTTGTTTGATATATGCAAACATTATTCAAAGGGGACAGTCTTATTGTGGGTATTTTTCGTGGTTGCCTGTATTTGCAAATGAAAAACAATATCTTCCTGTTATTTTCCGATAATGATTTTAGTCTCAAATTGTAGGTATGATTTTTGTCTACCGATGCTATAACGTTTATAAAAAGCTGTGCATATTTTCTCAAATTGTAGGTATGATTTTTTTGTACCGATGCTATAACGCTTATAAATATCTGTGCATATTTCTTTGATATATACAAATTTTATTTAAAGGGGACAGTCTTATTGTGGGTATTTTTCCCTGTATTTGCAAATTAAAAAAAAATATCTTCCCGTTATTTCCCGATAATAATTATAGTCTCAAATTTTAGGTATAATTTTTTTCTACCGATGCTATTACGCTTATAAATATCTGTGCATATTTGTTCGATATATGCTAATTTTATTCAAAGGGGACAAACAATGTCTTCCTGTTATTTCCTGATAATGATTATAGTTTTAAATACTCGGTATGAATTTTTGCTACCGATGCTATTACGCTTATAAATATCTGTGCATATTTGTTCGATATATGCTAATTTTATTCAAAGGGGACAGTCTCATTGTGGGTATTTTTCGTGGTTCCCTATTGTTGCAAATGAAAAACAATGTCTTCCTGTTATTTGCCGATAATGATTATAGTCTCCAATTGTAGGTATGATTTTGTTCTACCGATGCTTATAAATATCTGTGCATATTTGTTCGATATATTCAAATTTTATTCAAAGGGGACAGTGTTTTGTGGGTATTTGTCGTGGTTCCCTGTTGTTGCAAATGAAAAACAATGTCTTCCTGTTATTTTCCGATTATGATTATACATAGTTTCAAATTGTAGGTATGATTTTTGTCTACCGATGCTATAACGTTTATAAAAATCTGTGCATATTTGTTCGATATATGCAAATTTTATTCAAATGGTACAGTCTTATTGTGGGTATTTTTCGTGGTGCCCTGTATTTGCAAATGAAAAACAATATCTAACTGTTATTTCCCGATAAAATAATTATAGTCTTAAATTGTAGGTATGGTTTTTTTTCTACCGATGCTATAACGCTTATAAAGATCTGTGCATATTTGTTCGATATATACAAATTTTATTTAAAGGGTACAGTCTTATTGTAGGTATTTTTCGTGGTTCCCTGTATTTGCAAATTAAAAAAAAAATCTTCCAGTCAATTGCCGATAATGATTTTAGTCTCAAATTGTAGGTATGATTTTTGTCTACCGATGCTATAACGTTTATAAAAAGCTGTGCATATTTGATCGATATATGCAAATTTTATTCAAAGGGACAGTCTTGAGGGTATTTTTTGTGGTTCCCTGTATTTGCAAATTAAAAAAAATATCTTCCCGTTATTTTCCGATAATGATTATAGCCTCAAATTGTAGGTATACATTTTTGCTACCGATGCTATAACGTTTATAACAATCTGTGCATATTTGATCGATATATGCAAATTTTATTCAAAGGGACAGTCTTGAGGGTATTTTTCGTGGTTCCCTGTATTTGCAAATTAAAAAAAAAATCTTCCAGTAAATTGCCGATAATGAGTTTAGTCTCAAATTGTAGGTATGATTTTTGTCTACCGATGCTATAACGTTTATAAAAACCTGTGCATATTTGTTTGATATATGCAAATTTTATTCAAAGGGGACAGTCTTATTGTGGGTATTTTTCGTGGTTCCCTGTATTTGCAAATGAAAAACAATGTCTTCCTGTTATTTCCTGATAATGATTATAGTTTTAAATACTCGGTATGAATTTTTGCTACCGATGCTATAACTTTTATAACAATCTGTGCATATTTGTTCGATATATGCAAATTTTATTCAAAGGGGACAGTCTTTTGTTGGTATTTTTCGTGGTTCCCTGTTGTTGCAAATGAAAAACAATATCTTCCTGTTATTTTCCGATTATGATTATACATAGTTTCAAATTGTAGGTATGATTTTTGTCTACCGATGCTATAACGTTTATAAAAATCTGTGCATATTTGTTTGATATATGCAAATTTTATTCAAAGGGACAGTCTTATTGTGGGTATTTTCCGTGGTTCCTTGTATTTGCAAATTAAAAAAAAATATCTTCCCGTTATTTTCCGATAAAAATAATAATCTCAAATTGTAGGTATAATTTTTTTGTACCGATGCAATAACGCTTATAAATATCTGTGCATATTTCTTTGATATATACAAATTTTATTTAAAGCGGACAGTCTTATTGTGGGAATTTTGCGAAGTTCCCTGTATTTGCAAATTAAAAAAAAATATCTTCCCGTTATTTCCCGATAATAATTATAGTTTCAAATTGTAGGTATGATTTTGTCTACCGATAGTATAACGTTTATAACAATCTGTTCATATTTGATCGATATATGCAAATTTTATTCAAAGGGACAGTCTTATTGAGGGTATTTTTCCGATAATGATTTTAGTCTCAAATTGTAGGTATGATTTTTGTCTACCGATGCTATAACGTTTATAAAAAGCTGTGCATATTTGTTTGATATATGCAAATTTTATTCAAAGGGGACAGTCTTATTGTGGGTATTTTTCGTGGTTCCCTGTATTTGCAAATAAAAAACAATGTCTTCCTGTTATTTCCCGATAAAAATTATAGTCTCAAATTGTAGGTATGATTTTTTTGTACCGATGCTATAACGCTTATAAATATCTGTGCATATTTCTTTGATATATACAAATTTTATTTAAAGGGGACAGTCTTATTGTGGGTATTTTTCGTGGTTCCCTGTATTTGCAAATTAAAAAAAAATATCTTCCCGTTATTTCCCGATAATAATTATAGTCTCAAATTTTAGGTATAATTTTTTTCTACCGATGCTATAACGATTATAAATATCTGTGCATATTTGTTCGATATATGCTAATTTTATTCAAAGGGGACAGTCTTATTGTGGGTATTTTTCGTGGTTCCCTATTGTTGCAAATGAAAAACAATGTCTTCCTGTTATTTGCCGATAAAGATTATAGTCTCCAATTGTACGTATGATATTGTTCTACCGATGCTTATAAATATCTGTGCATATTTGTTCGATATATGCAAATTTTATTCAAAGGGGACAGTGTTTTGTGGGTATTTGTCGTGATTCCCTGTTGTTGCAAATGAAAAACAATATCTTCCTGTTATTTTCCGATTATGATTATACATAGTTTCAAATTGTAGGTATGATTTTTGTCTACCGATGCTATAACGTTTATTAAAAGCTGTGCATATTTGTTTGATATATGCAAATTTTATTCAAAGGGTACAGTCTTATTGTAGGTATTTTTCGTGGTTCCCTGTATTTGCAAATTAAAAAAAAAATCTTCCAGTCAATTGCCGATAATGATTTTAGTCTCAAATTGTAGGTATGATTTTTGTCTACCGATGCTATAACGTTTATAAAAAGCTGTGCATATTTGTTTGATATATGCAAATTTTATTCAAAGGGGACAGTCTTATTGTGGGTATTTTTCGTGGTTCCCTGTATTTGCAAATGAAAAACAATGTCTTCCTGTTATTTCCCGATAAAAATTATAGTCTCAAATTGTAGGTATGATTTTTTTGTACCGATGCTATAACGCTTATAAATATCTGTGCATATTTCTTTGATATATACAAATTTTATTTAAAGGGGACAGTCTTATTGTGGGTATTTTTCGTGGTTCCCTGTATTTGCAAATTAAAAAAAAATATCTTCCCGTTATTTCCCGATAATAATTATAGTCTCAAATTTTAGGTATAATTTTTTTCTACCGATGCTATAACGCTTATAAATATCTGTGCATATTTGTTCGATATATGCTAATTTCATTCAAAGGGGACAGTCTTATTGTGGGTATTTTTCGTGGTTCCCTATTGTTGCAAATGAAAAACAATGTCTTCCTGTTATTTTCCGATTATGATTATACATAGTTTCAAATTGTAGGTATGATTTTTGTCTACCGATGCTATAACGTTTATAAAAATCTGTGCATATTTGTTCGATATATGCAAATTTTATTCAAAGGGTACAGTCTTATTGTGGGTATTTTTCGTGGTGCCCTGTATTTGCAAATGAACAACAATATCTAACTGTTATTTCCCGATAAAATAATTATAGTCTTAAATTGTAGGTATGGTTTTTTTTCTACCGATGCTATAACGCTTATAAAGATCTGTGCATATTTGTTCGATATATACAAATTTTATTTAAAGGGTACAGTCTTATTGTAGGTATTTTTCGTGGTTCCCTGTATTTGCAAATTAAAAAAAAAATCTTCCAGTCAATTGCCGATAATGATTTTAGTCTCAAATTGTAGGTATGATTTTTGTCTACCGATGCTATAACGTTTATAAAAAGCTGTGCATATTTGTTTGATATATGCAAATTTTATTCAAAGGGGACAGTCTTATTGTGGGTATTTTTCGTGGTTCCCTGTATTTGCAAATGAAAAACAATGTCTTCCTGTTATTTCCCGATAATGATTATAGTTTTAAATAGTAGGTATGAATTTTTGCTACCGATGCTATAACGTTTATAACAATCTGTGCATATTTGATCGATATATGCAAATTTTATTCAAAGGGACAGTCTTATTGAGGGTATTTTTCGTGGTTCCCTGTATTTGCAAATTAAAAATAATATCTTCCCGTTAGTTTCTGATTATGATTATAGTCTCAAATAGTAGGTATGATTTTTTTCTACCAATGCTATAACGTTTATAAAAATCTGTGTATAGTTGTTTGATATATGCAAACATTATTCAAAGGGGACAGTCTTATTGTGGGTATTTTTCGTGGTTCCCTGTATTTGCAAATGAAAAACAATATCTTCCTGTTATTTTCCGATAATGATTATAGTTTTAAATACTAGGTATGAATTTTTTTTACCGATGCTAGAACGCTTATAACAATCTGTGCATATTTGATCGATATAGGCAAATTTAATTCAAAGGTGACAGTCTTATTGAGGGTATTTTCCGTGGTTCCTTGTATTTGCAAATTAAAAAAAAATATCTTCCCGTTATTTTCCGATAAAAATTATAGTCTCAAATTGTAGGTGTGATTTTTTTCTACCGATCCTATAACGTTTATAACAATCTGTGCATATTTGTTCGATATATGCAAATTTTATTCAAAGGGGACAGTCTTATTGTGGGTATTTTTCGTGGTTCCCTGTATTTGCAAATGAAAAACAATGTCTTCCTGTTATTTCCCGATAATGAGTATAGTTTTAAATACTAGGTATGAATTTTTGCTACCGATGCTTTAACGTTTATAACAATCTGTGTATATTTGGGGATATATGCAAATTTTATTCAAAGGGGACAGTCTTTTGTGGGTATTTGTCGTGGTTCCCTGTTGTTGCAAATGAAAAACAATATCTTCCTGTTATTTACCGATTATGATTATACATAGTTTCAAATTGTAGGTATGATTTTTGTCTACCGATGCTATAACGTTTATAAAAATCTGTGCATATTTGTTCGATATATGCAAATTTTATTCAAATGGTACAGTCATATTGTGAGTATTTTTCGTGGTGCCCTGTATTTGCAAATGAAAAACAATATCTAACTGTTATTTCCCGATAAAATAATTATAGTCTTAAATTGTAGGTATGGTTTTTTTTAAATTGTAGGTATGGTTTTTTTCTACCGATGCTATAACGCTTATAAAGATCTGTGCATATTTGTTCGATATATACAAATTTTATTTAAAGGGTACAGTCTTATTGTCGGTATTTTTCGTGGTTCCCTGTATTTGCAAATTAAAAAAAAATCTTCCAGTCAATTGCCGATAATGATTTTAGTCTCAAATTGTAGGTATGATTTTTGTCTACCGATGCTATAACGTTTATAAAAAGCTGTGCATATTTGTTTGATATATTCAAATTTTATTCAAAGGGGACAGTCTTATTATGGGTATTTTTAGTGGTTCCCTGTATTTGCAAATGAATAACAATGTCTTCCTGTTATTTCCCGATAATGATTATAGTTTTAAATACTAGGCATGAATTTTTGCTACCGATGCTATAACGTTTATAACAATCTGTGTATATTTGTTCGATATATGCAAATTTTATTCAAAGGGGACAGTCTTTTGTGGGTATTTGTCGTGGTTCCCTGTTGTTGCAAATGAAAAACAATATCTTCCTGTTATTTTCCGATTATGATTATACATAGTTTCAAATTGTAGGTATGATTTTTGTCTACCGATGCTATAACGTTTATAAAAATCTGTGCATATTTGTTCGATATATGCAAATTTTATTCAAATGGTACAGTCATATTGTGGGTATTTTTCGTGGTGCCCTGTATTTCCAAATGAAAAACAATATCTAACTGTTATTTCCCGATAAAATAATTATAGTCTTAAATTGTAGGTATGGTTTTTTTTCTACCGATGCTATAACGCTTATAAAGATCTGTGCATATTTGTTCGATATATACAAATTTTATTTAAAGGGTACAGTCTTATTGTAGGTATTTTTCGTGGTTCCCTGTATTTGCAAATTAAAAAAAAAATCTTCCAGTCAATTGCCGATAATGATTTTAGTCTCAAATTGTAGGTATGATTTTTGTCTACCGATGCTATAACGTTTATAAAAAGCTGTGCATATTTGTTTGATATATGCAAATTTTATAACAATCTGTGCATATTTGATCGATATATGCAAATTTTATTCAAAGGGACAGTCTTGAGGGTATTTTTTGTGGTTCCCTGTATTTGCATGTATTTATTTTCCGATAATAATTATAGTCTTAAATTGTAGGTATGGTTTTTTTCTACCGATGCTATAACGTTTATAAAGATCTGTGCATATTTGTTCAATATATACAAATTTTATTTAAAGGGTACAGTCTTATTGTAGGTATTTTTCGTGGTTCCCTGTATTTGCAAATTAAAAAAAAAATCTTCCAGTTAATTGCCGATAATGAGTTTAGTCTCAAATTGTAGGTATGATTTTTGTCTACCGATGCTATAACGTTTATAAAAAGCTGTGCATATTTGTTTGATATATGCAAATTTTATTCAAAGGGGACAGTCTTATTGTGGGTATTTTTCGTGGTTCCCTGTATTTGCAAATGAAAAACAATGTCTTCCTGTTATTTCCTGATAATGATTATATTTTTAAATACTAGGTATGAATTTTTGCTACCGATGCTATAACTTTTATAAGAATCTGTGCATATTTGTTCGATATATGCAAATTTTATTCAAAGGGGACAGTCTTTTGTGGGTATTTTTTGTGGTTCCCTGTTGTTGCAAATGAAAAACAATATCTTCCTGTTATTTTCCGATTATGATTATACATAGTTTCAAATTGTAGGTATGATTTTTGTCTACCGATGCTATAACGTTTATAAAAATCTGTGCATATTTGTTTGATATATGCAAATTTTATTCAAAGGGACAGTCTTATTGTGGGTATTTTCCGTGGTTCCTTGTATTTGCAAATTAAAAAAAAATATCTTCCCGTTATTTTCCGATAAAAATAATAGTCTCAAATTGTAAGTATAATTTTTTTGTACCGATGCTATAACGCTTATAAATATCTGTGCATATTTCTTTGATATATACAAATTTTATTTAAAGGGGGCAGTCTTGTGGGAATTTTGCGAAGTTACCTGTATTTGCAAATTAAAAAAAAATATCTTCCCGTTATTTCCCGATAATAATTATAGTTTCAAATTGTAGGTATGATTTTGTCTACCGATAGTATAACGTTTATAAAGATCTGTGCATTATTGTTCAATATATACAAATTTTATTTAATGGGGACAGTCTTATTGAGGGTATTTTTCGTGGTTCCCTGTTTTTGCAAATTAAAAAAAATATCTTCCTGTTATTTTCCGATAATGATTATAGTTTTAAATACTAGGTATGAATTTTTTTTACCGATGCTAGAACGCTTATAACAATCTGTGCATATTTGATCGATATATGCAAATTTTATTCAAAGGTGACAGTCTTATTGAGGGTATTTTCCGTGGTTCCTTGTATTTGCAAATTAAAAAAAAAATATCTTCCCGTTATTTTCCGATAAAAATAATAGTCTCAAATTGTAGGTATAATTTTTTGCTACCGATGCTATAATGTTTATAACAATCTGTGCATATTTGATCGATATATGCAAATTTTATTCAAAGGGACAGTCTTGAGGGTATTTTTTGTGGTTCCCTGCTTTTGCAAATTAAAAAAATATCTTCCAGTCAATTTCCCATAATCATTATAGTCTCAAATTGTAGGTATAAATTTTTGCTACCGATGCTATAACGTTTATAACAATCTGTGCATATTTGATCGATATATGCAAATTTTATTCAAAGGGACAGTCTTGAGGGTATTTTTTGTGGTTCCCTGTATTTGCAAATTAAAGAAAATATCTTCCCGTTATTTTCCGATAATAATTATAGTCTTAAATTGTAGGTATGGTTTTTTTCTACCGATGCTATAACGCTTATAAAGATCTGTGCATATTTGTTCGATATATACAAATTTTATTTAAAGGGTACAGTCTTATTGTAGGTATTTTTCGTGGTTCCCTGTATTTGAAAATTAAAAAAAAATCTTCCAGTCAATTGCCGATAATGATTTTAGTCTCAAATTGTAGGTATGATTTTTGTCTACCGATGCTATAACGTTTATAAAAAGCTGTGCATATTTGTTTGATATATTCAAATTTTATTCAAAGGGGACAGTCTTATTATGGGTATTTTTAGTGGTTCCCTGTATTTGCAAATGAATAACAATGTCTTCCTGTTATTTCCCGATAATGATTATAGTTTTAAATACTAGGCATGAATTTTTGCTACCGATGCTATAACGTTTATAACAATCTGTGTATATTTGTTCGATATATGTAAATTTTATTCAAAGGGGACAGTCTTTTGTGGGTATTTGTCGTGGTTCCCTGTTGTTGCAAATGAAAAACAATATCTTCCTGTTATTTTCCGATTATGATTATACATAGTTTCAAATTGTAGGTATGATTTTTGTCTACCGATGCTATAACGTTTATAAAAATCTGTGCATATTTGTTCGATATATGCAAATTTTATTCAAATGGTACAGTCATATTGTGGGTATTTTTCGTGGTGCCCTGTATTTGCAAATGAAAAACAATATCTAACTGTTATTTCCCGATAAAATAATTATAGTCTTAAATTGTAGGTATGGTTTTTTTTCTACCGATGCTATAACGCTTATAAAGATCTGTGCATATTTGTTCGATATATACAAATTTTATTTAAAGGGTACAGTCTTATTGTAGGTATTTTTCGTGGTTCCCTGTATTTGCAAATTAAAAAAAAAATCTTCCAGTCAATTGCCGATAATGATTTTAGTCTCAAATTGTAGGTATGATTTTTGTCTACCGATGCTATAACGTTTATAAAAAGCTGTGCATATTTGTTTGATATATGCAAATTTTATAACAATCTGTGCATATTTGATCGATATATGCAAATTTTATTCAAAGGGACAGTCTTGAGGGTATTTTTTGTGGTTCCCTGTATTTGCATGTATTTATTTTCCGATAATAATTATAGTCTTAAATTGTAGGTATGGTTTTTTTCTACCGATGCTATAACGTTTATAAAGATCTGTGCATATTTGTTCAATATATACAAATTTTATTTAAAGGGTACAGTCTTATTGTAGGTATTTTTCGTGGTTCCCTGTATTTGCAAATTAAAAAAAAAATCTTCCAGTTAATTGCCGATAATGAGTTTAGTCTCAAATTGTAGGTATGATTTTTGTCTACCGATGCTATAACGTTTATAAAAAGCTGTGCATATTTGTTTGATATATGCAAATTTTATTCAAAGGGGACAGTCTTATTGTGGGTATTTTTCGTGGTTCCCTGTATTTGCAAATGAAAAACAATGTCTTCCTGTTATTTCCTGATAATGATTATAGTTTTAAATACTAGGTATGAATTTTTGCTACCGATGCTATAACTTTTATAAGAATCTGTGCATATTTGTTCGATATATGCAAATTTTATTCAAAGGGGACAGTCTTTTGTGGGTATTTTTTGTGGTTCCCTGTTGTTGCAAATGAAAAACAATATCTTCCTGTTATTTTCCGATTATGATTATACATAGTTTCAAATTGTAGGTATGATTTTTGTCTACCGATGCTATAACGTTTATAAAAATCTGTGCATATTTGTTTGATATATGCAAATTTTATTCAAAGGGACAGTCTTATTGTGGGTATTTTCCGTGGTTCCTTGTATTTGCAAATTAAAAAAAAATATCTTCCCGTTATTTTCCGATAAAAATAATAGTCTCAAATTGTAAGTATAATTTTTTTGTACCGATGCTATAACGCTTATAAATATCTGTGCATATTTCTTTGATATATACAAATTTTATTTAAAGGGGGCAGTCTTGTGGGAATTTTGCGAAGTTCCCTGTATTTGCAAATTAAAAAAAAATATCTTCCCGTTATTTCCCGATAATAATTATAGTTTCAAATTGTAGGTATGATTTTGTCTACCGATAGTATAACGTTTATAAAGATCTGTGCATTATTGTTCAATATATACAAATTTTATTTAATGGGGACAGTCTTATTGAGGGTATTTTTCGTGGTTCCCTGTTTTTGCAAATTAAAAAAAATATCTTCCAGTCAATTTCCCATAATGATTATAGTCTCAAATTGTAGGTATAAATTTTTGCTACCGATGCTATAACGTTTATAACAATCTGTGCATATTTGATCGATATATGCAAATTTTATTCAAAGGGACAGTCTTGAGGGTATTTTTTGTGGTTCCCTGTATTTGCAAATTAAAAAAAATATCTTCCCGTTATTTTCCGATAATGATTATAGTTTTAAATACTAGGTATGATTTTTGTCTACAGATGCTATAACGTTTATAAATATCTGTGCGTATTTGTTCGATATATGCAAATTTTATTCAAATGGTACAGTCTTATTGTGGGTATTTTTCGTGGTGCCCTGTATTTGCAAATGAAAAAAAATATCTAACTGTTATTTCCCGATAATAATTATAGTCTTAAATTGTAGGTATGGTTTTTTTCTCCCGATGCTATAACGCTTATAAAGATCTGTGCATATTTTCTCGATATATACAAATTTTATTTAAAGGGTACAGTCTTATTGTAGGTATTTTTCGTGGTTCCCTGTATTTGCAAATTAAAAAAAATCTTCCAGTCAATTGCCGATAATGATTTTAGTCTCAAATTGTAGGTATGATTTTTGTCTACCGATGCTATAACGTTTATAAAAAGCTGTGCATATTTGTTTGATATATGCAAATTTTATGCAAAGGGAACAGTCTTATTGTGGGTATTTTTCGTGGTTCCCTGTATTTGCAAATTAAAAAAAAAAATCTTCCAGTCAATTGCCGATAATGATTTTAGTCTCAAATTGTAGGTATGATTTTTGTCTACCGATGCTATAACGTTTATAAAAAGCTGTGCATATTTGTTTGATATATGCAAATTTTATTCAAAGGGACAGTCTTATTGTGGGTATTTTTCGTGGTGCCCTGTATTTGCAAATGAAAAACAAATTTTAATTAAAGGGGACAGTCTTATTGAGGGTATTTTTCGTGGTTCCCTGCTTTTGCAAATTAAAAAAAATATCTTCCAGTCAATTTCCCATAATGATTTTAGTCTCAAATTGTAGGTATGATTTTTGTCTACCGATGCTATAACGTTAATAAAAAGCTGTGCATATTTGTTTGATATATGCAAATTTTATTAAAAGGGACAGTCTTATTGTGGGTATTTTTCGTGGTGCCCTGTATTTGCAAATGAAAAACAATATCTTCCTGTTATTTTCCGATAATGATTATAGTCTCAAATTGTAGGTATGAATTTTTTCTACCGATGGTATAACGTTTATAACAATCTGTACATATTTGATCTATATATGCAAACTTTATTCAAAGGGAACAGTCTTATTGAGGCTATTTTTCGTGGTTCCTTGTTTTTGCAAATGAAAAACAATATCTTCCCGTTATTTCCCGATAATGCTTATAATTTCAAATTGAAGGTATGATTTTGTCTACCGATAGTATAACGTTTATGCATATTTGTTCGATATATGCAAATTTTATTCAAAGGGGAGAGTCTTCCTGTTATTTTCCGATAATGATTATAGTTTCAAATTGTAGGTATGATTTTTGTCTACCGATGCTACACAAAAGACTGTCCCTTTTGTGTGTATTTTTCGTGGTTCCCTGTTGTTGCAAATTAAAAAAAATATCTTCCCGTTATTTCCCGATAATGCTTATAATTTCAAATTGAAGGTATGATTTTGTCTACCGATAGTATAACGTTTATAAAAATCAGTGCATATTTGTTTAATATAAAAAAATTTTATTCAAAGGGGACAGTCTTATTGAGGGTATTTTTCGTGGTTCCCTGCTTTTGCAAATTAAAAAAAATATCTTCCAGTCAATTTCCCATAAAGATTATAGTCTCAAATTGTATGTATGATTTTTTCTACCGATGCTATAACGTTTATATTAATCTGTGCATATTTGATCGATATATGCAAATTTTATTCAAAGGGGACAGTCTTATTGAGGGTATTTTTCGTGGTTCCCAGTATTTGCAAATTAAAAACAATATCTTCCGGTTATTTCCCGATAAAAATTATAGTCTCAAATTGTAGGTATGATTTTTGTCTACCGATGCTATAACGTTTATAAAAAGCTGTGCATATTTGTTTGATATATGCAAATTTTATTCAAAGGGACAGTCTTATTGAGGGTATTTTTTGTGGTTCCCTGTATTTGCAAATTAAAAATAATATCTTCCCGTTATTTTCTGATTATTATTATAGTCTCAAATAGTAGGTATGATTTTTTTCTACCGATGCTATAACGTTTATAAAAATCTGTGTATATTTGTTCGATATATGCAAATTTTATTCAAAGGGGAGAGTCTTTTGTGGGTATTTTTCGTGGTTCCCTGTTGTTGCAAATGAAAAACAATATCTTCCTGTTATTTTCCGATAATGATTATAGTTTCAAATTGTAGGTATGATTTTTGTCTACCGATGCTATAACGTTTGTAAAAATCTGTGCATATTTGTTCGATATATGAAAATTTTATTCAAAGGGTCTTATTGTGGGTATTTTTCGTGGTTCCCTGTATTTGCAAATTAAAAACAATATCTTCCCGTTATTTCGAGATAAAAATTATAGTCTCAAATTGTAGGTATGATTTTTGTCTACCGATGCTATAACGTTTATAAAAAGCTGTGCATATTTGTTCGATATATGAAAATTTTATTCAAAGGGTCTTATTGTGGGTATTTTTCGTGGTTCCCTGTATTTGCAAATTAAAAAAAAATATCTTTCCGTTATTTCCCGATAATAATTATAGTTTCAAATTGCAGGTATGATTTTGTCTACCGATAGTATAACGTTTATAAAGATCTGTGCATTATTGTTCAATATATACAAATTTTAATTAAAGGGGACAGTCTTATTGAGGGTATTTTTCGTGGTTCCCTGCTTTTGCAAATTAAAAAAAATATCTTCCAGTCAATTTCCCATAATGATTATAGTCTCAAATTGTATGTATGATTTTTTCTACCGATGCTATAACGTTTATAACAATCTGTGCATATTTGATCGATATATGCAAACTTTATTCAAAGGGGACAGTCTTATTAAGGGTATTTTTCGTGGTTCCCTGTTTTTGCAAATTAAAAAAAATATCTTCCCGTTATTTCCCGATAATGCTTATAATTCCAAATTGAAGGTATGATTTTGTCTACCGATAGTATAACATTTATAAAAATCAGTGCATATTTGTTCGATATGAAAATTTTATTTAAAGGGGACAGTCTTATTAAGGGTATTTTTCGTGGTTCCCTGTTTTTGCAAATTAAAAAAAATATCTTCCCGTTATTTCCCGATAATGCTTATAATTCCAAATTGAAGGTATGATTTTGTCTACCGATAGTATAACATTTATAAAAATCAGTGCATATTTGTTCGATATGAAAATTTTATTTAAAGGGGACAGTCTTTTGTGTGTATTTTTCGTGGTTCCCTGTTGTTGCAAATTAAAAAAATTATCTTCCCGTTATTTCCCGATAATGCTTATAATTTCAAATTGAAGGTATGATTTTGTCTACCGATAGTATAACGTTTATAAAAATCAGTGCATATTTGTTCGATATATGAAAATTTTATTCAAAGGGGGGACAGTTTTATTGAGGGTATTTTTCGTGGTTCCCTGTTGGAACATTTTTGGGATTATTGTCTGGGGGGTGAGAAATTCAGAGTCAGGGTGATGGTACTAGGTCAGTATAGTAAAACCCTCAAAGGGTTTGGCGTTCGTATGTGTCAGTTTTTTTTATGACCTTTTAAATTTTTTTCTTTTTCACTTGTCCGATTTTGATGAAACAAATTTAGAAAAATTAAGAATTACAATTTCTCTAATCTGTTTCTATACCGTTTTCCTATATATGCAACACTTTCGAAGTTAAAAATAAATTTGTGGAGGCAAAAAAATATTTTTTTGCCTAAAAATTAATTTTATTTTTAAATTCATAATAAATCCAAAACGGAAAAAAATGATCAAGTGTTATTAAATTCGTGTTTTTTCCTCATGAGTTATGTGACTTTACGCGAAAGTAATTAGTTTTGGCACTTTTTTCCATTTAGGATTTTTTATGAATTTAAAAAAAAAAAATATTTAAATTTTTAGGCAAAAAAATATTTTTTTGCCTCCACAAATTTATTGTTAACTTCGAAAGTGTTGCACATATAAGAAAACGGTATAGAAACGGATTAAAGAAATTGTAATTCTTAATTTTTCTAAATTTGTTTTATCAAAATCGGACAAGTGAAAAAGAAAAAATTTAAAAGGTCATAAAAAAACTGACACATACGAACGCCAAACCCTTTGAGGGTTTTATCCCGTTATTTCCCGATAATGCTTATAATTTCAAATTGAAGGTATGATTTTGTCTACCGATGGTATAACGTTTATAAAAATCTGTGCATATTTGTTCAATATATACAAATTTTATTTAAAGGGGACAGTCTTATTGTGGGTACTTTTCGTGGTTCCCTGTATTTGCAAATTAAAACAAATATCTTCCCCTCATTTCTCGATAATAATTATAGTCTCAAATTGTAGGTATGAATTTTTTCTACCGATGCTAGAACGCTGATAACAATCTGTGCATATTTGATCGATATATGCAAATTTTATTCAAAGGGACAGTCTTGAGGGTATTTTTTGTGGTTCCCTGTTTTTGCAAATTAAAAAAAATTTCTTCCAGTCAATTTCCCATAATGATTATAGTCTCAAATTGTAGGTATAAATTTTTGCTACCGATGCTATAACGCTTATAAATATCTGTGCATATTTCTTTGATATATACAAATTTTATTTAAAGGGGACAGTCTTATTGTGGGAATTTTGCGAAGTTCCCTGTATTTGCAAATTAAAAAAAAATATCTTCCCGTTATTTCCCGATAATAATTATAGTTTCAAATTGTAGGTATGATTTTGTCTACCGATAGTATAACGTTTATAAAGATCTGTGCATTATTGTTCAATATATACAAATTTTATTTAAAGGGGACAGTCTTATTGAGGGTATTTTTCGTGGTTCCCTGTTTTTGCAAATTAAAAAAAATATCTTCCAGTCAATTTCCCATAATGATTATAGTCTCAACTTGTAGGTATAAATTTTTGCTACCGATGCTATAACGTTTATAACAATCTGTGCATATTTGATCGATATATGCAAATTTTATTCAAAGGGACAGTCTTGAGGGTATTTTTTGTGGTTCCCTGTATTTGCAAATTAAAAAAAATATCTTCCCGTTATTTTCCGATAATAATTATAGTCTTAAATTGTAGGTATGGTTTTTTTCTACCGATGCTATAACGCTTATAAAGATCTGTGCATATTTGTTCGATATATACAAATTTTATTTAAAGGGTACAGTCTTATTGTAGGTATTTTTCGTGGTTCCCTGTATTTGCAAATTAAAAAAAAAATCTTCCAGTCAATTGCCGATAATGATTTTAGTCTCAAATTGTAGGTATGATTTTTGTCTACCGATGCTATAACGTTTATAAAAAGCTGTGCATATTTGTTTGATATATGCAAATTTTATTCAAAGGGGACAGTCTTATTGTGGGTATTTTTCGTGGTTCCCTGTATTTGCAAATGAATAACAATGTCTTCCTGTTATTTCCCGATAATGATTATAGTTTTAAATACTAGGTATGAATTTTTGCTACCGATGCTATAACGTTTATAACAATCTGTGTATATTTGTTCGATATATGCAAATTTTATTCAAAGGGGACAGTCTTTTGTGGGTATTTGTCGTAGTTCCCTGTTGTTGCAAATGAAAAACAATATCTTCCTGTTATTTTCCGATTATGATTATACATAGTTTCAAATTGTAGGTATGATTTTTGTCTACCGATGCTATAACGTTTATAAAAATCTGTGCATATTTGTTCGATATATGCAAATTTTATTCAAATGGTACAGTCATATTGTGGGTATTTTTCGTGGTGCCCTGTATTTGCAAATGAAAAACAATATCTAACTGTTATTTCCCGATAAAATAATTATAGTCTTAAATTGTAGGTATGGTTTTTTTTCTACCGATGCTATAACGCTTATAAAGATCTGTGCATATTTGTTCGATATATACAAATTTTATTTAAAGGGTACAGTCTTATTGTAGGTATTTTTCGTGGTTCCCTGTATTTGCAAATTAAAAAAAAAATCTTCCAGTCAATTGCCGATAATGATTTTAGTCTCAAATTGTAGGTATGATTTTTGTCTACCGATGCTATAACGTTTATAAAAAGCTGTGCATATTTGTTTGATATATGCAAATTTTATAACAATCTGTGCATATTTGATCGATATATGCAAATTTTATTCAAAGGGACAGTCTTGAGGGTATTTTTTGTGGTTCCCTGTATTTGCAAATTAAAAAAAATATCTTCCCGTTATTTTCCGATAATAATTATAGTCTTAAATTGTAGGTATGGTTTTTTTCTACCGATGCTATAACGTTTATAAAGATCTGTGCATATTTGTTCGATATATACAAATTTTATTTAAAGGGTACAGTCTTATTGTAGGTATTTTTCGTGGTTCCCTGTATTTGCAAATTAAAAAAAAAAATCTTCCAGTTAATTGCCGATAATGAGTTTAGTCTCAAATTGTAGGTATGATTTTTGTCTACCGATGCTATAACGTTTATAAAAAGCTGTGCATATTTGTTTGATATATGCAAATTTTATTCAAAGGGGACAGTCTTATTGTGGGTATTTTTCGTGGTTCCCTGTATTTGCAAATGAAAAACAATGTCTTCCTGTTATTTCCTGATAATGATTATAGTTTTAAATACTAGGTATGACTTTTTGCTACCGATGCTATAACTTTTATAACAATCTGTGCATATTTGTTCGATATATGCAAATTTTATTCAAAGGGGACAGTCTTTTGTGGGTATTTTTCGTGGTTCCCTGTTGTTGCAAATGAAAAACAATATCTTCCTGTTATTTTCCGATTATGATTATACATAGTTTCAAATTGTAGGTATGATTTTTGTCTACCGATGCTATAACGTTTATAAAAATCTGTGCATATTTGTTTGATATATGCAAATTTTATTCAAAGGGACAGTCTTATTGTGGGTATTTTCCGTGGTTCCTTGTATTTGCAAATTAAAAAAAAATATCTTCCCGTTATTTTCCGATAAAAATAATAGTCTCAAATTGTAGGTATAATTTTTTTGTACCGATGCTATAACGCTTATAAATATCTGTGCATATTTCTTTGATATATACAAATTTTATTTAAAGGGGACAGTCTTATTGTGGGAATTTTGCGAAGTTCCCTGTATTTGCAAATTAAAAAAAAATATCTTCCCGTTATTTCCCGATAATAATTATAGTTTCAAATTGTAGGTATGATTTTGTCTACCGATAGTATAACGTTTATAAAGATCTGTGCATTATTGTTCAATATATACAAATTTTATTTAAAGGGGACAGTCTTATTGAGGGTATTTTTCGTGGTTCCCTGTTTTTGCAAATTAAAAAAAATATCTTCCAGTCAATTTCCCATAATGACTATAGTCTCAAATTGTAGGTATAAATTTTTGCTACCGATGCTATAACGTTTATAACAATCTGTGCATATTTGATCGATATATGCAAATTTTATTCAAAGGGACAGTCTTGAGGGTATTTTTTGTGGTTCCCTGTATTTGCAAATTAAAAAAAATATCTTCCCGTTATTTCCCGATAATAATTATAGTTTCAAATTGTAGGTATGATTTTGTCTACCGATAGTATAACGTTTATAAAGATCTGTGCATTATTGTTCAATATATACAAATTTTATTTAAAGGGGACAGTCTTATTGAGGGTATTTTTCGTGGTTCCCTGTATTTGCAAATTAAAAAAAAATCTTCCAGTCAATTGCCGATAATGATTTTAGTCTCAAATTGTAGGTATGATTTTTGTCTACCGATGCTATAACGTTTATAAAAAGCTGTGCATATTTGTTTGATATATGCAAATTTTATGCAAAGGGAACAGTCTTATTGAGGGTATTTTTCGTGGTTCCCTGTATTTGCAAATTAAAAATAATATCTTCCCGTTATTTTCTGATTATTATTATAGTCTCAAATAGTAGGTATGATTTTTTTCTACCAATGCTATAACTTTTATAAAAATCTGTGTATATTTGTTCGATATATGCAAATTTTATTCAATGGGGACAGTCTTATTGTGGGTATTTTTCGTGGTTCCCTTTATTTGCAAATGAAAAACAATATCTTCCTGTTATTTTCCGATAATGATTATAGTCTCAAATTGTAGGTATGAATTTTTTCTACCGATGGTATAACGATTATAACAATCTGTACATATTTGATCGATATATGCAAACTTTATTCAAAGGGAACAGTCTTATTGAGGCTATTTTTCGTGGTTCCTTGTTTTTGCAAATGAAAAACAATATCTTCCCGTTATTTCCCGATAATGCTTATAATTTCAAATTGAAGGTATGATTTTGTCTACCGATAGTATAACGTTTATGCATATTTGTTCGATATATGCAAATTTTATTCAAAGGGGAGAGTCTTTTGTGGGTATTTTTCGTGGTTCCCTGTTGTTGCAAATGAAAAACAATATCTTCCTGTTATTTTCCGATAATGATTATAGTTTCAAATTGTAGGTATGATTTTTGTCTACCGATGCTATAACGTTTGTAAAAATCTGTGCATATTTGTTCGATATATGCAAATTTTATTTAAAGGGGACAGTCTTATTGTGGGTATTTTTCGTGGTTCCCTGTTGTTGCAAATTAAAAACAATATCTTCCCGTTATTTCGAGATAAAAATTATAGTCTCAAATTGTAGGTATGATTTTTGTCTACCGATGCTATAACGTTTATAAAAAGCTGTGCATATTTGTTCGATATATGAAAATTTTATTCAAAGGGTCTTATTGTGGGTATTTTTCGTGGTTCCCTGTATTTGCAAATTAAAAAAAAATATCTTCCCGTTATTTCCCGATAATAATTATAGTTTCAAATTGCAGGTATGATTTTATCTACCGATAGTATAACGTTTATAAAGATCTGTGCATTATTGTTCAATATATACAAATTTTATTTAAAGGGAACAGTCTTATTGAGGGTATTTTTCGTGGTTCCCTGCTTTTGCAAATTAAAAAAAATATCTTCCAGTCAATTTCCCATAATGATTATAGTCTCAAATTGTATGTATGATTTTTTCTACCGATGCTATAACGTTTATAACAATCTGTGCATATTTGATCGATATATGCAAACTTTATTCAAATGGGACAGTCTTATTAAGGTTATTTTTCGTGGTTCCCTGTATTTGCAAATTAAAAAAAATATCTTCCCGTTATTTCCCGATAATGCTTATAATTTCAAATTGAAGGTATGATTTTGTCTACCGATAGTATAACATTTATAAAAATCAGTGCATATTTGTTCGATATATGAAAATTTTATTTAAAGGGGACAGTCTTTTGTGTGTATTTTTCGTGGTTCCCTGTTGTTGCAAATTAAAAAAAATATCTTCCCGTTATTTCCCGATAATGCTTATAATTTCAAATTGAAGGTATGATTTTGTCTACCGATAGTATAACGTTTATAAAAATCAGTGCATATTTGTTCGATATATGAAAATTTTATTCAAAGGGGGGACAGTTTTATTGAGGGTATTTTTCGTGGTTCCCTGTTGGAACATTTTTGGGATTATTGTCTGGGGGGTGAGAAATTCAGAGTCAGGGTGATGGTACTAGGTCAGTATAGTAAAACCCTCAAAGGGCTTGGCGTTCGTATGTGTCAGTTTTTTTATGACCTTTTAAATTTTTTTCTTTTTCACTTGTCCGATTTTGATGAAACAAATTTAGGAAAATTAAGAATTACAATTTCTCTAATCTGTTTCTATACCGTTTTCCTATATGTGCAACACTTTCGAAGTTAAAAATAAATTTGTAGAGGCAAAAAAATATTTTTTTGCCTAAAAATTAATTTTTTTTTTTTAAATTCATAATAAATCCAAAACGGAAAAAAAGGATCAAGTGTTATTAAATTCGTGTTTTTTCCTCATGAGTTATGTGACTTTACGCGAAAGTAATTAGTTTTGGCACTTTTTTCCATTTTGGATTTTTTATGAATTTAAAAAAAAAAAATATTTAAATTTTTAGGCAAAAAAATATTTTTTTGCCTCCACAAATTTATTGTTAACTTCGAAAGTGTTGCACATATAAGAAAACGGTATAGAAACAGATTAAAGAAATTGTAATTCTTAATTTTTCTAAATTTGTTTTATCAAAATCGGACAAGTGGAAAAGAAAAAATTTAAAAGGTCATAAAAAAACTGACACATACGAACGCCAAACCCTTTGAGGGTTTTATCCCGTTATTTCCCGATAATGCTTATAATTTCAAATTGAAGGTATGATTTTGTCTATCGATGGTATAACGTTTATAAAAATCTGTGCATATTTGTTCGATATATACAAATTTTATTTAAAGGGGACAGTCTTATTGTGGGTACTTTTCGTGGTTCCCTGTATTTGCAAATTAAAACAAATATCTTCCCCTCATTTCTCGATAATAATTATAGTCTCAAATTGTAGGTATGAATTTTTTCTACCGATGCTAGAACGCTGATAACAATCTGTGCATATTTGATCGATATATGCAAATTTTATTAAAAGGGGGGACAGTTTTATTGAGGGTACAGTTTTATTCGTGGTTCCCTGTTGTTGCAAATGAAAAACAATATCTTCCTGTTATTTTCCGATAATGATTATAGTTTCAAATTGTAGGTATGATTTTTGTCTGCCGATGCTATAACGTTTATAAAAATCTGTGCATATTTGTGCGATATATGCAAATTTTATTCAAAGGGTACAGTCTTATTGTGGGTATTTTTCGTGGTTCCCTGTATTTGCAAATGAAAAACAAAATCTTCGTGTTAATTGCCGATAATGATTATAGTCTCAAATTGTAGGTATTGTTTTGTTTTACCGATGCTAGAACGCTTATAAATATCTGTGCATATTTGTTCGATATATACAAATTTTATTTAAAGGGGACAGACTTATTGTGGGTATTTTTCGTGGTTCCCTGTATTTGCAAATTAAAAAAAAATATCTTCCCCTAATTTCTCGATAATAATTATAGTCTCAAATTGTAGGTATGAATTTTTTCTACCGATGCTAGAACGCTTATAACAATCTGTGCATATTTGATCGATATATGCAAATTTTATTCAAAGGGGACAGTCTTATTGAGGGTATTTTTCGTGGTTCCCTGTATTTGCAAATTAAAAACAATATCTTCCCGTTATTTCCCGATAAATATAATAGTCTCAAATTGTAGGTATGATTTTTTTGTACCGATGCTATAACGCTTATAAATATCTGTGCATATTTCTTTGTTATATACAAAATTTTATTTAAAGGGGACAGTCTTATTGAGGGTATTTTTCATGGTTCCCTGTATTTGCAAATTAAAAAAAATATCTTCCCGTTATTTCCCGATAACAATTATAATCTCAAATTGTAGGTATGATATTTATCTACCGATGCTATAACGCTTATAAATATCTGTGCATATTTGTTCGATATAAAAAAATTTTATTCAAAGGGGACAGTCTTATTGTGGGTATTTTTCGTGGTTCCCTGTATTTGCAAATTAAAAAAAATATCTTCCAGTCAATTTCCTATAATAATTATAGTCTCAAATTGTATGTATGATTTTTTTCTACCGATGCTATAACGTTTATATTAATCTGTGCATATTTGATCGATATATGCAAATTTTATTCAAAGGGGACAGTCTTATTGAGGGTATTTTTCGTGGTTCCCTGTATTTGCAAATTAAAAACAATATCTTCCGGTTATTTCCCGATAAAAATTATAGTCTCAAATTGTAGGTATGATTTTTGTCTACCGATGCTATAACGTTTATAAAAAGCTGTGCATATTTGTTTGAAATATGCAAATTTTATTCAAATGGACAGTCTTATTGAGGGTATTTTTTGTGGTTCCGTGTATTTGCAAATTAAAAATAATATCTTCCCGTTATTTTCTGATTATTATTATAGTCTCAAATAGTAGGTATGATTTTTTTCTACCGATGCTATAACGTTTATAAAAATCTGTGTATATTTGTACGATATATGCAAATTTTATTCAATGGGGACAGTCTTATTGTGGGTATTTTTCGTGGTTCCCTTTATTTGCAAATGAAAAACAATATCTTCCTGTTATTTGCCGATAATGATTATAGTCTCAAATTGTAGGTATGAATTTTTTCTACCGATGGTATAACGTTTATAACAATCTGTACATATTTGATCGATATATGCAAACTTTATTCAAAGGGAACAGTCTTATTGAGGCTATTTTTCGTGGTTCCTTGTTTTTGCAAATGAAAAACAATATCTTCCCGTTATTTCCCGATAATGCTTATAATTTCAAATTGAAGGTATGATTTTGTCTACCGATAGTATAACGTTTATGCATATTTGTTCGATATATGCAAATTTTATTCAAAGGGGAGAGTCTTTTGTGGGTATTTTTCGTGGTTCCCTGTTGTTGCAAATGAAAAACAATATCTTCCTGTTATTTTCCGATAATGATTATAGTTTCAAATTGTAGGTATGATTTTTGTCTACCGATGCTATAACGTTTGTAAAAATCTGTGCATATTTGTTCGATATATGAAAATTTTATTCAAAGGGTCTTATTGTGGGTATTTTTCGTGGTTCCCTGTATTTGCAAATTAAAAACAATATCTTCCCGTTATTTCGAGATAAAAATTATAGTCTCAAATTGTAGGTATGATTTTTGTCTACCGATGCTATAACGTTTATAAAAAGCTGTGCATATTTGTTCGATATATAAAAATTTTATTCAAAGGGTCTTATTGTGGGTATTTTTCGTGGTTCCCTGTATTTGCAAATTAAAAAAAAATATCTTCCCGTTATTTCCCGATAATAATTATAGTTTCAAATTGCAGGTATGATTTTGTCTACCGATAGTATAACGTTTATAAAGATCTGTGCATTATTTTTCAATATACAAATTTTATTTAAAGGTGACAGTCTTATTGAGGGTATTTTTCGTGGTTCCCTGCTTTTGCAAATTAAAAAAAATATCTTCCAGTCAATTTCCCATAATGATTATAGTCTCAAATTGTATGTATGATTTTTTCTACCGATGCTATAACGTTTATAACAATCTGTGCATATTTGATCGATATATGCAAACTTTATTCAAAGGGGACAGTCTTATTAAGGTTATTTTTCGTGGTTCCCTGTTTTTGCAAATTAAAAAAAATATCTTCCCGTTATTTCCCGATAATGCTTATAATTTCAAATTGAAGGTATGATTTTGTCTACCGATAGTATAACATTTATAAAAATCAGTGCATATTTGTTCGATATATGAAAATTTTATTTAAAGGGGACAGTCTTTTGTGTGTATTTTTCGTGGTTCCCTGTTGTTGCAAATTAAAAAAAATATCTTCCCGTTATTTCCCGATAATGCTTATAATTTCAAATTGAAGGTATGATTTTGTCTACCGATAGTATAACGTTTATAAAAATCAGTGCATATTTGTTCGATATATGAAAATTTTATTCAAAGGGGGGACAGTTTTATTGAGGGTATTTTTCGTGGTTCCCTGTTGGAACATTTTTGGGATTATTGTCTGGGGGGTGAGAAATTCAGAGTCAGGGTGATGGTACTAGGTCAGTATAGTAAAACCCTCAAAGGGTTTGGCGTTCGTATGTGTCAGTTTTTTTTATGACCTTTTAAATTTTTTTCTTTTTCACTTGTCCGATTTTGATGAAACAAATTTAGGAAAATTAAGAATTACAATTTCTCTAATCTGTTTCTATACCGTTTTCCTATATGTGCAACACTTTCGAAGTTAAAAATAAATTTGTGGAGGCAAAAAAATATTTTTTTGCCTAAAAATTAATTTTTTTTTTAAATTCATAATAAATCCAAAACGGAAAAAAAGGATCAAGTGTTATTAAATTCGTGTTTTTTCCTCATGAGTTATGTGACTTTACGCGAAAGTAATTAGTTTTGGCACTTTTTTCCATTTTGGATTTTTTATGAATTTAAAAAAAAAAAATATTTAAATTTTTAGGCAAAAAAATATTTTTTTGCCTCCACAAATTTATTGTTAACTTCGAAAGTGTTGCACATATAAGAAAACGGTATAGAAACAGATTAAAGAAATTGTAATTCTTAATTTTTCTAAATTTGTTTTATCAAAATCGGACAAGTGAAAAAGAAAAAATTTAAAAGGTCATAAAAAAACTGACACATACGAACGCCAAACCCTTTGAGGGTTTTATCCCGTTATTTCCCGATAATGCTTATAATTTCAAATTGAAGGTATGATTTTGTCTACCGATGCTAGAACGCTGATAACAATCTGTGCATATTTGATCGATATATGCAAATTTTATTAAAAGGGGGGACAGTTTTATTGAGGGTATTTTTCGTGGTTCCCTGTTGTTGCAAATGAAAAACAATATCTTCCTGTTATTTTCCGATAATGATTATAGTTTCAAATTGTAGGTATGATTTTTGTCTGCCGATGCTATAACGTTTATAAAAATCTGTGCATATTTGTGCGATATATGCAAATTTTATTCAAAGGGTACAGTCTTATTGTGGGTATTTTTCGTGGTTCCCTGTATTTGCAAATGAAAAACAATATCTTCCTGTTATTTTCCGATAATGATTATAGTCTCAAATTGTAGGTATGAATTTTTTCTACCGATGCTATAACGTTTATAACAATCTGTGCATATTTGATCGATATATGCAAACATTATTCAAAGGGCACAGTCTTATTGAGGGTATTTTTCGTGGTTCCCTCTTTTTGCAAATTAAAAAAAATATCTTCCCGTTATTTCCCGGTAATGCTTATAATTTCAAATTGAAGGTATGATTTTGTCTACCGATAGTATAACATTTATAAAAAGCTGTGCATATTTGTTCGATATATGCAAATTTTATTCAAAGGGTACGGTCTTATTGTGGGTATTTTTCGTGGTTCCCTGTATTTGCAAATTAAAAAAAAATATCTTCCCCTAATTTCTCGATAATAATTATAGTCTCAAATTGTAGGTATGAATTTTTTCTACCGATGCTAGAACGCTTAGAACAATCTGTGCATATTTGATCGATATATGCAAATTTTATTCAAAGGGGACAGTCTTATTGAGGGTATTTTTCGTGGTTCCCTGTATTTGCAAATTAAAAACAATATCTTCCCGTTATTTCCCGATAAATATTATAGTCTCAAATTGTAGGTATGATTTTTTTGTACCGATGCTATAACGCTTATAAATATCTGTGCATATTTCTTTGATATATACAAAATTTTATTTAAAGGGGACAGTCTTATTGAGGGTATTTTTCATGGTTCCCTGTATTTGCAAATTAAAAAAAATATCTTCCCGTTATTTCCCGATAACAATTATAATCTCAAATTGTAGGTATGATATTTATCTACCGATGCTATAACGCTTATAAATATCTGTGCATACTTGTTCGATATAAAAAAATTTTATTCAAAGGGGACAGTCTTATTGAGGGTATTTATCGTGGTTCCCTGTATTTGCAAATTAAAAAAAAATATCTTCCCGTTCTTTTCCGATAACAATTATAATCTCAAATTGTAGGTATGATATTTATCTACCGATGCTATAACGCTTATAACAATCTGTGCATATTTGTTCGATATAAAAAAATTTTATTCAAAGGGGACAGTCTTATTGTGGGTATTTTTCGTGGTTCCCTGTATTTACAAATTAAAAACAATATCTTCCCGTTATTTCCCGATAAATATTATAGTCTCAAATTGTAGGTATGATTTTTTTGTACCGATGCTATAACGCTTATAAATATCTGTGAATATTTCTTTGATATATACAAAATTTTATTTAAAGGGGACAGTCTTATTGAGGGTATTTTTCATGGTTCCCTGTATTTGCAAATTAAAAAAAATATCTTCCCGTTATTTCCCGATAACAATTATAATCTCAAATTGTAGGTATGATATTTATCTACCGATGCTATAACGCTTATAAATATCTGTGCATACTTGTTCGATATAAAAAAATTTTATTCAAAGGGGACAGTCTTATTGAGGGTATTTATCGTGGTTCCCTGTATTTGCAAATTAAAAAAAAATATCTTCCCGTTCTTTTCCGATAACAATTATAATCTCAAATTGTAGGTATGATATTTATCTACCGATGCTATAACGCTTATAAATATCTGTGCATATTTGTTCGATATAAAAAAATTTTATTCAAAGGGGACAGTCTTATTGTGGGTATTTTTCGTGGTTCCCTGTATTTGCAAATTAAAAAAAATATCTTCCAGTCAATTTCCTATAATAATTATAGTCTCAAATTGTATGTATGATTTTTTTCTACCGATGCTATAACGTTTATATTAATCTGTGCATATTTGATCGATATATGCAAATTTTATTCAAAGGGGACAGTCTTATTGAGGGTATTTTTCGTGGTTCCCTGTATTTGCAAATTAAAAACAATATCTTCCGGTTATTTCCCGATAAAAATTATAGTCTCAAATTGTAGGTATGATTTTTGTCTACCGATGCTATAACGTTTATAAAAAGCTGTGCATATTTGTTTGATATATGCAAATTTTATTCAAAGGGACAGTCTTATTGAGGGTATTTTTTGTGGTTCCCTGTATTTGCAAATTAAAAATAATATCTTCCCGTTATTTTCTGATTATTATTATAGTCTCAAATAGTAGGTATGATTTTTTTCTACCGATGCTATAACGTTTATAAAAATCTGTGTATATTTGTTCGATATATGCAAATTTTATTCAAAGGGGAGAGTCTTTTGTGGGTATTTTTCGTGGTTCCCTGTTGTTGCAAATGAAAAACAATATCTTCCTGTTATTTTCCGATAATGATTATAGTTTCAAATTGTAGGTATGATTTTTGTCTACCGATGCTATAACGTTTGTAAAAATCTGTGCATATTTGTTCGATATATGAAAATTTTATTCAAAGGGTCTTATTGTGGGTATTTTTCGTGGTTCCCTGTAGTTGCAAATTAAAAACAATATCTTCCCGTTATTTCGAGATAAAAATTATAGTCTCAAATTGTAGGTATGATTTTTGTCTACCGATGCTATAACGTTTATAAAAAGCTGTGCATATTTGTTCGATATATGAAAATTTTATTCAAAGGGTCTTATTGTGGGTATTTTTCGTGGTTCCCTGTATTTGCAAATTAAAAAAAAATATCTTCCCGTTATTTCCCGATAATAATTATAGTTTCAAATTGCAGGTATGATTTTGTCTACCGATAGTATAACGTTTATAAAGATCTGTGCATTATTGTTCAATATATACAAATTTTAATTAAAGGGGACAGTCTTATTGAGGGTATTTTTCGTGGTTCCCTGCTTTTGCAAATTAAAAAAAATATCTTCCAGTCAATTTCCCATAATGATTATAGTCTCAAATTGTATGTATGATTTTTTCTACCGATGATATAACGTTTATAACAATCTGTGCATATTTGATCGATATATGCAAACTTTATTCAAAGGGGACAGTCTTATTAAGGGTATTTTTCGTGGTTCCCTGTTTTTGCAAATTAAAAAAAATATCTTCCCGTTATTTCCCGATAATGCTTATAATTCCAAATTGAAGGTATGATTTTGTCTACCGATAGTATAACATTTATAAAAATCAGTGCATATTTGTTCGATATGAAAATTTTATTTAAAGGGGACAGTCTTTTGTGTGTATTTTTCGTGGTTCCCTGTTGTTGCAAATTAAAAAAAATATCTTCCCGTTATTTCCCGATAATGCTTATAATTTCAAATTGAAGGTATGATTTTGTCTACCGATAGTATAACGTTTATAAAAATCAGTGCATATTTGTTCGATATATGAAAATTTTATTCAAAGGGGGGACAGTTTTATTGTGGGTATTTTTCGTGGTTCCCTGTTGGAACATTTTTGGGATTATTGTCTGGGGGGTGAGAAATTCAGAGTCAGGGTGATGGTACTAGGTCAGTATAGTAAAACCCTCAAAGGGTTTGGCGTTCGTATGTGTCAGTTTTTTTTATGACCTTTTAAATTTTTTTCTTTTTCACTTGTCCGATTTTGATGAAACAAATTTAGAAAAATTAAGAATTACAATTTCTCTAATCTGTTTCTATACCGTTTTCCTATATGTGCAACACTTTCGAAGTTAAAAATAAATTTGTGGAGGCAAAAAAATATTTTTTTGCCTAAAAATTAATTTTATTTTTAAATTCATAATAAATCCAAAACGGAAAAAAATGATCAAGTGTTATTAAATTCGTGTTTTTTCCTCATGAGTTATGTGACTTTACGCGAAAGTAATTAGTTTTGGCACTTATTTCCATTTTGGATTTTTTATGAATTTAAAAAAAAAAAAATATTTAAATTTTTAGGCAAAAAAATATTTTTTTGCCTCCACAAATTTATTGTTAACTTCGAAAGTGTTGCACATATAAGAAAACGGTATAGAAACAGATTAAAGAAATTGTAATTCTTAATTTTTCTAAATTTGTTTTATCAAAATCGGACAAGTGAAAAAGAAAAAATTTAAAAGGTCATAAAAAAACTGACACATACGAACGCCAAACCCTTTGAGGGTTTTATTCTGTTATTTCCCGATAATGCTTATAATTTCAAATTGAAGGTATGATTTTGTCTACCGATGGTATAACGTTTATAAAAATCTGTGCATATTTGTTCGATATATACAAATTTTATTTAAAGGGGACAGTCTTATTGTGGGTACTTTTCGTGGTTCCCTGTATTTGCAAATTAAAACAAATATCTTCCCCTCATTTCTCGATAATAATTATAGTCTCAAATTGTAGGTATGAATTTTTTCTACCGATGCTAGAACGCTGATAACAATCTGTGCATATTTGATCGATATATGCAAATTTTATTCAAAGGGGGGACAGTTTTATTGAGGGTATTTTTCGTGGTTCCCTGTTGTTGCAAATGAAAAACAATATCTTCCTGTTATTTTCCGATAATGATTATAGTTTCAAATTGTAGGTATGATTTTTGTCTGCCGATGCTATAACGTTTATAAAAATCTGTGCATATTTGTGCGATATATGCAAATTTTATTCAAAGGGTACAGTCTTATTGTGGGTATTTTTCGTGGTTCCCTGTATTTGCAAATGAAAAACAATATCTTCGTGTTATTTGCCGATAATGATTATAGTCTCAAATTGTAGGTATTGTTTTGTTCTACCGATGCTAGAACGCTTATAAATATCTGTGCATATTTGTTCGATATATAAAAATTTTATTTAAAGGGGACAGACTTATTGTGGGTATTTTTCGTGGTTCCCTGTATTTGCAAATTAAAAAAAAATATCTTCCCCTAATTTCTCGATAATAATTATAGTCTCAAATTGTAGGTATGAATTTTTTCTACCGATGCTAGAACGCTTATAACAATCTGTGCATATTTGATCGATATATGCAAATTTTATTCAAAGGGGACAGTCTTATTGAGGGTATTTTTCGTGGTTCCCTGTATTTGCAAATTAAAAACAATATCTTCCCGTTATTTCCCGATAAATATTATAGTCTCAAATTGTAGGTATGATTTTTTTGTACCGATGCTATAACGCTTATAAATATTGATATATACAAAATTTTATTTAAAGGGGACAGTCTTATTGAGGGTATTTTTCATGGTTCCCTGTATTTGCAAATTAAAAAAAATATCTTCCCGTTATTTCCCGATATTAATTATAATCTCAAATTGTAGGTATGATATTTATCTACCGATGCTATAACGCTTATAAATATCTGTGCATACATGTTCGATATAAAAAAATTTTATTCAAAGGGGACAGTCTTATTGAGGGTATTTATCGTGGTTCCCTGTATTTGCAAATTAAAAAAAAATATCTTCCCGTTCTTTTCCGATAACAATTATAATCTCAAATTGTAGGTATGATATTTATCTACCGATGCTATAACGCTTATAAATATCTGTGCATATTTGTTCGATATAAAAAAATTTTATTCAAAGGGGACAGTCTTATTGTGGGTATTTTTCGTGGTTCCCTGTATTTGCAAATTAAAAACAATATCTTCCCGTTATTTCCCGATAAATATTATAGTCTCAAATTGTAGGTATGATTTTTTTGTACCGATGCTATAACGCTTATAAATATCTGTGAATATTTCTTTGATATATACAAAATTTTATTTAAAGGGGACAGTCTTATTGAAGGTATTTTTCATGGTTCCCTGTATTTGCAAATTAAAAAAAATATCTTCCCGTTATTTCCCGATAACAATTATAATCTCAAATTGTAGGTATGATATTTATCTACCGATGCTATAACGCTTATAAATATCTGTGCATACTTGTTCGATATAAAAAAATTTTATTCAAAGGGGACAGTCTTATTGAGGGTATTTATCGTGGTTCCCTGTATTTGCAAATTAAAAAAAAATATCTTCCCGTTCTTTTCCGATAACAATTATAATCTCAAATTGTAGGTATGATATTTATCTACCGATGCTATAACGCTTATAAATATCTGTGCATATTTGTTCGATATAAAAAAATTTTATTCAAAGGGGACAGTCTTATTGTGGGTATTTTTCGTGGTTCCCTGTATTTGCAAATTAAAAAAAATATCTTCCAGTCAATTTCCTATAATAATTATAGTCTCAAATTGTATGTATGATTTTTTTCTATCGATGCTATAACGTTTATATTAATCTGTGCATATTTGATCGATATATGCAAATTTTATTCAAAGGGGACAGTCTTATTGAGGGTATTTTTCGTGGTTCCCTGTATTTGCAAATTAAAAACAATATCTTCCGGTTATTTCCCGATAAAAATTATAGTCTCAAATTGTAGGTATGATTTTTGTCTACCGATGCTATAACGTTTATAAAAAGCTGTGCATATTTGTTTGATATATGCAAATTTTATTCAAAGGGACAGTCTTATTGAGGGTATTTTTTGTGGTTCCCTGTATTTGCAAATTAAAAATAATATCTTCCCGTTATTTTCTGATTATTATTATAGTCTCAAATAGTAGGTATGATTTTTTTCTACCGATGCTATAACGTTTATAAAAATCTGTGTATATTTGTTCGATATATGCAAATTTTATTCAAAGGGGAGAGTCTTTTGTGGGTATTTTTCGTGGTTCCCTGTTGTTGCAAATGAAAAACAATATCTTCCTGTTATTTTCCGATAATGATTATAGTTTCAAATTGTAGGTATGATTTTTGTCTACCGATGCTATAACGTTTGTAAAAATCTGTGCATATTTGTTCGATATATGAAAATTTTATTCAAAGGGTCTTATTGTGGGTATTTTTCGTGGTTCCCTGTAGTTGCAAATTAAAAACAATATCTTCCCGTTATTTCGAGATAAAAATTATAGTCTCAAATTGTAGGTATGATTTTTGTCTACCGATGCTATAACGTTTATAAAAAGCTGTGCATATTTGTTCGATATATGAAAATTTTATTCAAAGGGTCTTATTGTGGGTATTTTTCGTGGTTCCCTGTATTTGCAAATTAAAAAAAAATATCTTCCCGTTATTTCCCGATAATAATTATAGTCTCAAATTGCAGGTATGATTTTGTCTACCGATAGTATAACGTTTATAAAGATCTGTGCATTATTGTTCAATATATACAAATTTTAATTAAAGGGGACAGTCTTATTGAGGGTATTTTTCGTGGTTCCCTGCTTTTGCAAATTAAAAAAAATATCTTCCAGTCAATTTCCCATAATGATTATAGTCTCAAATTGTATGTATGATTTTTTCTACCGATGCTATAACGTTTATAACAATCTGTGCATATTTGATCGATATATGCAAACTTTATTCAAAGGGGACAGTCTTATTAAGGGTATTTTTCGTGGTTCCCTGTTTTTGCAAATTAAAAAAAATATCTTCCCGTTATTTCCCGATAATGCTTATAATTCCAAATTGAAGGTATGATTTTGTCTACCGATAGTATAACATTTATAAAAATCAGTGCATATTTGTTCGATATATACAAATTTTATTTAAAGGGGACAGTCTTATTGTGGGTACTTTTCGTGGTTCCCTGTATTTGCAAATTAAAACAAATATCTTCCCCTCATTTCTCGATAATAATTATAGTCTCAAATTGTAGGTATGAATTTTTTCTACCGATGCTAGAACGCTGATAACAATCTGTGCATATTTGATCGATATATGCAAATTTTATTCAAAGGGGGGACAGTTTTATTGAGGGTATTTTTCGTGGTTCCCTGTTGTTGCAAATGAAAAACAATATCTTCCTGTTATTTTCCGATAATGATTATAGTTTCAAATTGTAGGTATGATTTTTGTCTGCCGATGCTATAACGTTTATAAAAATCTGTGCATATTTGTGCGATATATGCAAATTTTATTCAAAGGGTACAGTCTTATTGTGGGTATTTTTCGTGGTTCCCTGTATTTGCAAAAGAAAAACAATATCTTCGTGTTATTTGCCGATAATGATTATAGTCTCAAATTGTAGGTATTGTTTTGTTCTACCGATGCTAGAACGCTTATAAATATCTGTGCATATTTGTTCGATATATAAAAATTTTATTTAAAGGGGACAGACTTATTGTGGGTATTTTTCGTGGTTCCCTGTATTTGCAAATTAAAAAAAAATATCTTCCCCTAATTTCTCGATAATAATTATAGTCTCAAATTGTAGGTATGAATTTTTTCTACCGATGCTAGAACGCTTATAACAATCTGTGCATATTTGATCGATATATGCAAATTTTATTCAAAGGGGACAGTCTTATTGAGGGTATTTTTCGTGGTTCCCTGTATTTGCAAATTAAAAACAATATCTTCCCGTTATTTCCCGATAAATATTATAGTCTCAAATTGTAGGTATGATTTTTTTGTACCGATGCTATAACGCTTATAAATATCTGTGCATATTTCTTTGATATATACAAAATTTTATTTAAAGGGGACAGTCTTATTGAGGGTATTTTTCATGGTTCCCTGTATTTGCAAATTAAAAAAAATATCTTCCCGTTATTTCCCGATATTAATTATAATCTCAAATTGTAGGTATGATATTTATCTACCGATGCTATAACGCTTATAAATATCTGTGCATACATGTTCGATATAAAAAAATTTTATTCAAAGGGGACAGTCTTATTGAGGGTATTTATCGTGGTTCCCTGTATTTGCAAATTAAAAAAAAATATCTTCCCGTTCTTTTCCGATAACAATTATAATCTCAAATTGTAGGTATGATATTTATCTACCGATGCTATAACGCTTAAAAATATCTGTGCATATTTGTTCGATATAAAAAAATTTTATTCAAAGGGGACAGTCTTATTGTGGGTATTTTTCGTTGTTCCCTGTATTTGCAAATTAAAAAAAATATCTTCCAGTCAATTTCCTATAATAATTATAGTCTCAAATTGTATGTATGATTTTTTTCTACCGATGCTATAACGTTTATATTAATCTGTGCATATTTGATCGATATATGCAAATTTTATTCAAAGGGGACAGTCTTATTGAGGGTATTTTTCGTGGTTCCCTGTATTTGCAAATTAAAAACAATATCTTCCGGTTATTTCCCGATAAAAATTATAGTCTCAAATTGTAGGTATGATTTTTTTCTACCGATGCGTTATAACGCTTATAAATATCTGTGCATATTTGTTCGATATATGCAAATTTTATTCAAAGGGTACAGTTTTATTGTGGGTATTTTTCGTGGTTCCCTATATTTGCAAATAAAAAACAATATCTTCCTCTTATTTGCCGATAATGATTATAGTCTCAAATTGTAAGTATGAATTTTTGTTACCGATGCTATAACGTTTATAACAATCTGTGCATATTTGATCGATATATGCAAATTTTATTCAAAGGGGACAGTCTTATTGAGGGTATTTTTCGTGGTTCCCTGTATTTGCAAATTAAAAAAAATATCTTCCCGTTATTTCCCTATAACGATTATAGTCTCAAATTGTAGGTATGATATTTATCTACCGATGCTATAACGCTTATAAATATCTGTGCATAGTTGTTCGATATAAAAAAATTTTATTCAAAGGGGACAGTCTTATTGTGGGTATTTTTCGTGGTTCCCTGTATTTGCAAATTAAAAAAAAAATCTTCCCGTTATTTCCCTATAACGATTATAGTCTCAAATTGTAGGTATGATATTTATCTACCGATGCTATAACGCTTATAAATATCTGTGCATATTTGTTCGATATAAAAAAATTTTATTCAAAGGGGACAGTCTTATTGTGGGTATTTTTCGTGGTTCCCTGTATTTGCAAAGTAAAAAAAATATCTTCCAGTCAATTTCCTATAATAATTATAGTCTCAAATTGTATGTATGATTTTTTTCTACCGATCCTATAACGTTTATATTAATCTGTGCATATGTGACTGATATATGCAAATTTTATTCAAAGGGGACAGTCTTATTGAGGGTATTTTTCGTGGTTCCCTGTATTTGCAAATTAAAAACAATATCTTCCCGTTATTTCCCGATAAAAATTATAGTCTCAAATTGTAGGTATGATTTTTTTGTACCGATGCTATAACGCTTATAAATATCTGTGCATATTTCTTTGATATATACAAATTTTATTTAAAGGGGACAGTCTTATTGTGGGTATTTTGCGAAGTTCCTGTATTTGCAAATTAAAAAAAAATATCTTCCCGTTATTTCCCGGTAATGCTTAAAATTTCAAATTGAAGGTATGATTTTGTCTACCAATGGTATAACGTTTATAAAAATCTGTGCATATTTGTTCGATATATGCAAATTTTATTCAAAAGGGACAGTTGTTGCAAATGAAAAACAATATCTTCCTGTTATTTTCCGATAATGATTATAGTTTCGAATTGTAGGTATGAAATTTTTCTACCGATGCTTTAACGCTTATAACAATTTGTGCATATTTGATCGATATATGCAAATTTTATTCAAAGGGGACAATCTTATTGAGGGTATTTTTCGTGGTTCCCTGTATTTGCAAATTAAAAAAATATCTTCCCGTTATTTCGCGATAAAACCTATAGTCTCAAATTGTAGGTATGCATTTGTTCTACCGATGCTAGAACGCTTATAACAATCTGTGCATATTTGATCGATATATGCAAATTTTATTCAAAGGGGAGAGTCTTATTGAGGGTATTTCTCGTGGTTCAATGTATTTGCAAATTAAAAACAATATCTTCTCGTTATTTTCTGATAAAAATTATAGTCTCAAATTGTAGGTATGATTTTTTTGTACCGATGCTATAACGGTTATAAATATCTGTGCATATTTCTTTGATATATACAAATTTTATTTAAAGGGGACAGTCTTATTGTGGGTATTTTTTGTGGTTCCCTGTATTTGCAAATTAAAAAAAAATATCTTCCCGTTATTTCCCGATTATAATTATAGTCTCAAATTTTAGGTATAATTTTTTTCTACCGATGCTATAACGCTTATAAATATCTGTGCATATTTGTTCGATATATGCTAATTTTATTCAAAGGGGACAGTCTTATTGTGGGTATTTTTCGTGGTTCCCTGTTGTTGCAAATGAAAAACAATGTCTTCCTGTTATTTGCCGATAATGATTATAGTCTCAAATTGTAGGTATGATTTTGTTCTACCGATGCTAGAACGCTTATAAATATCTGTGCATATTTGTTCGATATATACAAATTTTATTTAAAGGGGACAGTCTTATTGTGGGTATTTTTCGTAGTTCCCTGTATTTGCAAATTAAAAAAAATATCTTCCCGTTATTTCCCGATAAAAATTAGATCGATATATGCAAATTTTATTCAAAGGGGACAGTCTTATTGAGGGTATTTTTCGTGGTTCCCTGTATTTGCAAATTAAAAAAAATATCTTCCCGTTATTTCGCGATAAAACCTATAGTCTCAAATTGTAGGTATGCATTTTTTCTACCGATGCTAGAACGCTTATAACCATCTGTGCATATTTGATCGATATATGCAAATTTTATTCAAAGGGGACAGTCTTATTGAGGGTATTTCTCGTGGTTCAATATATTTGCAAATTAAAAACAATATCTTCTCGTTATTTCCCGATAAAAATTACAGTCTCAAATTGTAGGTATGATTTTTTTGTACCGATGCTATAACGCTTATAAATATCTGTGCATATTTCTTTGATATATACAAATTTTATTTAAAGGGGACAGTCTTATTGTGGGTATTTTTCGTGGTTCCCTGTATTTGCAAATTAAAAAAAAATATCTTCCCGTTATTTCCCGATAATAATTATAGTCTCAAATTTTAGGTATAATTTTTTTCTACCGATGCTATAACGCTTATAAATATCTGTGCATATTTGTTCGATATATGCTAATTTTATTCACAGGGGACAGTCTTATTGTGGGTATTTTTCGTGGTTCCCTGTTGTTGCAAATGAAAAACAATGTCTTCCTGTTATTTGCCGATAATGATTATAGTCTCAAATTGTAGGTATGATTTTGTTCTACCGATGCTAGAACGCTTATAAATATCTGTGCATATTTGTTCGATATATACAAATTTTATTTAAAGGGGACAGTCTTATTGTGGGTATTTTTCGTAGTTCCCTGTATTTGCAAATTAAAAAAAATATCTTCCCGTTATTTCCCGATAAAAATTAGATCGATATATGCAAATTTTATTCAAAGGGGACAGTCTTATTGAGGGTATTTTTCGTGGTTCCCTGTATTTGCAAATTAAAAAAAATATCTTCCCGTTATTTCCCTATAACGATTATAGTCTCAAATTGTAGGTATGATATTTATCTACCGATGCTATAACGCTTATAAATATCTGTGCATATTTGTTCGATATAAAAAAATGTTATTCAAAGGGGACAGTCTTATTGTGGGTATTTTTCGTGGTTCCCTGTATTTGCAAATCAAAAACTATATCTTCCTCTTATTTGCCGATAATGATTATAGTCTCAAATTGTAAGTATGAATTTTTGCTACCGATGCTATAACGTTTATAACAATCTGTGCATATTTGATCGATATATGCAAATTTTATTCAAAGGGGACAGTCTTATTGAGGGTATTTTTCGTGGTTCCCTGTATTTGCAAATTAAAAAAAATATCTTCCCGTTATTTCCCTATAACGATTATAGTCTCAAATTGTAGGTATGATATTTATCTACCGATGCTATAACGCTTATAAATATCTGTGCATATTTGTTCGATATAAAAAAATTTTATTCAAAGGGGACAGTCTTATTGTGGGTATTTTTCGTGGTTCCCTGTATTTGCAAATTAAAAAAAATATCTTCCAGTCAATTTCCTATAATAATTATAGTCTCAAATTGTATGTATGATTTTTTTCTACCGATGCTATAACGTTTATATTAATCTGTGCATATGTGATCGATATATGCAAATTTTATTCAAAGGGGACATCTTATTGAGGGTATTTTTCGTGGTTCCCTGTATTTGCAAATTAAAAACAATATCTTCCGGTTATTTCCCTATAACGATTATAGTCTCAAATTGTAGGTATGATATTTATCTACCGATGCTATAACGCTTATAAATATCTGTGCATATTTGTTCGATATATACAAATTTTATTTAAAGGGGACAGTCTTATTGTGGGTATTTTTCGTAGTTCCCTGTATTTGCAAATTAAAAAAAATATCTTCCCGTTATTTCCCGATAAAAATTAGATCGATATATGCAAATTTTATTCAAAGGGGACAGTCTTATTGAGGGTATTTTTCGTGGTTCCCTGTATTTGCAAATTAAAAACAATATCTTCCCGTTATTTCCCGATAAAAATTATAGTCTCAAATTGTAGGTATGATTTTTTTTGTACCTATGCTATAACGCTTATAAATATCTGTGCATATTTCTTTGATATATACAAATTTTATTTAAAGGGGACAGTCTTATTGTGGGTATTTTGCGAAGTTCCTGTATTTGCAAATGAAAAACAATATCTTCCTGTTATTTTCCGATAATGATTATAGTTTCGAATTGTAGGTATGAAATTTTTCTACCGATGCTTTAACGCTTATAACAATTTGTGCATATTTGATCGATATATGCAAATTTTATTCAAAGGGGACAGTCTTATTGAGGGTATTTTTCGTGGTTCCCTGTATTTGCAAATTAAAAAAAATATCTTCCCGTTATTTCGCGATAAAACCTATAGTCTCAAATTGTAGGTATGCATTTTTTCTACCGATGCTAGAACGCTTATAACAATCTGTGCATATTTGATCGATATATGCAAATTTTATTCAAAGGGGACAGTCTTATTGAGGGTATTTCTCGTGGTTCAATGTATTTGCAAATTAAAAACAATATCTTCTCGTTATTTCCCGATAAAAATTATAGTCTCAAATTGTAGGTATGATTTTTTTGTACCGATGCTATAACGCTTATAAATATCTGTGCATATTTCTTTGATATATACAAATTTTATTTAAAGGGGACAGTCTTATTGTGGGTATTTTTCGTGGTTCCCTGTATTTGCAAATTAAAAAAAAATATCTTCCCGTTATTTCCCGATAATAATTATAGTCTCAAATTTTAGGTATAATTTTTTTCTACCGATGCTATAACGCTTATAAATATCTGTGCATATTTGTTCGATATATGCTAATTTTATTCAAAGGGGACAGTCTTATTGTGGTTATTTTTCGTGGTTCCCTGTTGTTGCAAATGAAAAACAATGTCTTCCTGTTATTTACCGATAATGATTATAGTCTCAAATTGTAGGTATGATTTTGTTCTACCGATGCTAGAACGCTTATAAATATCTGTGCATATTTGTTCGATATATACAAATTTTATTTAAAGGGGACAGTCTTATTGTGGGTATTTTTCGTAGTTCCCTGTATTTGCAAATTAAAAAAAATATCTTCCCGTTATTTCCCGATAAAAATTAGATCGATATATGCAAATTTTATTCAAAGGGGACAGTCTTATTGAGGGTATTTTTCGTGGTTCCCTGTATTTGCAAATTAAAAACAATATCTTCCGGTTATTTCCCGATAAAAATTATAGTCTCAAATTGTAGGTATGATTTTTTTCTACCGATGCTATAACGCTTATAAAAATCTGTGCATATTTGTTCGATATATGCAAATTTTATTCAAAGGGTACAGTTTTATTGTGGGTATTTTTCGTGGTTCCCTGTATTTGCAAATAAAAAACAATATCTTCCTCTTATTTGCCGATAATGATTATAGTCTCAAATTGTAGGTATGAATTTTTGCTACCGATGCTATAACGTTTATAACAATCTGTGCATATTTGATCGATATATGCAAATTTTATTTAAAGGGGACAGTCTTAATTTTTCGTGGTTCCCTGTTGTTGCAAATGAAAAACAATATCTTTCTGTTATTTCATAATATTGATTATAGTCTCAAATTGTAGGTATGAATTTTTTCTACCGATGCTATAACGTTTATAGCAATCTGTGCATATTTGATTGATATATGCAAATTTATTTAAAGGGGACAGTCTTATTGAGGGTATTTTTCGTGGTTCCCTGTATTTGCAAATTAAAAAAGATATCTTCCAGTCAATTTCCTATAATGATTATAGTCTCAAATTGTATGTATGATTTTTTTCTACCGATGCTATAACGTTTATATTAATCTGTGCATATTTGATCGATATATGCAAATTTTATTCAAAGGGGACAGTCTTATTGAGGGTATTTTTCGTGGTTCCCTGTATTTGCAAATTAAAAACAATATCTTCCTCTTATTTGCCGATAATGATTATAGTCTCAAATTGTAAGTATGAATTTTTGCTACCGATGCTATAACGTTTATAACAATCTGTGCATATTTGATCGATATATGCTAATTTTATTCAAAGGGGACAGTCTTATTGAGGGTATTTTTCGTGGTTCCCTGTATTTGCAAATTAAAAAAAATATCTTCCCGTTATTTCCCTATAACGGTTATAGTCTCAAATTGTAGGTATGATATTTATCTACCGATACTATAACGCTTATAAATATCTGTGCATATTTGTTCGATATAAAAAAATTTTATTTAAAGAAGACAGTCTTATTGTGGATATTTTTCGTGGTTCCCTGTATATGCAAATTAAAAAAAAATATCTTCCCGTTATTTCCCGATAATAATTATAGTCTCAAATTGTAGGTATGTTTTTTTCTACCGATGCTATGACGCTTATAAAGATCTGTGCATTATTGTTCCATATATACAAATTTTATTCAAAGGGGACAGTCTTATTGTGGGTATTTTTCGTGGTTCCCTGTTGTTGCAAATGAAAAACAATATCTTCCTGTTATTTCCCAATATTGATTATAGTCTCAAATTGTAGGTATGAATTTTTTCTACCGATGCTATAACGTTTATAGCAATCTGTGCATATTTGATCGATATATGCAAATTTATTCAAAGGGGACAGTCTTATTGAGGGTATTTTTCGTGGTTCCCTGTATTTGCAAATTAAAAAAAATATCTTCCCGTTATTTCCCGATAATAATTATAGTCTCAAATTGTAGGTATGATTTTTTTCTACCGATGCTATGACGCTTATAAAGATCTGTGCATTAGTGTTCGATATATGCAAATTTTATTTAAAGGGGACAGTCTTATTGTGGGTATTTTTCGTGGCTCCCTGTATTTGCAAATGAAAAACAATATCTTCCTCTTATTTGCCGATAATGATTATAGTCTCAAATTGTAGGTATGAATTTTTGCTACCGATGCTATAACGTTTATAACAATCTGTGCATATTTGTTCGATATATGCAAATTTTATTTAAAGGGGACAGTCTTATTGTGGGTATTTTTCGTGGTTCCCTGTTGTTGCAAATGAAAAACAATATCTTCCTGTTATTTCCCAATATTGATTATAGTCTCAAATTGTAGGTATGAATTTTTTCTACCGATGCTATAACGTTTATAGCAATATGTGCATATTTGATCGATATATGCAAATTTATTTAAAGGGGACAGTCTTATTGAGGGTATTTTTCGTGGTTCCCTGTATTTGCAAATTAAAAAAAATATCTTCCAGTCAATTTCCTATAATGATTATAGTCTCAAATTGTATG
Source organism: Nowickia ferox (assembly GCA_936439885.1). NCBI lineage: Eukaryota > Metazoa > Arthropoda > Insecta > Diptera > Tachinidae > Nowickia > Nowickia ferox. The sequence continues at coordinate 47,419,243 of OW387027.1, read as the reverse complement.
TATGATTTTTTTCTACCGATGCTATAACGTTTATATTAATCTGTGCATATTTGATCGATATATGCAAATTTTATTCAAAGGGGACAGTCTTATTGAGGGTATTTTTCGTGGTTCCCTGTATTTGCAAATTAAAAAAAAATATCTTCCCCTAATTTCTCGATAATAATTATAGTCTCAAATTGTAGGTATGAATTTTTTCTACCGATGCTAGAACGCTTATAACAATCTGTGCATATTTGATCGATATATGCAAATTTTATTCAAAGGGGACAGTCTTATTGAGGGCATTTTTCGTGGTTCCCTGTATTTGCAAATTAAAAACAATATCTTCCCGTTATTTCCCGATAAATATTATAGTCTCAAATATTAGGTATGATTTTTTTGTACCGATGCTATAACGCTTATAAATATCTGTGCATATTTCTTTGATATATACAAAATTTTATTTAAAGGGGACAGTCTTATTGAGGGTATTTTTCATGGTTCCCTGTATTTGCAAATTAAAAAAAATATCTTCCCGTTATTTCCCGATAATAATTATAGTCTCAAATTGTAGGTATGATTTTTTTCTACCGATGCTATGACGCTTATAAAGATCTGTGCATTATTGTTCGATATATACAAATTTTATTCAAAGGGGACAGTCTTATTGTTGGTATTTTTCGTGGTTCCCTGTTGTTGCAAATGAAAAACAATATCTTCCCGTTATTTTCCGATAAAAATTATAGTCTCAAATTGTAGGTATGATTTTTTTGTACCGATGCTATAACGCTTATAAATATCTGTGCTTATTTCTTTGATATATACAAAATTTTATTTAAAGGGGACAGTCTTATTGAGGGTATTTTTCGTGGTTCCCTGTATTTGCAAATTAAAAAAAATATCTTCCCGTTATTTCCCGATAACAATTATAATCTCAAATTGTAGGTATGATATTTATCTACCGATGCTATAACGCTTATAAATATCTGTGCATACTTGTTCGATATAAAAAAATTTTATTCAAAGGGGACAGTCTTATTGAGGGTATTTATCGTGGTTCCCTGTATTTGCAAATTAAAAAAAAATATCTTCCCGTTCTTTTCCGATAACAATTATAATCTCAAATTGTAGGTATGATATTTATCTACCGATGCTATAACGCTTATAAATATCTGTGCATATTTGTTCGATATATGCAAATTTTATTCAAAGGGTACAGTTTTATTGTGGGTATTTTTCGTGGTTCCCTATATTTGCAAATGAAAAACAATGTCTTCCTCTTATTTGCCGATAATGATTATAGTCTCAAATTGTAAGTATGAATTTTTGCTACCGATGCTATAACGTTTATAACAATCTGTGCATAGTTGATCGATATATGCAAATTTTATTCAAAGGGGACAGTCTTATTGAGGGTATTTTTCATGGATCCCTGTATTTGCAAATTAAAAAAAATATCTTCCCGTTATTTCCCTATAACGATTATAGTCTCAAATTGTAGGTATGATATTTATCTACCGATGCTATAACGCTTATAAATATGTGTGCATATTTCTTTGATATATACAAAATTTTATTTAAAGGGGACAGTCTTATTGAGGGTATTTTTCATGGTTCCCTGTATTTGCAAATTAAAAAAAATATCTTCCCGTTATTTCCCGATAACAATTATAATTTCAAATTGTAGGTATGATATTTATCTACCGATGCTATAACGCTTATAAATATCTGTGCATATTTGTTCGATATAAAAAAATTTTATTTAAAGAAGACAGTCTTATTGTGGTTCCCTGTATATGCAAATTAAAAAAAATTATCTTCCCGTTATTTCCCGATAATAATTATAGTCTCAAATTGTAGGTATGATTTTTTTCTACCGATGCTATGACGCTTATAAAGATCTGTGCATTATTGTTCGATATATACAAATTTTATTCAAAGGGGACAGTCTTATTGTGGGTATTTTTCGTGGTTCCCTGTTGTTGCAAATGAAAAACAATATCTTCCTGTTATTTCCCAATATTGATTATAGTCTCAAATTGTAGGTATGAATTTTTTCTAATGCTATAACGTTTATAGCAATCTGTGCATATTTGATCGATATATGCAAATTTATTCAAAGGGGACAGTCTTATTGAGGGTATTTTTCGTGGTTCCCTGTATTTGCAAATTAAAAACAATATGTTCCCGTTATTTCCCGATAAAAATTATAGTCTCAAATTGTAGGTATGATTTTTTTGTACCGATGCTATAACGCTTATAAATATCTGTGCATATTTCTTTGATATATACAAAATTTTATTTAAAGGGGACAGTCTTATTGAGGGTATTTTCCGTGGTTCCCTGTATTTGCAAATTAAAAAAAATATCTTCCCGTTATTTCCCGATAACAATTATAATCTCAAATTGTAGGTATGATATTTATCTACCGATGCTATAACGCTTATAAATATCTGTGCATACTTGTTCGATATAAAAAAATTTTATTCAAAGGGGACAGTCTTATTGAGGGTATTTATCGTGGTTCCCTGTATTTGCAAATTAAAAAAAAATATCTTCCCGTTCTTTTCCGATAACAATTATAATCTCAAATTGTAGGTATGATATTTATCTACCGATGCTATAACGCTTATAAATATCTGTGCATATTTGTTCGATATAAAAAAATTTTATTCAAAGGGGACAGTCTTATTGTGGGTATTTTTCGTGGTTCCCTGTATTTGCAAATCAAAAACTATATCTTCCTTTTATTTGCCGATAATGATTATAGTCTCAAATTGTAAGTATGAATTTTTGCTACCGATGCTATAACGTTTATAACAATCTGTGCATATTTGATCGATATATGCAAATTTTATTCAAAGGGGACAGTCTTATTGAGGGTATTTTTCGTGGTTCCCTGTATTTGCAAATTAAAAACAATATCTTCCGGTTATTTCCCTATAACGATTATAGTCTCAAATTGTAGGTATGATATTTATCTACCGATGCTATAACGCTTATAAATATCTGTGCATATTTGTTCGATATATACAAATTTTATTTAAAGGGGACAGTCTTATTGTGGGTATTTTTCGTAGTTCCCTGTATTTGCAAATTAAAAACAATATCTTCCGGTTATTTCCCTATAACGATTATAGTCTCAAATTGTAGGTATGATATTTATCTACCGATGCTATAACGCTTATAAATATCTGTGCATATTTGTTCGATATAAAAAAATTTTATTCAAAGGGGACAGTCTTATTGTGGGTATTTTTCGTGGTTCCCTGTATTTGCAAATCAAAAACTATATCTTCCTCTTATTTGCCGATAATGATTATAGTCTCAAATTGTAAGTATGAATTTTTGCTACCGATGCTATAACGTTTATAACAATCTGTGCATATTTGTTCGATATAAAAAAATTTTATTCAAAGGGGACAGTCTTATTGTGGGTATTTTTCGTGGTTCCCTGTATTTGCAAATTAAAAAAAATATCTTCCAGTCAATTTCCTATAATAATTATAGTCTCAAATTGTATGTATGATTTTTTTCTACCGATGCTATAACGTTTATATTAATCTGTGCATATGTGATCGATATATGCAAATTTTATTCAAAGGGGACAGTCTTATTGAGGGTATTTTTCGTGGTTCCCTGTATTTGCAAATTAAAAACAATATCTTCCGGTTATTTCCCTATAACGATTATAGTCTCAAATTGTAGGTATGATATTTATCTACCGATGCTATAACGCTTATAAATATCTGTGCATATTTGTTCGATATATACAAATTTTATTTAAAGGGGACAGTCTTATTGTGGGTATTTTTCGTAGTTCCCTGTATTTGCAAATTAAAAAAAATATCTTCCCGTTATTTCCCTATAAAAATTAGATCGATATATGCAAATTTTATTCAAAGGGGACAGTCTTATTGAGGGTATTTTTCGTGGTTCCCTGTATTTGCAAATTAGAAACAATATCTTCCCGTTATTTCCCGATAAAAATTATAGTCTCAAATTGTAGGTATGATTTTTTTTGTACCGATGCTATAACGCTTATAAATATCTGTGCATATTTCTTTGATATATACAAATTTTATTTAAAGGGGACAGTCTTATTGTGGGTATTTTGCGAAGTTCCCTGTATTTGCAAATTAAAAAAAAATATCTTCCCGTTATTTCCCGGTAATGCTTAAAATTTCAAATTGAAGGTATGATTTTGTCTACCAATGGTATAACGTTTATAAAAATCTGTGCATATTTGTTCGATATATGCAAATTTTATTCAAAAGGGACAGTCTTATTGTGGGTATTTTTCGTAGTTCCCTATATTTGCAAATGAAAAACAATATCTTCCTCTTATTTGCCGATAATGATTATAGTTTCGAATTGTAGGAATGAAATTTTTCTACCGATGCTTTAACGCTTATAACAATTTGTGCATATTTGATCGATATATGCAAATTTTATTCAAAGGGGACAGTCTTATTGAGGGTATTTTTCGTGGTTCCCTGTATTTGCAAATTAAAAAAAATATCTTCCCGTTATTTCGCGATAAAACCTATAGTCTCAAATTGTAGGTATAAATTTTTTCTACCGATGCTAGAACGCTTATAACAATCTGTGCATATTTGATCGATATATGCAAATTTTATTCAAAGGGGACAGTCTTATTGAGGGTATTTCTCGTGGTTCAATGTATTTGCAAATTAAAAACAATATCTTCTCGTTATTTCCCGATAAAAATTATAGTCTCAAATTGTAGGTATGATTTTTTTGTACCGATGCTATAACGCTTATAAATATCTGTGCATATTTCTTTGATATATACAAATTTTATTTAAAGGGGACAGTCTTATTGTGGGTATTTTTCGTGGTTCCCTGTATTTGCAAATTAAAAAAAAATATCTTCCCGTTATTTCCCGATAATAATTATAGTCTCAAATTTTAGGTATAATTTTTTTCTACCGATGCTATAACGCTTATAAATATCTGTGCATATTTGTTCGATATATGCTAATTTTATTCAAAGGGGACAGTCTTATTGTGGGTATTTTTCGTGGTTCCCTGTTGTTGCAAATGAAAAACAATGTCTTCCTGTTATTTGCCGATAATGATTATAGTCTCAAATTGTAGGTATGATTTTGTTCTACCGATGCTAGAACGCTTATAAATATCTGTGCATATTTGTTCGATATATACAAATTTTATTTAAAGGGGACAGTCTTATTGTGGGTATTTTTCGTAGTTCCCTGTATTTGCAAATTAAAAAAAATATCTTCCCGTTATTTCCCGATAAAAATTAGATCGATATATGCAAATTTTATTCAAAGGGGACAGTCTTATTGAGGGTATTTTTCGTGGTTCCCTGTATTTGCAAATTAAAAACAATATCTTCCGGTTATTTCCCGATAAAAATTATAGTCTCAAATTGTAGGTATGATTTTTTTCTACTGATGCTATAACGTTTATAGCAATCTGTGCATATTTGATCGATATATGCAAATTTATTTAAAGGGGACAGTCTTATTGAGGGTATTTTTCGTGGTTCCCTGTATTTGCAAATTAAAAAAAATATCTTCCAGTCAATTTCCTATAATGATTATAGTCTCAAATTGTATGTATGATTTTTTTCTACCGATGCTATAACGTTTATATTAATCTGTGCATATTTGATCGATATATGCAAATTTTATTCAAAGGGGACAGTCTTATTGAGGGTATTTTTCGTGGTTCCCTGTATTTGCAAATTAAAACCAATATCTTCCGGTTATTTCCCGATAAAAATTATAGTCTCAAATTGTAGGTATGATTTTTTTCTACCGATGCTATAACGGTTATAAAAATCTGTGCATATTTGTTCGATATATGCAAATTTTATTCAAAGGGTACAGTTTTATTGTGGGTATTTTTCGTGGTTCCCTGTATTTGCAAATGAAAAACAATATCTTCCTCTTATTTGCCGATAATGATTATAGTCTCAAATTGTAGGTATGAATTTTTGCTACCGATGCTATAACGTTTATAACAATCTGTGCATATTTGATCGATATATGCAAATTTTATTTAAAGGGGACAGTCTTAATTTTTCGTGGTTCCCTGTTGTTGCAAATGAAAAACAATATCTTCCTGTTATTTCCCAATATTGATTATAGTCTCAAATTGTAGGTATGAATTTTTTCTACTGATGCTATAACGTTTATAGCAATCTGTGCATATTTGATCGATATATGCAAATTTATTTAAAGGGGACAGTCTTATTGAGGGTATTTTTCGTGGTTCCCTGTATTTGCAAATTAAAAAAAATATCTTCCAGTCAATTTCCTATAATGATTATAGTCTCAAATTGTATGTATGATTTTTTTCTACCGATGCTATAACGTTTATATTAATCTGTGCATATTTGATCGATATATGCAAATTTTATTCAAAGGGGACAGTCTTATTGAGGGTATTTTTCGTGGTTCCCTGTATTTGCAAATTAAAACCAATATCTTCCGGTTATTTCCCGATAAAAATTATAGTCTCAAATTGTAGGTATGATTTTTTTCTACCGATGCTATAACGGTTATAAAAATCTGTGCATATTTGTTCGATATATGCAAATTTTATTCAAAGGGGACAGTCTTATTGAGGGTATTTTTCGTGGTTCCCTGTATTTGCAAATTAAAAAAAATATCTTCCCGTTATTTCCCTATAACGATTATAGTCTCAAATTGTAGGTATGATATTTTTCTACCGATACTATAACGCTTATAAATATCTGTGCATATTTGTTCGATATAAAAAAATTTTATTTAAAGAAGACAGTCTTATTGTGGATATTTTTAGTGGTTCCCTGTATATGCAAATTAAAAAAAAAATATCTTCCCGTTATTTCCCGATAATAATTATAGTCTCAAATTGTAGGTATGATTTTTTTCTACCGATGCTATGACGCTTATAAAGATCTGTGCATTATTGTTCCATATATACAAATTTTATTCAAAGGGGACAGTCTTATTGTGGGTATTTTTCGTGGTTCCCTGTTGTTGCAAATGAAAAACAATATCTTCCTGTTATTTCCCAATATTGATTATAGTCTCAAATTGTAGGTATGAATTTTTTCTACCGATGCTATAACGTTTATAGCAATCTGTGCATATTTGATCGATATATGCAAATTTATTCAAAGGGGACAGTCTTATTGAGGGTATTTTTCGTGGTTCCCTGTATTTGCAAATTAAAAAAAATATCTTCCCGTTATTTCCCGATAAAAATTATAGTCTCAAATTGTAGGTTTGAATTTTTCTACCGATGCTAGAACGCTTATAACAATCTGTGCATATTTGATCGATATATGCAAATTTTATTTAAAGGGGACAGTCTTATTGTGGGTATTTTTCGTGGTTCCCTGTTGTTGCAAATGAAAAACAATATCTTCCTGTTATTTCCCAATATTGATTATAGTCTCAAATTGTAGGTATGAATTTTTTCTACCGATGCTATAACGTTTATAGCAATCTGTGCATATTTGATCGATATATGCAAATTTATTTAAAGGGGACAGTCTTATTGAGGGTATTTTTCGTGGTTCCCTGTATTTGCAAATTAAAAAAAATATCTTCCAGTCAATTTCCTATAATGATTATAGTCTCAAATTGTATGTATGATTTTTTTCTACCGATGCTATAACGTTTATATTAATCTGTGCATATTTGATCGATATATGCAAATTTTATTCAAAGGGGACAGTCTTATTGAGGGTATTTTTCGTGGTTCCCTGTATTTGCAAATTAAAAACAATATCTTCCGGTTATTTCCCGATAAAAATTATAGTCTCAAATTGTAAGTATGATTTTTTTCTACCGATGCTAGAACGCTTATAACAATCTGTGCATATTTGATCGATATATGCAAATTTTATTCAAAGGGGACAGTCTTATTGAGGGTATTTTTCGTGGTTCCCTGTATTTGCAAATTAAAAACAATATCTTCCCGTTATTTCCCGATAAATATTATAGTCTCAAATTGTAGGTATGATTTTTTTGTACCGATGCTATAACGCTTATAAATATCTGTGCATATTTCTTTGATATATACAAAATTTTATTTAAAGGGGACAGTCTTATTGTGGGTATTTTTCATGGTTCCCTGTATTTGCAAATTAAAAAAAATATCTTCCCGTTATTTCCCGATAATAATTATAATCTCAAATTGTAGGTATGATATTTATCTACCGATGCTATAACGCTTATAAATATCTGTGCATACTTGTTCGATATAAAAAAATTTTATTCAAAGGGGACAGTCTTATTGAGGGTATTTATCGTGGTTCCCTGTATTTGCAAATTAAAAAAAAATATCTTCCCGTTCTTTTCCGATAACAATTATAATCTCAAATTGTAGGTATGATATTTATCTACCGATGCTATAACGCTTATAAATATCTGTGCATATTTGTTCGATATATGCAAATTTTATTCAAAGGGTACAGTTTTATTGTGGGTATTTTTCGTGGTTCCCTATATTTGCAAATGAAAAACAATATCTTCCTCTTATTTGCCGATAATGATTATAGTCTCAAATTGTAAGTATGAATTTTTGCTACCGATGCTATAACGTTTATAACAATCTGTGCATATTTGATCGATATATGCAAATTTTATTCAAAGGGGACAGTCTTATTGAGGGTATTTTTCGTGGTTCCCTGTATTTGCAAATTAAAAAAAATATCTTCCCGTTATTTCCCTATAACGATTATAGCCTCAAATTGTAGGTATGATATTTATCTACCGATGCTATAACGCTTATAAATATCTGTGCATATTTGTTCGATATAAAAAAATTTTATTTAAAGAAGACAGTCTTATTGTGGATATTTTTCGTGGTTCCCTGTATATGCATATTAAAAAAAAATATCTTCCCGTTATTTCCCGATAATAATTATAGTCTCAAATTGTAGGTATGATTTTTTTCTACCGATGCTATGACGCTTATAAAGATCTGTGCATTATTGTTTGATATATACAAATTTTATTCAAAGGGGACAGTCTTATTGTGGGTATTTTTCGTGGTTCCCTGTTGTTGCAAATGAAAAACAATATTTTTCCGTTATTTCCCGATAAAAATTATAGTCTCAAATTGTAGGTATGATTTTTTTGAACCGATGCTATAACGCTTATAAATATCTGTGCTTATTTCTTTGATATATACAAAATTTTATTTAAAGGGGACAGTCTTATTGAGGGTATTTTTCGTGGTTCCCTGTATTTGCAAATTAAAAAAAATATCTTCCCGTTATTTCCCGATAACAATTATAATCTCAAATTGTAGGTATGATATTTATCTACCGATGCTATAACGCTTATAAATATCTGTGCATACTTGTTCGATATAAAAAAATTTTATTCAAAGGGGACAGTCTTATTGAGGGTATTTATCGTGGTTCCCTGTATTTGCAAATTAAAAAAAAATATCTTCCCGTTCTTTTCATATAACAATTATAATCTACAATTGTAGGTATGATATTTATCTACCGATGCTATAACGCTTATAAATATCTGTGCATATTTGTTCGATATATGCAAATTTTATTCAAAGGGTACAGTTTTATTGTGGGTATTTTTCGTGGTTCCCTGTATTTGCAAATCAAAAACTATATCTTCCTCTTATTTGCCGATAATGATTGTAGTCTCAAATTGTAAGTATGAATTTTTGCTACCGATGCTATAACGTTTATAACATTCTGTGCATATTTGATCGATATATGCAAATTTTATTCAAAGGGGACAGTCTTATTGAGGGTATTTTTCGTGGTTCCCTGTATTTGCAAATTAAAAAAAATATCTTCCCGTTATTTCCCTATAACGATTATAGTCTCAAATTGTAGGTATGATATTTATCTACCGATGCTATAACGCTTATAAATATCTGTGCATATTTGTTCGATATATGCAAATTTTATTCAAAGGGTACAGTTTTATTGTGGGTATTTTTCGTGGTTCCCTATATTTGCAAATGAAAAACAATGTCTTCCTCTTATTTGCCGATAATGATTATAGTCTCAAATTGTAAGTATTAACTTTTGCTACCGATGCTATAACGTTTATAGCAATCTGTGCATATTTGATCGATATATGCAAATTTATTTAAAGGGGACAGTCTTATTGAGGGTATTTTTCGTGGTTCCCTGTATTTGCAAATTAAAAAAAATATCTTCCAGTCAATTTCCTATAATGATTATAGTCTCAAATTGTATGTATGATTTTTTTCTACCGATGCTATAACGTTTATATTAATCTGTGCATATTTGATCGATATATGCAAATTTTATTCAAAGGGGACAGTCTTATTGAGGGTATTTTTCGTGGTTCCCTGTATTTGCAAATTAAAAACAATATCTTCCGGTTATTTCCCGATAAAAATTATAGTCTCAAATTGTAGGTATGATTTTTTTCTACCGATGCTAGAACGCTTATAACAATCTGTGCATATTTGATCGATATATGCAAATTTTATTCAAAGGGGACAGTCTTATTGAGGGTATTTTTCGTGGTTCCCTGTATTTGCAAATTAAAAACAATATCTTCCCGTTATTTCCCGATAAATATTATAGTCTCAAATTGTAGGTATGATTTTTTTGTACCGATGCTATAACGCTTATAAATATCTGTGCATATTTCTTTGATATATACAAAATTTTATTTAAAGGGGACAGTCTTATTGAGGGTATTTTTCATGGTTCCCTGTATTTGCAAATTAAAAAAAATATCTTCCCGTTATTTCCCGATAATAATTATAATCTCAAATTGTAGGTATGATATTTATCTACCGATGCTATAACGCTTATAAATATCTGTGCATACTTGTTCGATATAAAAAAATTTTATTCAAAGGGGACAATCTTATTGAGGGTATTTATCGTGGTTCCCTGTATTTGCAAATTAAAAAAAAATATCTTCCCGTTCTTTTCCGATAACAATTATAATCTCAAATTGTAGGTATGATATTTATCTACCGATGCTATAACGCTTATAAATATCTGTGCATATTTGTTCGATATATGCAAATTTTATCCAAAGGGTACAGTTTTATTGTGGGTATTTTTCGTGGTTCCCTATATTTGCAAATGAAAAACAATATCTTCCTCTTATTTGCCGATAATGATTATAGTCTCAAATTGTAAGTATGAATTTTTGCTACCGATGCTATAACGTTTATAACAATCTGTGCATATTTGATCGATATATGCAAATTTTATTCAAAGGGGACAGTCTTATTGAGGGTATTTTTCGTGGTTCCCTGTATTTGCAAATTAAAAAAAATATCTTCCCGTTATTTCCCTATAACGATTATAGTCTCAAATTGTAGGTATGATATTTATCTACCGATGCTATAACGCTTATAAATATCTGTGCATATTTGTTCGATATAAAAAAATTTTATTTAAAGAAGACAGTCTTATTGTGGATATTTTTCGTGGTTCCCTGTATATGCATATTAAAAAAAAATATCTTCCCGTTATTTCCCGATAATAATTATAGTTTCAAATTGTAGGTATGATTTTTTTCTACCGATGCTATGACGCTTATAAAGATCTGTGCATTATTGTTCGATATATACAAATTTTATTCAAAGGGGACAGTCTTATTGTGGGTATTTTTCGTGGTTCCCTGTTGTTGCAAATGAAAAACAATATCTTCCCGTTATTTCCCGATAAAAATTATAGTCTCAAATTGTAGGTATGATTTTTTTGTACCGATGCTATAACGCTTATAAATATCTGTGCTTATTTCTTTGATATATACAAAATTTTATTTAAAGGGGACAGTCTTATTGAGGGTATTTTTCGTGGTTCCCTGTATTTGCAAATTAAAAAAAATATCTTCCCGTTATTTCCCGATAACAATTATAATCTCAAATTGTAGGTATGATATTTATCTACCGATGCTATAACGCTTATAAATATCTGTGCATACTTGTTCGATATAAAAAAATTTTATTCAAAGGGGACAGTCTTATTGAGGGTATTTTTCGTGGTTCCCTGTATTTGCAAATTAAAAACAATATCTTCCTCTTATTTGCCGATAATGATTATAGTCTCAAATTGTAAGTATGAATTTTTGCTACCGATGCTATAACTTTTATAACAATCTCTGCATATTTGATCGATATATGCAAATTTTATTCAAAGGGGACAGTCTTATTGAGGGTATTTTTCGTGGTTCCCTGTATTTGCAAATTAAAAACAATATCTTCCGGTTATTTCCCGATAAAAATTATAGTCTCAAATTGTAGGTATGATTTTTTTCTACCGATGCTAGAACGCTTATAACAATCTGTGCATATTTGATCGATATATGCAAATTTTATTCAAAGGGGACAGTCTTATTGAGGGTATTTTTCGTGGTTCCCTGTATTTGCAAATTAAAAACAATATCTTCCCGTTATTTCCCGATAAATATTATAGTCTCAAATTGTAGGTATGATTTTTTTGTACCGATGCTATAACGCTTATAAATATCTGTGCATATTTCTTTGATATATACAAAATTTTATTTAAAGGGGACAGTCTTATTGAGGGTATTTTTCATGGTTCCCTGTATTTGCAAATTAAAAAAAATATCTTCCCGTTCTTTCCCGATAATAATTATAATCTCAAATTGTAGGTATGCTATTTATCTACCGATGCTATAACGCTTATAAATATCTGTGCATACTTGTTCGATATAAAAAAATTTTATTCAAAGGGGACAGTCTTATTGAGGGTATTTATCGTGGTTCCCTGTATTTGCAAATTAAAAAAAAATATCTTCCCGTTCTTTTCCGATAACAATTATAATCTCAAATTGTAGGTATGATATTTATCTACCGATGCTATAACGCTTATAAATATCTGTGCATATTTGTTCGATATATGCAAATTTTATTCAAAGGGTACAGTTTTATTGTGGGTATTTTTCGTGGTTCCCTATATTTGCAAATGAAAAACAATATCTTCCTCTTATTTGCCGATAATGATTATAGCCTCAAATTGTAAGTATGAATTTTTGCTACCGATGCTATAACGTTTATAACAATCTGTGCATATTTGATCGATATATGCAAATTTTATTCAAAGGGGACAGTCTTATTGAGGGTATTTTTCGTGGTTCCCTGTATTTGCAAATTAAAAAAAATATCTTCCCGTTATTTCCCTATAACGATTATAGTCTCAAATTGTAGGTATGATTTTTTTGTACCGATGCTATAACGCTTATAAATATCTGTGCATATTTGTTCGATATAAAAAAATTTTATTTAAAGAAGACAGTCTTATTGTGGATATTTTTCGTGGTTCCCTGTATATGCATATTAAAAAAAAATATCTTCCCGTTATTTCCCGATAATAATTATAGTCTCAAATTGTAGGTATGATTTTTTTCTACCGATGCTATGACGCTTATAAAGATCTGTGCATTATTGTTTGATATATACAAATTTTATTCAAAGGGGACAGTCTTATTGTGGGTATTTTTCGTGGTTCCCTGTTGTTGCAAATGAAAAACAATATCTTCCCGTTATTTCCCGATAAAAATTATAGTCTCAAATTGTAGGTATGATTTTTTTGTACCGATGCTATAACGCTTATAAATATCTGTGCTTATTTCTTTGATATATACAAAATTTTATTTAAAGGGGACAGTCTTATTGAGGGTATTTTTCGTGGTTCCCTGTATTTGCAAATTAAAAAAAATATCTTCCCGTTATTTCCCGATAACAATTATAATCTCAAATTGTAGGTATGATATTTATCTACCGATGCTATAACACTTATAAATATCTGTGCATACTTGTTGGATATAAAAAAATTTTATTCAAAGGGGACAGTCTTATTGAGGGTATTTATCGTGGTTCCCTGTATTTGCAAATTAAAAAAAAATATCTTCCCGTTCTTTTCCGATAACAATTATAATCTCAAATTGTAGGTATGATATTTATCTACCGATGCTATAACGCTTATAAATATCTGTGCATATTTGTTCGATATAAAAAAATTTTATTTAAAGGGGAAAGTCTTATTGTGGGTATTTTTCGTGGTTCCCTGTATTTGCAAATCAAAAACTATATCTTCCTCTTATTTGCCGATAATGATTGTAGTCTCAAATTGTAAGTATGAATTTTTGCTACCGATGCTATAACGTTTATAACATTCTGTGCATATTTGATCGATATATGCAAATTTTATTCAAAGGGGACAGTCTTATTGAGGGTATTTTTCGTGGTTCCCTGTATTTGCAAATTAAAAAAAATATCTTCCCGTTATTTCCCTATAACGATTATAGTCTCAAATTGTAGGTATGATATTTATCTACCGATGCTATAACGCTTATAAATATCTGTGCATATTTGTTCGATATATGCAAATTTTATTCAAAGGGTACAGTTTTATTGTGGGTATTTTTCGTGGTTCCCTATATTTGCAAATGAAAAACAATGTCTTCCTCTTATTTGCCGATAATGATTATAGTCTCAAATTGTAAGTATGAACTTTTGCTACCGATGCTATAACGTTTATAGCAATCTGTGCATATTTGATCGATATATGCAAATTTATTTAAAGGGGACAGTCTTATTGAGGGTATTTTTCGTGGTTCCCTGTATTTGCAAATTAAAAAAAATATCTTCCAGTCAATTTCCTATAATGATTATAGTCTCAAATTGTATGTATGATTTTTTTCTACCGATGCTATAACGTTTATATTAATCTGTGCATATTTGATCGATATATGCAAATTTTATTTAAAGGGGACAGTCTTATTGAGGGTATTTTTCGTGGTTCCCTGTATTTGCAAATTAAAAACAATATCTTCCGGTTATTTCCCGATAAAAATTATAGTCTCAAATTGTAGGTATGATTTTTTTCTACCGATGCTAGAACGCTTATAACAATCTGTGCATATTTGATCGATATATGAAAATTTTATTCAAAGGGGACAGTCTTATTGAGGGTATTTTTCGTGGTTCCCTGTATTTGCAAATTAAAAACAATATCTTCCCGTTATTTCCCGATAAATATTATAGTCTCAAATTGTAGGTATGATTTTTTTGTACCGATGCTATAACGCTTATAAATATCTGTGCATATTTCTTTGATATATACAAAATTTTATTTAAAGGGGACAGTCTTATTGAGGGTATTTTTCATGGTTCCCTGTATTTGCAAATTAAAAAAAATATCTTCCCGTTATTTCCCGATAATAATTATAATCTCAAATTGTAGGTATGATATTTATCTACCGATGCTATAACGCTTATAAATATCTGTGCATACTTGTTCGATATAAAAAAATTTTATTCAAAGGGGACAGTCTTATTGAGGGTATTTATCGTGGTTCCCTGTATTTGCAAATTAAAAAAAAATATCTTCCCGTTCTTTTCCGATAACAATTATAATCTCAAATTGTAGGTATGATATTTATCTACCGATGCTATAACGCTTATAAATATCTGTGCATATTTGTTCGATATATGCAAATTTTATTCAAAGGGTACAGTTTTATTGTGGGTATTTTTCGTGGTTCCCTATATTTGCAAATGAAAAACAATATCTTCCTCTTATTTGCCGATAATGATTATAGTCTCAAATTGTAAGTATGAATTTTTGCTACCGATGCTATAACGTTTATAACAATCTGTGCATATTTGATCGATATATGCAAATTTTATTCAAAGGGGACAGTCTTATTGAGGGTATTTTTCGTGGTTCCCTGTATTTGCAAATTAAAAAAAATATCTTCTCGTTATTTCCCTATAACGATTATAGTCTCAAATTGTAGGTATGATATTTATCTACCGATGCTATAACGCTTATAAATATCTGTGCATATTTGTTCGATATAAAAAAATTTTATTTAAAGAAGACAGTCTTATTGTGGATATTTTTCGTGGTTCCCTGTATATGCATATTAAAAAAAAATATCTTCCCGTTATTTCCCGATAATAATTATAGTCTCAAATTGTAGGTATGATTTTTTTCTACCGATGCTATGACGCTTATAAATATCTGTGCTTATTTCTTTGATATATACAAAATTTTATTTAAAGGGGACAGTCTTATTGAGGGTATTTTTCGTGGTTCCCTGTATTTGCAAATTAAAAAAAATATCTTCCCGTTATTTCCCGATAACAATTATAATCTCAAATTGTAGGTATGATATTTATCTACCGATGCTATAACGCTTATAAATATCTGTGCATACTTGTTCGATATAAAAAAATTTTATTCAAAGGGGACAGTCTTATTGAGGGTATTTTTCGTGGTTCCCTGTATTTGCAAATTAAAAACAATATCTTCCGGTTATTTCCCGATAAAAATTATAGTCTCAAATTGTAGGTATGATTTTTTTGTACCGATGCTAGAACGCTTATAACAATCTGTGCATATTTGATCGATATATGCAAATTTTATTCAAAGGGGACAGTCTTATTGAGGGTATTTTTCGTGGTTCCCTGTATTTGCAAATTAAAAACAATATCTTCCCGTTATTTCCCGATAAATATTATAGTCTCAAATTGTAGGTATGATTTTTTTGTACCGATGCTATAACGCTTATAAATATCTGTGCATATTTCTTTGATATATACAAAATTTTATTTAAAGGGGACAGTCTTATTGAGGGTATTTTTCATGGTTCCCTGTATTTGCAAATTAAAAAAAATATCTTCCCGTTCTTTCCCGATAATAATTATAATCTCAAATTGTAAGTATGAATTTTTGCTACCGATGCTATAACTTTTATAACAATCTCTGCATATTTGATCGATATATGCAAATTTTATTCAAAGGGGACAGTCTTATTGAGGGTATTTTTCGTGGTTCCCTGTATTTGCAAATTAAAAACAATATCTTCCGGTTATTTCCCGATAAAAATTATAGTCTCAAATTGTAGGTATGATTTTTTTCTACCGATGCTAGAACGCTTATAACAATCTGTGCATATTTGATCGATATATGCAAATTTTATTCAAAGGGGACAGTCTTATTGAGGGTATTTTTCGTGGTTCCCTGTATTTGCAAATTAAAAACAATATCTTCCCGTTATTTCCCGATAAATATTATAGTCTCAAATTGTAGGTATGATTTTTTTGTACCGATGCTATAACGCTTATAAATATCTGTGCATATTTCTTTGATATATACAAAATTTTATTTAAAGGGGACAGTCTTATTGAGGGTATTTTTCATGGTTCCCTGTATTTGCAAATTAAAAAAAATATCTTCCCGTTCTTTCCCGATAATAATTATAATCTCAAATTGTAGGTATGCTATTTATCTACCGATGCTATAACGCTTATAAATATCTGTGCATACTTGTTCGATATAAAAAAATTTTATTCAAAGGGGACAGTCTTATTGAGGGTATTTATCGTGGTTCCCTGTATTTGCAAATTAAAAAAAAATATCTTCCCGTTCTTTTCCGATAACAATTATAATCTCAAATTGTAGGTATGATATTTATCTACCGATGCTATAACGCTTATAAATATCTGTGCATATTTGTTCGATATATGCAAATTTTATTCAAAGGGTACAGTTTTATTGTGGGTATTTTTCGTGGTTCCCTATATTTGCAAATGAAAAACAATATCTTCCTCTTATTTGCCGATAATGATTATAGCCTCAAATTGTAAGTATGAATTTTTGCTACCGATGCTATAACGTTTATAACAATCTGTGCATATTTGATCGATATATGCAAATTTTATTCAAAGGGGACAGTCTTATTGAGGGTATTTTTCGTGGTTCCCTGTATTTGCAAATTAAAAAAAATATCTTCCCGTTATTTCCCTATAACGATTATAGTCTCAAATTGTAGGTATGATTTTTTTGTACCGATGCTATAACGCTTATAAATATCTGTGCATATTTGTTCGATATAAAAAAATTTTATTTAAAGAAGACAGTCTTATTGTGGATATTTTTCGTGGTTCCCTGTATATGCATATTAAAAAAAAATATCTTCCCGTTATTTCCCGATAATAATTATAGTCTCAAATTGTAGGTATGATTTTTTTCTACCGATGCTATGACGCTTATAAAGATCTGTGCATTATTGTTTGATATATACAAATTTTATTCAAAGGGGACAGTCTTATTGTGGGTATTTTTCGTGGTTCCCTGTTGTTGCAAATGAAAAACAATATCTTCCCGTTATTTCCCGATAAAAATTATAGTCTCAAATTGTAGGTATGATTTTTTTGTACCGATGCTATAACGCTTATAAATATCTGTGCTTATTTCTTTGATATATACAAAATTTTATTTAAAGGGGACAGTCTTATTGAGGGTATTTTTCGTGGTTCCCTGTATTTGCAAATTAAAAAAAATATCTTCCCGTTATTTCCCGATAACAATTATAATCTCAAATTGTAGGTATGATATTTATCTACCGATGCTATAACACTTATAAATATCTGTGCATACTTGTTGGATATAAAAAAATTTTATTCAAAGGGGACAGTCTTATTGAGGGTATTTATCGTGGTTCCCTGTATTTGCAAATTAAAAAAAAATATCTTCCCGTTCTTTTCCGATAACAATTATAATCTCAAATTGTAGGTATGATATTTATCTACCGATGCTATAACGCTTATAAATATCTGTGCATATTTGTTCGATATAAAAAAATTTTATTTAAAGGGGAAAGTCTTATTGTGGGTATTTTTCGTGGTTCCCTGTATTTGCAAATCAAAAACTATATCTTCCTCTTATTTGCCGATAATGATTGTAGTCTCAAATTGTAAGTATGAATTTTTGCTACCGATGCTATAACGTTTATAACATTCTGTGCATATTTGATCGATATATGCAAATTTTATTCAAAGGGGACAGTCTTATTGAGGGTATTTTTCGTGGTTCCCTGTATTTGCAAATTAAAAAAAATATCTTCCCGTTATTTCCCTATAACGATTATAGTCTCAAATTGTAGGTATGATATTTATCTACCGATGCTATAACGCTTATAAATATCTGTGCATATTTGTTCGATATATGCAAATTTTATTCAAAGGGTACAGTTTTATTGTGGGTATTTTTCGTGGTTCCCTATATTTGCAAATGAAAAACAATGTCTTCCTCTTATTTGCCGATAATGATTATAGTCTCAAATTGTAAGTATGAACTTTTGCTACCGATGCTATAACGTTTATAGCAATCTGTGCATATTTGATCGATATATGCAAATTTATTTAAAGGGGACAGTCTTATTGAGGGTATTTTTCGTGGTTCCCTGTATTTGCAAATTAAAAAAAATATCTTCCAGTCAATTTCCTATAATGATTATAGTCTCAAATTGTATGTATGATTTTTTTCTACCGATGCTATAACGTTTATATTAATCTGTGCATATTTGATCGATATATGCAAATTTTATTTAAAGGGGACAGTCTTATTGAGGGTATTTTTCGTGGTTCCCTGTATTTGCAAATTAAAAACAATATCTTCCGGTTATTTCCCGATAAAAATTATAGTCTCAAATTGTAGGTATGATTTTTTTCTACCGATGCTAGAACGCTTATAACAATCTGTGCATATTTGATCGATATATGAAAATTTTATTCAAAGGGGACAGTCTTATTGAGGGTATTTTTCGTGGTTCCCTGTATTTGCAAATTAAAAACAATATCTTCCCGTTATTTCCCGATAAATATTATAGTCTCAAATTGTAGGTATGATTTTTTTGTACCGATGCTATAACGCTTATAAATATCTGTGCATATTTCTTTGATATATACAAAATTTTATTTAAAGGGGACAGTCTTATTGAGGGTATTTTTCATGGTTCCCTGTATTTGCAAATTAAAAAAAATATCTTCCCGTTATTTCCCGATAATAATTATAATCTCAAATTGTAGGTATGATATTTATCTACCGATGCTATAACGCTTATAAATATCTGTGCATACTTGTTCGATATAAAAAAATTTTATTCAAAGGGGACAGTCTTATTGAGGGTATTTATCGTGGTTCCCTGTATTTGCAAATTAAAAAAAAATATCTTCCCGTTCTTTTCCGATAACAATTATAATCTCAAATTGTAGGTATGATATTTATCTACCGATGCTATAACGCTTATAAATATCTGTGCATATTTGTTCGATATATGCAAATTTTATTCAAAGGGTACAGTTTTATTGTGGGTATTTTTCGTGGTTCCCTATATTTGCAAATGAAAAACAATATCTTCCTCTTATTTGCCGATAATGATTATAGTCTCAAATTGTAAGTATGAATTTTTGCTACCGATGCTATAACGTTTATAACAATCTGTGCATATTTGATCGATATATGCAAATTTTATTCAAAGGGGACAGTCTTATTGAGGGTATTTTTCGTGGTTCCCTGTATTTGCAAATTAAAAAAAATATCTTCTCGTTATTTCCCTATAACGATTATAGTCTCAAATTGTAGGTATGATATTTATCTACCGATGCTATAACGCTTATAAATATCTGTGCATATTTGTTCGATATAAAAAAATTTTATTTAAAGAAGACAGTCTTATTGTGGATATTTTTCGTGGTTCCCTGTATATGCATATTAAAAAAAAATATCTTCCCGTTATTTCCCGATAATAATTATAGTCTCAAATTGTAGGTATGATTTTTTTCTACCGATGCTATGACGCTTATAAATATCTGTGCTTATTTCTTTGATATATACAAAATTTTATTTAAAGGGGACAGTCTTATTGAGGGTATTTTTCGTGGTTCCCTGTATTTGCAAATTAAAAAAAATATCTTCCCGTTATTTCCCGATAACAATTATAATCTCAAATTGTAGGTATGATATTTATCTACCGATGCTATAACGCTTATAAATATCTGTGCATACTTGTTCGATATAAAAAAATTTTATTCAAAGGGGACAGTCTTATTGAGGGTATTTTTCGTGGTTCCCTGTATTTGCAAATTAAAAACAATATCTTCCGGTTATTTCCCGATAAAAATTATAGTCTCAAATTGTAGGTATGATTTTTTTGTACCGATGCTAGAACGCTTATAACAATCTGTGCATATTTGATCGATATATGCAAATTTTATTCAAAGGGGACAGTCTTATTGAGGGTATTTTTCGTGGTTCCCTGTATTTGCAAATTAAAAACAATATCTTCCCGTTATTTCCCGATAAATATTATAGTCTCAAATTGTAGGTATGATTTTTTTGTACCGATGCTATAACCCTTATAAATATCTGTGCATATTTCTTTGATATATACAAAATTTTATTTAAAGGGGACAGTCTTATTGAGGGTATTTTTCATGGTTCCCTGTATTTGCAAATTAAAAAAAATATCTTCCCGTTATTTCCCGATAATAATTATAATCTCAAATTGTAGGTATGATATTTATCTACCGATGCTATAACGCTTATAAATATCTGTGCATACTTGTTCGATATAAAAAAATTTTATTCAAAGGGGACAGTCTTATTGAGGGTATTTATCGTGGTTCCCTGTATTTGCAAATTAAAAAAAAATATCTTCCCGTTCTTTTCTGATAACAATTATAATCTCAAATTGTAGGTATGATATTTATCTACCGATGCTATAACGCTTATAAATATCTGTGCATATTTGTTCGATATATGCAAATTTTATTCAAAGGGTACAGTTTTATTGTGGGTATTTTTCGTGGTTCCCTATATTTGCAAATGAAAAACAATATCTTCCTCTTATTTGCCGATAATGATTATAGTCTCAAATTGTAAGTATGAATTTTTGCTACCGATGCTATAACGTTTATAACAATCTGTGCATATTTGATCGATATATGCAAATTTTATTCAAAGGGGACAGTCTTATTGAGGGTATTTTTCGTGGTTCCCTGTATTTGCAAATTAAAAAAAATATCTTCCCGTTATTTCCCTATAACGATTATAGTCTCAAATTGTAGGTATGATATTTATCTACCGATGCTATAACGCTTATAAATATCTGTGCATATTTGTTCGATATAAAAAAATTTTATTTAAAGAAGACAGTCTTATTGTGGATATTTTTCGTGGTTCCCTGTATATGCATATTAAAAAAAAATATCTTCCCGTTATTTCCCGATAATAATTATAGTCTCAAATTGTAGGTATGATTTTTTTCTACCGATGCTATGACGCTTATAAAGATCTGTGCATTATTGTTTGATATATACAAATTTTATTCAAAGGGGACAGTCTTATTGTGGGTATTTTTCGTGGTTCCCTGTTGTTGCAAATGAAAAACAATATCTTCCCGTTATTTCCCGATAAAAATTATAGTCTCAAATTGTAGGTATGATTTTTTTGTACCGATGCTATAACGCTTATAAATATCTGTGCTTATTTCTTTGATATATACAAAATTTTATTTAAAGGGGACAGTCTTATTGAGGGTATTTTTCGTGGTTCCCTGTATTTGCAAATTAAAAAAAATATCTTCCCGTTATTTCCCGATAACAATTATAATCTCAAATTGTAGGTATGATATTTATCTACCGATGCTATAACGCTTATAAATATCTGTGCATACTTGTTCGATATAAAAAAATTTTATTCAAAGGGGACAGTCTTATTGAGGGTATTTATCGTGGTTCCCTGTATTTGCAAATTAAAAAAAAATATCTTCCCGTTCTTTTCCGATAACAATTATAATCTCAAATTGTAGGTATGATATTTATCTACCGATGCTATAACGCTTATAAATATCTGTGCATATTTGTTCGATATAAAAAAATTTTATTTAAAGGGGAAAGTCTTATTGTGGGTATTTTTCGTGGTTCCCTGTATTTGCAAATCAAAAACTATATCTTCCTCTTATTTGCCGATAATGATTGTAGTCTCAAATTGTAAGTATGAATTTTTGCTACCGATGCTATAACGTTTATAACATTCTGTGCATATTTGATCGATATATGCAAATTTTATTCAAAGGGGACAGTCTTATTGAGGGTATTTTTCGTGGTTCCCTGTATTTGCAAATTAAAAAAAATATCTTCCCGTTATTTCCCTATAACGATTATAGTCTCAAATTGTAGGTATGATATTTATCTACCGATGCTATAACGCTTATAAATATCTGTGCATATTTGTTCGATATATGCAAATTTTATTCAAAGGGTACAGTTTTATTGTGGGTATTTTTCGTGGTTCCCTATATTTGCAAATGAAAAACAATGTCTTCCTCTTATTTGCCGATAATGATTATAGTCTCAAATTGTAAGTATGAACTTTTGCTACCGATGCTATAACGTTTATAGCAATCTGTGCATATTTGATCGATATATGCAAATTTATTTAAAGGGGACAGTCTTATTGAGGGTATTTTTCGTGGTTCCCTGTATTTGCAAATTAAAAAAAATATCTTCCAGTCAATTTCCTATAATGATTATAGTCTCAAATTGTATGTATGATTTTTTTCTACCGATGCTATAACGTTTATATTAATCTGTGCATATTTGATCGATATATGCAAATTTTATTTAAAGGGGACAGTCTTATTGAGGGTATTTTTCGTGGTTCCCTGTATTTGCAAATTAAAAACAATATCTTCCGGTTATTTCCCGATAAAAATTATAGTCTCAAATTGTAGGTATGATTTTTTTCTACCGATGCTAGAACGCTTATAACAATCTGTGCATATTTGATCGATATATGCAAATTTTATTCAAAGGGGACAGTCTTATTGAGGGTATTTTTCGTGGTTCCCTGTATTTGCAAATTAAAAACAATATCTTCCCGTTATTTCCCGATAAATATTATAGTCTCAAATTGTAGGTATGATTTTTTTGTACCGATGCTATAACGCTTATAAATATCTGTGCATATTTCTTTGATATATACAAAATTTTATTTAAAGGGGACAGTCTTATTGAGGGTATTTTTCATGGTTCCCTGTATTTGCAAATTAAAAAAAATATCTTCCCGTTATTTCCCGATAATAATTATAGTCTCAAATTGTAGGTATGATATTTATCTACCGATGCTATAACGCTTATAAATATCTGTGCATACTTGTTCGATATAAAAAAATTTTATTCAAAGGGGACAGTCTTATTGAGGGTATTTATCGTGGTTCCCTGTATTTGCAAATTAAAAAAAAATATCTTCCCGTTCTTTTCCGATAACAATTATAATCTCAAATTGTAGGTATGATATTTATCTACCGATGCTATAACGCTTATAAATATCTGTGCATATTTGTTCGATATATGCAAATTTTATTCAAAGGGTACAGTTTTATTGTGGGTATTTTTCGTGGTTCCCTATATTTGCAAATGAAAAACAATATCTTCCTCTTATTTGCCGATAATGATTATAGTCTCAAATTGTAAGTATGAATTTTTGCTACCGATGCTATAACGTTTATAACAATCTGTGCATATTTGATCGATATATGCAAATTTTATTCAAAGGGGACAGTCTTATTGAGGGTATTTTTCGTGGTTCCCTGTATTTGCAAATTAAAAAAAATATCTTCCCGTTATTTCCCTATAACGATTATAGTCTCAAATTGTAGGTATGATATTTATCTACCGATGCTATAACGCTTATAAATATCTGTGCATATTTGTTCGATATAAAAAAATTTTATTTAAAGAAGACAGTCTTATTGTGGATATTTTTCGTGGTTCCCTGTATATGCATATTAAAAAAAAATATCTTCCCGTTATTTCCCGATAATAATTATAGTCTCAAATTGTAGGTATGATTTTTTTCTACCGATGCTATGACGCTTATAAAGATCTGTGCATTATTGTTCGATATATACAAATTTTATTCAAAGGGGACAGTCTTATTGTGGGTATTTTTCGTGGTTCCCTGTTGTTGCAAATGAAAAACAATATCTTCCCGTTATTTCCCGATAAAAATTATAGTCTCAAATTGTAGGTATGATTTTTTTGTACCGATGCTATAACGCTTATAAATATCTGTGCTTATTTCTTTGATATATACAAAATTTTATTTAAAGGGGACAGTCTTATTGAGGGTATTTTTCGTGGTTCTCTGTATTTGGAAATTAAAAAAAATATCTTCCCGTTATTTCCCGATAACAATTATAATCTCAAATTGTAGGTATGATATTTATCTACCGATGCTATAACGCTTATAAATATCTGTGCATACTTGTTCGATATAAAAAAATTTTATTCAAAGGGGACAGTCTTATTGAGGGTATTTATCGTGGTTCCCTGTATTTGCAAATTAAAAAAAAATATCTTCCCGTTCTTTTCCGATAACAATTACAGTCTCAAATTGTAGGTATGATATTTATCTACCGATGCTATAACGCTTATAAATATCTGTGCATATTTGTTCGATATAAAAAAATTTTATTCAAAGGGGACAGTCTTATTGTGGGTATTTTTCGTGGTTCCCTGTATTTGCAAATCAAAAACTATATCTTCCTCTTATTTGCCGATAATGATTATAGCCGCAAATTGTAAGTATGATTTTTTTCTACCGATGCTATAACGTTTATATTAATCTGTGCATATTTGATCGATATATGCAAATTTTATTTAAAGGGGACAGTCTTATTGAGGGTATTTTTCGTGGTTCCCTGTATTTGCAAATTAAAAACAATATCTTCCGGTTATTTCCCGATAAAAATTATAGTCTCAAATTGTAGGTATGATTTTTTTCTACCGATGCTAGAACGCTTATAACAATCTGTGCATATTTGATCGATATATGCAAATTTTATTCAAAGGGGACAGTCTTATTGAGGGTATTTTTCGTGGTTCCCTGTATTTGCAAATTAAAAACAATATCTTCCCGTTATTTCCCGATAAATATTATAGTCTCAAATTGTAGGTATGATTTTTTTGTACCGATGCTATAACGCTTATAAATATCTGTGCATATTTCTTTGATATATACAAAATTTTATTTAAAGGGGACATTCTTATTGAGGGTATTTTTCATGGTTCCCTGTATTTGCAAATTAAAAAAAATATCTTCCCGTTATTTCCCGATAATAATTATAATCTCAAATTGTAGGTATGATATTTATCTACCGATGCTATAACGCTTATAAATATCTGTGCATACTTGTTCGATATAAAAAAATTTTATTCAAAGGGGACAGTCTTATTGAGGGTATTTATCGTGGTTCCCTGTATTTGCAAATTAAAAAAAAATATCTTCCCGTTCTTTTCATATAACAATTATAATCTCAAATTGTAGGTATGATATTTATCTACCGATGCTATAACGCTTATAAATATCTGTGCATATTTGTTCGATATATGCAAATTTTATTCAAAGGGTACAGTTTTAATGTGGGTATTTTTCGTGGTTCCCTATATTTGCAAATGAAAAACAATATCTTCCTCTTATTTGCCGATAATGATTATAGTCTCAAATTGTAAGTATGATATTTATCTACCGATGCTATAACGCTTATAAATATCTGTGCATATTTGTTCGATATAAAAAAATTTTATTTAAAGAAGACAGTCTTATTGTGGATATTTTTCGTGGTTCCCTGTATATGCATATTAAAAAAAAATATCTTCCCGTTATTTCCCGATAATAATTATAGTCTCAAATTGTAGGTATGATTTTTTTCTACCGATGCTATGACGCTTATAAATATCTGTGCTTATTTCTTTGATATATACAAAATTTTATTTAAAGGGGACAGTCTTATTGAGGGTATTTTTCGTGGTTCCCTGTATTTGCAAATTAAAAAAAATATCTTCCCGTTATTTCCCGATAACAATTATAATCTCAAATTGTAGGTATGATATTTATCTACCGATGCTATAACGCTTATAAATATCTGTGCATACTTGTTCGATATAAAAAAATTTTATTCAAAGGGGACAGTCTTATTGAGGGTATTTTTCGTGGTTCCCTGTATTTGCAAATTAAAAACAATATCTTCCGGTTATTTCCCGATAAAAATTATAGTCTCAAATTGTAGGTATGATTTTTTTGTACCGATGCTAGAACGCTTATAACAATCTGTGCATATTTGATCGATATATGCAAATTTTATTCAAAGGGGACAGTCTTATTGAGGGTATTTTTCGTGGTTCCCTGTATTTGCAAATTAAAAACAATATCTTCCCGTTATTTCCCGATAAATATTATAGTCTCAAATTGTAGGTATGATTTTTTTGTACCGATGCTATAACGCTTATAAATATCTTTGCATATTTCTTTGATATATACAAAATTTTATTTAAAGGGGACAGTCTTATTGAGGGTATTTTTCATGGTTCCCTGTATTTGCAAATTAAAAAAAATATCTTCCCGTTATTTCCCGATAATAATTATAATCTCAAATTGTAGGTATGATATTTATCTACCGATGCTATAACGCTTATAAATATCTGTGCATACTTGTTCGATATAAAAAAATTTTATTCAAAGGGGACAGTCTTATTGAGGGTATTTATCGTGGTTCCCTGTATTTGCAAATTAAAAAAAAATATCTTCCCGTTCTTTTCCGATAACAATTATAATCTCAAATTGTAGGTATGATATTTATCTACCGATGCTATAACGCTTATAAATATCTGTGCATATTTGTTCGATATAAAAAAATTTTATTTAAAGGGGAAAGTCTTATTGTGGGTATTTTTCGTGGTTCCCTGTATTTGCAAATCAAAAACTATATCTTCCTCTTATTTGCCGATAATGATTGTAGTCTCAAATTGTAAGTATGAATTTTTGCTACCGATGCTATAACGTTTATAACATTCTGTGCATATTTGATCGATATATGCAAATTTTATTCAAAGGGGACAGTCTTATTGAGGGTATTTTTCGTGGTTCCCTGTATTTGCAAATTAAAAAAAATATCTTCCCGTTATTTCCCTATAACGATTATAGTCTCAAATTGTAGGTATGATATTTATCTACCGATGCTATAACGCTTATAAATATCTGTGCATATTTGTTCGATATATGCAAATTTTATTCAAAGGGTACAGTTTTATTGTGGGTATTTTTCGTGGTTCCCTATATTTGCAAATGAAAAACAATGTCTTCCTCTTATTTGCCGATAATGATTATAGTCTCAAATTGTAAGTATGAACTTTTGCTACCGATGCTATAACGTTTATAGCAATCTGTGCATATTTGATCGATATATGCAAATTTATTTAAAGGGGACAGTCTTATTGAGGGTATTTTTCGTGGTTCCCTGTATTTGCAAATTAAAAAAAATATCTTCCAGTCAATTTCCTATAATGATTATAGTCTCAAATTGTATGTATGATTTTTTTCTACCGATGCTATAACGTTTATATTAATCTGTGCATATTTGATCGATATATGCAAATTTTATTTAAAGGGGACAGTCTTATTGAGGGTATTTTTCGTGGTTCCCTGTATTTGCAAATTAAAAACAATATCTTCCGGTTATTTCCCGATAAAAATTATAGTCTCAAATTGTAGGTATGATTTTTTTCTACCGATGCTAGAACGCTTATAACAATCTGTGCATATTTGATCGATATATGCAAATTTTATTCAAAGGGGACAGTCTTATTGAGGGTATTTTTCGTGGTTCCCTGTATTTGCAAATTAAAAACAATATCTTCCCGTTATTTCCCGATAAATATTATAGTCTCAAATTGTAGGTATGATTTTTTTGTACCGATGCTATAACGCTTATAAATATCTGTGCATATTTCTTTGATATATACAAAATTTTATTTAAAGGGGACAGTCTTATTGAGGGTATTTTTCATGGTTCCCTGTATTTGCAAATTAAAAAAAATATCTTCCCGTTATTTCCCGATAATAATTATAATCTCAAATTGTAGGTATGATATTTATCTACCGATGCTATAACGCTTATAAATATCTGTGCATACTTGTTCGATATAAAAAAATTTTATTCAAAGGGGACAGTCTTATTGAGGGTATTTATCGTGGTTCCCTGTATTTGCAAATTAAAAAAAAATATCTTCCCGTTCTTTTCCGATAACAATTATAATCTCAAATTGTAGGTATGATATTTATCTACCGATGCTATAACGCTTATAAATATCTGTGCATATTTGTTCGATATATGCAAATTTTATTCAAAGGGTACAGTTTTATTGTGGGTATTTTTCGTGGTTCCCTATATTTGCAAATGAAAAACAATATCTTCCTCTTATTTGCCGATAATGATTATAGTCTCAAATTGTAAGTATGAATTTTTGCTACCGATGCTATAACGTTTATAACAATCTGTGCATATTTGATCGATATATGCAAATTTTATTCAAAGGGGACAGTCTTATTGAGGGTATTTTTCGTGGTTCCCTGTATTTGCAAATTAAAAAAAATATCTTCCCGTTATTTCCCTATAACGATTATAGTCTCAAATTGTAGGTATGATATTTATCTACCGATGCTATAACGCTTATAAATATCTGTGCATATTTGTTCGATATAAAAAAATTTTATTTAAAGAAGACAGTCTTATTGTGGATATTTTTCGTGGTTCCCTGTATATGCATATTAAAAAAAAAAATCTTCCCGTTATTTCCCGATAATAATTATAGTCTCAAATTGTAGGTATGATTTTTTTCTACCGATGCTATAACGCTTATAAAGATCTGTGCATTATTGTTCGATATATACAAATTTTATTCAAAGGGGACAGTCTTATTGTGGGTATTTTTCGTGGTTCCCTGTTGTTGCAAATGAAAAACAATATCTTCCCGTTATTTCCCGATAAAAATTATAGTCTCAAATTGTAGGTATGATTTTTTTGTACCGATGCTATAACGCTTATAAATATCTGTGCTTATTTCTTTGATATATACAAAATTTTATTTAAAGGGGACAGTCTTATTGAGGGTATTTTTCGTGGTTCTCTGTATTTGCAAATTAAAAAAAAATATCTTCCCGTTATTTCCCGATAACAATTATAATCTCAAATTGTAGGTATGATATTTATCTACCGATGCTATAACGCTTATAAATATCTGTGCATACTTGTTCGATATAAAAAAATTTTATTCAAAGGGGACAGTCTTATTGAGGGTATTTATCGTGGTTCCCTGTATTTGCAAATTAAAAAAAAATATCTTCCCGTTCTTTTCCGATAACAATTACAGTCTCAAATTGTAGGTATGATATTTATCTACCGATGCTATAACGCTTATAAATATCTGTGCATATTTGTTCGATATAAAAAAATTTTATTCAAAGGGGACAGTCTTATTGTGGGTATTTTTCGTGGTTCCCTGTATTTGCAAATCAAAAACTATATCTTCCTCTTATTTGCCGATAATGATTATAGCCTCAAATTGTAAGTATGATTTTTTTCTACCGATGCTATAACGTTTATATTAATCTGTGCATATTTGATCGATATATGCAAATTTTATTTAAAGGGGACAGTCTTATTGAGGGTATTTTTCGTGGTTCCCTGTATTTGCAAATTAAAAACAATATCTTCCGGTTATTTCCCGATAAAAATTATAGTCTCAAATTGTAGGTATGATTTTTTTCTACCGATGCTAGAACGCTTATAACAATCTGTGCATATTTGATCGATATATGCAAATTTTATTCAAAGGGGACAGTCTTATTGAGGGTATTTTTCGTGGTTCCCTGTATTTGCAAATTAAAAACAATATCTTCCCGTTATTTCCCGATAAATATTATAGTCTCAAATTGTAGGTATGATTTTTTTGTACCGATGCTATAACGCTTATAAATATCTGTGCATATTTCTTTGATATATACAAAATTTTATTTAAAGGGGACATTCTTATTGAGGGTATTTTTCATGGTTCCCTGTATTTGCAAATTAAAAAAAATATCTTCCCGTTATTTCCCGATAATAATTATAATCTCAAATTGTAGGTATGATATTTATCTACCGATGCTATAACGCTTATAAATATCTGTGCATACTTGTTCGATATAAAAAAATTTTATTCAAAGGGGACAGTCTTATTGAGGGTATTTATCGTGGTTCCCTGTATTTGCAAATTAAAAAAAAATATCTTCCCGTTCTTTTCATATAACAATTATAATCTCAAATTGTAGGTATGATATTTATCTACCGATGCTATAACGCTTATAAATATCTGTGCATATTTGTTCGATATATGCAAATTTTATTCAAAGGGTACAGTTTTATTGTGGGTATTTTTCGTGGTTCCCAATATTTGCAAATGAAAAACAATATCTTCCTCTTATTTGCCGATAATGATTATAGTCTCAAATTGTAAGTATGATATTTATCTACCGATGCTATAACGCTTATAAATATCTGTGCATATTTGTTCGATATAAAAAAATTTTATTTAAAGAAGACAGTCTTATTGTGGATATTTTTCGTGGTTCCCTGTATATGCATATTAAAAAAAAATATCTTCCCGTTATTTCCCGATAATAATTATAGTCTCAAATTGTAGGTATGATTTTGTTCTACCGATGCTATGACGCTTATAAATATCTGTGCTTATTTCTTTGATATATACAAAATTTTATTTAAAGGGGACAGTCTTATTGAGGGTATTTTTCGTGGTTCCCTGTATTTGCAAATTAAAAAAAATATCTTCCCGTTATTTCCCGATAACAATTATAATCTCAAATTGTAGGTATGATATTTATCTACCGATGCTATAACGCTTATAAATATCTGTGCATACTTGTTCGATATAAAAAAATTTTATTCAAAGGGGACAGTCTTATTGAGGGTATTTTTCGTGGTTCCCTGTATTTGCAAATTAAAAACAATATCTTCCGGTTATTTCCCGATAAAAATTATAGTCTCAAATTGTAGGTATGATTTTTTTGTACCGATGCTAGAACGCTTATAACAATCTGTGCATATTTGATCGATATATGCAAATTTTATTCAAAGGGGACAGTCTTATTGAGGGTATTTTTCGTGGTTCCCTGTATTTGCAAATTAAAAACAATATCTTCCCGTTATTTCCCGATAAATATTATAGTCTCAAATTGTAGGTATGATTTTTTTGTACCGATGCTATAACGCTTATAAATATCTGTGCATATTTCTTTGATATATACAAAATTTTATTTAAAGGGGACAGTCTTATTGAGGGTATTTTTCATGGTTCCCTGTATTTGCAAATTAAAAAAAATATCTTCCCGTTATTTCCCGATAATAATTATAATCTCAAATTGTAGGTATGATATTTATCTACCGATGCTATAACGCTTATAAATATCTGTGCATACTTGTTCGATATAAAAAAATTTTATTCAAAGGGGACAGTCTTATTGAGGGTATTTATCGTGGTTCCCTGTATTTGCAAATTAAAAAAAAATATCTTCCCGTTCTTTTCCGATAACAATTATAATCTCAAATTGTAGGTATGATATTTATCTACCGATGCTATAACGCTTATAAATATCTGTGCATATTTGTTCGATATATGCAAATTTTATTCAAAGGGTACAGTTTTATTGTGGGTATTTTTCGTGGTTCCCTATATTTGCAAATGAAAAACAATATCTTCCTCTTATTTGCCGATAATGATTATAGTCTCAAATTGTAAGTATGAATTTTTGCTACCGATGCTATAACGTTTATAACAATCTGTGCATATTTGATCGATATATGCAAATTTTATTCAAAGGGGACAGTCTTATTGAGGGTATTTTTCGTGGTTCCCTGTATTTGCAAATTAAAAAAAATATCTTCCCGTTATTTCCCTATAACGATTATAGTCTCAAATTGTAGGTATGATATTTATCTACCGATGCTATAACGCTTATAAATATCTGTGCATATTTGTTCGATATATGCAAATTTTATTCAAAGGGTACAGTTTTATTGTGGGTATTTTTCGTGGTTCCCTATATTTGCAAATGAAAAACAATGTCTTCCTCTTATTTGCCGATAATGATTATAGTCTCAAATTGTAAGTATGAACTTTTGCTACCGATGCTATAACGTTTATAGCAATCTGTGCATATTTGATCGATATATGCAAATTTATTTAAAGGGGACAGTCTTATTGAGGGTATTTTTCGTGGTTCCCTGTATTTGCAAATTAAAAAAAATATCTTCCAGTCAATTTCCTATAATGATTATAGTCTCAAATTGTATGTATGATTTTTTTCTACCGATGCTATAACGTTTATATTAATCTGTGCATATTTGATCGATATATGCAAATTTTATTTAAAGGGGACAGTCTTATTGAGGGTATTTTTCGTGGTTCCCTGTATTTGCAAATTAAAAACAATATCTTCCGGTTATTTCCCGATAAAAATTATAGTCTCAAATTGTAGGTATGATTTTTTTCTACCGATGCTAGAACGCTTATAACAATCTGTGCATATTTGATCGATATATGCAAATTTTATTCAAAGGGGACAGTCTTATTGAGGGTATTTTTCGTGGTTCCCTGTATTTGCAAATTAAAAACAATATCTTCCCGTTATTTCCCGATTAATATTATAGTCTCAAATTGTAGGTATGATTTTTTTGTACCGATGCTATAACGCTTATAAATATCTGTGCATATTTCTTTGATATATACAAAATTTTATTTAAAGGGGACAGTCTTATTGAGGGTATTTTTCATGGTTCCCTGTATTTGCAAATTAAAAAAAATATCTTCCCGTTATTTCCCGATAATAATTATAATCTCAAATTGTAGGTATGATATTTATCTACCGATGCTATAACGCTTATAAATATCTGTGCATACTTGTTCGATATAAAAAAATTTTATTCAAAGGGGACAGTCTTATTGAGGGTATTTATCGTGGTTCCCTGTATTTGCAAATTAAAAAAAAATATCTTCCCGTTCTTTTCCGATAACAATTATAATCTCAAATTGTAGGTATGATATTTATCTACCGATGCTATAACGCTTATAAATATCTGTGCATATTTGTTCGATATAAAAAAATTTTATTTAAAGGGGAAAGTCTTATTGTGGGTATTTTTCGTGGTTCCCTGTATTTGCAAATCAAAAACTATATCTTCCTCTTATTTGCCGATAATGATTGTAGTCTCAAATTGTAAGTATGAATTTTTGCTACCGATGCTATAACGTTTATAACATTCTGTGCATATTTGATCGATATATGCAAATTTTATTCAAAGGGGACAGTCTTATTGAGGGTATTTTTCGTGGTTCCCTGTATTTGCAAATTAAAAAAAATATCTTCCCGTTATTTCCCTATAACGATTATAGTCTCAAATTGTAGGTATGATATTTATCTACCGATGCTATAACGCTTATAAATATCTGTGCATATTTGTTCGATATATGCAAATTTTATTCAAAGGGTACAGTTTTATTGTGGGTATTTTTCGTGGTTCCCTATATTTGCAAATGAAAAACAATGTCTTCCTCTTATTTGCCGATAATGATTATAGTCTCAAATTGTAAGTATGAACTTTTGCTACCGATGCTATAACGTTTATAGCAATCTGTGCATATTTGATCGATATATGCAAATTTATTTAAAGGGGACAGTCTTATTGAGGGTATTTTTCGTGGTTCCCTGTATTTGCAAATTAAAAAAAATATCTTCCAGTCAATTTCCTATAATGATTATAGTCTCAAATTGTATGTATGATTTTTTTCTACCGATGCTATAACGTTTATATTAATCTGTGCATATTTGATCGATATATGCAAATTTTATTTAAAGGGGACAGTCTTATTGAGGGTATTTTTCGTGGTTCCCTGTATTTGCAAATTAAAAACAATATCTTCCGGTTATTTCCCGATAAAAATTATAGTCTCAAATTGTAGGTATGATTTTTTTCTACCGATGCTAGAACGCTTATAACAATCTGTGCATATTTGATCGATATATGCAAATTTTATTCAAAGGGGACAGTCTTATTGAGGGTATTTTTCGTGGTTCCCTGTATTTGCAAATTAAAAACAATATCTTCCCGTTATTTCCCGATAAATATTATAGTCTCAAATTGTAGGTATGATTTTTTTGTACCGATGCTATAACGCTTATAAATATCTGTGCATATTTCTTTGATATATACAAAATTTTATTTAAAGGGGACAGTCTTATTGAGGGTATTTTTCATGGTTCCCTGTATTTGC
Source organism: Nowickia ferox (assembly GCA_936439885.1). Lineage (NCBI taxonomy): Eukaryota > Metazoa > Arthropoda > Insecta > Diptera > Tachinidae > Nowickia > Nowickia ferox. The sequence goes on along the minus strand of OW387027.1, from coordinate 47,384,257 downwards.
AAATTAAAAAAAATATCTTCCCGTTATTTCCCGATAATAATTATAATCTCAAATTGTAGGTATGATATTTATCTACCGATGCTATAACGCTTATAAATATCTGTGCATACTTGTTCGATATAAAAAAATTTTATTCAAAGGGGACAGTCTTATTGAGGGTATTTATCGTGGTTCCCTGTATTTGCAAATTAAAAAAAAATATCTTCCCGTTCTTTTCCGATAACAATTATAATCTCAAATTGTAGGTATGATATTTATCTACCGATGCTATAACGCTTATAAATATCTGTGCATATTTGTTCGATATATGCAAATTTTATTCAAAGGGTACAGTTTTATTGTGGGTATTTTTCGTGGTTCCCTATATTTGCAAATGAAAAACAATATCTTCCTCTTATTTGCCGATAATGATTATAGTCTCAAATTGTAAGTATGAATTTTTGCTACCGATGCTATAACGTTTATAACAATCTGTGCATATTTGATCGATATATGCAAATTTTATTCAAAGGGGACAGTCTTATTGAGGGTATTTTTCGTGGTTCCCTGTATTTGCAAATTAAAAAAAATATCTTCCCGTTATTTCCCTATAACGATTATAGTCTCAAATTGTAGGTATGATATTTATCTACCGATGCTATAACGCTTATAAATATCTGTGCATATTTGTTCGATATAAAAAAATTTTATTTAAAGAAGACAGTCTTATTGTGGATATTTTTCGTGGTTCCCTGTATATGCATATTAAAAAAAAATATCTTCCCGTTATTTCCCGATAATAATTATAGTCTCAAATTGTAGGTATGATTTTTTTCTACCGATGCTATGACGCTTATAAAGATCTGTGCATTATTGTTCGATATATACAAATTTTATTCAAAGGGGACAGTCTTATTGTGGGTATTTTTCGTGGTTCCCTGTTGTTGCAAATGAAAAACAATATCTTCCCGTTATTTCCCGATAAAAATTATAGTCTCAAATTGTAGGTATGATTTTTTTGTACCGATGCTATAACGCTTATAAATATCTGTGCTTATTTCTTTGATATATACAAAATTTTATTTAAAGGGGACAGTCTTATTGAGGGTATTTTTCGTGGTTCTCTGTATTTGCAAATTAAAAAAAAATATCTTCCCGTTATTTCCCGATAACAATTATAATCTCAAATTGTAGGTATGATATTTATCTACCGATGCTATAACGCTTATAAATATCTGTGCATACTTGTTCGATATAAAAAAATTTTATTCAAAGGGGACAGTCTTATTGAGGGTATTTATCGTGGTTCCCTGTATTTGCAAATTAAAAAAAAATATCTTCCCGTTCTTTTCCGATAACAATTACAGTCTCAAATTGTAGGTATGATATTTATCTACCGATGCTATAACGCTTATAAATATCTGTGCATATTTGTTCGATATAAAAAAATTTTATTCAAAGGGGACAGTCTTATTGTGGGTATTTTTCGTGGTTCCCTGTATTTGCAAATCAAAAACTATATCTTCCTCTTATTTGCCGATAATGATTATAGCCTCAAATTGTAAGTATGATTTTTTTCTACCGATGCTATAACGTTTATATTAATCTGTGCATATTTGATCGATATATGCAAATTTTATTTAAAGGGGACAGTCTTATTGAGGGTATTTTTCGTGGTTCCCTGTATTTGCAAATTAAAAACAATATCTTCCGGTTATTTCCCGATAAAAATTATAGTCTCAAATTGTAGGTATGATTTTTTTCTACCGATGCTAGAACGCTTATAACAATCTGTGCATATTTGATCGATATATGCAAATTTTATTCAAAGGGGACAGTCTTATTGAGGGTATTTTTCGTGGTTCCCTGTATTTGCAAATTAAAAACAATATCTTCCCGTTATTTCCCGATAAATATTATAGTCTCAAATTGTAGGTATGATTTTTTTGTACCGATGCTATAACGCTTATAAATATCTGTGCATATTTCTTTGATATATACAAAATTTTATTTAAAGGGGACATTCTTATTGAGGGTATTTTTCATGGTTCCCTGTATTTGCAAATTAAAAAAAATATCTTCCCGTTATTTCCCGATAATAATTATAATCTCAAATTGTAGGTATGATATTTATCTACCGATGCTATAACGCTTATAAATATCTGTGCATACTTGTTCGATATAAAAAAATTTTATTCAAAGGGGACAGTCTTATTGAGGGTATTTATCGTGGTTCCCTGTATTTGCAAATTAAAAAAAAATATCTTCCCGTTCTTTTCATATAACAATTATAATCTCAAATTGTAGGTATGATATTTATCTACCGATGCTATAACGCTTATAAATATCTGTGCATATTTGTTCGATATATGCAAATTTTATTCAAAGGGTACAGTTTTATTGTGGGTATTTTTCGTGGTTCCCAATATTTGCAAATGAAAAACAATATCTTCCTCTTATTTGCCGATAATGATTATAGTCTCAAATTGTAAGTATGATATTTATCTACCGATGCTATAACGCTTATAAATATCTGTGCATATTTGTTCGATATAAAAAAATTTTATTTAAAGAAGACAGTCTTATTGTGGATATTTTTCGTGGTTCCCTGTATATGCATATTAAAAAAAAATATCTTCCCGTTATTTCCCGATAATAATTATAGTCTCAAATTGTAGGTATGATTTTGTTCTACCGATGCTATGACGCTTATAAATATCTGTGCTTATTTCTTTGATATATACAAAATTTTATTTAAAGGGGACAGTCTTATTGAGGGTATTTTTCGTGGTTCCCTGTATTTGCAAATTAAAAAAAATATCTTCCCGTTATTTCCCGATAACAATTATAATCTCAAATTGTAGGTATGATATTTATCTACCGATGCTATAACGCTTATAAATATCTGTGCATACTTGTTCGATATAAAAAAATTTTATTCAAAGGGGACAGTCTTATTGAGGGTATTTTTCGTGGTTCCCTGTATTTGCAAATTAAAAACAATATCTTCCGGTTATTTCCCGATAAAAATTATAGTCTCAAATTGTAGGTATGATTTTTTTGTACCGATGCTAGAACGCTTATAACAATCTGTGCATATTTGATCGATATATGCAAATTTTATTCAAAGGGGACAGTCTTATTGAGGGTATTTTTCGTGGTTCCCTGTATTTGCAAATTAAAAACAATATCTTCCCGTTATTTCCCGATAAATATTATAGTCTCAAATTGTAGGTATGATTTTTTTGTACCGATGCTATAACGCTTATAAATATCTGTGCATATTTCTTTGATATATACAAAATTTTATTTAAAGGGGACAGTCTTATTGAGGGTATTTTTCATGGTTCCCTGTATTTGCAAATTAAAAAAAATATCTTCCCGTTATTTCCCGATAATAATTATAATCTCAAATTGTAGGTATGATATTTATCTACCGATGCTATAACGCTTATAAATATCTGTGCATACTTGTTCGATATAAAAAAATTTTATTCAAAGGGGACAGTCTTATTGAGGGTATTTATCGTGGTTCCCTGTATTTGCAAATTAAAAAAAAATATCTTCCCGTTCTTTTCCGATAACAATTATAATCTCAAATTGTAGGTATGATATTTATCTACCGATGCTATAACGCTTATAAATATCTGTGCATATTTGTTCGATATATGCAAATTTTATTCAAAGGGTACAGTTTTATTGTGGGTATTTTTCGTGGTTCCCTATATTTGCAAATGAAAAACAATATCTTCCTCTTATTTGCCGATAATGATTATAGTCTCAAATTGTAAGTATGAATTTTTGCTACCGATGCTATAACGTTTATAACAATCTGTGCATATTTGATCGATATATGCAAATTTTATTCAAAGGGGACAGTCTTATTGAGGGTATTTTTCGTGGTTCCCTGTATTTGCAAATTAAAAAAAATATCTTCCCGTTATTTCCCTATAACGATTATAGTCTCAAATTGTAGGTATGATATTTATCTACCGATGCTATAACGCTTATAAATATCTGTGCATATTTGTTCGATATATGCAAATTTTATTCAAAGGGTACAGTTTTATTGTGGGTATTTTTCGTGGTTCCCTATATTTGCAAATGAAAAACAATGTCTTCCTCTTATTTGCCGATAATGATTATAGTCTCAAATTGTAAGTATGAACTTTTGCTACCGATGCTATAACGTTTATAGCAATCTGTGCATATTTGATCGATATATGCAAATTTATTTAAAGGGGACAGTCTTATTGAGGGTATTTTTCGTGGTTCCCTGTATTTGCAAATTAAAAAAAATATCTTCCAGTCAATTTCCTATAATGATTATAGTCTCAAATTGTATGTATGATTTTTTTCTACCGATGCTATAACGTTTATATTAATCTGTGCATATTTGATCGATATATGCAAATTTTATTTAAAGGGGACAGTCTTATTGAGGGTATTTTTCGTGGTTCCCTGTATTTGCAAATTAAAAACAATATCTTCCGGTTATTTCCCGATAAAAATTATAGTCTCAAATTGTAGGTATGATTTTTTTCTACCGATGCTAGAACGCTTATAACAATCTGTGCATATTTGATCGATATATGCAAATTTTATTCAAAGGGGACAGTCTTATTGAGGGTATTTTTCGTGGTTCCCTGTATTTGCAAATTAAAAACAATATCTTCCCGTTATTTCCCGATTAATATTATAGTCTCAAATTGTAGGTATGATTTTTTTGTACCGATGCTATAACGCTTATAAATATCTGTGCATATTTCTTTGATATATACAAAATTTTATTTAAAGGGGACAGTCTTATTGAGGGTATTTTTCATGGTTCCCTGTATTTGCAAATTAAAAAAAATATCTTCCCGTTATTTCCCGATAATAATTATAATCTCAAATTGTAGGTATGATATTTATCTACCGATGCTATAACGCTTATAAATATCTGTGCATACTTGTTTGATATAAAAAAATTTTATTCAAAGGGGACAGTCTTATTGAGGGTATTTATCGTGGTTCCCTGTATTTGCAAATTAAAAAAAAATATCTTCCCGTTCTTTTCCGATAACAATTATAATCTCAAATTGTAGGTATGATATTTATCTACCGATGCTATAACGCTTATAAATATCTGTGCATATTTGTTCGATATATGCAAATTTTATTCAAAGGGTACAGTTTTATTGTGGGTATTTTTCGTGGTTCCCTATATTTGCAAATGAAAAACAATATCTTCCTCTTATTTGCCGATAATGATTATAGTCTCAAATTGTAAGTATGAATTTTTGCTACCGATGCTATAACGTTTATAACAATCTGTGCATATTTGATCGATATATGCAAATTTTATTCAAAGGGGACAGTCTTATTGAGGGTATTTTTCGTGGTTCCCTGTATTTGCAAATTAAAAAAAATATCTTCCCGTTATTTCCCTATAACGATTATAGTCTCAAATTGTAGGTATGATATTTATCTACCGATGCTATAACGCTTATAAATATCTGTGCATATTTGTTCGATATAAAAAAATTTTATTTAAAGAAGACAGTCTTATTGTGGATATTTTTCGTGGTTCCCTGTATATGCATATTAAAAAAAAATATCTTCCCGTTATTTCCCGATAATAATTATAGTCTCAAATTGTAGGTATGATTTTTTTCTACCGATGCTATGACGCTTATAAAGATCTGTGCATTATTGTTCGATATATACAAATTTTATTCAAAGGGGACAGTCTTATTGTGGGTATTTTTCGTGGTTCCCTGTTGTTGCAAATGAAAAACAATATCTTCCCGTTATTTCCCGATAAAAATTATAGTCTCAAATTGTAGGTATGATTTTTTTGTACCGATGCTATAACGCTTATAAATATCTGTGCTTATTTCTTTGATATATACAAAATTTTATTTAAAGGGGACAGTCTTATTGAGGGTATTTTTCGTGGTTCTCTGTATTTGCAAATTAAAAAAAATATCTTCCCGTTATTTCCCGATAACAATTATAATCTCAAATTGTAGGTATGATATTTATCTACCGATGCTATAACGCTTATAAATATCTGTGCATACTTGTTCGATATAAAAAAATTTTATTTAAAGGGGAAAGTCTTATTGTGGGTATTTTTCGTGGTTCCCTGTATTTGCAAACCAAAAACTATATCTTCCTCTTATTTGCCGATAATGATTGTAGTCTCAAATTGTAAGTATGAATTTTTGCTACCGATGCTATAACGTTTATAACAATCTGTGCATATTTGATCGATATATGCAAATTTTATTCAAAGGGGACAGTCTTATTGAGGCTATTTTTCGTGGTTCCCTGTATTTGCAAATTAAAAAAAATATCTTCCCGTTATTTCCCTATAACGATTATAGTCTCAAATTGTAGGTATGATATTTATCTACCGATGCTATAACGCTTATAAATATCTGTGCATATTTGTTCGATATATGCAAATTTTATTCAAAGGGTACAGTTTTATTGTGGGTATTTTTCGTGGTTCCCTATATTTGCAAATGAAAAACAATGTCTTCCTCTTATTTGCCGATAATGATTATAGTCTCAAATTGTAAGTATGATTTTTTGCTACCGATGCTATAACGTTTATAACAATCTGTGCATATTTGATCGATATATGCAAATTTTATTCAAAGGGGACAGTCTTATTGAGGGTATTTTTCATGGTTCCCTGTATTTGCAAATTAAAAAAAATATCTTCCCGTTATTTCCCGATAACAATTATAATCTCAAATTGTAGGTATGATATTTATCTACCGATGCTATAACGCTTATAAATATCTGTGCATATTTGTTCGATATATGCAAATTTTATTCAAAGGGTACAGTTTTATTGTGGGTATTTTTCGTGGTTCCCTATATTTGCAAATGAAAAACAATATCTTCCTCTTATTTGCCGATAATGATTATAGTCTCAAATTGTAAGTATGAATTTTTGCTACCGATGCTATAACTTTTATAACAATCTGTGCATATTTGATCGATATATGCAAATTTTATTCAAAGGGGACAGTCTTATTGAGGGTATTTTTCGTGGTTCCCTGTATTTGCAAATTAAAAAAAATATCTTCCCGTTATTTCCCTATAACGATTATAGTCTCAAATTGTAGGTATGATATTTATCTACCGATGCTATAACGCTTATAAATATCTGTGCATATTTGTTCGATATAAAAAAATTTTATTTAAAGAAGACAGTCTTATTGTGGATATTTTTCGTGGTTCCCTGTATATGCAAATTAAAAAAAAATATCTTCCCGTTATTTCCCGATAATAATTATAGTCTCAAATTGTAGGTATGATTTTTTTCTACCGATGCTATGACGCTTATAAAGATCTGTTCATTATTGTTCGATATATACAAATTTTATTCAAAGGGGACAGTCTTATTGTGGGTATTTTTCGTGGTTCCCTGTTGTTGCAAATGAAAAACAATATCTTCCCGTTATTTCCCGATAAAAATTATAGTCTCAAATTGTAGGTATGATTTTTTTGTACCGATGCTATAACGCTTATAAATATCTGTGCTTATTTCTTTGATATATACAAAATTTTATTTAAAGGGGACAGTCTTATTGAGGGTATTTTTCGTGGTTCCCTGTATTTGCAAATTAAAAAAAATATCTCTCCGTTATTTCCCGATAACATTTATAATCTCAAATTGTAGGTATGATATTTATCTACCGATGCTATAACGCTTATAAATATCTGTGCATACTTGTTCGATATAAAAAAATTTTATTCAAAGGGGACAGTCTTATTGAGGGTATTTATCGTGGTTCCCTGTATTTGCAAATTAAAAAAAAATATCTTCCCGTTCTTTTCCGATAACAATTATAGTCTCAAATTGTAGGTATGATATTTATCTACCGATGCTATAACGCTTATAAATATCTGTGCATATTTGTTCGATATAAAAAAATTTTATTCAAAGGGGACAGTCTTATTGTGGGTATTTTTCGTGGTTCCCTGTATTTGCAAATCAAAAACTATATCTTCCTCTTATTTGCCGATAATGATTATAGTCTCAAATTGTAAGTATGAATTTTTGCTACCGATGCTATAACGTTTATAACAATCTGTGCATATTTGATCGATATATGAAAATTTTATTCAAAGGGGACAGTCTTATTGAGGGTATTTTTCGTGGTTCCCTGTATTTGCAAATTAAAAAAAATATCTTCCCGTTATTTCCCTATAACGATTATAGTCTCAAATTGTAGGTACGATATTTATCTACCGATGCTATAACGCTTATAAATATCTGTGCATATTTGTTCGATATATGCAAATTTTATTCAAAGGGTACAGTTTTATTGTGGGTATTTTTCGTGGTTCCCTATATTTGCAAATGAAAAACAATGTCTTCCTCTTATTTGCCGATAATGATTATAGTCTCAAATTGTAAGTATGAATTTTTGCTACCGATGCTATAACGTTTATAACAATCTGTGCATATTTGATCGATATATGCAAATTTTATTCAAAGGGGACAGTCTTATTGAGGGTATTTTTCGTGGTTCCCTATATTTGCAAATTAAAAAAAATATCTTCCCGTTATTTCCCTATAACGATTATAGTCTCAAATTGTAGGTATGATACTTATCTACCGATGCTATAACGCTTATAAATATCTGTGCATATTTGCTCGATATAAAAAAATTTTATTTAAAGAAGACAGTCTTATTGTGGATATTTTTCGTGGTTCCCTGTATATGCAAATTAAAAAAAAATATCTTCCCGTTATTTCCCGATAATAATTATAGTCTCAAATTGAAGGTATGATTTTTTTCTACCGATGCTATGACGCTTATAAAGATCTGTGCATTATTGTTCGATATATACAAATTTTAATCAAAGGGGACAGTCTTATTGTGGGTATTTTTCGTGGTTCCCTGTTGTTGCAAATGAAAAACAATATCTTCCTCTTATTTGCCGATAATGATTATAGTCTCAAATTGTAGGTATGAATTTTTGCTACCGATGCTATAACGTTTATAACAATCTGTGCATATTTGTTCGATATATGCAAATTTTATTTAAAGGGGACAGTCTTATTGTGGGTATTTTTCGTGGTTCCCTGCTGTTGCAAATGAAAAACAATATCTTCCTGTTATTTTCCAATATTGATTATAGTCTCAAATTGTAGGTATGAATTTTTTCTACCGATGCTATAACGTTTATAGCAATCTGTGCATATTTGATCGATATATGCAAATTTATTTAAAGGCGGCAGTCTTATTGAGGGTATTTTTCGTGGTTCCCTGTATTTGCAAATTAAAAAAAATATCTTCCAGTCAATTTCCTATAATGATTATAGTCTCAAATTGTATGTATGATTTTTTTCTACCGATGCTATAATGTTTATATTAATCTGTGCATATTTGATCGATATATGCAAATTTTATTCAAAGGGGACAGTCTTATTGAGGGTATTTTTCGTGGTTCCCTGTATTTGCAAATTAAAAAAAAATATCTTCCCCTAATTTCTCGATAATAATTATAGTCTCAAATTGTAGGTATGAATTTTTTCTACCGATGCTAGAACGCTTATAACAATCTGTGCATATTTGATCGATATATGGAAATTTTATTCAAAGGGGACAGTCTTATTGAGGGTATTTTTCGTGGTTCCCTGTATTTGCAAATTAAAAACAATATCTTCCCGTTATTTCCCGATAAATATTATAGTCTCAATTTGTAGGTATGATTTTTTTGTACCGATGCTATAACGCTTCTAAATATCTGTGCATATTTCTTTGATATATACAAAATTTTATTTAAAGGGGACAGTCTTATTGAGGGTATTTTTCATGGTTCCCTGTATTTGCAAATTAAAAAAAATATCTTCCCGTTATTTCCCGATAACAATTATAATCTCAAATTGTAGGTATGATATTTATCTACCGATGCTATAACGCTTATAAATATCTGTGCATACTTGTTCGATATAAAAAAATTTTATTCAAAGGGGACAGTCTTATTGAGGGTATTTATCGTGGTTCCCTGTATTTGCAAATTAAAAAAAAATATCTTCCCGTTCTTTTCCGATAACAATTATAATCTCAAATTGTAGGTATGATATTTATCTACCGATGCTATAACGCTTATAAATATCTGTGCATATTTGTTCGATATAAAAAAATTTTATTCAAAGGGGACAGTCTTATTGTGGGTATTTTTCGTGGTTCCCTGTATTTGCAAATTAAAAAAAATATCTTCCAGTCAATTTCCTATAATAATTATAGTCTCAAATTGTATGTATGATTTTTTTCTACCGATGCTATAACGTTTATATTAATCTGTGCATATTTGATCGATATATGCAAATTTTATTCAAAGGGGACAGTCTTATTGAGGGTATTTTTCGTGGTTCCCTGTATTTGCAAATTAAAAACAATATCTTCCGGTTATTTCCCGATAAAAATTATAGCCTCAAATTGTAGGTATGATTTTTTTCTACCGATGCTATAACGCTTATAAATATCTGTGCATATTTGTTCGATATATGCAAATTTTATTCAAAGGGTACAGTTTTATTGTGGGTATTTTTCGTGGTTCCCTATATTTGCAAATGAAAAACAATATCTCCCTCTTATTTGCCGATATTGATTATAGTCTCAAATTGTAGGTATGAATTTTTTCTACCGATGCTATAACGTTAATAGCAATCTGTGCATATTTGATCGATATATGCAAATTTATTCAAAGGGGACAGTCTTATTGAGGGTATTTTTCGTGGTTCCCTGTATTTGCAAATTAAAAACAATATCTTCCCGTTATTTCCCGATAAAAATTATAGTCTCAAATTGTAGGTATGATTTTTTTGTACCGATGCTATAACGCTTATAAATATCTGTGCTTATTTCTTTGATATATACAAAATTTTATTTAAAGGGGACAGTCTTATTGAGGGTATTTTTCGTGGTTCCCTGTATTTGCAAATTAAAAAAAATATCTTCCCGTTATTTCCCGATAACAATTATAATCTCAAATTGTAGGTATGATATTTATCTACCGATGCTATAACGCTTATAAATATCTGTGCATACTTGTTCGATATAAAAAAATTTTATTCAAAGGGGACAGTCTTATTGAGGGTATTTATCGTGGTTCCCTGTATTTGCAAATTAAAAAAAAATATCTTCCCGTTCTTTTCTGATAACAATTAAAATCTCAAATTGTAGGTATGATATTTATCTACCGATGCTATAACGCTTATAAATATCTGTGCATATTTGTTCGATATAAAAAAATTTTATTCAAAGGGGACAGTCTTATTGTGGGTATTTTTCGTGGTTCCCTGTATTTGCAAATTAAAAAAAATATCTTCCAGTCAATTTCCTATAATAATTATAGTCTCAAATTGTATGTATGATTTTTTTCTACCGATGCTATAACGTTTATATTAATCTGTGCATATTTGATCGATATATGCAAATTTTATTCAAAGGGGACAGTCTTATTGAGGGTATTTTTCGTGGTTCCCTGTATTTGCAAATTAAAAACAATATCTTCCGGTTATTTCCCGATAAAAATTATAGTCTCAAATTGTAGGTATGATTTTTTTCTACCGATGCTATAACGCTTATAAATATCTGTGCATATTTGTTCGATATATGCAAATTTTATTCAAAGGGTACAGTTTTATTGTGGGTATTTTTCGTGGTTCCCTATATTTGCAAATGAAAAACAATATCTTCCTCTTATTTGCCGATAATGCTTATAGTCTCAAATTGTAAGTATGAATTTTTGCTACCGATGCTATAACGTTTATAACAATCTGTGCATACTTGTTCGATATAAAAAAATTTTATTCAAAGGGGACAGTCTTATTGAGGGTATTTATCGTGGTTCCCTGTATTTGCAAATTAAAAAAAAATATCTTCCCGTTCTTTTCCGATAACAGTTATAATCTCAAATTGTAGGTATGATATTTATCTACCGATGCTATAACGCTTATAAATATCTGTGCATATTTGTTCGATATAAAAAAATTTTATTCAAAGGGGACAGTCTTATTGTGGGTATTTTTCGTGGTTCCCTGTATTTGCAAATCAAAAACTATATCTTCCTCTTATTTGCCGATAATGATTATAGTCTCAAATTGTAAGTATGAATTTTTGCTACGGATGCTATAACGTTTATAACAATCTGTGCATATTTGATCGATATATGCAAATTTTATTCAAAGGGGACAGTCTTATTGAGGGTATTTTTCGTGGTTCCCTGTATTTGCAAATTAAAAAAAATATCTTCCCGTTATTTCCCTATAACGATTATAGTCTCAAATTGTAGGTATGATACTTATCTACCGATGCTATAACGCTTATAAATATCTGTGCATATTTGTTCGATATATGCAAATTTTATTCAAAGGGTACAGTTTTATTGTGGGTATTTTTCGTGGTTGCCTATATTTGCAAATGAAAAACAATGTCTTCCTCTTATTTGCCGATAATGATTATAGTCTCAAATTGTAAGTATGAATTTTTGCTACCGATGCTATAACGTTTATAACAATCTGTGCATATTTGATCGATATATGCAAATTTTATTCAAAGGGGACAGTCTTATTGAGGGAATTTTTCGTGGTTCCCTGTATTTGCAAATTAAAAAAAATATCTTCCCGTTTTTTCCCTATAACGATTATAGTCTCAAATTGTAGGTATGATATTTATCTACCGATGCTATAACGCTTATAAATATCTGTGCATATTTGTTCGATATAAAAAAATTTTATTTAAAGAAGACAGTCTTATTGTGGATATTTTTCGTGGTTCCCTGTATATGCAAATTAAAAAAAAATATCTTCCCGTTATTTCCCGATAATAGTTATAGTCTCAAATTGTAGGTATGATTTTTTTCTACAGATGCTATGACGCTTATAAAGATCTGTGCATTATTGTTCGATATATACAAATTTTATTCAAAGGGGACAGTCTTATTGTGGGTATTTTTCGTGGTTCCCTGTTGTTGCAAATGAAAAACAATATCTTCCTGTTATTTCCCAATATTGATTATAGTCTCAAATTGTAGGTATGAATTTTTTCTACCGATGCTATAACGTTAATAGCAATCTGTGCATATTTGATCGATATATGCAAAGTTATTCAAAGGGGACAGTCTTATTGAGGGTATTTTTCGTGGTTCCCTGTATTTGCAAATTAAAAACAATATCTTCCCGTTATTTCCCGATAAAAATTATAGTCTCAAATTGTAGGTATGATCTTTTGTACCGATGCTATAACGCTTATAAATATCTGTGCTTATTTCTTTGATATATACAAAATTTTATTTAAAGGGGACAGTCTTATTGAGGGTATTTTTCGTGGTTCCCTGTATTTGCAAATTAAAAAAAATATCTTCCCGTTATTTCCCGATAACAATTATAATCTCAAATTGTAGGTATGATATTTATCTACCGATGCTATAACGCTTATAAATATCTGTGCATACTTGTTCGATATAAAAAAATTTTATTCAAAGGGGACAGTCTTATTGAGGGGACAGTCTTATTGAGGGTATTTATCGTGGTTCCCTGTATTTGCAAATTAAAAAAAAATATCTTCCCGTTCTTTTCCGATAACAATTATAATCTCAAATTGTAGGTATGATATTTATCTACCGATGATATAACGCTTATAAATATCTGTGCATATTTGTTCGATATAAAAAAATTTTATTCAAAGGGTACAGTCTTATTGTGGGTATTTTTCGTGGTTCCCTGTATTTGCAAATTAAAAAAAATATCTTCCAGTCAATTTCCTATAACAATTATAGTCTCAAATTGTATGTATGATTTTTTTCTACCGATGCTATAACGTTTATATTAATCTGTGAATATTTGATCGATATATGCAAATTTTATTCAAAGGGGACAGTCTTATTGAGGGTATTTTTCGTGGTTCCCTGTATTTGCAAATTAAAAACAATATCTTCCGGTTATTTCCCGATAAAAATTATAGTCTCAAATTGTAGGTATGATTTTTTTCTACCGATGCTATGACGCTTATAAAGATCTGTGCATTATTGTTCGATATATACAAATTTTATTCATAGGGGACAGTCTTATTGTGGGTATTTTTCGTATAATAATTATAGTCTCAAATTGTAGGTATGATATTTATCTACCGATGCTATAACGCTTATAAATATCTGTGCATACTTGTTCGATATAAAAAAATTTTATTCAAAGGGGACAGTCTTATTGAGGGTATTTATCGTGGTTCCCTGTATTTGCAAATTAAAAAAAAATATCTTCCCGTTCTTTTCCGATAACAATTAAAATCTCAAATTGTAGGTATGATATTTATCTACCGATGCTATAACGCTTATAAATATCTGTGCATATTTGTTCGATATAAAAAAATTTTATTCAAAGGGGACAGTCTTATTGTGGGTATTTTTCGTGGTTCCCTGTATTTGCAAATTAAAAAAAATATCTTCCAGTCAATTTCCTATAATAATTATAGTCTCAAATTGTATGTATGATTTTTTTCTACCGATGCTATAACGTTTATATTAATCTGTGCATATTTGATCGATATATGCAAATTTTATTCAAAGGGGACAGTCTTATTGAGGGTATTTTTCGTGGTTCCCTGTATTTGCAAATTAAAAAAAATATCTTCCCGTTATTTCCCTATAACGATTATAGTCTCAAATTGTAGGTATGATACTTATCTACCGATGCTATAACGCTTATAAATATCTGTGCATATTTGTTCGATATATGCAAATTTTATTCAAAGGGTACAGTTTTATTGTGGGTATTTTTCGTGGTTGCCTATATTTGCAAATGAAAAACAATGTCTTCCTCTTATTTGCCGATAAAGATTATAGTCTCAAATTGTAAGTATGAATTTTTGCTACCGATGCTATAACGTTTATAACAATCTGTGCATATTTGATCGATATATGCAAATTTTATTCAAAGGGGACAGTCTTATTGAGGGAATTTTTCGTGGTTCCCTGTATTTGCAAATTAAAAAAAATATCTTCCCGTTATTTCCCTATAACGATTATAGTCTCAAATTGTAGGTATGATATTTATCTACCGATGCTATAACGCTTATAAATATCTGTGCATATTTGTTCGATATAAAAAAATTTTATTTAAAGAAGACAGTCTTATTGTGGATATTTTTCGTGGTTCCCTGTATATGCAAATTAAAAAAAAATATCTTCCCGTTATTTCCCGATAATAATTATAGTCTCAAATTGTAGGTATGATTTTTTTTTACAGATGCTATGACGCTTATAAAGATCTGTGCATTATTGTTCGATATATACAAATTTTATTCAAAGGGGACAGTCTTATTGTGGGTATTTTTCGTGGTTCCCTGTTGTTGCAAATGAAAAACAATATCTTCCTGTTATTTCCCAATATTGATTATAGTCTCAAATTGTAGGTATGAATTTTTTCTACCGATGCTATAACGTTAATAGCAATCTGTGCATATTTGATCGATATATGCAAATTTATTCAAAGGGGACAGTCTTATTGAGGGTATTTTTCGTGGTTCCCTGTATTTGCAAATTAAAAACAATATCTTCCCGTTATTTCCCGATAAAAATTATAGTCTCAAATTGTAGGTATGGTCTTTTGTACCGATGCTATAACGCTTATAAATATCTGTGCTTATTTCTTTGATATATACAAAATTTTATTTAAAGGGGACAGTCTTATTGAGGGTATTTTTCGTGGTTCCCTGTATTTGCAAATTAAAAAAAATATCTTCCCGTTATTTCCCGATAACAATTATAATCTCAAATTGTAGGTATGATATTTATCTACCGATGCTATAACGCTTATAAATATCTGTGCATACTTGTTCGATATAAAAAAATTTTATTCAAAGGGGACAGTCTTATTGAGGGTATTTATCGTGGTTCCCTGTATTTGCAAATTAAAAAAAAATATCTTCCCGTTCTTTTCCGATAACAATTATAATCTCAAATTGTAGGTATGATATTTATCTACCGATGATATAACGCTTATAAATATCTGTGCATATTTGTTCGATATAAAAAAATTTTATTCAAAGGGTACAGTCTTATTGTGGGTATTTTTCGTGGTTCCCTGTATTTGCAAATTAAAAAAAATATCTTCCAGTCAATTTCCTATAACAATTATAGTCTCAAATTGTATGTATGATTTTTTTCTACCGATGCTATAACGTTTATATTAATCTGTGAATATTTGATCGATATATGCAAATTTTATTCAAAGGGGACAGTCTTATTGAGGGTATTTTTCGTGGTTCCCTGTATTTGCAAATTAAAAACAATATCTTCCGGTTATTTCCCGATAAAAATTATAGTCTCAAATTGTAGGTATGATTTTTTTCTACCGATGCTATGACGCTTATAAAGATCTGTGCATTATTGTTCGATATATACAAATTTTATTCATAGGGGACAGTCTTATTGTGGGTATTTTTCGTGGTTCCATGTATTTGCAAATTAAAAAAAATATCTTCCAGTCAATTTCCTATAATAATTATAGTCTCAAATTGTATGTATGATTTTTTTCTACCGATGCTATAACGTTTATATTAATCTGTGCATATTTGATCGATATATGCAAATTTTATTCAAAGGGGACAGTCTTATTGAGGGTATTTTTCGTGGTTCCCTGTATTTGCAAATTAAAAACAATATCTTCCGGTTATTTCCCGATAAAAATTATAGTCTCAAATTGTAGGTATGATTGTTTTCTACCGATGCTATAACGCTTATAAATATCTGTGCATATTTGTTCGATATATGCAAATTTTATTCAAAGGGTACAGTTTTATTGTGGGTATTTTTCGTGGTTCCCTATATTTGCAAATGAAAAACAATATCTCCCTCTTATTTGCCGATAATGATTATAGTCTCAAATTGTAAGTATGAATTTTTGCTACCGATGCTATAACGTTTATAACAATCTGTGCATACTTGTTGATATAAAAAATTTTATTCAAAGGGGACAGTCTTATTGAGGGTATTTATCGTGGTTCCCTGTATTTGCAAATTAAAAAAAAATATCTTCCCGTTCTTTTCCGATAACAATTATAATCTCAAATTGTAGGTATGATATTTATCTACCGATGCTATAACGCTTATAAATATCTGTGCATATTTGTTCGATATAAAAAAATTTTATTCAAAGGGGACAGTCTTATTGTGGGTATTTTTCGTGGTTCCCTGTATTTGCAAATCAAAAACTATATCTTCCTCTTATTTGCCGATAATGATTATAGTCTCAAATTGTAAGAATGAATTTTTGCTACCGATGCTATAACGCTTATAAATATCTGTGCATATTTGTTCGATATATGCAAATTTTATTCAAAGGGTACAGTTTTATTGTGGGTATTTTTCGTGGTTCCCTATATTTGCAAATGAAAAACAATGTCTTCCTCTTATTTGCCGATAATGATTATAGTCTCAAATTGTAAGTATGAATTTTTGCTACCGATGCTATAACGTTTATAACAATCTGTGCATATTTGTTCGATATAAAAAAATTTTATTTAAAGAAGACAGTCTTATTGTGGATATTTTTCGTGGTTCCCTGTATATGCAAATTAAAAAAAAATATCTTCCCGTTATTTCCCGATAATAATTATAGTCTCAAATTGTAGGTATGATTTTTTTCTACCGATGCTATGACGCTTATAAAGATCTGTGCATTATTGTTCGATATATACAAATTTTATTCAAAGGGGACAGTCTTATTGTGGGTATTTTTCGTGGTTCCCTGTTGTTGCAAATGAAAAACAATATCTTCCTGTTATTTCCCAATATTGATTATAGTCTCAAATTGTAGGTATGAATTTTTTCTACCGATGCTATAACGTTAATAGCAATCTGTGCATATTTGATCGATATATGCAAATTTATTCAAAGGGGACAGTCTTATTGAGGGTATTTTTCGTGGTTCCCTGTATTTGCAAATTAAAAACAATATCTTCCCGTTATTTCCCGATAAAAATTATAGTCTCAAATTGTAGGTATGATTTTTTTGTACCGATGCTATAACGCTTATAAATATCTGTGCTTATTTCTTTGATATATACAAAATTTTATTTAAAGGGGACAGTCTTATTGAGGGTATTTTTCGTGGTTCCCTGTATTTGCAAATTAAAAAAAATATCTTCCCGTTATTTCCCGATAACAATTATAATCTCAAATTGTAGGTATGATATTTATCTACCGATGCTATAACGCTTATCAATATCTGTGCATATTTGTTCGATATAAAAAAATTTTATTCAAAGGGGACAGTCTTATTGAGGGTATTTATCGTGGTTCCCTGTATTTGCAAATTAAAAAAAAATATCTTCCCGTTCTTTTCCGATAACAATTATAATCTCAAATTGTAGGTATGATATTTATCTACCGATGATATAACGCTTATAAATATCTGTGCATATTTGTTCGATATAAAAAAATTTTATTCAAAGGGGACAGTCTTATTGTGGGTATTTTTTGTGGTTCCCTGTATTTGCAAATCAAAAACTATATCTTCTTCTTATTTGCCGATAATGATTATAGTCTCAAATTGTAAGTATGAATTTTTGCTACCGATGCTATAACGTTTATAACAATCTGTGCATATTTGATCGATATATGCAAATTTTATTGAAAGGGGACAGTCTTATTGAGGGTATTTTTCGTGGTTCCCTGTATTTGCAAATTAAAAAAAATATCTTCCCGTTATTTCCCTATAACGATTATAGTCTCAAATTGTAGGTATGATATTTATCTACCGATGCTATAACGCTTAAAAAATATCTGTGCATATTTGTTCGATATATGCAAATTTTATTCAAAGGGTACAGTTTTATTGTGGGTATTTTTCGTGGTTCCCTATATTTGCAAATGAAAAACAATGTCTTCCTCTTATTTGCCGATAATGATTATAAACTCAAATTGTAAGTATGAATTTTTGCTACCGATGCTTTAACGTTTATAACAATCTGTGCATATTTGATCGATATATGCAAATTTTATTCAAAGGGGACAGTCTTATTGAGGGTATTTTTCGTGGTTCCCTGTATTTGCAAATTAAAAAAAATATCTTCCCGTTATTTCCCTATAACGATTATAGTCTCAAATTGTAGGTATGATATTTATCTACCGATGCTATAACGCTTATAAATATCTGTGCATATTTGTTCGATATAAAAAAATTTTATTTAAAGAAGACAGTCTTATTGTGGATATTTTTCGTGGTTCCCTGTATATGCAAATTAAAAAAAAATATCTTCCCGTTATTTCCCGATAATAATTATAATCTCAAATTGTAGGTATGATATTTATCTACCGATGCTATAACGCTTATCAATATCTGTGCATACTTGTTCGATATAAAAAAATTTTATTCAAAGGGTACAGTTTTATTGTGGGTATTTTTCGTGGTTCCCTATATTTGCAAATGAAAAACAATATCTTCCTCTTATTTGCCGATAATGCTTATAGTCTCAAATTGTAAGTATGAATTTTTGCTACCGATGCTATAACGTTTATAACAATCTGTGCATACTTGTTCGATATAAAAAAATTTTATTCAAAGGGGACAGTCTTATTGAGGGTATTTATCGTGGTTCCCTGTATTTGCAAATTAAAAAAAAATATCTTCCCGTTCTTTTCCGATAACAGTTATAATCTCAAATTGTAGGTATGATATTTATCTACCGATGCTATAACGCTTATAAATATCTGTGCATATTTGTTCGATATAAAAAAATTTTATTCAAAGGGGACAGTCTTATTGTGGGTATTTTTCGTGGTTCCCTGTATTTGCAAATCAAAAACTATATCTTCCTCTTATTTGCCGATAATGATTATAGTCTCAAATTGTAAGTATGAATTTTTGCTACCGATGCTATAACGTTTATAACAATCTGTGCATATTTGATCGATATATGCAAATTTTATTCAAAGGGGACAGTCTTATTGAGGGTATTTTTCGTGGTTCCCTGTATTTGCAAATTAAAAAAAATATCTTCCCGTTATTTCCCTATAACGATTATAGTCTCAAATTGTAGGTATGATATTTATCTACCGATGCTATAACGCTTATAAATATAAGTGCATATTTGTTCGATATATGCAAATTTTATTCAAAGGGTACAGTTTTATTGTGGGTATTTTTCGTGGTTCCCTATATTTGCAAATGAAAAACAATGTCTTCCTCTTATTTGCCGATAATGATTATAGCCTCAAATTGTAAGTATGAATTTTTGCTACCGATGCTATAACGTTTATAACAATCTGTGCATTATTGTTCGATATATACAAATTTTATTCAAAGGGGACAGTCTTATTGTGGGTATTTTTCGTGGTTCCCTGTTGTTGCAAGTGAAAAACAATATCTTCCTGTTATTTCCCAATATCGATTATAGTCTCAAATTGAAGGTATGAATTTTTTCTACCGATGCTATAACGTTAATAGCAATCTGTGCATATTTGATCGATATATGCAAATTTATTCAAAGGGGACAGTCTTATTGAGGGTATTTTTCGTGGTTCCCTGTATTTGCAAATTAAAAACAATATCTTCCCGTTATTTCCCGATAAAAATTATAGTCTCAAATTGTAGGTATGATCTTTTGTACCGATGCTATAACGCTTATAAATATCTGTGCTTATTTCTTTGATATATACAAAATTTTATTTAAAGGGGACAGTCTTATTGAGGGTATTTTTCGTGGTTCCCTGTATTTGCAAATTAAAAAAAATATCTTCCCGTTATTTCCCGATAACAATTATAATCTCAAATTGTAGGTATGATATTTATCTACCGATGCTATAACGCTTATAAATATCTGTGCATACTTGTTCGATATAAAAAAATTTTATTCAAAGGGGACAGTCTTATTGAGGGTATTTATCGTGGTTCCCTGTATTTGCAAATTAAAAAAAAATATCTTCCCGTTCTTTTCCGATAACAATTATAATCTCAAATTGTAGGTATGATATTTATCTACCGATGATATAACGCTTATAAATATCTGTGCATATTTGTTCGATATAAAAAAATTTTATTCAAAGGGGACAGTCTTATTGTGGGTATTTTTCGTGGTTCCCTGTATTTGCAAATCAAAAACTATATCTTCTTCTTATTTGCCGATAATGATTATAGTCTCAAATTGTAAGTATGAATTTTTGCTACCGATGCTATAACGTTTATAACAATCTGTGCATATTTGATCGATATATGCAAATTTTATTCAAAGGGGACAGTCTTATTGAGGGTATTTTTCGTGGTTCCCTGTATTTGCAAATTAAAAAAAATATCTTCCCGTTATTTCCCTATAACGATTATAGTCTCAAATTGTAGGTATGATATTTATCTACCGATGCTATAACGCTTAAAAAATATCTGTGCATATTTGTTCGATATATGCAAATTTTATTCAAAGGGTACAGTTTTATTGTGGGTATTTTTCGTGGTTCCCTATATTTGCAAATGAAAAACAATGTCTTCCTCTTATTTGCCGATAATGATTATAAACTCAAATTGTAAGTATGAATTTTTGCTACCGATGCTTTAACGTTTATAACAATCTGTGCATATTTGATCGATATATGCAAATTTTATTCAAAGGGGACAGTCTTATTGAGGGTATTTTTCGTGGTTCCCTGTATTTGCAAATTAAAAAAAATATCTTCCCGTTATTTCCCTATAACGATTATAGTCTCAAATTGTAGGTATGATATTTATCTACCGATGCTATAACGCTTATAAATATCTGTGCATATTTGTTTGATATAAAAAAATTTTATTTAAAGAAGACAGTCTTATTGTGGATATTTTTCGTGGTTCCCTGTATATGCAAATTAAAAAAAAATATCTTCCCGTTATTTCCCGATAATAATTATAATCTCAAATTGTAGGTATGATATTTATCTACCGATGCTATAACGCTTATAAATATCTGTGCATACTTGTTCGATATAAAAAAATTTTATTCAAAGGGTACAGTTTTATTGTGGGTATTTTTCGTGGTTCCCTATATTTGCAAATGAAAAACAATATCTTCCTCTTATTTGCCGATAATGCTTATAGTCTCAAATTGTAGGTATGAATTTTTGCTAACGATGCTATAACGTTTATAACAATCTGTGCATATTTGATCGATATATGCAAATTTTATTAAAAGGGGACAGTTTTATTGAGGGTATTTTTCGTGGTTCCCTGTATTTGCAAATTAAAAAAAATATCTTCCCGTTATTTCCCTATAACGATTATAGTCTCAAATTGTAGGTATGATATTTATCTACCGATGCTATAACGCTTATAAATATCTGTGCATTATTGTTCGATATATACAAATTTTATTCAAAGGGGACAGTCTTATTGTGGGTATTTTTCGTGGTTCCCTGTTGTTGCAAATGAAAAACAATATCTTCCTCTTATTTGCCGATAATGATTATAGTCTCAAATTGTAGGTATGATCTTTTGCTAACGATGCTATAACGTTTATAACAATCTGTGCATATTTGTTCGATATATGCAAATTTTATTTAAAGGGGACAGTCTTATTGTGGGTATTTTTCGTGGTTCCCTGTTGTTGCAAATGAAAAACAATATCTTCCTGTTATTTCCCAATATTGATTATAGTCTCAAATTGTATGTATGATTTTTTTCTACCGATGCTATAACGTTTATATTAATCTGTGCATATTTGATCGATATATGCAAATTTTATTCAAAGGGGACAGTCTTATTGAGGGTATTTTTCGTGGTTCCCTGTATTTGCAAATTAAAAAAAAATATCTTCCCCTAATTTCTCGATAATAATTATAGTCTCAAATTGTAGGTATGAATTTTTTCTACCGATGCTAGAACGCTTATAACAATCTGTGCATATTTGATCGATATATGCAAATTTTATTCAAAGGGGACAGTCTTATTGAGGGTATTTTTCGTGGTTCCCTGTATTTGCAAATTAAAAACAATATCTTCCCGTTATTTCCCGATAAATATTATAGTCTCAAATTGTAGGTATGATTTTTTTGTACCGATGCTATAACGCTTATAAATATCTGTGCATATTTCTTTGATATATACAAAATTTTATTTAAAGGGGACAGTCTTATTGAGGGTATTTTTCATGGTTCCCTGTATTTGCAAATTAAAAAAAATATCTTCCCGTTATTTCCCGATAACAATTATAATCTCAAATTGTAGGTATGATATTTATCTACCGATGCTATAACGCTTATAAATATCTGTGCATACTTGTTCGATATAAAAAAATTTTATTCAAAGGGGACAGTCTTATTGAGGGTATTTATCGTGGTTCCCTGTATTTGCAAATTAAAAAAAAATATCTTCCCGTTCTTTTCCGATAACAATTATAATCTCAAATTGTAGGTATGATATTTATCTACCGATGCTATAACGCTTATAAATATCTGTGCATATTTGTTCGATATAAAAAAATTTTATTCAAAGGGGACAGTCTTATTGTGGGTATTTTTCGTGGTTCCCTGTATTTGCAAATTAAAAAAAATATCTTCCAGTCAATTTCCTATAATAATTATAGTCTCAAATTGTATGTATGATTTTTTTCTACCGATGCTATAACGTTTATATTAATCTGTGCATATTTGATCGATATATGCAAATTTTATTCAAAGGGGACAGTCTTATTGAGGGTATTTTTCGTGGTTCCCTGTATTTGCAAATTAAAAACAATATCTTCCGGTAATTTCCCGATAAAAATTATAGTCTCAAATTGTAGGTATGATTTTTTTCTACCGATGCTATAACGCTTATAAATATCTGTGCATATTTGTTCGATATATGCAAATTTTATTCAAAGGGTACAGTTTTATTGTGGGTATTTTTCGTGGTTCCCTATATTTGCAAATGAAAAACAATATCTTCCTCTTATTTGCCGATAATGATTATAGTCTCAAATTGTAAGTATGAATTTTTGCTACCGATGCTATAACGTTTATAACAATCTGTGCATATTTGATCGATATATGCAAATTTTATTCAAAGGGGACAGTCTTATTGAGGGTATTTTTCGTGGTTCCCTGTATATGCAAATTAAAAAAAAATATCTTCCCGTTATTTCCCGATAATAATTATAATCTCAAATTGTAGGTATGATATTTATCTACCGATGCTATAACGCTTATCAATATCTGTGCATACTTGTTCGATATAAAAAAATTTTATTCAAAGGGGACAGTCTTATTGAGGGTATTTATCGTGGTTCCCTGTATTTGCAAATTAAAAAAAAATATCTTCCCGTTATTTCCCTATAACGATTATAGTCTCAAATTGTAGGTATGATATTTATCTACCGATGCTATAACGCTTATAAATATCTGTGCATATTTGTTCGATATAAAAAAATTTTATTTAAAGAAGACAGTCTTATTGTGGATATTTTTCGTGGTTCCCTGTATATGCAAATTAAAAAAAAATATCTTCCCGTTATTTCCCGATAATAATTATAGTCTCAAATTGGAGGTATGATTTTTTTCTACCGATGCTATGACGCTTATAAAGATCTGTGCATTATTGTTCGATATATACAAATTTTATTCAAAGGGGACAGTCTTATTGTGGGTATTTTTCGTGGTTCCCTGTTGTTGCAAATGAAAAACAATATCTTCCTGTTATTTCCCAATATTGATTATAGTCTCAAATTGTAGGTATGAATTTTTTCTACCGATGCTATAACGTTAATAGCAATCTGTGCATATTTGATCGATATATGCAAATTTATTCAAAGGGGACAGTCTTATTGAGGGTATTTTTCGTGGTTCCCTGTATTTGCAAATTAAAAAAAATATCTTCCCGTTATTTCCCTATAACGATTATAGTCTCAAATTGTAGGTATGATATTTATCTACCGATGCTATAACGCTTATAAATATCTGTGCATATTTGTTCGATATAAAAAAATTTTATTTAAAGAAGACAGTCTTATTGTGGATATTTTTCGTGGTTCCCTGTATATGCAATTAAAAAAAAAATATCTTCCCGTTATTTCCCGATAATAATTATAATCTCAAATTGTAGGTATGATATTTATCTACCGATGCTATAACGCTTATCAATATCTGTGCATACTTGTTCGATATAAAAAAATTTTATTCAAAGGGTACAGTTTTATTGTGGGTATTTTTCGTGGTTCCTTATATTTGCAAATGAAAAACAATATCTTCCTCTTATTTGCCGATAATGCTTATAGTCTCAAATTGTAAGTATGAATTTTTGCTACCGATGCTATAACGTTTATAACAATCTGTGCATACTTGTTCGATATAAAAAAATTTTATTCAAAGGGGACAGTCTTATTGAGGGTATTTATCGTGGTTCCCTGTATTTGCAAATTAAAAAAAAATATCTTCCCGTTCTTTTCCGATAACAGTTATAATCTCAAATTGTAGGTATGATACTTATCTACCGATGCTATAACGCTTATAAATATCTGTGCATATTTGTTCGATATAAAAAAATTTTATTCAAAGGGGACAGTCTTATTGTGGGTATTTTTCGTGGTTCCCTGTATTTGCAAATCAAAAACTATATCTTCCTCTTATTTGCCGATAATGATTATAGTCTCAAATTGTAAGTATGAATTTTTGCTACCGATGCTATAACGTTTATAACAATCTGTGCATATTTGATCGATATATGCAAATTTTATTCAAAGGGGACAGTCTTATTGAGGGTATTTTTCGTGGTTCCCTGTATTTGCAAATTAAAAAAAATATCTTCCCGTTATTTCCCTATAACGATTATAGTCTCAAATTGTAGGTATGATATTTATCTACCGATGCTATAACGCTTATAAATATCTGTGCATATTTGTTCGATATATGCAAATTTTATTCAAAGGGTACAGTTTTATTGTGGGTATTTTTCGTGGTTCCCTATATTTGCAAATGAAAAACAATGTCTTCCTCTTATTTGCCGATAATGATTATAGCCTCAAATTGTAAGTATGAATTTTTGCTACCGATGCTATAACGTTTATAACAATCTGTGCATTATTGTTCGATATATACAAATTTTATTCAAAGGGGACAGTCTTATTGTGGGTATTTTTCGTGGTTCCCTGTTGTTGCAAATGAAAAACAATATCTTCCTGTTATTTCCCAATATTGCTTATAGTCTCAAATTGTAGGTATGAATTTTTTCTACCGATGCTATAACGTTAATAGCAATCTGTGCATATTTGATCGATATATGCAAATTTATTCAAAGGGGACAGTCTTATTGAGGGTATTTTTCGTGGTTCCCTGTATTTGCAAATTAAAAACAATATCTTCCCGTTATTTCCCGATAAAAATTATAGTCTCAAATTGTAGGTATGATCTTTTGTACCGATGCTATAACGCTTATAAATATCTGTGCTTATTTCTTTGATATATACAAAATTTTATTTAAAGGGGACAGTCTTATTGAGGGTATTTTTCGTGGTTCCCTGTATTTGCAAATTAAAAAAAATATCTTCCCGTTATTTCCCGATAACAATTATAATCTCAAATTGTAGGTATGATATTTATCTACCGATGCTATAACGCTTATAAATATCTGTGCATACTTGTTCGATATAAAAAAATTTTATTCAAAGGGGACAGTCTTATTGAGGGTATTTATCGTGGTTCCCTGTATTTGCAAATTAAAAAAAAATATCTTCCCGTTCTTTTCCGATAACAATTATAATCTCAAATTGTAGGTATGATATTTATCTACCGATGATATAACGCTTATAAATATCTGTGCATATTTGTTCGATATAAAAAAATTTTATTCAAAGGGGACAGTCTTATTGTGGGTATTTTTCGTGGTTCCCTGTATTTGCAAATCAAAAACTATATCTTCTTCTTATTTGCCGATAATGATTATAGTCTCAAATTGTAAGTATGAATTTTTGCTACCGATGCTATAACGTTTATAACAATCTGTGCATATTTGATCGATATATGCAAATTTTATTCAAAGGGGACAGTCTTATTGAGGGTATTTTTCGTGGTTCCCTGTATTTGCAAATTAAAAAAAATATCTTCCCGTTATTTCCCTATAACGATTATAGTCTCAAATTGTAGGTATGATATTTATCTACCGATGCTATAACGCTTAAAAAATATCTGTGCATATTTGTTCGATATATGCAAATTTTATTCAAAGGGTACAGTTTTATTGTGGGTATTTTTCGTGGTTCCCTATATTTGCAAATGAAAAACAATGTCTTCCTCTTATTTGCCGATAATGATTATAAACTCAAATTGTAAGTATGAATTTTTGCTACCGATGCTTTAACGTTTATAACAATCTGTGCATATTTGATCGATATATGCAAATTTTATTCAAAGGGGACAGTCTTATTGAGGGTATTTTTCGTGGTTCCCTGTATTTGCAAATTAAAAAAAATATCTTCCCGTTATTTCCCTATAACGATTATAGTCTCAAATTGTAGGTATGATATTTATCTACCGATGCTATAACGCTTATAAATATCTGTGCATATTTGTTCGATATAAAAAAATTTTATTTAAAGAAGACAGTCTTATTGTGGATATTTTTCGTGGTTCCCTGTATATGCAAATTAAAAAAAAATATCTTCCCGTTATTTCCCGATAATAATTATAGTCTCAAATTGTAGGTATAATTTTTTTCTACCGATGCTATGACGCTTATAAAGATCTGTGCATTATTGTTCGATATATACAAATTTTATTCAAAGGGGACAGTCTTATTGTGGGTATTTTTCGTGGTTCCCTGTTGTTGCAAATGAAAAACAATATCTTCCTGTTATTTTCCAATATTGATTATAGTCTCAAATTGTAGGTATGAATTTTTTCTACCGATGCTATAACGTTTATAGCAATCTGTGCATATTTGATCGATATATGCAAATTTATTTAAAGGGGGCAGTCTTATTGAGGGTATTTTTCGTGGTTCCCTGTATTTGCAAATTAAAAAAAACATCTTCCAGTCAATTTTCTATAATGATTATAGTCTCAAATTGTATGTATGATTTTTTTCTACCGATGCTAGAACGTTTATATTAATCTGTGCATAGTTGATCGATATATGCAAATTTTATTCAAAGGGGACAGTCTTATTGAGGGTATTTTTCGTGGTTCCCTGTATTTGCAAATTAAAAACAATATCTTCCGGTTATTTCACCGTAAAAAATTATAGTCTCAAATTGTAGGTATGATTTTTTTCTACCGATGCTATAACGCTTATAAATATCTGTGCATATTTGTTCGATATATGCAAATTTTATTCAAAGGGTACAGTTTTATTGTGGGTATTTTTCGTGGTTCCCTATATTTGCAAATGAAAAACAATATCTTCCTCTTATTTGCCGATAATGCTTATAGTCTCAAATTGTAAGTATGAATTTTTGCTACCGATGCTATAACGTTTATAACAATCTGTGCATACTTGTTCGATATAAAAAAATTTTATTCAAAGGGGACAGTCTTATTGAGGGTATTTATCGTGGTTCCCTGTATTTGCAAATTAAAAAAAAATATCTTCCCGTTCTTTTCCGATAACAGTTATAATCTCAAATTGTAGGTATGATATTTATCTACCGATGCTATAACGCTTATAAATATCTGTGCATATTTGTTCGATATAAAAAAATTTTATTCAAAGGGGACAGTCTTATTGTGGGTATTTTTCGTGGTTCCCTGTATTTGCAAATCAAAAACTATATCTTCCTCTTATTTGCCGATAATGATTATAGTCTCAAATTGTAAGTATGAATTTTTGCTACCGATGCTATAACGTTTATAACAATCTGTGCATATTTGATCGATATATGCAAATTTTATTCAAATGGGACAGTCTTATTGAGGGTATTTTTCGTGGTTCCCTGTATTTGCGAATTAAAAAAAATATCTTCCCGTTATTTCCCTATAACGATTATAGTCTCAAATTGTAGGTATGATATTTATCTACCGATGCTATAACGCTTATAAATATCTGTGCATATTTGTTCGATATATGCAAATTTTATTCAAAGGGTACAGTTTTATTGTGGGTATTTTTCGTGGTTCCCTATATTTGCAAATGAAAAACAATGTCTTCCTCTTATTTGCCGATAATGATTATAGCCTCAAATTGTAAGTATGAATTTTTGCTACCGATGCTATAACGTTTATAACAATCTGCGCATTATTGTTCGATATATACAAATTTTATTCAAAGGGGACAGTCTTATTGTGGGTATTTTTCGTGGTTCCCTGTTGTTGCAAATGAAAAACAATATCTTCCTGTTATTTCCCAATATTGATTATAGTCTCAAATTGTAGGTATGAATTTTTTCTACCGATGCTATAACGTTAATAGCAATCTGTGCATATTGGATCGATATATGCAAATTTATTCAAAGGGGACAGTCTTATTGAGGGTATTTTTCGTGGTTCCCTGTATTTGCAAATTAAAAAAAATATCTTCCCGTTATTTCCCTATAACGATTATAGTCTCAAATTGTAGGTATGATCTTTTGTACCGATGCTATAACGCTTATAAATATCTGTGCTTATTTCTTTGATATATACAAAATTTTATTTAAAGGGGACAGTCTTATTGAGGGTATTTTTCGTGGTTCCCTGTATTTGCAAATTAAAAAAAATATCTTCCCGTTATTTCCCGATAACAATTATAATCTCAAATTGTAGGTATGATATTTATCTACCGATGCTATAACGCTTATAAATATCTGTGCATACTTGTTCGATATAAAAAAATTTTATTCAAAGGGGACAGTCTTATTGAGGGTATTTATCGTGGTTCCCTGTATTTGCAAATTAAAAAAAAATATCTTCCCGTTCTTTTCCGATAACAATTATAATCTCAAATTGTAGGTATGATATTTATCTACCGATGATATAACGCTTATAAATATCTGTGCATATTTGTTCGATATAAAAAAATTTTATTCAAAGGGGACAGTCTTATTGTGGGTATTTTTCGTGGTTCCCTGTATTTGCAAATCAAAAACTATATCTTCTTCTTATTTGCCGATAATGATTATAGTCTCAAATTGTAAGTATGAATTTTTGCTACCGATGCTATAACGTTTATAACAATCTGTGCATATTTGATCGATATATGCAAATTTTATTCAAAGGGGACAGTCTTATTGAGGGTATTTTTCGTGGTTCCCTGTATTTGCAAATTAAAAAAAATATCTTCCCGTTATTTCCCTATAACGATTATAGTCTCAAATTGTAGGTATGATATTTATCTACCGATGCTATAACGCTTATAAATATCTGTGCATATTTGTTCGATATATGCAAATTTTATTCAAAGGGTACAGTTTTATTGTGGGTATTTTTCGTGGTTCCCTATATTTGCAAATGAAAAACAATGTCTTCCTCTTATTTGCCGATAATGATTATAAACTCAAATTGTAAGTATGAATTTTTGCTACCGATGCTTTAACGTTTATAACAAACAATCTGTGCATATTTGATCGATATATGCAAATTCTATTCAAAGGGGACAGTCTTATTGAGGGTATTTTTCGTGGTTCCCTGTATTTGCAAATTAAAAAAAATATCTTCCCGTTATTTCCCGATAACAATTATAATCTCAAATTGTAGGTATGATATTTATCTACCGATGCTATAACGCTTATAAATATCTGTGCATACTTGATCGATATAAAAAAATTTTATTCAAAGGGGACAGTCTTATTGAGGGTATTTATCGTGGTTCCCTGTATTTGCAAATTAAAAAAAAATATCTTCCCGTTCTTTTCCGATAACAATTATAATCTCAAATTGTAGGTATGATATTTATCTACCGATGCTATAACGCTTATAAATATCTGTGCATATTTGTTCGATATAAAAAAATTTTATTCAAAGGGGACAGTCTTATTGTGGGTATTTTTCGTGGTTCCCTGTATTTGCAAATTAAAAAAAATATCTTCCAGTCAATTTCCTATAATAATTATAGTCTCAAATTGTATGTATGATTTTTTTCTTATGATGCTATAACGTTTATATTAATCTGTGCATATTTGTTCGATATATGCAAATTTTATTCAAAGGGTACAGTTTTATTGTGGGTATTTTTCGTGGTTCCCTATATTTGCAAATGAAAAACAATATCTTCCTCTTATTTGCCGATAATGCTTATAGTCTCAAATTGTAAGTATGAATTTTTGCTACCGATGCTATAACGTTTATAACAATCTGTGCATACTTGTTCGATATAAAAAAATTTTATTCAAAGGGGACAGTCTTATTGAGGGTATTTATCGTGGTTCCCTGTATTTGCAAATTAAAAAAAAATATCTTCCCGTTCTTTTCCGATAACAGTTATAATCTCAAATTGTAGGTATCATATTTATCTACCGATGCTATAACGCTTATAAATATCTGTGCATATTTGTTCGATATAAAAAAATTTTATTCAAAGGGGACAGTCTTATTGTGGGTATTTTTCGTGGTTCCCTGTATTTGCAAATCAAAAACTATATCTTCCTCTTATTTGCCGATAATGATTATAGTCTCAAATTGTAAGTATGAATTTTTGCTACCGATGCTATAACGTTTATAACAATCTGTGCATATTTGATCGATATATGCAAATTTTATTCAAATGGGACAGTCTTATTGAGGGTATTTTTCGTGGTTCCCTGTATTTGCGAATTAAAAAAAATATCTTCCCGTTATTTCCCTATAACGATTATAGTCTCAAATTGTAGGTATGATATTTATCTACCGATGCTATAACGCTTATAAATATCTGTGCATATTTGTTCGATATATGCAAATTTTATTCAAAGGGTACAGTTTTATTGTGGGTATTTTTCGTGGTTCCCTATATTTGCAAATGAAAAACAATGTCTTCCTCTTATTTGCCGATAATGATTATAGCCTCAAATTGTAAGTATGAATTTTTGCTACCGATGCTATAACGTTTATAACAATCTGTGCATTATTGTTCGATATATACAAATTTTATTCAAAGGGGACAGTCTTATTGTGGGTATTTTTCGTGGTTCCCTGTTGTTGCAAATGAAAAACAATATCTTCCTGTTATTTCCCAATATTGATTATAGTCTCAAATTGTAGGTATGAATTTTTTCTACCGATGCTATAACGTTAATAGCAATCTGTGCATATTGGATCGATATATGCAAATTTATTCAAAGGGGACAGTCTTATTGAGGGTATTTTTCGTGGTTCCCTGTATTTGCAAATTAAAAACAATATCTTCCCGTTATTTCCCGATAAAAATTATAGTCTCAAATTGTAGGTATGATCTTTTGTACCGATGCTATAACGCTTATAAATATCTGTGCTTATTTCTTTGATATATACAAAATTTTATTTAAAGGGGACAGTCTTATTGAGGGTATTTTTCGTGGTTCCCTGTATTTGCAAATTAAAAAAAATATCTTCCCGTTATTTCCCGATAACAATTATAATCTCAAATTGTAGGTATGATATTTATCTACCGATGCTATAACGCTTATAAATATCTGTGCATACTTGTTCGATATAAAAAAATTTTATTCAAAGGGGACAGTCTTATTGAGGGTATTTATCGTGGTTCCCTGTATTTGCAAATTAAAAAAAAATATCTTCCCGTTCTTTTCCGATAACAATTATAATCTCAAATTGTAGGTATGATATTTATTTACCGATGCTATAACGCTTATAAATATCTGTGCATATTTGTTCGATATAAAAAAATTTTATTCAAAGGGGACAGTCTTATTGTGGGTATTTTTCGTGGTTCCCTGTATTTGCAAATCAAAAGCTATATCTTCCTCTTATTTGCCGATAATGATTATAATCTCAAATTGTAAGTATGAATTTTTGCTACCGATGCTATAACGTTTATAACAATCTGTGCATATTTGATCGATATATGCAAATTTTATTCAAAGGGGACAGTCTTATTGAGGGTATTTTTCGTGGTTCCCTGTATTTACAAATTAAAAAAAATATCTTCCCGTTATTTTCCTATAACGATTATAGTCTCAAATTGTAGGTATGATATTTATCTACCGATGCTATAACGCTTATAAATATCTGTGCATATTTGTTCGATATAAAAAAATTTTATTTAAAGAAGACAGTCTTATTGTGGATATTTTTCGTGGTTCCCTGTATATGCAAATTAAAAAAAAATATCTTCCCGTTATTTCCCGATAATAATTATAGTCTAAAATTGTAGGTATGATTTTTTTCTACCGATGCTATGACGCTTATAAAGATCTGTGCATTATTGTTCGATATATACAAATTTTATTCAAAGGGGACAGTCTTATTGTGGGTATTTTTCGTGGTTCCCTGTTGTTGCAAATGAAAAACAATATCTTCCTCTTATTTGCCGATAATGATTATAGTCTCAAATTGTAGGTATGAATTTTTGCTACCGATGCTATAACGTTTATAACAATCTGTGCATATCTGTTCGATATATGCAAATTTTATTTAAAGGGGACAGTCTTATTGTGGGTATTTTTCGTGGTTCCCTGTTGTTGCAAATGAAAAACAATATCTTCCTGTTATTTTCCAATATTGATTATAGTCTCAAATTGTAGGTATGAATTTTTTCTACCGAGGCTATAACGTTTATAGCAATCTGTGCATATTTGATCGATATATGCAAATTTATTTAAAGGGGGCAGTCTTATTGAGGGTATTTTTCGTGGTTCCCTGTATTTGCAAATTAAAAAAAATATCTTCCAGTCAATTTCCTATAATGATTATAGTCTCAAATTGTATGTATGATTTTTTTCTACCGATGCTATAACGTTTATATTAATCTGTGCATATTTGATCGATATATGCAAATTTTATTCAAAGGGGACAGTCTTATTGAGGGTATTTTTCGTGGTTCCCTGTATTTGCAAATTAAAAAAAAATATCTTCCCCTAATTTCTCGATAATAATTATAGTCTCAAATTGTAGGTATGAATTTTTTCTACCGATGCTAGAACGCTTATAACAATCTGTGCATATTTGATCGATATATGCAAATTTTATTCAAAGGGGACAGTCTTATTGAGGGTATTTTTCGTGGTTCCCTGTATTTGCAAATTAAAAACAATATCTTCCCGTTATTTCCCGATAAATATTATAGTCTCAAATTGTAGGTATGATTTTTTTGTACCGATGCTATAACGCTTATAAATATCTGTGCATATTTCTTTGATATATACAAAATTTTATTTAAAGGGGACAGTCTTATTGAGGGTATTTTTCATGGTTCCCTGTATTTGCAAATTAAAAAAAATATCTTCCCGTTATTTCCCGATAACAATTATAATCTCAAATTGTAGGTATGATATTTATCTACCGATGCTATAACGCTTATAAATATCTGTGCATACTTGATCGATATAAAAAAATTTTATTCAAAGGGGACAGTCTTATTGAGGGTATTTATCGTGGTTCCCTGTATTTGCAAATTAAAAAAAAATATCTTCCCGTTCTTTTCCGATAACAATTATAATCTCAAATTGTAGGTATGATATTTATCTACCGATGCTATAACGCTTATAAATATCTGTGCATATTTGTTCGATATAAAAAAATTTTATTCAAAGGGGACAGTCTTATTGTGGGTATTTTTCGTGGTTCCCTGTATTTGCAAATTAAAAAAAATATCTTCCAGTCAATTTCCTATAATAATTATAGTCTCAAATTGTATGTATGATTTTTTTCTACCGATGCTATAACGTTTATATTAATCTGTGCATATTTGATCGATATATGCAAATTTTATTCAAAGGGGACAGTCTTATTGAGGGTAGTTTTCGTGGTTCCCTGTATTTGCAAATTAAAAACAATATCTTCCGGTTATTTCCCGATAAAAATTATAGTCTCAAATTGTAGGTATGATTTTTTTCTACCGATGCTATAACGCTTATAAATATCTGTGCATATTTGTTCGATATATGCAAATTTTATTCAAAGGGTACAGTTTTATTATGGGTATTTTTCGTGGTTCCCTATATTTGCAAATGAAAAACAATATCTTCCTCTTATTTGCCGATAATGATTATAGTCTCAAATTGTAAGTATGAATTTTTGCTACCGATGCTATAACGTTTATAACAATCTGTGCATACTTGTTCGATATAAAAAAATTTTATTCAAAGGGGACAGTCTTATTGAGGGTATTTATCGTGGTTCCCTGTATTTGCATATTAAAAAAAAATATCTTCCCGTTCTTTTCCGATAACAATTATAATCTCAAATAGTAGGTATGATATTTATCTACCGATGCTATAACGCTTATAAATATCTGTGCATATTTGTTCGATATAAAAAAATTTTATTCAAAGGGGACAGTCTTATTGTGGGTATTTTTCGTGGTTCCCTGTATTTGCAAATCAAAAACTATATCTTCCTCTTATTTGCCGATAATGATTATAATCTCAAATTGTAAGTATGAATTTTTGCTACCGATGCTATAACGTTTATAACAATCTGTGCATATTTGATCGATATATGCAAATTTTATTCAAAGGGGACAGTCTTATTGAGGGTATTTTTCGTGGTTCCCTGTATTTGCAAATGAAAAACAATATCTTCCTCTTATTTGCCGATAATGCTTATAGTCTCAAATTGTAAGTATGAATTTTTGCTACCGATGCTATAACGTTTATAACAATCTGTGCATACTTGTTCGATATAAAAAAATTTTATTCAAAGGGGACAGTCTTATTGAGGGTATTTATCGTGGTTCCCTGTATTTGCAAATTAAAAAAAAATATCTTCCCGTTCTTTTCCGATAACAGTTATAATCTCAAATTGTAGGTATGATATTTATCTACCGATGCTATAACGCTTATAAATATCTGTGCATATTTGTTCGATATAAAAAAATTTTATTCAAAGGGGACAGTCTTATTGTGGGTATTTTTCGTGGTTCCCTGTATTTGCAAATCAAAAACTATATCTTCCTCTTATTTGCCGATAATGATTATAGTCTCAAATTGTAAGTATGAATTTTTGCTACCGATGCTATAACGTTTATAACAATCTGTGCATATTTGATCGATATATGCAAATTTTATTCAAATGGGACAGTCTTATTGAGGGTATTTTTCGTGGTTCCCTGTATTTGCGAATTAAAAAAAATATCTTCCCGTTATTTCCCTATAACGATTATAGTCTCAAATTGTAGGTATGATATTTATCTACCGATGCTATAACGCTTATAAATATCTGTGCATATTTGTTCGATATATGCAAATTTTATTCAAAGGGTACAGTTTTATTGTGGGTATTTTTCGTGGTTCCCTATATTTGCAAATGAAAAACAATGTCTTCCTCTTATTTGCCGATAATGATTATAGCCT
Source organism: Nowickia ferox (assembly GCA_936439885.1). Taxonomy (NCBI): domain Eukaryota; kingdom Metazoa; phylum Arthropoda; class Insecta; order Diptera; family Tachinidae; genus Nowickia; species Nowickia ferox. The sequence goes on along the minus strand of OW387027.1, from coordinate 47,347,928 downwards.
CAAATTGTAAGTATGAATTTTTGCTACCGATGCTATAACGTTTATAACAATCTGTGCATTATTGTTCGATATATACAAATTTTATTCAAAGGGGACAGTCTTATTGTGGGTATTTTTCGTGGTTCCCTGTTGTTGCAAATGAAAAACAATATCTTCCTGTTATTTCCCAATATTGATTATAGTCTCAAATTGTAGGTATGAATTTTTTCTACCGATGCTATAACGTTAATAGCAATCTGTGCATATTGGATCGATATATGCAAATTTATTCAAAGGGGACAGTCTTATTGAGGGTATTTTTCGTGGTTCCCTGTATTTGCAAATTAAAAACAATATCTTCCCGTTATTTCCCGATAAAAATTATAGTCTCAAATTGTAGGTATGATCTTTTGTACCGATGCTATAACGCTTATAAATATCTGTGCTTATTTCTTTGATATATACAAAATTTTATTTAAAGGGGACAGTCTTATTGAGGGTATTTTTCGTGGTTCCCTGTATTTGCAAATTAAAAAAAATATCTTCCCGTTATTTCCCGATAACAATTATAATCTCAAATTGTAGGTATGATATTTATCTACCGATGCTATAACGCTTATAAATATCTGTGCATACTTGTTCGATATAAAAAAATTTTATTCAAAGGGGACAGTCTTATTGAGGGTATTTATCGTGGTTCCCTGTATTTGCAAATTAAAAAAAAATATCTTCCCGTTCTTTTCCGATAACAATTATAATCTCAAATTGTAGGTATGATATTTATTTACCGATGCTATAACGCTTATAAATATCTGTGCATATTTGTTCGATATAAAAAAATTTTATTCAAAGGGGACAGTCTTATTGTGGGTATTTTTCGTGGTTCCCTGTATTTGCAAATCAAAAGCTATATCTTCCTCTTATTTGCCGATAATGATTATAATCTCAAATTGTAAGTATGAATTTTTGCTACCGATGCTATAACGTTTATAACAATCTGTGCATATTTGATCGATATATGCAAATTTTATTCAAAGGGGACAGTCTTATTGAGGGTATTTTTCGTGGTTCCCTGTATTTACAAATTAAAAAAAATATCTTCCCGTTATTTTCCTATAACGATTATAGTCTCAAATTGTAGGTATGATATTTATCTACCGATGCTATAACGCTTATAAATATCTGTGCATATTTGTTCGATATAAAAAAATTTTATTTAAAGAAGACAGTCTTATTGTGGATATTTTTCGTGGTTCCCTGTATATGCAAATTAAAAAAAAATATCTTCCCGTTATTTCCCGATAATATTTATAGTCTCAAATTGTAGGTATGATTTTTTTCTACCGATGCTATGACGCTTATAAAGATCTGTGCATTATTGTTCGATATATACAAATTTTATTCAAAGGGGACAGTCTTATTGTGGGTATTTTTCGTGGTTCCCTGTTGTTGCAAATGAAAAACAATATCTTCCTCTTATTTGCCGATAATGATTATAGTCTCAAATTGTAGGTATGAATTTTTGCTACCGATGCTATAACGTTTATAACAATCTGTGCATATCTGTTCGATATATGCAAATTTTATTTAAAGGGGACAGTCTTATTGTGGGTATTTTTCGTGGTTCCCTGTTGTTGCAAATGAAAAACAATATCTTCCTGTTATTTTCCAATATTGATTATAGTCTCAAATTGTAGGTATGAATTTTTTCTACCGAGGCTATAACGTTTATAGCAATCTGTGCATATTTGATCGATATATGCAAATTTATTTAAAGGGGGCAGTCTTATTGAGGGTATTTTTCGTGGTTCCCTGTATTTGCAAATTAAAAAAAATATCTTCCAGTCAATTTCCTATAATGATTATAGTCTCAAATTGTATGTATGATTTTTTTCTACCGATGCTATAACGTTTATATTAATCTGTGCATATTTGATCGATATATGCAAATTTTATTCAAAGGGGACAGTCTTATTGAGGGTATTTTTCGTGGTTCCCTGTATTTGCAAATTAAAAAAAAATATCTTCCCCTAATTTCTCGATAATAATTATAGTCTCAAATTGTAGGTATGAATTTTTTCTACCGATGCTAGAACGCTTATAACAATCTGTGCATATTTGATCGATATATGCAAATTTTATTCAAAGGGGACAGTCTTATTGAGGGTATTTTTCGTGGTTCCCTGTATTTGCAAATTAAAAACAATATCTTCCCGTTATTTCCCGATAAATATTATAGTCTCAAATTGTAGGTATGATTTTTTTGTACCGATGCTATAACGCTTATAAATATCTGTGCATATTTCTTTGATATATACAAAATTTTATTTAAAGGGGACAGTCTTATTGAGGGTATTTTTCATGGTTCCCTGTATTTGCAAATTAAAAAAAATATCTTCCCGTTATTTCCCGATAACAATTATAATCTCAAATTGTAGGTATGATATTTATCTACCGATGCTATAACGCTTATAAATATCTGTGCATACTTGATCGATATAAAAAAATTTTATTCAAAGGGGACAGTCTTATTGAGGGTATTTATCGTGGTTCCCTGTATTTGCAAATTAAAAAAAAATATCTTCCCGTTCTTTTCCGATAACAATTATAATCTCAAATTGTAGGTATGATATTTATCTACCGATGCTATAACGCTTATAAATATCTGTGCATATTTGTTCGATATAAAAAAATTTTATTCAAAGGGGACAGTCTTATTGTGGGTATTTTTCGTGGTTCCCTGTATTTGCAAATTAAAAAAAATATCTTCCAGTCAATTTCCTATAATAATTATAGTCTCAAATTGTATGTATGATTTTTTTCTACCGATGCTATAACGTTTATATTAATCTGTGCATATTTGATCGATATATGCAAATTTTATTCAAAGGGGACAGTCTTATTGAGGGTAGTTTTCGTGGTTCCCTGTATTTGCAAATTAAAAACAATATCTTCCGGTTATTTCCCGATAAAAATTATAGTCTCAAATTGTAGGTATGATTTTTTTCTACCGATGCTATAACGCTTATAAATATCTGTGCATATTTGTTCGATATATGCAAATTTTATTCAAAGGGTACAGTTTTATTATGGGTATTTTTCGTGGTTCCCTATATTTGCAAATGAAAAACAATATCTTCCTCTTATTTGCCGATAATGATTATAGTCTCAAATTGTAAGTATGAATTTTTGCTACCGATGCTATAACGTTTATAACAATCTGTGCATACTTGTTCGATATAAAAAAATTTTATTCAAAGGGGACAGTCTTATTGAGGGTATTTATCGTGGTTCCCTGTATTTGCATATTAAAAAAAAATATCTTCCCGTTCTTTTCCGATAACAATTATAATCTCAAATAGTAGGTATGATATTTATCTACCGATGCTATAACGCTTATAAATATCTGTGCATATTTGTTCGATATAAAAAAATTTTATTCAAAGGGGACAGTCTTATTGTGGGTATTTTTCGTGGTTCCCTGTATTTGCAAATCAAAAACTATATCTTCCTCTTATTTGCCGATAATGATTATAATCTCAAATTGTAAGTATGAATTTTTGCTACCGATGCTATAACGTTTATAACAATCTGTGCATATTTGATCGATATATGCAAATTTTATTCAAAGGGGACAGTCTTATTGAGGGTATTTTTCGTGGTTCCCTGTATTTACAAATTAAAAAAATATCTTCCCGTTATTTCCCTATAACGATTATAGTCTCAAATTGTAGGTATGATTTTTTTCTACCGATGCTATAACGCTTATAAATATCTGTGCATATTTGTTCGATATATGCAAATTTTATTCAAAGGGTACAGTTTTATTGTGGGTATTTTTCGTGGTTCCCTATATTTGCAAATGAAAAACAATGTCTTCCTCTTATTTGCCGATAATGAATATAGTCTCAAATTGTAAGTATGAATTTTTGCTACCGATGCTATAACGTTTATAACAATCTGTGCATATTTGATCGATATATGCAAATTTTATTCAAAGGGGACAGTCTTATTGAGGGTATTTTTCGTGGTTCCCTGTATTTGCAAATTAAAAAAAATATCTTCCCGTTATTTCCCTATAACGATTATAGTCTCAAATTGTAGGTATGATATTTATCTACCGATGCTATAACGCTTATAAATATCTGTGCATATTTGTTCGATATAAAAAAATTTTATTTAAAGAAGACAGTCTTATTGTGGATATTTTTCGTGGTTCCCTGTATATGCAAATTAAAAAAAAATATCTTCCCGTCATTTCCCGATAATAATTATAGTCTCAAATTGTAGGTATGATTTTTTTCTACCGATGCTATAACGTTTATATTAATCTGTGCATATTTGATCGATATATGCAAATTTTATTCAAAGGGGACAGTCTTATTGAGGGTATTTTTCGTGGTTCCCTGTATTTGCAAATTAAAAACAATATCTTCCGGTTATTTCCCGATAAAAATTATAGTCTCAAATTGTAGGTATGATTTTTTTCTACCGATGCTATAACGCTTATAAATATCTGTGCATATTTGTTCGATATATGCAAATTTTATTCAAAGGGTACAGTTTTATTGTGGGTATTTTTCGTGGTTCCCTATATTTGCAAATGAAAAACAATATCTTCCTCTTATTTGCCGATAATGATTATAGTCTCAAATTGTAAGTATGAATTTTTGCTACCGATGCTATAACGTTTATAACAATCTGTGCATACTTGTTCGATATAAAAAAATTTTATTCAAAGGGGACAGTCTTATTGAGGGTATTTATCGTGGTTCCCTGTATTTGCAAATTAAAAAAAAATATCTTCCCGTTCTTTTCCGATAACAATTATAATCTCAAATTGTAGGTATGATATTTATCTACCGATGCTATAACGCTTATAAATATCTGTGCATACTTGTTCGATATAAAAAAATTTTATTCAAAGGGGACAGTCTTATTGAGGGTATTTATCGTGGTTCCCTGTATTTGCAAATTAAAAAAAAATATCTTCCCGTTCTTTTCCGATAACAATTATAATCTCAAATTGTAGGTATGATATTTATCTACCGATGCTATAACGCTTATAAATATCTGTGCATACTTGTTCGATATAAAAAAATTTTATTCAAAGGGGACAGTCTTATTGTGGGTATTTTTCGTGGTTCCCTGTATTTGCAAATCAAAAACTATATCTTCCTCTTATTTGCCGATAATGATTATAGTCTCAAATTGTAAGTATGAATTTTTGCTACCGACGCTATAACGTTTATAACAATCTGTGCATATTTGATCGATATATGCAAATTTTATTCAAAGGGGACAGTCTTATTGAGGGTATTTTTCGTGGTTCCCTGTATTTGCAAATTAAAAAAAATATCTTCCCGTTATTTCCCTATAACGATTATAGTCTCAAATTGTAGGTATGATATTTATCTACCGATGCTATAACGCTTATAAATATCTGTGCATATTTGTTCGATATATGCAAATTTTATTCAAAGGGTACAGTTTTATTGTGGGTATTTTTCGTGGTTCCCTATATTTGTAAATGAAAAACAATGTCTTCCTCTTATTTGCCGATAATGATTATAGTCTCAAATTGTAAGTATGACTTTTTGCTACCGATGCTATAACGTTTATAACAATCTGTGCATATTTGATCGATATATGCAAATTTTATTCAAAGGGGACAGTCTTATTGAGGGTATTTTTCGTGGTTCCCTGTATTTGCAAATTAAAAAAAATATCTTCCCGTTATTTACCTATAACGATTATAGTCTCAAATTGTAGGTATGATATTTATCTACCGATGCTATAACGCTTATAAATATCTGTGCATATTTGTTCGATATAAAAAAATTTTATTTAAAGAAGACAGTCTTATTGTGGATATTTTTCGTGGTTCCCTGTATATGCAAATTAAAAAAAAATATCTTCCCGTTATTTCCCGATAATAATTATAGTCTCAAATTGTAGGTATGATTTTTTTCTACCGATGCTATGACGCTTATAAAGATCTGTGCATTATTGTTCGATATATACAAATTTTATTCAAAGGGGACAGTCTTATTGTGGGTATTTTTCGTGGTTCCCTGTTGTTGCAAATGAAAAACAATATCTTCCTGTTATTTCCCAATATTGATTATAGTCTCAAATTATAGGTATGAATTTTTTCTACCGATGCTATAACGTTTATAACAATCTGTGCATATTTGATCGATATATGCAAATTTATTCAAAGGGGACAGTCTTATTGAGGGTATTTTTCGTGGTTCCCTGTATTTGCAAATTAAAAACAATATCTTCCCGTTATTTCCCGATAAAAATTATAGTCTCAAATTGTAGGTATGATTTTTTTGTACCGATGCTATAACGCTTATAAATATCTGTGCTTATTTCTTTGATATATACAAAATTTTATTTAAAGGGGACAGTCTTATTGAGGGTATTTTTCGTGGTTCCCTGTATTTGCAAATTAAAAAAAATATCTTCCCGTTATTTCCCGATAACAATTATAATCTCAAATTGTAGGTATGATATTTATGTACCGATGCTATAACGCTTATAAATATCTGTGCATACTTGTTCGATATAAAAAAATTTTATTCAAAGGGGACAGTCTTATTGAGGGTATTTTTCGTGGTTCCCTGTATTTGCAAATTAAAAACAATATCTTCCGGTTATTTCCCCATAAAAATTATAGTCTCAAATTGTAGGTATGATTTTTTTCTACCGATGCTATAACGCTTATAAATATCTGTGCATATTTGTTCGATATATGCAAATTTTATTCAAAGGGTACAGTTTTATTGTGGGTATTTTTCGTGGTTCCCTATATTTGCAAATGAAAAACAATATCTTCCTCTTATTTGCCGATAATGCTTATAGTCTCAAATTGTAAGTATGAATTTTTGCTACCGATGCTATAACGTTTATAATAATCTGTGCATACTTGTTCGATATAAAAAAATTTTATTCAAAGGGGACAGTCTTATTGAGGGTATTTATCGTGTATTTGCAAATTAAAAAAAAATAGCTTCCCGTTCTTTTCCGATAACAATTATTATCTCAAATTGTAGGTATGATATTTATCTACCGATGCTATAACGCTTATAAATATCTGTGCATATTTGTTCGATATAAAAAAATTTTATTCAAAGGGGACAGTCTTATTGTGGGTATTTTTCGTGGTTCCCTGTATTTGCAAATCAAAAACTATATCTTCCTCTTATTTGCCGATAATGATTATAGTCTCAAATTTGAATTTTTGCTACCGATGCTTTAACGTTTATAACAATCTGTGCATATTTGATCGATATATGCAAATTTTATTCAAAGGGGACAGTCTTATTGAGGGTATTTTTCGTGGTTCCCTGTATTTGCAAATTAAAAAAAATATCTTCCCGTTATTTCCCTATAACGATTATAGTCTCAAATTGTAGGTATGATATTTATCTACCGATGCTATAACGCTTATAAATATCTGTGCATATTTGTTCGATATATGCAAATTTTATTCAAAGGGTACAGTCTTATTGTGGGTATTTTTCGTGGTTCCCTGTTGTTGCAAATGAAAAACAATATCTTCCTGTTATTTCCCAATATTGATTATAGTCTCAAATTGTAGGTATGAATTTTTTCTACCGATGCTATAACGTTAATAGCAATCTGTGCATATTTGATCGATATATGCAAATTTATTCAAAGGGGACAGTCTTATTGAGGGTATTTTTCGTGGTTCCATGTATTTGCAAATTAAAAACAATATCTTCCCGTTATTTCCCGATAAAAATTATAGTCTCAAATTGTAGGTATGATTCTTTTGTACCGATGCTATAACGCTTATAAATATCTGTGCTTATTTCTTTGATATATACAAAATTTTATTTAAAGGGGACAGTCTTATTGAGGGTATTTTTCGTGGTTCCCTGTATTTGCAAATTAAAAAAAATATCTTCCCGTTATTTCCCGATAACAATTATAATCTCAAATTGTAGGTATGATATTTATGTACCGATGCTATAACGCTTATAAATATCTGTGCATACTGGTTCGATATAAAAAAATTTTATGCAAAGGGGACAGTCTTATTGAGGGTATTTATCGTGGTTCCCTGTATTTGCAAATTAAAAAAAAATATCTTCCCGTTCTTTTCCGATAACAATTATAATCTCAAATTGTAGGTATGATATTTATCTACCGATGCTATAACGCTTATAAATATCTGTGCATATTTGTTCGATATAAAAAAATTTTATTCAAAGGGGACAGTCTTATTGTGGGTATTTTTCGTGGTTCCCTGTATTTGCAAATCAAAAACTATATCTTCCTCTTATTTGCCGACAATGATTATAGTCTCAAATTGTAAGTATGAATTTTTGCTACCGATGCTATAACGTTTATAACAATCTGTGCATATTTGATCGATATATGCAAATTTTATTAAAAGGGGACAGTTTTATTGAGGGTATTTTTCGTGGTTCCCTGTATTTGCAAATTAAAAAAAATATCTTCCCGTTATTTCCCTATAACGATTATAGTCTCAAATTGTAGGTATGATATTTATCTACCGATGCTATAACGCTTATAAATATCTGTGCATTATTGTTCGATATATACAAATTTTATTCAAAGGGGACAGTCTTATTGTGGGTATTTTTCGTGGTTCCCTGTTGTTGCAAATGAAAAACAATATCTTCCTCTTATTTCCCAATATTGATTATAGTCTCAAATTGTAGGTATGAATTTTTTCTACCGATGCTATAACGTTTATAGCAATCTGTGCATATTTGATCGATATATGCAAATTTATTTAAAGGGGACAGTCTTATTGAGGGTATTTTTCGTGGTTCCCTGTATTTGCAAATTAAAAAAAATATCTTCCAGTCAATTTCCTATAATGATTATAGTCTCAAATTGTATGTATGATTTTTTTCTACCGATGCTATAACGTTTATATTAATCTGTGCATATTTGATCGATATATGCAAATTTTATTCAAAGGGGACAGTCTTATTGAGGGTATTTTTCGTGGTTCCCTGTATTTGCAAATTAAAAAAAAATATCTTCCCCTAATTTCTCGATAATAATTATAGTCTCAAATTGTAGGTATGAATTTTTTCTACCGATGCTAGAACGCTTATAACAATCTGTGCATATTTGATCGATATATGCAAATTTTATTCAAAGGGGACAGTCTTATTGAGGGTATTTTTCGTGGTTCCCTGTATTTGCAAATTAAAAACAATATCTTCCCGTTATTTCCCGATAAATATTATAGTCTCAAATTGTAGGTATGATTTTTTTGTACCGATGCTATAACGCTTATAAATATCTGTGCATATTTCTTTGATATATACAAAATTTTATTTAAAGGGGACAGTCTTATTGAGGGTATTTTTCATGGTTCCCTGTATTTGCAAATTAAAAAAAATATCTTCCCGTTATTTCCCGATAACAATTATAATCTCAAATTGTAGGTATGATATTTATCTACCGATGCTATAACGCTTATAAATATCTGTGCATACTTGTTCGATATAAAAAAATTTTATTCAAAGGGGACAGTCTTATTGAGGGTATTTATCGTGGTTCCCTGTATTTGCAAATTAAAAAAAAATATCTTCCCGTTCTTTTCCGATAACAATTATAATCTCAAATTGTAGATATGATATTTATCTACCGATGCTATAACGATTATAAATATCTGTGCATATTTGTTCGATATAAAAAAATTTTATTCAAAGGGGACAGTCTTATTGTGGGTATTTTTCGTGGTTCCCTGTATTTGCAAATTAAAAAAAATATCTTCCAGTCAATTTCCTATAATAATTATAGTCTCAAATTGTAGGTATGATTTTTTTCTACCGATGCTATAACGCTTATAAATATCTGTGCATATTTGTTCGATATATGCAAATTTTATTCAAAGGGTACAGTTTTATTGTGGGTATTTTTCGTGGTTCCCTATATTTGCAAATGAAAAACAATATCTTCCTCTTATTTGCCGATAATGCTTATAGTCTCAAATTGTAAGTATGAATTTTTGCTACCGATGCTATAACGTTTATAACAATCTGTGCATATTTGATCGATATATGCAAATTTTATTCAAAGGGGACAGTCTTATTGAGGGTATTTTTCGTGGTTCCCTGTATTTGCAAATTAAAAAAAATATCTTCCCGTTATTTCCCTATAACGATTATAGTCTCAAATTGTAGGTATGATATTTATCTACCGATGCTATAACGCTTATAAATATCTGTGCATATTTGTTCGATATAAAAAAATTTTATTTAAAGAAGACAGTCTTATTGTGGATATTTTTCGTGGTTCCCTGTATATGCAAATTAAAAAAAAATATCTTCCCGTTATTTCCCGATAATAATTATAGTCTCAAATTGGAGGTATGATTTTTTTCTACCGATTCTATGACGCTTATAAAAATCTGTGCATTATTGTTCGATATATACAAATTTTATTCAAAGGGGACAGTCTTATTGTGGGTATTTTTCGTGGTTCCCTGTTGTTGCAAATGAAAAACAATATCTTCCTGTTATTTCCCAATATTGATTATAGTCTCAAATTGTAGGTATGAATTTTTTCTACCGATGCTATAACGTTAATAGCAATCTGTGCATATTTGATCGATATATGCAAATTTATTCAAAGGGGACAGTCTTATTGAGGGTATTTTTCGTGGTTCCCTGTATTTGCAAATTAAAAACAATATCTTCCCGTTATTTCCCGATAAAAATTATAGTCTCAAATTGTAGGTATGATTTATTTGTACCGATGCTATAACGCTTATAAATATCTGTGCTTATTTCTTTGATATATACAAAATTTTATTTAAAGGGGACAGTCTTATTGAGGGTATTTTTCGTGGTTCCCTGTATTTGCAAATTAAAAAAAATATCTTCCTGTTATTTCCCGATAACAATTATAATCTCAAATTGTAGGTATGATATTTATCTACCGATGCTATAACGCTTATAAATATCTGTGCATACTTGTTCGATATAAAAAAATTTTATTCAAAGGGGACAGTCTTATTGAGGGTATTTATCGTGGTTCCCTGTATTTGCAAATTAAAAAAAAATATCTTCCCGTTCTTTTCCGATAACAATTATAATCTCAAATTGTAGGTATGATATTTATCTACCGATGCTATAACGCTTATAAATATCTGTGCATATTTGTTCGATATAAAAAAATTTTATTCAAAGGGGACAGTCTTATTGTGGGTATTTTTCGTGGTTCCCTGTATTTGCAAATCAAAAACTATATCTTCCTCTTATTTGCCGATAATGATTATAGTTTCAAATTGCAAGTATGAATTTTTGCTACCGATGCTATAACGTTTATAACAATCTGTGCATATTTGATCGATATATGCAAATTTTATTCAAAGGGGACAGTCTTATTGAGGGTATTTTTCGTGGTTCCCTGTATTTGCAAATTAAAAAAAATATCTTCCCGTTATTTCCCTATAACGATTATAGTCTCAAATTGTAGGTATGATTTTTTTCTACCGATGCTATAACGCTTATTTGCATATTTGTTCGATATATGCAAATTTTATTCAAAGGGTACAGTTTTATTGTGGGTATTTTTCGTGGTTCCCTGTATTTGCAAATGAAAAACAATATCTTCCTCTTATTTGCCGATAATGATTATAGTCTCAAATTGTAAGTATGAATTTTTGCTACCGATGCTAGAACGCTTATAACAATCTGTGCATATTTGATCGATATATGCAAATTTTATTCAAAGGGGACAGTCTTATTGAGGGCATTTTTCGTGGTTCCCTGTATTTGCAAATTAAAAAAAATATCTTCCCGTTATTTCCCTATAACGATTATAGTCTCAAATTGTAGGTATGATATTTATCTACCGATGCTATAACGCTTATAAATATCTGTGCATATTTGTTCGATATATGCAAATTTTATTCAAAGGGTACAGTTTTATTGTGGGTATTTTTCGTGGTTCCCTATATTTGCAAATGAAAAACAATGTCTTCCTCTTATTTGCCGATAATGATTATAGTCTCAAATTGTAAGTATGAAATTTTTCTACCGATGCTATAACGTTTATATTAATCTGTGCATATTTGATCGATATATGCAAATTTTATTCAAAGGGGACAGTCTTATTGAGGGTATTTTTCGTGGTTCCCTGTATTTGCAAATTAAAAACAATATCTTCCGGTTATTTCCCGATAAAAATTATAGTCTCAAATTGTAGGTATGATTTTTTTCTACCGATGCTATAATGCTTATAAATATCTGTGCATATTTGTTCGATATATGCAAATTTTATTCAAAGGGTATAGTTTTATTGTGGGTATTTTTCGTGGTTCCCTATATTTGCAAATGAAAAACAATATCTTCCTCTTATTTGCCGATAATGATTATAGTCTCAAATTGTAAGTATGAATTTTTGCTACCGATGCTATAACGTTTATAACAATCTGTGCATATTTGATCGATATATGCAAATTTTATTCAAAGGGGACAGTCTTATTGAGGGTATTTTTCGTGGTTCCCTGTATTTGCAAATTAAAAAAAATATCTTCCCGTTATTTCCCTATAACGATTATAGTCTCAAATTGTAGGTATGATATTTATCTACCGATGCTATAACGCTTATAAATATCTGTGCATATTTGTTCGATATAAAAAAATTTTATTTAAAGAAGACAGTCTTATTGTGGATATTTTTCGTGGTTCCCTGTATATGCAAATTAAAAAAATATCTTCCCGTTATTTCCAGATAATAATTATAGTCTCAAATTGTAGGTATGATTTTTTTCTACCGATGCTATGACGCTTATAAAGATCTGTGCATTATTGTTCGATATATACAAATTTTATTCAAAGGGGACAGTCTTATTGTGGGTATTTTTCGTGGTTCCCTGTTGTTGCAAATGAAAAACAATATCTTCCTGTTATTTCCCAATATTGATTATAGTCTCAAATTGTAGGTATGAATTTTTTCTACCGATGCTATAACGTTAATAGCAATCTGTGCATATTTGATCGATATATGCAAATTTATTCAAAGGGGACAGTCTTATTGAGGGTATTTTTCGTGGTTCCCTGTATTTGCAAATTAAAAACAATATCTTCCCGTTATTTCCCGATAAAAATTATAGTCTCAAATTGTAGGTATGATTTTTTTGTACCGATGCTATAACGCTTATAAATATCTGTGCTTATTTCTTTGATATATACAAAATTTTATTTAAAGGGGACAGTCTTATTGAGGGTATTTTTCGTGGTTCCCTGTATTTGCAAATTAAAAAAAAATATCTTCCCGTTCTTTTCCGATAACAATTATAATCTCAAATTGTAGGTATGATATTTATCTACCGATGCTATAACGCTTATAAATATCTGTGCATATTTGTTCGATATAAAAAAATTTTATTCAAAGGGGACAGTCTTATTGTGGGTATTTTTCGTGGTTCCCTGTATTTGCAAATCAAAAACTATATCTTCCTCTTATTTGCCGACAATGATTATAGTCTCAAATTGTAAGTATGAATTTTTGCTACCGATGCTATAACGTTTATAACAATCTGTGCATATTTGATCGATATATGCAAATTTTATTAAAAGGGGACAGTTTTATTGAGGGTATTTTTCGTGGTTCCCTGTATTTGCAAATTAAAAAAAATATCTTCCCGTTATTTCCCTATAACGATTATAGTCTCAAATTGTAGGTATGATATTTATCTACCGATGCTATAACGCTTATAAATATCTGTGCATATTTGTTTGATATATGCTAATTTTATTCAAAGGGGACAGTCTTATTGTGGGTATTTTTCGTGGTTCCCTGTTGTTGCAAATGAAAAACAATGTCTTCCTGTTATTTGCCGATAATGATTATAGTCTCAAATTGTAGGTATGATTTTGTTCTACCGATGCTAGAACGTTTATAACAATCTGTGCATATTTGATCGATATATGCAAATTTTATTCAAAGGGGACAGTCTTATTGAGGGTATTTTTCGTGGTTCCCTGTATTTGCAAATTAAAAAAAATATCTTCCCGTTATTTCCCTAAAACGATTATAGTCTCAAATTGTAGGTATGATATTTATCTACCGATGCTATAACGCTTATAAATATCTGTGCATTATTGTTCGATATATACAAATTTTATTCAAAGGGGACAGTCTTATTGTGGGTATTTTTCGTGGTTCCCTGTTGTTGCAAATGAAAAACAATATCTTCCTCTTAGTTGCCGATAATGATTATAGTCTCAAATTGTAGGTATGAATTTTTGCTAACGATGCTTTAACGTTTATAACAATCTGTGCATATTTGTTCGATATATGCAAATTTTATTTAAAGGGGACAGTCTTATTGTGGGTATTTTTCGTGGTTCCCTGTTGTTGCAAATGAAAAACAATATGTTCCTGTTATTTCCCAATATTGATTATAGTCTCAAATTGTAGGTATGAATTTTTTCTACCGATGCTATAACGTTTATAGCAATCTGTGCATATTTGATCGATATATGCAAATTTATTTAAAGGGGACAGTCTTATTGAGGGTATTTTTCGTGGTTCCCTGTATTTGCAAATTAAAAAAAATATCTTCCAGTCAATTTCCTATAATGATTATAGTCTCAAATTGTATGTATGATTTTTTTCTACCGATGCTATAACGTTTATATTAATCTGTGCATATTTGATCGATATATGCAAATTTTATTCAAAGGGGACAGTCTTATTGAGGGTATTTTTCGTGGTTCCCTGTATTTGCAAATTAAAAAAAAATATCTTCCCCTAATTTCTCGATAATAATTATAGTCTCAAATTGTAGGTATGAATTTTTTCTACCGATGCTAGAACGCTTATAACAATCTGTGCATATTTGATCGATATATGCAAATTTTATTCAAAGGGGACAGTCCTATTGAGGGTATTTTTCGTGGTTCCCTGTATTTGCAAATTAAAAACAATATCTTCCCGTTATTTCCCGATAAATATTATAGTCTCAAATTGTAGGTATGATTTTTTTGTACCGATGCTATAACGCTTATAAATATCTGTGCATATTTCTTTGATATATACAAAATTTTATTTAAAGGGGACAGTCTTATTGAGGGTATTTTTCATGGTTCCCTGTATTTGCAAATTAAAAAAAATATCTTCCCGTTATTTCCCGATAACAATTATATTCTCAAATTGTAGGTATGATATTTATCTACCGATGCTATAACGCTTATAAATATCTGTGCATACTTGTTCGATATAAAAAAATTTTATTCAAAGGGGACAGTCTTATTGAGGGTATTTATCGTGGTTCCCTGTATTTGCAAATTAAAAAAAAATATCTTCCCGTTCTTTTCCGATAACAATTATAATCTCAAATTGTAGGTATGATATTTATCTACCGATGCTATAACGCTTATAAATATCTGTGCATATTTGTTCGATATAAAAAAATTTTATTCAAAGGGGACAGTCTTATTGTGGGTATTTTTCGTGGTTCCCTGTATTTGCAAATTAAAAAAAATATCTTCCAGTCAATTTCCTATAATAATTATAGTCTCAAATTGTATG
Source organism: Nowickia ferox (assembly GCA_936439885.1). Lineage (NCBI taxonomy): Eukaryota > Metazoa > Arthropoda > Insecta > Diptera > Tachinidae > Nowickia > Nowickia ferox. The sequence goes on along the minus strand of OW387027.1, from coordinate 47,332,385 downwards.
TATGAATTTTTGCTACCGATGCTATAACGTTTATAACAATCTGTGCATATTTGATCGATATATGCAAATTTTATTCAAAGGGGACAGTCTTATTGTGGGTATTTTTCGTGGTTCCCTGTATTTGCAAATCAAATACTATATCTTCCTCTTATTTGCCGACAATGATTATAGTCTCAAATTGTAAGTATGAATTTTTGCTACCGATGCTATAACGTTTATAACAATCTGTGCATATTTGATCGATATATGCAAATTTTATTAAAAGGGGACAGTTTTATTGAGGGTATTTTTCGTGGTTCCCTGTATTTGCAAATTAAAAAAAATATCTTCCCGTTATTTCCCTATAACGATTATAGTCTCAAATTGTAGGTATGATATTTATCTACCGATGCTATAACGCTTATAAATATCTGTGCATATTTGTTTGATATATGCTAATTTTATTCAAAGGGGACAGTCTTATTGTGGGTATTTTTCGTGGTTCCCTGTTGTTGCAAATGAAAAACAATGTCTTCCTGTTATTTGCCGATAATGATTATAGTCTCAAATTGTAGGTATGATTTTGTTCTACCGATGCTAGAACGTTTATAACAATCTGTGCATATTTGATCGATATATGCAAATTTTATTCAAAGGGGACAGTCTTATTGAGGGTATTTTTCGTGGTTCCCTGTATTTGCAAATTAAAAAAAATATCTTCCCGTTATTTCCCTAAAACGATTATAGTCTCAAATTGTAGGTATGATATTTATCTACCGATGCTATAACGCTTATAAATATCTGTGCATTATTGTTCGATATATACAAATTTTATTCAAAGGGGACAGTCTTATTGTGGGTATTTTTCGTGGTTCCCTGTTGTTGCAAATGAAAAACAATATCTTCCTCTTATTTGCCGATAATGATTATAGTCTCAAATTGTAGGTATGAATTTTTGCTAACGATGATTTAACGTTTATAACAATCTGTGCATATTTGTTCGATATATGCAAATTTTATTTAAAGGGGACAGTCTTATTGTGGGTATTTTTCGTGGTTCCCTGTTGTTGCAAATGAAAAACAATATCTTCCTGTTATTTCCCAATATTGATTATAGTCTCAAATTGTAGGTATGAATTTTTTCTACCGATGCTATAACGTTTATAGCAATCTGTGCATATTTGATCGATATATGCAAATTTATTTAAAGGGGACAGTCTTATTGAGGGTATTTTTCGTGGTTCCCTGTATTTGCAAATTAAAAAAAATATCTTCCAGTCAATTTCCTATAATGATTATAGTCTCAAATTGTATGTATGATTTTTTTCTACCGATGCTATAACGTTTATATTAATCTGTGCATATTTGATCGATATATGCAAATTTTATTCAAAGGGGACAGTCTTATTGAGGGTATTTTTCGTGGTTCCCTGTATTTGCAAATTAAAAAAAAATATCTTCCCCTAATTTCTCGATAATAATTATAGTCTCAAATTGTAGGTATGAATTTTTTCTACCGATGCTAGAACGCTTATAACAATCTGTGCATATTTGATCGATATATGCAAATTTTATTCAAAGGGGACAGTCTTATTGAGGGTATTTTTCGTGGTTCCCTGTATTTGCAAATTAAAAACAATATCTTCCCGTTATTTCCCGATAAATATTATAGTCTCAAATTGTAGGTATGATTTTTTTGTACCGATGCTATAACGCTTATAAATATCTGTGCATATTTCCTTGATATATACAAAATTTTATTTAAAGGGGACAGTCTTATTGAGGGTATTTTTCATGGTTCCCTGTATTTGCAAATTAAAAAAAATATCTTCCCGTTATTTCCCGATAACAATTATATTCTCAAATTGTAGGTATGATATTTATCTACCGATGCTATAACGCTTATAAATATCTGTGCATACTTGTTCGATATAAAAAAATTTTATTCAAAGGGGACAGTCTTATTGAGGGTATTTATCGTGGTTCCCTGTATTTGCAAATTAAAAAAAAATATCTTCCCGTTCTTTTCCGATAACAATTATAATCTCAAATTGTAGGTATGATATTTATCTACCGATGCTATAACGCTTATAAATATCTGTGCATATTTGTTCGATATAAAAAAATTTTATTCAAAGGGGACAGTCTTATTGTGGGTATTTTTCGTGGTTCCCTGTATTTGCAAATTAAAAAAAATATCTTCCGGTTATTTCCCGATAAAAATTATAGTCTCAAATTGTAGGTATGATTTTTTTCTACCGATGCTATAACGCTTATAAATATCTGTGCATATTTGTTCGATATATGCAAATTTTATTCAAAGGGTATAGTTTTATTGTGGGTATTTTTCGTGGTTCCCTATATTTGCAAATGAAAAACAATATCTTCCTCTTATTTGCCGATAATGATTATAGTCTCAAATTGTAAGTATGAATTTTTGCTACCGATGCTATAACGTTTATAACAATCTGTGCATATTTGATCGATATATGCAAATTTTATTCAAAGGGGACAGTCTTATTGAGGGTATTTTTCGTGGTTCCCTGTATTTGCAAATTAAAAAAAATATCTTCCCGTTATTTCCCTATAACGATTATAGTCTCAAATTGTAGGTATGATATTTATCTACCGATGCTATAACGCTTATAAATATCTGTGCATATTTGTTCGATATAAAAAAATTTTATTTAAAGAATACAGTCTTATTGTGGATATTTTTCGTGGTTCCCTGTATATGCAAATTAAAAAAAAATATCTTCCCGTTTTTTCCCGATAATAATTATAGTCTCAAATTGTAGGTATGATTTTTTTCTACCGATGCTATGACGCTTATAAAGATCTGTGCATTATTGTTCGATATATACAAATTTTATTCAAAGGGGACAGTCTTATTGTGGGTATTTTTCGTGGTTCCCTGTTGTTGCAAATGAAAAACAATATCTTCCTGTTATTTCCCAATATTGATTATAGTCTCAAATTGTAGGTATGAATTTTTTCTACCGATGCTATAACGTTAATAGCAATCTGTGCATATTTGATCGATATATGCAAATTTATTCAAAGGGGACAGTCTTATTGAGGGTATTTTTCGTGGTTCCCTGTATTTGCAAATTAAAAACAATATCTTCCCGTTATTTCCCGATAAAAATTATAGTCTCAAATTGTAGGTATGATTTTTTTCTACCGATGCTATAACGCTTATAAATATCTGTGCTTATTTCTTTGATATATACAAAATTTTATTTAAAGGGGACAGTCTTATTGAGGGTATTTTTCGTGGTTCCCTGTATTTGCAAATTAAAAAAAATATCTTCCTGTTATTTCCCGATAACAATTATAATCTCAAATTGTAGGTATGATATTTATCTACCGATGCTATAACGCTTATAAATATCTGTGCATACTTGTTCGATATAAAAAAATTTTATTCAAAGGGGACAGTCTTATTGAGGGTATTTATCGTGGTTCCCTGTATTTGCAAATTAAAAAAAAATATCTTCCCGTTCTTTTCCGATAACAATTATAATCTCAAATTGTAGGTATGATATTTATCTACCGATGCTATAACGCTTATAAATATCTGTGCATATTTGTTCGATATAAAAAAATTTTATTCAAAGGGGACAGTCTTATTGTGGGTATTTTTCGTGGTTCCCTGTATTTGCAAATCAAAAACTATATCTTCCTCTTATTTGCCGATAATGATTATAGTCTCAAATTGTAAGTATGAATTTTTGCTACCGATGCTATAACGTTTATAACAATCTGTGCATATTTGATCGATATAAAAAAATTTTATTCAAAGGGGACAGTCTTATTGAGGGTATTTTTCGTGGTTCCCTGTATTTGCAAATTAAAAAAAATATCTTCCCGTTATTTCCCTGTAACGATTATAGTCTCAAATTGTAGGTATGATATTTATCTACCGATGCTATAACGCCTATAAATATCTGTGCATATTTGTTTGATATATGCAAATTTTATTCAAAGGGTACAGTTTTATTGTGGGTATTTTTCGTGGTTCCCTATATTTGCAAATGAAAAACAATGTCTTCCTCTTATTTTCCGATAATGATTATAGTCTCAAATTGTAAGTATGAATTTTTGCTACCGATGCTATAACGTTTATAACAATCTGTGCATATTTGATCGATATATGCAAATTTTATTCAAAGGGGACAGTCTTATTGAGGGTATTTTTCGTGGTTCCCTGTATTTGCAAATTAAAAAAAATATCTTCCAGTCAATTGCCGATAATGATTTTAATCTCAAATTGTAGGTATCATATTTATCTACCGATGCTATAACGCTTATAAATATCTGTGCATATTTGTTCGATATAAAAAAATTTTATTTAAAGAAGACAGTCTTATTGTGGATATTTTTCGTGGTTCCCTGTATATGCAAATTAAAAAAAAATATCTTCCCGTTATTTCCCGATAATAATTATAGTCTCAAATTGTAGGTATGATTTTTTTCTACCGATGCTATGACGCTTATAAAGATCTGTGCATTATTGTTCGATATATACAAATTTTATTCAAAGGGGACAGTCTTATTGTGGGTATTTTTCGTGGTTCCCTGTTGTTGCAAATGAAAAACAATATCTTCCTGTTATTTCCCAATATTGATTATAGTCTCAAATTGTAGGTATGAATTTTTTCTACCGATGCTATAGCGTTTATAGCAATCTGTGCATATTTGATCGATATATGCAAATTTATTCAAAGGGGACAGTCTTATTGAGGGTATTTTTCGTGGTTCCCTGTATTTGCAAATTAAAAACAATATCTTCCCGTTATTTCCCGATAAAAATTATAGTCTCAAATTGTAGGTATGATTTTTTTGTACCGATGCTATAACGCTTATAAATATCTGTGCATATTTCTTTGATATATACAAAATTTTATTTAAAGGGGACAGTCTTATTGAGGGTATTTTTCGTGGTTCCCTGTATTTGCAAATTAAAAAAAATATCTTCCCGTTATTTCCCGATAACAATTATATTCTCAAATTGTAGGTATGATATTTATCTACCGATGCTATAACGCTTATAAATATCTGTGGATATTTGTTCGATATAAAAAAATTTTATTCAAAGGGGAGAGTCTTATTGTGGGTATTTTTCGTGGTTCCCTGTATTTGCAAATGAAAAACTATATCTTCCTCTTATTTGCCGATAATGATTATAGTCTCAAATTGTAAGTATGAATTTTTGCTACCGATGCTATAACGTTTATAACAATCTGTGCATATTTGATCGATATATGCAAATTTTATTCAAAGGGGACAGTCTTATTGAGGGTATTTTTCGTGGTTCCCTGTATTTGCAAATTAAAAACAATATCTTCCCGTTATTTCCCGATAAAAATTATAGTCTCAAATTGTAGGTATGATTTTTTTGTACCGATGCTATAACGCTTATAAATATCTGTGCATACTTGTTCGATATAAAAAAACTTTATTCAAAGGGGACAGTCTTATTGAGGGTATTTATCGTGGTTCCCTGTATTTGCAAATTAAAAAAAAATATCTTCCCGTTCTTTTCCGATAACAATTATAATCTCAAATTGTAGGTATGATATTTATCTACCGATGCTATAACGCTTATAAATATCTGTGCATATTTGTTCGATATAAAAAAATTTTATTCAAAGGGGACAGTCTTATTGTGGGTATTTTTCGTGGTTCCCTGTATTTGCAAATCAAAAACTATATCTTCCTCTTATTTGCCGATAATGATTATAGTCTCAAATTGTAAGTATGAATTTTTGCTACCGATGCTATAACGTTTATAACAATCTGTGCATATTTGATCGATATATGCAAATTTTATTCAAAGGGGACAGTCTTATTGAGGGTATTTTTCGTGGTTCCCTGTATTTGCAAATTAAAAAAAATATCTTCCCGTTATTTCCCTATAACGATTATAGTCTCAAATTGTAGGTATGATATTTATCTACCGATGCTATAACGCTTATAAATATCTGTGCATATTTGTTCGATATAAAAAAATTTTATTTAAAGAAGACAGTCTTATTGTGGATATTTTTCGTGGTTCCCTGTATATGCAAATTAAAAAAAAATATCTTCCCGTTATTTCCCGATAATAATTATAGTCTCAAATTGTAGGTATGACTTTTTTCTACCGATGCTATGACGCTTATAAAGATCTGTGCATTATTGTTCGATATATACAAATTTTATTCAAAGGGGACAGTCTTATTGTGGGTATTTTTCGTGGTTCCCTGTTGTTGCAAATGAAAAACAATATCTTCCTGTTATTTCCCAATATTGATTATAGTCTCAAATTGTAGGTATGAATTTTTTCTACCGATGCTATAGCGTTTATAGCAATCTGTGCATATTTGATTGATATATGCAAATTTATTCAAAGGGGACAGTCTTATTGAGGGTATTTTTCGTGGTTCCCTGTATTTGCAAATTAAAAACAATATCTTCCCGTTATTTCCCGATAAAAATTATAGTCTCAAATTGTAGGTATGATTTTTTTGTACCGATGCTATAACGCTTATAAATATCTGTGCATATTTCTTTGATATATACAAAATTTTATTTAAAGGGGACAGTCTTATTGAGGGTATTTTTCGTGGTTCCCTGTATTTGCAAATTAAAAAAAATATCTTCCCGTTATTCCCCGATAACAATTATGTTCGCAAATTGTAGGTATGATATTTATCTACCGATGCTATAACGCTTATAAATATCTGTGCATATTTGTTCGATATAAAAAAATTTTATTCAAAGGGGACAGTCTTATTGTGTGTATTTTTCGTGGTTCCCTGTATTTGCAAATGAAAAACTATATCTTCCTCTTATTTGCCGATAATGATTATAGTCTCAAATTGTAAGTATGAATTTTTGCTACCGATGCTATAACGTTTATAACAATCTGTGCATATTTGATCGATATATGCAAATTTTATTCAAAGGGGACAGTCTTATTGAGGGTATTTTTCGTGGTTCCCTGTATTTGCAAATTAAAAAAAATATCTTCCCGTTATTTCCCTGTAACGATTATAGTCTCAAATTGTAGGTATGATATTTATCCACCGATGCTATAACGCTTATAAATATCTGTGCATATTTGTTCGATATAAAAAAATTTTATTTAAAGAAGACAGTCTTATTGTGGATATTTTTCGTGGTTCCCTGTATATGCAAATTAAAAAAAAATATCTTCCCGTTATTTCCCGATAATGATTATAGTCTCAAATTGTAGGTATGATTTTTTTCTACCGATGCTATGACGCTTATAAAGATCTGTGCATTATTGTTCGATATATACAAATTTTATTCAAAGGGGACAGTCTTATTGTGGGTATTTTTCGTGGTTCGCTGTTGTTGCAAATGAAAAACAATATCTTCCTGTTATTTCCCAATATTGACTATAGTCTCAAATTGTAGGTATGAATTTTTTCTACCGATGCTATAACGTTTATAGCAATCTGTACATATTTGATCGATATATGCAAATTTATTCAAAGGGGACAGTCTTATTGAGGGTATTTTTCGTGGTTCCCTGTATTTGCAAATTAAAAAAAATATCTTCCCGTTATTTCCCGATAAAAATTATAGTCTCAAATTGTAGGTATGATTTTTTTGTACGGATGCTATAACGCTAATAAATATCTGTGCATATTTCTTTGATATATACAAATTTTATTTAAAGGGGACAGTCTTATTGTGGGTATTTTGCGAAGTTCCCTATATTTGCAAATTAAAAAAAAATATCTTCCCGTTATTTCCCGGTAATGCTTAAAATTTCAAATTGAAGGTATGATTTTGTCTACCAATGGTATAACGTTTATAAAAATCTGTGCATATTTGTTCGATATATGCAAATTTTATTCAAAAGGGACAATCTTATTGTGGGTATTTTTCGTGGTTCCCTGTTGTTGCAAATGAAAAACAATATCTTCCTGTTATTTTCCGATAATTATTATAGTCTCAAATTGTAGGTATGATTTTGTTCTACCGATGCTAGAACGCTTATAAATATCTGTGCATATTTGTTCGATATATACAAATTTTATTTAAAGGGGACAGTCTTATTGTGGGTATTTTTCGTAGTTCCCTGTATTTGCAAATTAAAAAAAATATCTTCCCGTTATTTCCCGATAAAAATTAGATCGATATATGCAAATTTTATTCAAAGGGGACAGTCTTATTGAGGGTATTTTTCGTGGTTCCCTGTATTTGCAAATTAAAAACAAAATCTTCCCGTTATTTCCCGATAAAAATTATAGTCTCAAATTGTAGGTATGATTTTTTTTGTACCGATGCTATAACGCTTATAAATATCTGTGCATATTTCTTTGATATATACAAATTTTATTTAAAGGGGACAGTGTTATTGTGGGTATTTTGCGAAGTTCCCTGTATTTGCAAATTAAAAAAAAATATCTTCCCGTTATTTCCCGGTAATGCTTAAAATTTCAAATTGAAGGTATGATTTTGTCTACCAATGGTATAACGTTTATAAAAATCTGTGCATATTTGTTCGATATATGCAAATTTTATTCAAAAGGGACAGTCTTATTGTGGGTATTTTTCGTGGTTCCCTGTTGTTGCAAATGAAAAACAATATCTTCCTGTTATTTTCCGATAATGACTATAGTTTCGAATTGTAGGTATGAAATTTTTCTACCGATGCTTTAACGCTTATAACAATTTGTGCATATTTGATCGATATATGCAAATTTTATTCAAAGGGGACAGTCTTATTGAGGGTATTTTTCGTGGTTCCCTGTATTTGCAAATTAAAAAAAATATCTTCCCGTTATTTCCCGATAAAACCTATAGTCTCAAATTGTAGGTATGAATTTTTTCTACCGATGCTAGAACGCTTATAACAATCTGTGCATATTTGATCGATATATGCACATTTTATTCAAAGGGGACAGTCTTATTGAGGGTATTTCTCGTGGTTCAATGTATTTGCAAATTAAAAAAAATATCTTCCCGTTATTTCCCGATAAAAATTAGATCGATATATGCAAATTTTATTCAAAGGGGACAGTCTTATTGTGGGTATTTTTCGTAGTTCCCTGTATTTGCAAATTAAAAAAAATATCTTCCCGTTATTTCCCGATAAAAATTAGATCGATATATGCAAATTTTATTCAAAGGGGACAGTCTTATTGAGGGTATTTTTCGTGGTTCCCTGTATTTGCAAATTAAAAACAATATCTTCCGGTTATTTCCCGATAAAAATTATAGTCTCAAATTGTAGGTATGATTTTTTTCTACCGATGCTATAACGCTTATAAAAATCTGTGCATATTTGTTCGATATATGCAAATTTTATTCAAAGGGTACAGTTTTATTGTGGGTATTTTTCGTGGTTCCCTGTATTTGCAAATTAAAAACAATATCTTCCTCTTATTTGCCGATAATGATTATAGTCTCAAATTGTAGGTATGAATTTTTGCTACCGATGCTATAACGTTTATAACAATCTGTGCATATTTGATCGATATATGCAAATTTTATTTAAAGGGGACAGTCTTAATTTTTCGTGGTTCCCTGTTGTTGCAAATGAAAAACAATATCTTTCTGTTATTTCCCAATATTGATTATAGTCTCAAATTGTAGGTATGAATTTTTTCTACCGATGCTAAAACGTTTATAGCAATCTGTGCATATTTGATCGATATATGCAAATTTATTTAAAGGGGACAGTCTTATTGAGGGTATTTTTCGTGGTTCCCTGTATTTGCAAATTAAAAAAAATATCTTCCAGTCAATTTCCTATAATGATTATAGTCTCAAATTGTATCTATGATTTTTTTCTACCGATGCTATAACGTTTATATTAATCTGTGCATATTTGATCGATATATGCAAATTTTATTCAAAGGAGACAGTCTTATTGAGGGTATTTTTCGTGGTTCCCTGTATTTGCAAATTAAAAACAATATCTTCCGGTTATTTCCCGATAAAAATTATAGTCTCAAATTGTAGGTATGATTTTTTTCTACCGATGCTATAACGCTTATAAAAATCTGTACATATTTGTTCGATATATGCAAATTTTATTCAAAGGGTACAGTTTTATTGTGGGTATTTTTCGTGGTTCCCTGTATTTGCAAATGAAAAACAATATCTTCCTCTTATTTGCCGATAATGGTTATAGTCTCAAATTGTAGGTATGAATTTTTGCTACCGATGCTATAACGTTTAAAACAATCTGTGCATATTTGATCGATATATGCAAATTTTATTTAAAGGGGACAGTCTTAATTTTTCGTGGTTCCCTGTTGTTGCAAATGAAAAACAATATCTTCCTGTTATTTCCCAATATTGATTATAGTCTCAAATTGTAGGTATGATTTTTTTCTACCGATGCTATAACGTTTATAGCAATCTGTGCATATTTGATCGATATATGCAAATTTATTTAAAGGGGACAGTCTTATTGAGGGTATTTTTCGTGGTTCCCTGTATTTGCAAATTAAAAAAAATATCTTCCCGTTATTTCCCTATAACGATTATAGTCTCAAATTGTAGGTATGATATTTATCTACCGATACTATAACGCTTATAAATATCTGTGCATATTTGTTTGATATAAAAAAATTTTATTTAAAGAAGACAGTCTTATTGTGGATATTTTTCGTGGTTCCCTGTATATGCAAATTAAAAAAAAAATATCTTCCCGTTATTTCCCGATAATAATTATAGTCTCAAATTGTAGGTATGATTTTTTTCTACCGATGCTATGACGCTTATAAAGATCTGTGCATTATTGTTCCATATATACAAATTTTATTCAAAGGGGACAGTCTTATTGTGGGTATTTTTCGTGGTTCCCTGTTGTTGCAAATGAAAAACAATATCTTCCTGTTATTTCCCAATATTGATTATAGTCTCAAATTGTAGGTATAAATTTTTTCTACCGATGCTATAACGTTTATAGCAATCTGTGCATATTTGATCGATATATGCAAATTTATTCAAAGGGGACAGTCTTATTGAGGGTATTTTTCGTGGTTCCCTGTATTTGCAAATTAAAAAAAATATCTTCCCATTATTTCCCGATAAAAATTATAGTCTCAAATTGTAGGTTTGAATTTTTCTACCGATGCTAGAACGCTTATAACAATCTGTGCATATTTGATCGATATATGCAAATTTTATTTAAAGGGGACAGTCTTATTGTGGGTATTTTTCGTGGTTCCCTGTATTGGCAAATGAAAAACAATATCTTCCTCTTATTTGCCGATAATGATTATAGTCTCAAATTGTAGGTATGAATTTTTGCTACCGATGCAACAACAACAATATCACAATAACAATATCTTCCTCTTATTTGCCGATAATGATTATAGTCTCAAATTGTAGGTATGAATTTTTTCTACCGATGCTATAACGTTTATAGCAATCTGTGCATATTTGATCGATATATGCAAATTTATTTAAAGGGGACAGTCTTATTGAGGGTATTTTTCGTGGTTCCCTGTATTTGCAAATTAAAAAAAATATCTTCCAGTCAATTTCCTATAGTGATTATAGTCTCAAATTGTATGTATGATTTTTTTCTACCGATGCTATAACGTTTATATTAATCTGTGCATATTTGATCGATATATGCAAATTTTATTAAAAGGGGACAGTCTTATTAAGGGTATTTTTCGTGGTTCCCTGTATTTGCAAATTAAAAACAATATCTTCCTGTTATTTTCCGATAATGATTATAGTTTCGAATTGTAGGTATGAAATTTTTCTACCGATGCTTTAACGCTTATAACAATTTGTGCATATTTGATCGATATATGCAAATTTTATTCAAAGGGGACAGTCTTATTGAGGGTATTTTTCGTGGTTCCCTGTATTTGCAAATTAAAAAAAATATCTTCCCGTTATTTCCCGATAAAACCTATAGTCTCAAATTGTAGGTATGAATTTTTTCTACCGATGCTAGAAAGCTTATAACAATCTGTGCATATTTGATCGATATATGCAAATTTTATTCAAAGGGGACAGTCTTATTGTGGGTATTTTTCGTGGTTCCCTGTATTTGCAAATTAAAAAAAAATATCTTCCCGTTATTTCCCGATAATAGTTATAGTCTCAAATTTTAGGTATAATTTTTTTCTACCAATGCTATAACGCTTATAAATATCTGTGCATATTTGTTCGATATATGCTAATTTTATTCAAAGGGGACAGTCTCATTGTGGGTATTTTTCGTGGTTCCCTGTTGTTGCAAATGAAAAACAATGTCTTCCTGTTATTTGCCGATAATGATTATAGTCTCAAATTGTAGGTATGATTTTGTTCTACCGATGCTAGAACGCTTATAAATATCTGTGCATATTTGTTCGATATATACAAATTTTATTTAAAGGGGACAGTCTTATTGTGGGTATTTTTCGTAGTTCCCTGTATTTGCAAATAAAAATTAGATCGATATATGCAAATTTTATTCAAAGGGGACAGTCTTATTGAGGGTATTTTTCGTGGTTCCCTGTATTTGCAAATTAAAAACAATATCTTCCGGTTATTTCCCGATAAAAATTATAGTCTCAAATTGTAGGTATGATTTTTTTCTACCGATGCTATAACGCTTATAAAAATCTGTACATATTTGTTCGATATATGCAAATTTTATTCAAAGGGTACAGTTTTGTTGTGGGTATTTTTCGTGGTTCCCTGTATTTGCAAATGAAAAACAATATCTTCCTCTTATTTGCCGATAATGGTTATAGTCTCAAATTGTAGGTATGAATTTTTGCTACCGATGCTATAACGTTTATAACAATCTGTGCATATTTGATCGATATATGCAAATTTTATTTAAAGGGGACAGTCTTATTGTGGGTATTTTTCGTGGTTCCCTGTTGTTGCAAATGAAAAACAATATCTTCCTGTTATTTCCCAATATTGATTATAGTCTCAAATTGTAGGTATGAATTTTTTCTACCGATGCTATAACGTTTATAGCAATCTGTGCATATTTGATCGATATATGCAAATTTATTTAAAGGGGACAGTCTTATTGAGGGTATTTTTCGTGGTTCCCTGTATTTGCAAATTAAAAAAAATATCTTCCAGTCAATTTCCTATAATGATTATAGTCTCAAATTGTATGTATGATTTTTTTCTACCGATGCTATAACGTTTATATTAATATGTGCATATTTGAAACAATATCTTCCTGTTATTTTCCGATAATGATTATAGTTTCGAATTGTAGGTATGAAATTTTTCTACCGATGCTTTAACGCTTATAACAATTTGTGCATATTTGATCGATATATGCAAATTTTATTCAAAGGGGACAGTCTTATTGAGGGTATTTTTCGTGGTTCCCTGTATTTGCAAATTAAAAAAAATATCTTCCCGTTATTTCCCGATAAAACCTATAGTCTCAAATTGTAGGTATGAATTTTTTCTACCGATGCTAGAACGCTTATAACAATCTGTGCATATTTGATCGATATATGCAAATTTTATTCAAAGGGGACAGTCTTATTGTGGGTATTTTTCGTGGTTCCCTGTATTTGCAAATTAAAAAAAAATATCTTCCCGTTATTTCCCGATAATAATTATAGTCTCAAATTTTAGGTATAATTTTTTTCTACCGATGCTATAACGCTTATGAATATCTGTGCATATTTGTTCGATATATGATAATTTTATTCAAAGGGGACAGTCTCATTGTGGGTATTTTTCGTGGTTCCCTGTTGTTGCAAATGAAAAACAATGTCTTCCTGTTATTTGCCGATAATGATTATAGTCTCAAATTGTAGGTATGATTTTGTTCTACCGATGCTAGAACGCTTATAAATATCTGTGCATATTTGTTCGATATATACAAATTTTATTTAAAGGGGACAGTCTTATTGTGGGTATTTTTCGTAGTTCCCTGTATTTGCAAATAAAAATTAGATCGATATATGCAAATTTTATTCAAAGGGGACAGTCTTATTGAGGGTATTTTTCGTGGTTCCCTGTATTTGCAAATTAAAAACAATATCTTCCGGTTATTTCCCGATAAAAATTATAGTCTCAAATTGTAGGTATGATTTTTTTCTACCGATGCTATAACGCTTATAAAAATCTGTACATATTTGTTCGATATATGCAAATTTTATTCAAAGGGTACAGTTTTATTGTGGGTATTTTTCGTGGTTCCCTGTATTTGCAAATGAAAAACAATATCTTCCTCTTATTTGCCGATAATGATTATAGTCTCAAATTGTAGGTATGAATTTTTCCTACCGATGCTATAACGTTTATAACAATCTGTGCATATTTGATCGATATATGCAAATTTTATTTAAAGGGGACAGTCTTAATTTTTCGTGGTTCCCTGTTGTTGCAAATGAAAAACAATATCTTCCTGTTATTTCCCAATATTGATTATAGTCTCAAATTGTAGGTATGAATTTTTTCTACCGATGCTATAACGTTTATAGCAATCTGTGCATATTTGATCGATATATGCAAATTTATTTAAAGGGGACAGTCTTATTGAGGGTATTTGTCGTGGTTCCCTGTATTTGCAAATTAAAAAAAATATCTTCCAGTCAATTTCCTATAATGATTATAGTCTCAAATTGTATGTATGATTTTTTTCTACCGATGCTATAACGTTTATATTAATCTGTGCATATTTGATCGATATATGCAAATGTTATTCAAAGGGGACAGTCTTATTGAGGGTATTTTTCGTGGTTCCCTGTATTTGCAAATTAAAAACAATATCTTCCGGTTATTTCCCGATAAAAATTATAGTCTCAAATTGTAGGTATGATTTTTTCAACCGAGGCTATAACGTTTATAACAATCGGTGCATATTTGTTCGATATATGCAAATTTTATTCAAAGGATACAGTTTTATTGTGGGTATTTTTCGTGGTTCCCTGTATTTGCAAATGAAAAACAATATCTTGCTCTTATTTGCCGATAATGATTATAGTCTCAAATTGTAAGTATGAATTTTTGCTACCGATGCTATACCGTTTATAACAATCTGTGCATATTTGATCGATATATGCAAATTTTATTCAAAGGGGACAGTCTTATTGAGGGTATTTTTCGTGGTTCCCTGTATTTGCAAATTAAAAAAAATATCTTCCCGTTATTTCCCTATAACGATTATAGTCTCAAATTGTAGGTATGATATTTATCTACCGATACTATAACGCCTAAAAATATCTGTGCATATTTGTTCGATATAAAAAAATTTTATTTAAAGAAGACAGTCTTATTGTGGATATTTTTCGTGGTTCCCTGTATTTGCAAATTAAAAAAAATATCTTCCCGTTATTTCCCGATAAAAATTATAGTCTCAAACTGTAGGTTTGAATTTTTCTACCGATGCTAGAACGCTTATAACAATCTGTGCATATTTGATCGATATATGCAAATTTTATTTAAAGGGGACAGTCTTATTGTGGGTATTTTTCGTGGTTCCCTGTATTTGCAAATGAAAAACAATATCTTCCTCTTATTTGCCGATAATGATTATAGTCTCAAATTATAGGTATGAATTTTTGCTACCGATGCTATAACGTTTATAACAATCTGTGCATATTTGTTCGATATATGCAAATTTTATTTAAAGGGGACAGTCTTATTGTGGGTATTTTTCGTGGTTCCCTGTTGTTGCAAATGAAAAACAATATCTTCCTGTTATTTCCCAATATTGATTATAGTCTCAAATTGTAGGTATGAATTTTTTCTACCGATGCTATAACGTTTATAGCAATCTGTGCATATTTGATCGATATATGCAAATTTATTTAAAGGGGACAGTCTTATTGAGGGTATTTTTCGTGGTTCCCTGTATTTGCAAATTAAAAAAAATATCTTCCAGTCAATTTCCTATAATGATTATAGTCTCAAATTGTATGTATGATTTTTTTCTACCGATGCTATAACGTTTATATTAATCTGTGCATATTTGATCGATATATCCAAATTTTATTCAAAGGGGACAGTCTTATTGAGGGTATTTTTCGTGGTTCCCTGTATTTGCAAATTAAAAACAATATCTTTCGGTTATTTCCCGATAAAAATTATAGTCTCAAATTGTAGGTATGATTTTTTTCTACCGATGCTATAACGCTTATTTGCATATTTGTTCGATATATGCAAATTTTATTCAAAGGGTACAGTTTTATTGTGGGTATTTTTCGTGGTTCCCTGTATTTGCAAATGAAAAACAATATCTTCCTCTTATTTGCCGATAATGATTATAGTCTCAAATTGTAAGTATGAATTTTTGCTACCGATGCTAGAACGCTTATAACAATCTGTGCATATTTGATCGATATATGCAAATTTTATTCAAAGGGGACAGTCTTATTGAGGGTATTTTTCGTGGTTCCCTGTATTTGGAAATTAAAAAAAATATCTTCCCGTTATTTCCCTATAACGATTATAGTCTCAAATTGTAGGTATGATATTTATCTACCGATGCTAGCATATTTGTTCGATATAAAAAAATTTTATTTAAAGAAGACAGTCTTATTGTGGATATTTTTCGTGGTTCCCTGTATATGCAAATTAAAAAAAAATATCTTCCCGTTATTTCCCGATAATAATTATAGCCTCAAATTGTAGGTATGATTTTTTTCTACCGATGCTATGACGCTTATAAAGATCTGTGCATTATTGTTCGATATATACAAATTTTATTCAAAGGGGACAGTCTTATTGTGGATATTTTTCGTGGTTCCCTGTTGTTGAAAATGAAAAACAATATCTTCCTGTTATTTCCCAATATTGATTATAGTCTCAAATTGTAGGTATGAATTTTTCTACCGATGCTAGAACGCTTATAACAATCTGTGCATATTTAATCGATATATGCTAATTTTATTCAAAGGGGACAGTCTTATTGAGGGTATTTTTCGTGGTTCCCTGTATTAGCAAATTAAAAACAATATCTTCCCGTTATTTCCCGATAAAAATTATAGTCTCAAATTGTAGGTATGATTTTTTTGTACCGATGCTATAACGCTTATAAATATCTGTGCATTTTTCTTTGATATATACAAATTTTATTTAAAGGGGACAGTCTTATTGTGGGTATTTTGCGAAGTTCCCTGTATTTGCAAATTAAAAAAAAAATATCTTCCCGTTATTTCCCGGTAATGCTTAAAATTTCAAATTGAAGGTATGATTTTGTCTACCAATGGTATAACGTTTATAAAAATCTGTGCATATTTGTTCGATATATGCAAATTTTATTCAAAAGAGACAGTCTTATTGTGGGTATTTTTCGTGGTTCCCTGTTGTTGCAAATGAAAAACAATATCTTCCTGTTATTTTCCGATAATGATTATAGTCTCAAATTGTAGGTATGATTTTGTTCTACCGATGCTAGAACCCTTATAAATATCTGTGCATATTTGTTCGATATATACAAATTTTTTTTAAAGGGGACAGTCTTATTGTGGGAATTTTTCGTAGTTCCCTGTATTTGCAAATTAAAAAAAATATCTTCCCGTTATTTCCCGATAAAAATTACATCGATATATGCAAATTTTATTCAAAGGGGATAGTCTTATTGAGGGTATTTTTTGTGGTTCCCTGTATTTGCAAATGAAAAACAATATCTTCCTCTTATTTGCCGATAATGATTATAGTCTCAAATTGTAGGTATGAATTTTTTCTTCCGATGCTATAACGTTTATAGCAATCTGTGCATATTTGATCGATATATGCAAATTTTATTCAAAGGGGACAGTCTTATTGAGGGTATTTTTCGTGGTTCCCTGTATTTGGAAATTAAAAAAAATATCTTCCCGTTATTTCCCTATAACGATTATAGTCTCAAATTGTAGGTATGATATTTATCTACCGATGCTAGCATATTTGTTCGATATAAAAAAATTTTATTTAAAGAAGACAGTCTTATTGTGGATATTTTTCGTGGTTCCCTGTATATGCAAATTAAAAAAAAATATCTTTCCGTTATTTCCCGATAATAATTATAGTCTCAAATTGTAGGTATGATTTTTTTCTACCGATGCTATGACGCTTATAAAGATCTGTGCATTATTGTTCGATATATACAAATTTTATTCAAAGGGGACAGTCTTATTGTGGATATTTTTCGTGGTTCCCTGTTGTTGAAAATGAAAAACAATATCTTCCTGTTATTTCCCAATATTGATTATAGTCTCAAATTGTAGGTATGAATTTTTCTACCGATGCTAGAACGCTTATAACAATCTGTGCATATTTAATCGATATATGCTAATTTTATTCAAAGGGGACAGTCTTATTGAGGGTATTTTTCGTGGTTCCCTGTATTCGCAAATTAAAAACAATATCTTCCCGTTATTTCCCGATAAAAATTATAGTCTCAAATTGTAGGTATGATTTTTTTGTACCGATGCTATAACGCTTATAAATATCTGTGCATTTTTCTTTGATATATACAAATTTTATTTAAAGGGGACAGTCTTATTGTGGGTATTTTGCGAAGTTCCCTGTATTTGCAAATTAAAAAAAAATATCTTCCCGTTATTTCCCGGTAATGCTTAAAATTTCAAATTGAAGGTATGATTTTGTCTACCAATGGTATAACGTTTATAAAAATCTGTGCATATTTGTTCGATATATGCAAATTTTATTCAAAAGAGACAGTCTTATTGTGGGTATTTTTCGTGGTTCCCTGTTGTTGCAAATGAAAAACAATATCTTCCTATTATTTTCCGATAATGATTATAGTCTCAAATTGTAGGTATGATTTTGTTCTACCGATGCTAGAACCCTTATAAATATCTGTGCATATTTGTTCGATATATACAAATTTTATTTAAAGGGGACAGTCTTATTGTGGGAATTTTTCGTAGTTCCCTGTATTTGCAAATTAAAAAAAATATCTTCCCGTTATTTCCCGATAAAAATTACATCGATATATGCAAATTTTATTCAAAGGGGATAGTCTTATTGAGGGTATTTTTTGTGGTTCCCTGTATTTGCAAATGAAAAACAATATCTTCCTCTTATTTGCCGATAATGATTATAGTCTCAAATTGTAGGTATGAATTTTTTCTACCGATGCTATAAAGTTTATAGCAATCTGTGCATGTTTGATCGATATATGCAAATTTTATTCAAAGGGGACAGTCTTATTGAGGGTATTTTTCGTGGTTCCCTGTATTTGCAAATTAAAAAAAATATCTTCCCGTTATTTCCCTATAACGATTATAGTCTCAAATTTTAGGTATGATATTTATCTACCGATGCTATAACGCTTATAAATATCTGTGCATATTTGTTCGATATATACAAATTTTATTCAAAGGGGACAGTCTTATTGAGGGTATTTTTCGTGGTTCCCTGTATTTGCAAAATAAAAAAAATATCTTCCCGTTATTTCCCGATAAAACCTATAGTCTCAAATTGTAGGTATGAATTTTTTCTACCGATGCTAGAACGCTTATAACAATCTGTGCATATTTGATCGATATATGCAAATTTTATTCAAAGGGGATAGTCTTATTGAGGGTATTTCTCGTGGTTCAATGTATTTGCAAATTAAAAACAATATCTTCTCGTTATTTCCCGATAATAATTATAGTCTCAAATTGTAGGTATGATTTTTTTGTATTGATGCTATAACGCTTATAAATATCTGTGCATATTTCTTTGATATATACAAATTTTATTTAAAGGGACAGTCTTATTGAGGGTATTTTTCGTGGTTCCCTGTATTTGCAAATTAAAAAAAATATCTTCCCGTTATTTCCCGATAAAACCTATAGTCTCAATTTGTAGGTATGAATTTTTTCTACCGATGCTAGAACGCTTATAACAATCTGTGCATATTTGATCGATATATGCAAATTTTATTCAAAGGGGACAGTCTTATTGAGGGTATTTCTCGTGGTTCAATGTATTTGCAAATTAAAAACAATATCTTCTCGTTATTTCCCGATAATAATTATAGTCTCAAATTGTAGGTATGATTTTTTTCTACCGATGCTATGACGCTTATAAAGATCTGTGCATTATTGTTCGATATATACAAATTTTATTCAAAGGGGACAGTCTTATTGTGGGTATTTTTCGTGGTTCCCTGTTGTTGAAAATGAAAAACAATATCTTCCTGTTATTTCCCAATATTGATTATAGTCTCAAATTGTAGGTATGAATTTTTCTACCGATGCTAGAACGCTTATAACAATCTGTGCATATTTAATCGATATATGCTAATTTTATTCAAAGGGGACAGTCTTATTGAGGGTATTTTTCGTGGTTCCCTGTATTCGCAAATTAAAAACAATATCTTCCCGTTATTTCCCGATAAAAATTATAGTCTCAAATTGTAGATATGATTTTTTTGTACCGATGCTATAACGCTTATAAATATCTGTGCATATTTCTTTGATATATACAAATTTTATTTAAAGGGGACAGTCTTATTGTGGGTATTTTGCGAAGTTCCCTGTATTTGCAAATTAAAAAAAAATATCTTCCCGTTAATGCTTAAAATTTCTAATTGAAGGTATGATTTTGTCTACCAATGGTATAACGTTTATAAAAATCTGTGCATATTTGTTCGATATATGCAAATTTTATTACAAAGGGACAGTCTTATTGTGGGTATTTTTCGTGGTTTCCTGTTGTTGCAAATGAAAAACAATATCTTCCTGTTATTTTCCGATAATGATTATAGTCTTAAATTGTAGGTATGATTTTGTTCTACCGATGCTAGAACGCTTATAAATATCTGTGCATATTTGTTCGATATATACAAATTTTATTTAAAGGGGACAGTCTTATTGTGGGTATTTTTCGTAGTTCCTGTATTTGCAAATTAAAAAAAAATATCTTCCCGTTATTTCCCGATAAAAATTAGATCAATATATGCAAATTTTATTCAAAGGGGACAGTCTTATTGAGGGTATTTTTTGTGGTTCCCTGTATTTGCAAATTAAAAAAAATATCTTCCCGTTATTTCCCGATAAAACCTATAGTCTCAAATTGTAGGTATGAATTTTTTCTACCGATGCTAGAACGCTTATAACAATCTGTGCATATTTGATCGATATATGCAAATTTTATTCAAAGGGGACAGTCTTATTGAGGGTATTTCTCGTGGTTCAATGTATTTGCAAATTAAAAACAATATCTTCTCGTTATTTCCCGATAAAAATTATAGTCTCAAATTGTAGGTATGATTTTTTTGTACCGATGCTATAACGCTTATAAATATCTGTGCATATTTCTTTGATATATACAAATTTTATTTAAAGGGGACAGTCTTATTGTGGGTATTTTTCGTGGTTCCCTGTATTTGCAAATTAAAAAAAAATATCTTCCCGTTATTTCCCGATAATAATTATAGTATCAAATTATAGGTATAATTTTTTTCTACCGATGCTATAACGCTTATAAATATCTGTGCATATTTGTTCGATATATGCAAATTTTATTCAAAGGGTACAGTTTTATTGTGGGTATTTTTCGTGGTTCCCTGTTGTTGCAAATGAAAAACAATGTCTTCCTGTTATTTGCCGATAATGATTATAGTCTCAAATTGTAGGTATGATTTTGTTCTACCGATGCTAGAACGCTTATAAATATCTGTGCATATTTGTTCGATATATACAAATTTTATTTAAAGGGGACAGTCTTATTGTGGGTATTTTTCGTAGTTCCCTGTATTTGCAAATTAAAAAAAATATCATCCCGTTATTTCCCGATAAAAATTAGATCGATATATGCAAATTTTATTCAAAGGGGACAGTCTTATTGAGGGTATTTTTCGTGGTTCCCTGTATTTGCAAATTAAAAACAATATGTTCCGGTTATTTCCCGATAAAAATTATAGTCTCAAATTGTAGGTATGATTTTTTTCTACCGATGCTATAACGCTTATAAAAATCTGTGCATATTTGTTCGATATATGCAAATTTTATTCAAAGGGTACAGTTTTATTGTGGGTATTTTTCGTGGTTCCCTGTATTTGCAAATGAAAAACAATATCTTCCTCTTAGTTGCCGATAATGATTATAGTCTCAAATTGTAGGTATGAATTTTTGCTACCGATGCTATAACGTTTATAACAATCTGTGCATATTTGATCGATATATGCAAATTTTATTTAAAGGGGACATTCTTATTGTGGGTATTTTTCGTGGTTCCCTGTTGTTGCAAATGAAAAACAATATCTTCCTGTTATTTCCCAATATTGATTATAGTTTCAAATAGTAGGTATGAACTTTTTCTACCGATGCTATAACGTTTATAGCAATCTGTGCATATTTGATCGATATATGCAAATTTATTTAAAGGGGACAGTCTTATTGAGGGTATTTTTCGTGGTTCCCTGTATTTGCAAATTAAAAAAAATATCTTCCCGTTATTTCCCGATAAAAATTATAGTCTCAAATTGTAGGTATGAATTTTTTCTACCGATGCTAGAACGCTTATAACAATCTGTGCAAATTTTGATCGATATATGCAAATTTTATTCAAAGGGGACAGTCTTATTGAGGGTATTTTTCGTGGTTCCCTGTATTTGCAAATTAAAAACAATATCTTCCCGTTATTTCCCGATAAAACTTATAGTCTCAAATTGTAGGTATGATTTTTTTGTACCGATGCTATAACGCTTATAAATATCTGTGCATATTTCTTTGATATATACAAATTTTAGGGGACAGTCTTATTGTGGGTATTTTGCAAAGTTCCCTGTATTTGCAAATTAAAAAAAAAATATCTTCCCGTTATTTCCCGGTAATGCTTAAAATTTCAAATTGAAGGTATGATTTTGTCTACCAATGGTATAACGTTTATAAAAATCTGTGCATATTTATTCGATATATGCAAATTTTATTCAAAAGCGACAGTCTTATTGTTGGTATTTTTCGTGGTTCCCTGTTGTTGCAAATGAAAAACAATATCTTCCTGTTATTTTCCGATAATGATTATAGTTTCGAATTGTAGGTATGAAATTTTTCTACCGATGCTATAACGCTTATAAATATCTGTGCATATTTCTTTGATATATACAAAATTTTATTTAAAGGGGACAGTCTTATTGAGGGTATTTTTCGTGGTTCCCTGTATTTGCAAATTAAAAAAAAATATCTTCCCGTTATTTCCCAATAAAACCTATAATCTCAAATTGTAGGTATGAATTTTTTCTACCGATGCTAGAACGCTTATAACAATCTGTGCATATTTGATCGATATATGCAAATTTTATTCAAAGGGGACAGTCTTATTGAGGGTATTTCTCGTTGTTCAAGGTATTTGCAAATTAAAAACAATATCTTCTCGTTATTTCCCGATAAAAATTATAGTCTCAAATTGTAGGTATGATTTTTTTGTACCGATGCTATAACGCTTATAAATATCTGTGCATATTTCTTTGATATATACAAATTTTATTTAAAGGGGACAGTCTTATTGTGGGTATTTTTCGTGGTTCCCTGTATTTGCAAATTAAGAAAAAATATCTTCCCGTTATTTCCCGATAATAATTATAGTCTCAAAATTTAGGTATAATTTTTTTCTACCGATGCTATAACGCTTATAAATATCTGTGCATATTTGTTCGATATATGCTAATTTTATTCAAAGGGGACAGTCTTATTGTGGGTATTTTTCGTGGTTCCCTGTTGTTGCAAATGAAAAACAATGTCTTCCTGTTATTTGCCGATAATGATTATAGTCTCAAATTGTAGGTATGATTTTGTTCTACCGATGCTAGAACGCTTATAAAAATCTGTGCATATTTGTTCGATATATGCAAATTTTATTCAAAGGGTACAGTTTTATTGTGGGTATTTTTCGTGGTTCCCTGTATTTGCAAATGAAAAACAATATCTTCCTCTTATTTGCCGATAATGATTATAGTCTCAAATTGTAGGTATGAATTTTTGCTACCGATGCTATAACGGTTATAACAATCTGTGCATATTTGATCGATATATGCAAATTTTATTCAAAGGGGACGGTCTTATTGTGGGTATTTTTCGTAGTTCCCTGTATTTGCAACTTAAAAAAAATATCTTCCCGTTATTTCCCAATAAAAATTAGATCGATATATGCAAATTTTATTTAAAGGGGACAGTCTTATTGAGGGTATTTTTCGTGGTTCCCTGTATTTGCAAATTAAAAAAAAATATCTTCCCGTTATTTCCCGATAATAGTTATAGTCTCAAATTGTAGGTATGATTTTTTTCTACAGATGCTATGACGCTTATAAAGATCTGTGCATTATTGTTCGATATATACAAATTTTATTCAAAGGGGACAGTCTTATTGTGGGTATTTTTCGTGGTTCCCTGTTGTTGCAAATGAAAAACAATATCTTCCTGTTATTTCCCAATATTGATTATAGTCTCAAATTGTAGGTATGAATTTTTTCTACCGATGCTATAACGTTTATAGCAATCTGTGCATATTTGTTCGATATATGCAAATTTATTTAAAGGGGACAGTCTTATTGAGGGTATTTTTCGTGGTTCCCTGTTGTTGCAAATGAAAAACAATATCTTCCTGTTATTTCCCAATATTGATTATAGTCTCAAATTGTAGGTATGAATTTTTTCTACCGATGCTATAACGTTTATAGCAATCTGTGCATATTTGATCGATATATGCAAATTTTATTCAAAGGGGACAGTCTTATTGAGGGTATTTTTCGTGGTTCCCTGTATTTGCAAATTAAAAAAAATATCTTCCCGTTATTTCCCGATAAAACCTATAGTCTCAAATTGTAGGTATGAATTTTTTCTACCGATGCTAGAACGCTTATAACAATCTGTGCATATTTGATCGATATATGCAAATTTTATTCAAAGGGGACAGTCTTATTGAGGGTATTTCTCGTGGTTCCCTGTATTTGCAAATTAAAAAAAATATCTTCCCGTTAATTCCCGATAAAACCTATAGTCTCAAATTGTAGGTATGAATTTTTTCTACCGATGCTAGAACGCTTATAACAATCTGTGCATATTTGATCGATATATGCAAATTTTATTCAAAGGGGACAGTCTTATTGAGGGTATTTTTCGTGGTTCCCTGTATTTGCAAATTAAAAAAAATATCTTCCCGTTATTTCCCGATAAAACCTATAGTCTCAAATTGTAGGTATGAATTTTGTCTACCGATGCTATGACGCTTATAAAGATCTGTGCATTATTGTTCGATATATACAAATTTTATTCAAAGGGGACAGTCTTATTGTGGGTATTTTTCGTGGTTCCCTGTTGTTGCAAATGAAAAACAATATCTTCCTGTTATTTCCCAATATTGATTATAGTCTCAAATTGTAGGTATGAATTTTTTCTACCGATGCTATAACGTTTATAGCAATCTGTGCATATTTGTTCGATATATGCAAATTTATTTAAAGGGGACAGTCTTATTGAGGGTATTTTTCGTGGTTCCCTGTTGTTGCAAATGAAAAACAATATCTTCCTGTTATTTCCCAATATTGATTATAGTCTCAAATTGTAGGTATGAATTTTTTCTACCGATGCTATAACGTTTATAGCAATCTGTGCATATTTGATCGATATATGCAAATTTTATTCAAAGGGGACAGTCTTATTGAGGGTATTTTTCGTGGTTCCCTGTATTTGCAAATTAAAAAAAATATCTTCCCGTTATTTCCCGATAAAACCTATAGTCTCAAATTGTAGGTATGAATTTTTTCTACCGATGCTAGAACGCTTATAACAATCTGTGCATATTTGATCGATATATGCAAATTTTATTCAAAGGGGACAGTCTTATTGAGGGTATTTCTCGTGGTTCCCTGTATTTGCAAATTAAAAAAAATATCTTCCCGTTAATTCCCGATAAAACCTATAGTCTCAAATTGTAGGTATGAATTTTTTCTACCGATGCTAGAACGCTTATAACAATCTGTGCATATTTGATCGATATATGCAAATTTTATTCAAAGGGGACAGTCTTATTGAGGGTATTTTTCGTGGTTCCCTGTATTTGCAAATTAAAAAAAATATCTTCCCGTTATTTCCCGATAAAACCTATAGTCTCAAATTGTAGGTATGAATTTTGTCTACCGATGCTAGAACGCTTATAACAATCTGTGCATATTTGATCGATATATGCAAATTTTATTCAAAGGGGACAGTCTTATTGAGGGTATTTCTCGTTGTTCAAGGTATTTGCAAATTAAAAACAATATCTTCTCGTTATTTCCCGATAAAAATTATAGTCTCAAATTGTAGGTATGATTTTTTTGTACCGATGCTATAACGCTTATAAATATCTGTGCATATTTCTTTGATATATACAAATTTTATTTAAAGGGGACAGTCTTATTGTGGGTATTTTTCGTGGTTCCCTGTATTTGCAAATTAAAAAAAAATATCTTCCCGTTATTTCCCGATAATAATTATAGTCTCAAAATTTAGGTATAATTTTTTTGTTCTACCGATGCTATAACGCTTATAAATATCTGTGCATATTTGTTCGATATATGCTAATTTTATTCAAAGGGGACAGTCTTATTGAGGGTATTTTTCGTGGTTCCCTGTTGTTGCAAATGAAAAACAATGTCTTCCTGTTATTTGCCGATAATGATTATAGTCTCAAATTGTAGGTATGATTTTGTTCTACCGATGCTAGAACGCTTATAAAAATCTGTGCATATTTGTTCGATATATGCAAATTTTATTCAAAGGGTACAGTTTTATTGTGGGTATTTTTCGTGGTTCCCTGTATTTGCAACTGAAAAACAATATCTTCCTCTTATTTGCCGATAATGATTATAGTCTCAAATTGTAGGTATGAATTTTTGCTACCGATGCTATAACGTTTATAACAATCTGTGCATATTTGATCGATATATGCAAATTTTATTCAAAGGGGACGGTCTTATTGTGGGTATTTTTCGTAGTTCCCTGTATTTGCAACTTAAAAAAAATATCTTCCCGTTATTTCCCGATAAAAATTAGATCGATATACGCAAATTTTATTTAAAGGGGACAGTCTTATTGAGGGTATTTTTCGTGGTTCCCTGTATTTGCAAATTAAAAACAATATCTTCCGGTTATTTCCCGATAAAAATTATAGTCTCAAATTGTAGGTATGATTTTTTTCTACCGATGCTATAACGCTTATAAATATCTGTGCATATTTGTTCGATATATGCAAATTTTATTCAAAGGGTACAGTTTTATTGTGGGTATTTTTCGTCGTTCCCTGTATTTGCAAATGAAAAACAATATCTTCCTCTTATTTGCCGATAATGATTATAGTCTCAAATTGTAGGTATGAATTTTTGCTACCGATGCTATAACGTTTATAACAATCTGTGCATATTTGATCGATATATGCAAATTTTATTTAAAGGGGACAGTCTTATTGTGGGTATTTTTCGTGGTTCCCTGTTGTTGCAAATGAAAAACAATATCTTCCTGTTTTTTCCCAATATTGATTATAGTCTCAAATTGTAGGTATGAATTTTTTCTACCGATGCTATAACGTTTATAGCAATCTGTGCATATTTGTTCGATATATGCAAATTTTATTTAAAGGGGACAGTCTTATTGAGGGTATTTTTCGTGGTTCCCTGTATTTGCAAATTAAAAACAATATCTTTCCGTTATTTTCCGATAAAAATTATAGTCTCAAATTGTAGGTATGATTTTTTTGTACCGATGCTATAACGCTTATAACAATCTGTGCATATTTGTTCGATATATGCTAATTTTATTCAAAGGGGACAGTCTTATTGTGGGCATTTTTCGTGGTTCCCTGTTGTTGCAAATGAAAAACAATGTCTTCCCGTTATTTTCCGATAAAAATTATAGTCTCAAATTGTAGGTATGATTTTTTTGTACCGATGCTATAACGCTTATAACAATCTGTGCATATTTGTTCGATATATGCTAATTTTATTCAAAGGGGACAGTCTTATTGTGGGTATTTTTCGTGGTTCCCTGTTGTTGCAAATGAAAAACAATGTCTTCCTGTTATTTGCCGATAATGATTATAGTCTCAAATTGTAGGTATGATTTTGTTCTACCGATGCTTATAAATATCTGTGCATATTTGTTCGATATATACAAATTTTATTTAAAGGGGACAGTCTTATTGTGGGTATTTTTCGTAGTTCCCTGTATTTGCAAATTAAAAAAAATATCTACCCGTTATTTCCCGATAAAAATTAGATCGATATATGCAAATTTTATTCAAAGGGGACAGTCTTATTGAGGGTATTTTTCGTGGTTCCCTGTATTTGCAAATTAAAAACAATATCTTCCCGATAAAAATTATAGCCTTAAATTGTAGGTATGATTTTTTTCTACCGATGCTATAACGCTTATAAAAATCTGTGCATATTTGTTCGATATATGCAAATTTTATTCAAAGGGTACAGTTTTATTGTGGGTATTTTTCGTGGTTCCCTGTATTTGCAAATGAAAAACAATATCTTCCTCTTATTTGCCGATAATGATTATAGTCTAAAATTGTAGGTATGAATTTTTGCTACCGATGCTATAACGTTTATAACAATCTGTGCATATTTGATCGATATATGCAAATTTTATTCAAAGGGGACAGTCTTATTGAGGGTATTTTTCGTGGTTCCCTGTATTTGCAAATTAAAAAAAATATCTTCCCGTTATTTCCCTATAACGATTATAGTCTCAAATTGTAGGTATGATATTTATCTACCGATGCTATAATGCTTATAAAAATCTGTGCATATTTGATCGATATATGCAAATTTATTCAAAGGGGACAGTCTTATTGAGGGTATTTTTCGTGGTTCCCTGTATTTGCAAATTAAAAAAAATATCTTCCCGTTGTTTCCCGATAAAAATTATAGTCTCAAATTGTAGGTATGAATTTTTTCTACCGATGCTAGAACGCTTATAACAATCTGTGCATATTTGATCGATATATGCAAATTTTATTCAAAGGGGACAGTCTTATTGAGGGTATTTTTCGTGGTTCCCTGTATTTGCAAATTAAAAACAATATCTTCCCGTTATTTCCCGATAAAAATTATAGTCTCAAATTGTAGGTATGATTTTTTTGTACCGATGCTATAACGCTTATAAATATCTGTGCATATTTCTTTGATATATACAAATTTTATTTAAAGGGGACAGTCTTATTGTGGGTATTTTGCGAAGTTCCCTGTATTTGCAAATTAAAAAAAAATATCTTCCCGTGATTTCCCGGTAATGCTTAAAATTTCAAATTGAAGGTATGGTTTTGTCTACCAATGGTATAACGTTTATAAAAATCTGTGCACATTTGTTCGATATATGCAAATTTTATTCAAAAGGGACAGTCTTATTGTGGGTATTTTTCGTGGTTCCCTGTTGTTGCAAATGAAAAACAATATCTTCCTGTTATTTTCCGATAATGATTATAGTTTCGAATTGTAGGTATGAAATTTTTCTACCGATGCTATAACGCTTATAACAATCTGTGCATATTTGATCGATATATGCAAATTTTATTCAAAGGGGACAGTCTTATTGAGGGTATTTTTCGTGGTTCCCTGTATTTGCAAATTAAAAAAAATATCTTCCCGTTATTTCCCGATAAAAATTATAGTCTCAAATTGTAGGTATGAATTTTTTCTACCGATGCTAGAACGCTTATAACAATCTGTGCATATTTGATCGATATATGCAAATTTTATTCAAAGGGGACAGTCTTATTGAGGGTATTTCTCGTGGTTCAATGTATTTGCAAATTAAAAACAATATCTTCTCGTTATTTCCCGATAAAAATTATAGTCTCAAATTGTAGGTATGATTTTTTTGTACCGATGCTATAACGCTTATAAACATCTGTGCATATTTCTTTGATATATACAAATTTTATTTAAAGGGGACAGTCTTATTGTGGGTATTTTTGGTGGTTCCCTGTATTTGCAAATTAAAAAAAAAGTATCTTCCCGTTATTTCCCGATAATAATTATAGTCTCAAATTTTAGGTATAATTTTTTTCTACCGATGCTATAACGCTTATAAATATCTGTGCATATTTGTTCGATATATGCTAATTTTATTCAAAGGGGACAGTCTTATTGTGGGTATTTTTCGTGGTTCCCTGTTGTTGCAAATGAAAAACAATGTCTTCCTGTTATTTGCCGATAATGATTATAGTCTCCAATTGTAGGTATGATTTTGTTCTACCGATGCTTATAAATATCTGTGCATATTTGTTCGATATATACAAATTTTATTTACAGGGGACAGTCTTATTGTGGGTATTTTTCGTAGTTCCCTGTATTTGCAAATTAAAAAAAATATCTTCCCGTTATTTCCCGATAAAAATTAGATCGATATATGCAAATTTTATTCAAAGGGAACAGTCTTATTGAGGGTATTTTTCGTGGTTCCCTGTATTTGCAAATTAAAAAAAAATATCTTCCCGTTATTTCCCGATAATAATTATAGTCTCAAATTGTAGGTATGATTTTGTTCTACCGATGCTAGAACGCTTATAAATATCTGTGCATATTTGTTCGATATATACAAATTTTATTTAAAGGGGACAGTCTTATTGTGGGTATTTTTCGTAGTTCCCTGTATTTGCAAATTAAAAAAAATATCTTCCCGTTATTTCCCGATAAAAATTAGATCGATATATGCAAATTTTATTCAAAGGGGACAGTCTTATTCAGGGTATTTTTCGTGGTTCCCTGTATTTGCAAATTAAAAACAATATCTTCCGGTTATTTCCCGATAAAAATTATAGTCTCAAATTGTAGGTATGATTTTTTTCTACCGATGCTATAACGCTTATAAAAATCTGTACATATTTGTTCGATATATGCAAATTTTATTCAAAGGGTACAGTTTTATTGTGGGTATTTTTCGTGGATCCCTGTATTTGCAAATGAAAAACAATATCTTCTTCTTATTTGCCGATAATGATTATAGTCTCAAATTGTAGGTATGAATTTTTGCTACCGATGCTATAACGTTTATAACAATCTGTGCATATTTGATCGATATATGCAAATTTTATTTAAAGGGGACAGTCTTAATTTTTCGTGGTTCCCTGTTGTTGCAAATGAAAAACAATATCTTCCTGTTATTTCCCAATATTGATTATAGTCTCAAATTGTAGGTATGAATTTTTTCTACCGATGCTATAACGTTTATAGCAATCTGTGCATATTTGATCGATATATGCAAATTTATTTAAAGGGGACAATCTTATTGAGGGTATTTTTCGTGGTTCCCTGTATTTGCAAATTAAAAAAAATATCTTCCAGTCAATTTCCTATAATGATTATAGTCTCAAATTGTATGTATGATTTTTTTCTACCGATGCTATAACGTGTATATTAATCTGTGCATATTTGATCGATATATGCAAATTTTATTCAAAGAGGACAGTCTTATTGAGGGTATTTTTCGTGGTTCCCTGTATTTGCAAATTAAAAACAATATCTTCCGGTTATTTCCCGATAAAAATTATAGTCTCAAATTGTAGGTATGATTTTTTTCAACCGAGGCTATAACGTTTATAACAATCGGTGCATATTTGTTCGATATATGCAAATTTTATTCAAAGGGTACAGTTTTATTGTGGGTATTTTTCGTGGTTCCCTGTATTTGCAAATGAAAAACAATATCTTGCTCTTATTTGCCGATAATGATTATAGTCTCAAATTGTAAGTATGAATTTTTGCTACCGATGCTATAACGTTTATAACAATCTGTGCATATTTGATCGATATATGCAAATTTTATTCAAAGGGGACAGTCTTATTGAGGGTATTTTTCGTGGTTCCCTGTATTTGCAAATTAAAAAAAATATCTTCCCGTTATTTCCCTATAACGATTATAGTCTCAAATTGTAGGTATGATATTTATCTACCGATACTATAACGCTTATAAATATCTGTGCATATTTGTTCGATATAAAAAAATTTTATTTAAAGAAGACAGTCTTATTGTGGATATTTTTCGTGGTTCCCTGTATTTGCAAATTAAAAAAAATATCTTCCCGTTATTTCCCGATAAAAATTATAGACTCAAACTGTAGGTTTGAATTTTTCTACCGATGCTAGAACGCTTATAACAATCTGTGCATATTTGATCGATATATGCAAATTTTATTTAAAGGGGACAGTCTTATTGTGGGTATTTTTCGTGGTTCCCTGTATTTGCAAATGAAAAACAATATCTTCCTCTTATTTGCCGATAATGATTATAGTCTCAAATTGTAGGTATGAATTTTTGCTACCGATGCTATAACGTTTATAACAATCTGTGCATATTTGTTCGATATATGCAAATTTTATTTAAAGGGGACAGTCTTATTGTGGGTATTTTTCGTGGTTCCCTGTTGTTGCAAATGAAAAACAATATCTTCCTGTTATTTCCCAATATTAATTATAGTCTCAAATTGTAGGTATGAATTTTTTCTACCGATGCTATAACGTTTATAGCAATCTGTGCATATTTGATCGATATATGCAAATTTATTTAAAGGGGACAGTCTTATTGAGGGTATTTTTCGTGGTTCCCTGTATTTGCAAATTAAAAAAAATATCTTCCAGTCAATTTCCTATAATGATTATAGTCTCAAATTGTATGTATGATTTTTTTCTACCGATGCTATAACGTTTATATTAATCTGTGCATATTTGATCGATATATGCAAATTTTATTCAAAGGGGACAGTCTTATTGAGGGTATTTTTCGTGGTTCCCTGTATTTGCAAATTAAAAACAATATCTTTCGGTTATTTCCCGATAAAAATTATAGTCTCAAATTGTAGGTATGATTTTTTTCTACCGATGCTATAACGCTTATTTGCATATTTGTTCGATATATGCAAATTTTATTCAAAGGGTACAGTTTTATTGTGGGTATTTTTCGTGGTTCCCTGTATTTGCAAATGAAAAACAATATCTTCCTCTTATTTGCCGATAATGATTATAGTCTCAAATTGTAAGTATGAATTTTTGCTACCGATGCTAGAACGCTTATAACAATCTGTGCATATTTGATCGATATATGCAAATTTTATTCAAAGGGGACAGTCTTATTGAGGGTATTTTTCGTGGTTCCCTGTATTTGCAAATTAAAAAAAATATCTTCCCGTTATTTCCCTATAACGATTATAGTCTCAAATTGTAGGTATGATATTTATCTACCGATGCTATAACGCTTATAAATATCTGTGCATATTTGTTCGATATAAAAAAATTTTATTTAAAGAAGACAGTCTTATTGTGGATATTTTTCGTGGTTCCCTGTTGTTGAAAATGAAAAACAATATCTTCCTGTTATTTCCCAATATTGATTATAGTCTCAAATTGTAGGTATGAATTTTTCTACCGATGCTAGAACGCTTATAACAATCTGTGCATATTTAATCGATATATGCTAATTTTATTCAAAGGGGACAGTCTTATTGAGTTTATTTTTCGTGGTTCCCTATATTCGCAAATTAAAAACAATATCTTCCCGTTATTTCCCGATAAAAATTATAGTCTCAAATTGTAGGTATGATTTTTTTGTACCGATGCTATAACGCTTATAAATATCTGTGCCTTTTTCTTTGATATATGCAAATTTTATTCAAAAGAGACAGTCTTATTGTGGGTATTTTTCGTGGTTCCCTGTTGTTGCAAATGAAAAACAATATCTTCCTGTTATTTTCCGATAATGATTATAGTCTCAAATTGTAGGTATGATTTTGTTCTACCAATGCTAGAACGCTTATAAATATCTGTGCATATTTGTTCGATATATACAAATTTTATTTAAAGGGGACAGTCTTATTGTGGGAATTTTTCGTAGTTCCCTGTATTTGCAAATTAAAAAAATATCTTCCCGTTATTTCCCGATAAAAATTACATCGATATATGCAAATTTTATTCAAAGGGGATAGTCTTATTGAGGGTATTTTTTGTGGTTCCCTGTATTTGCAAATGAAAAACAATATCTTCCTCTTATTTGCCGATAATGATTATAGTCTCAAATTGTAGGTATGAATTTTTTCTACCGATGCTATAACGTTTATAGCAATCTGTGCATGTTTGATCGATATATGCAAATTTTATTCAAAGGGGACAGTCTTATTGAGGGTATTTTTCGTGGTTCCCTGTATTTGCAAATTAAAAAAAATATCTTCCCGTTATTTCCCTATAACGATTATAGTCTCAAATTTTAGGTATGATATTTACCTACCGATGCTATAACGCTTATAAATATCTGTGCATATTTGTTCGATATAAAAAAATTTAATTTAAAGGGGACAGTCTTATTGTGGATATTTTTCGTGGTTCCCTGTATATGCAAATTAAAAAAAAATATCTTCCCGTTATTTCCCGATAATAATTGTAGTCTCAAATTGTAGGTATGATTTTTTTCTACCGATGCTATGACGCTTATAAAGATCTGTGCATTATTGTTCGATATATACAAATTTTATTCAAAGGGGACAGTCTTATTGAGGGTATTTTTCGTGGTTCCCTGTATTTGCAAATTAAAAAAAATATCTTCCCGTTATTTCCCGATAAAACCTATAGTCTCAAATTGTAGGTATGCATTTTTTCTACCGATGCTAGAACGCTTATAACAATCTGTGCATATTTGATCGATATATGCAAATTTTATTCAAAGGGGACAGTCTTATTGAGGGTATTTCTCGTGGTTCAATGTATTTGCAAATTAAAAACAATATCTTCTCGTTATTTCCCGATAATAATTATAGTCTCAAATTGTAGGTATGATTTTTTTCTGACGCTTATAAAGATCTGTGCATTATTGTTCGATATATACAAATTTTATTCAAAGGGGACAGTCTTATTGTGGGTATTTTTCGTGGTTCCCTGTTGTTGAAAATGAAAAACAATATCTTCCTGTTATTTCCCAATATTGATTATAGTCTCAAATTGTAGGTATGAATTTTTCTACCGATGCTAGAACGCTTATAACAATCTGTGCATATTTAATCGATATATGCTAATTTTATTCAAAGGGGACAGTCTTATTGAGGGTATTTTTCGTGGTTTCCTGTATTTGCAAATGAAAAACAATATCTTCCCGTTATTTCCCTATAACGATTATAGTCTCAAATTTTAGGTATGATATTTACCTACCGATGCTATAACGCTTATAAATATCTGTGCATATTTGTTCGATATAAAAAAATTTAATTTAAAGGGGACAGTCTTATTGTGGATATTTTTCGTGGTTCCCTGTATATGCAAATTAAAAAAAAATATCTTCCCGTTATTTCCCGATAATAATTGTAGTCTCAAATTGTAGGTATGATTTTTTTCTACCGATGCTATGACGCTTATAAAGATCTGTGCATTATTGTTCGATATATACAAATTTTATTTAAAGGGGACAGTCTTATTGTGGGTATTTTGCGAAGTTCCCTGTATTTGCAAATTAAAAAAAAAAATCTTCCCGTTATTTCCCGGTAATGCTTAAAATTTCAAATTGAAGGTATGATTTTGTCTACCAATGGTATAACGTTTATAAAAATCTGTGCATATTTTTTCGATATATGCAAATTTTATTCAAAAGGGACAGTCTTATTGTGGGTATTTTTCGTGGTTCCCTGTTGTTGCAAATGCAAAACAATATCTTCCTGTTATTTTCCGATAATGATTATAGTCTCAAATTGTAGGTATGATTTTGTTCTACCGATGCTAGAACGCTTATAAATATCTGTGCATATTTGTTCGATATATACAAATTTTATTTAAAGGGGACAGTCTTATTGTGGGTATTTTTCGTAGTTTCCTGTATTTGCAAATTAAAAAAAAATATCTTCCCGTTATTTCCCGATAAAAATTAGATCAATATATGCAAATTTTATTCAAAGGGGACAGTCTTATTGTGGGTATTTTTCGTGGTTCCCTGTATTTGCAAATTAAAAAAAAATATCTTCCCGTTATTTCCCGATAATAATTATAGTCTCAAATTTTAGGTATAATTTTTTTCTACCGATGCTATAACGCTTATAAATATCTGTGCATATTTGTTCGATATATGCTAATTTTATTCAAAGGGGACAGTCTTATTGTGGGTATTTTTCGTGGTTCCCTGTTGTTGCAAATGAAAAACAATGTCTTCCTGTTATTTGCCGATAATGATTATAGTCTTAAATTGTAGGTATGATTTTGTTCTACCGATGCTAGAACGCTTATAAATATCTGTGCATATTTGTTCGATATATACAAATTTTATTTAAAGGGGACAGTCTTATTGTGGGTATTTTTCGTAGTTCCCTGTATTTGCAAATTAAAAAAAATATCTTCCCGTTATTTCCCGATAAAAATTAGATCGATATATGCAAATTTTATTCAAAGGGGACAGTCTTATTGAGGGTATTTTTCGTGGTTCCCTGTATTTGCAAATTAAAAACAATATCTTCCGGTTATTTCCCGATAAAAATTATAGTCTCAAATTGTAGGTATGATTTTTTTCTACCGATGCTATAACGCTTATAAAAATCTGTGCATATTTGTTCGATATATGCAAATTTTATTCAAAGGGTACAGTTTTATTGTGGGTATTTTTCGTGGTTTCCTGTATTTGCAAATGAAAAACAATATCTTCCTCTTAGTTGCCGATAATGATTATAGTCTCAAATTGTAGGTATGAATTTTTGCTACCGATGCTATAACGTTTATAA
Source organism: Nowickia ferox (assembly GCA_936439885.1). NCBI lineage: Eukaryota > Metazoa > Arthropoda > Insecta > Diptera > Tachinidae > Nowickia > Nowickia ferox. Next base: position 47,295,776 of record OW387027.1, on the reverse strand, counting down.
CAATCTGTGCATATTTGATCGATATATGCAAATTTTATTTAAAGGGGACATTCTTATTGTGGGTATTTTTCGTGGTTCCCTGTTGTTGCAAATGAAAAACAATATCTTCCTGTTATTTCCCAATATTGATTATAGTCTCAAATTGTAGGTATGAATTTTTTCTACCGATGCTATAACGCTTATAACAATCTGTGCAAATTTTGATCGATATATGCAAATTTTATTCAAAGGGGACAGTCTTATTGAGGGTATTTTTCGTGGTTCCCTGTATTTGCAAATTAAAAACAATATCTTCCCGTTATTTCCCGATAAAACTTATAGTCTCAAATTGTAGGTATGATTTTTTTGTACCGATGCTATAACGCTTATAAATATCTGTGCATATTTCTTTGATATATACAAATTTTAGGGGACAGTCTTATTGTGGGTATTTTGCAAAGTTCCCTGTATTTGCAAATTAAAAAAAAATATCTTCCCGTTATTTCCCGGTAATGCTTAAAATTTCAAATTGAAGGTATGATTTTGTCTACCAATGGTATAACGTTTATAAAAATCTGTGCATATTTGTTCGATATATGCAAATTTTATTCAAAAGGGACAGTCTTATTGGGTATTTTTCGTGGTTCCCTGTTGATGCAAATGAAAAACAATATGTTCCTGTTATTTTCTGATAATGATTATAGTTTCGAATTGTAGGTATGAAATTTTTCTACCGATGCTTTAACGCTTATAACAATTTGTGCATATTTGATCGATATATGCAAATTTTATTCAAAGGGGACAGTCTTATTGAGGGTATTTTTCGTGGTTCCCTGTATTTGCAAATTAAAAAAAATATCTTCCCGTTATTTCCCGATAAAACCTATAGTCTCAAATTGTAGGTATAAATTTTTTCTACCGATGCTAGAACGCTTATAACAATCTGTGCATATTTGATCGATATATGCAAATTTTATTCAAAGGGGACAGTCTTATTGAGGGTATTTCTCGTTGTTCAAGGTATTTGCAAATTAAAAACAATATCTTCTCGTTATTTCCCGATAAAAATTATAGTCTCAAATTGTAGGTATGATTTTTTTGTACCGATGCTATAACGCTTATAAATATGTGTGCATATTTCTTTGATATATACAAATTTTATTTAAAGGGGACAGTCTTATTGTGGGTATTTTTCGTGGTTCCCTGTATTTGCAAATTAAAAAAAAATATCTTCCCGTTATTTCCCGATAATAATTATAGTCTCAAAATTTAGGTATAATTTTTTTCTACCGATGCTATAACGCTTATAAATATCTGTGCATATTTGTTCGATATATGCTAATTTTATTCAAAGGGGACAGTCTTATTGTGGGTATTTTTCGTGGTTCCCTGTTGTTGCAAATGAAAAACAATGTCTTCCTGTTATTTGCCGATAATGATTATAGTCTCAAATTGTAGGTATGAATTTTTGCTACCGATGCTATAACGTTTATAACAATCTGTGCATATTTGATCAATATATGCAAATTTTATTCAAAGGGGACGGTCTTATTGTGGGTATTTTTCGTAGTTCCCTGTATTTGCAACTTAAAAAAATATCTTCCCGTTATTTCCCGATAAAAATTAGATCGATATATGCAAATTTTATTTAAAGGGGACAGTCTTATTGAGGGTATTTTTCGTGGTTCCCTCTATTTGCAAATGAAAAACAATATCTTCCTCTTATTTGCCGATAATGATTATAGTCTCAAATTGTAGGTATGAATTTTTGCTACCGATGCTATAACGTTTATAACAATCTGTGCATATTTGATCGATATATGCAAATTTTATTTAAAGGGGACAGTCTTATTGTGGGTATTTTTCGTGGTTCCCTGTTGTTGCAAATGAAAAACAATATCAGTATGATTTTTTTCTACCGATGCTATAACGCTTATAGCAATCTGTGCATATTTGTTCGATATATGCAAATTTATTTAAAGGGGACAGTCTTATTGAGGGTATTTTTCGTGGTTCCCTGTATTTGCAAATTAAAAAAAATATCTTCCCGTTATTTCCCGATAAAAATTATAGTCTCAAATTGTAGGTATGAATTTTTTCTACCGATGCTAGAACGCTTATAACAATCTGTGCAAATTTTGATCGATATATGCAAATTTTATTCAAAGGGGACAGTCTTATTGAGGGCATTTTTCGTGGTTCCCTGTATTTGCAAATTAAAAACAATATCTTCCCGTTATTTCCCGATAAAACTTATAGTCTCAAATTGTAGGTATGATTTTTTTGTACCGATGCTATAACGCTTATAAATATCTGTGCATATTTCTTTGATATATACAAATTTTAAGGGACAGTCTTATTGTGGGTATTTTGCAAAGTTCCCTGTATTTGCAAATTAAAAAAAAATATCTTCCCGTTATTTCCCGGTAATGCTTAAAATTTCAAATTGAAGGTATGATTTTGTCTACCAATGGTATAACGTTTATAAAAATCTGTGCATATTTGTTCGATATATGCAAATTTTATTCAAAAGGGACAGTCTTATTGGGTATTTTTCGTGGTTCCCTGTTGTTGCAAATGAAAAACAATATGTTCCTGTTATTTTCCGATAATGATTATAGTTTCGAATTGTAGGTATGAAATTTTTCTACCGATGCTTTAACGCTTATAACAATTTGTGCATATTTAATCGATATATGCAAATTTTATTCAAAGGGGACAGTCTTATTGAGGGTATTTTTCGTGGTTCCCTGTATTTGCAAATTAAAAACAATATCTTCCGGTTATTTCCCGATAAAAATTATAGTCTCAAATTGTAGGTATGATTTTTTTCTACCGATGCTATAACGCTTATAAAAATCTGTGCATATTTGTTCGATATATGCAAATTTTATTCAAAGGGTACAGTTTTATTGTGGGTATTTTTCGTGGTTCCCTGTATTTGCAAATGAAAAACAATATCTTCCTCTTATTTGCCGATAATGATTATAGTCTCAAATTGTAGGTATGAATTGTTGCTACCGATGCTATAACGTTTATAACAATCTGTGCATATTTGATCGATATATGCAAATTTAATTTAAAGGGGACAGTCTTATTGTGGGTATTTTTCGTGGTTCCCTGTTGTTGCAAATGAAAAACAATATCTTCCTGTTTTTTCCCAATATTGATTATAGTCTCAAATTGTAGGTATGAATTTTTTCTACCGATGCTATAACGTTTATAGCAATCTGTGCATATTTGTTCGATATATGCAAATTTATTTAAAGGGGACAGTCTTATTGAGGGTATTTTTCGTGGTTCCCTGTATTTGCAAATTAAAAAAAATATCTTCCCGTTATTTCCCGATAAAAATTATAGTCTCAAATTGTAGGTATGAATTTTTGCTACCGATGCTATAACGTTTATAACAATCTGTGCATATTTGATCGATATATGCAAATTTAATTTAAAGGGGACAGTCTTATTGTGGGTATTTTTCGTGGTTCCCTGTTGTTGCAAATGAAAAACAATATCTTCCTGTTATTTCCCAATATTGATTATAGTCTCAAATTGTAGGTATGAATTTTTCTACCGATGCTAGAACGCTTATAACAATCTGTGCATATTTAATCGATATATGCTAATTTTATTCAAAGGGGACAGTCTTATTGAGGGTATTTTTCGTGGTTCCCTGTATTCGCAAATTAAAAACAATATCTTCCCGTTATTTCCCGATAAAAATTATAGTCTCAAATTGTAGGTATGATTTTTTTGTACCGATGCTATAACGCTTATAAATATCTGTGCATATTTCTTTGATATATACAAATTTTATTTAAAGGGGACAGTCTTATTGTGGGTATTTTGCGAAGTTCCCTGTATTTGCAAATTAAAAAAAAAAATCTTCCCGTTATTTCCCGGTAATGCTTAAAATTTCAAATTGAAGGTATGATTTTGTCTACCAATGGTATAACGTTTATAAAAATCTGTGCATATTTTTTCGATATATGCAAATTTTATTCAAAAGGGACAGTCTTATTGTGGGTATTTTTCGTGGTTCCCTGTTGTTGCAAATGCAAAACAATATCTTCCTGTTATTTTCCGATAATGATTATAGTCTCAAATTGTAGGTGTGATTTTGTTCTACCGATGCTAGAACGCTTATAAATATCTGTGCATATTTGTTCGATATATACAAATTTTATTTAAAGGGGACAGTCTTATTGTGGGTATTTTTCGTAGTTTCCTGTATTTGCAAATTAAAAAAAAATATCTTCCCGTTATTTCCCGATAAAAATTAGATCAATATATGCAAATTTTATTCAAAGGGGACAGTCTTATTGTGGGTATTTTTCGTGGTTCCCTGTATTTGCAAATTAAAAAAAAATATCTTCCCGTTATTTCCCGATAATAATTATAGTCTCAAATTTTAGGTATAATTTTTTTCTACCGATGCTATAACGCTTATAAATATCTGTGCATATTTGTTCGATATATGCTAATTTTATTCAAAGGGGACAGTCTTATTGTGGGTATTTTTCGTGGTTCCCTGTTGTTGCAAATGAAAAACAATGTCTTCCTGTTATTTGCCGATAATGATTATAGTCTTAAATTGTAGGTATGATTTTGTTCTACCGATGCTAGAACGCTTATAAATATCTGTGCATATTTGTTCGATATATACAAATTTTATTTAAAGGGGACAGTCTTATTGTGGGTATTTTTCGTAGTTCCCTGTATTTGCAAATTAAAAAAAATATCTTCCCGTTATTTCCCGATAAAAATTAGATCGATATATGCAAATTTTATTCAAAGGGGACAGTCTTATTGAGGGTATTTTTCGTGGTTCCCTGTATTTGCAAATTAAAAACAATATCTTCCGGTTATTTCCCGATAAAAATTATAGTCTCAAATTGTAGGTATGATTTTTTTCTACCGATGCTATAACGCTTATAAAAATCTGTGCATATTTGTTCGATATATGCAAATTTTATTCAAAGGGTACAGTTTTATTGTGGGTATTTTTCGTGGTTTCCTGTATTTGCAAATGAAAAACAATATCTTCCTCTTAGTTGCCGATAATGATTATAGTCTCAAATTGTAGGTATGAATTTTTGCTACCGATGCTATAACGTTTATAACAATCTGTGCATATTTGATCGATATATGCAAATTTTATTTAAAGGGGACATTCTTATTGTGGGTATTTTTCGTGGTTCCCTGTTGTTGCAAATGAAAAACAATATCTTCCTGTTATTTCCCAATATTGATTATAGTCTCAAATTGTAGGTATGAATTTTTTCTACCGATGCTATAACGCTTATAACAATCTGTGCAAATTTTGATCGATATATGCAAATTTTATTCAAAGGGGACAGTCTTATTGAGGGTATTTTTCGTGGTTCCCTGTATTTGCAAATTAAAAACAATATCTTCCCGTTATTTCCCGATAAAACTTATAGTCTCAAATTGTAGGTATGATTTTTTTGTACCGATGCTATAACGCTTATAAATATCTGTGCATATTTCTTTGATATATACAAATTTTAGGGGACAGTCTTATTGTGGGTATTTTGCAAAGTTCCCTGTATTTGCAAATTAAAAAAAAATATCTTCCCGTTATTTCCCGGTAATGCTTAAAATTTCAAATTGAAGGTATGATTTTGTCTACCAATGGTATAACGTTTATAAAAATCTGTGCATATTTGTTCGATATATGCAAATTTTATTCAAAAGGGACAGTCTTATTGGGTATTTTTCGTGGTTCCCTGTTGATGCAAATGAAAAACAATATGTTCCTGTTATTTTCTGATAATGATTATAGTTTCGAATTGTAGGTATGAAATTTTTCTACCGATGCTTTAACGCTTATAACAATTTGTGCATATTTGATCGATATATGCAAATTTTATTCAAAGGGGACAGTCTTATTGAGGGTATTTTTCGTGGTTCCCTGTATTTGCAAATTAAAAAAAATATCTTCCCGTTATTTCCCGATAAAACCTATAGTCTCAAATTGTAGGTATAAATTTTTTCTACCGATGCTAGAACGCTTATAACAATCTGTGCATATTTGATCGATATATGCAAATTTTATTCAAAGGGGACAGTCTTATTGAGGGTATTTCTCGTTGTTCAAGGTATTTGCAAATTAAAAACAATATCTTCTCGTTATTTCCCGATAAAAATTATAGTCTCAAATTGTAGGTATGATTTTTTTGTACCGATGCTATAACGCTTATAAATATGTGTGCATATTTCTTTGATATATACAAATTTTATTTAAAGGGGACAGTCTTATTGTGGGTATTTTTCGTGGTTCCCTGTATTTGCAAATTAAAAAAAAATATCTTCCCGTTATTTCCCGATAATAATTATAGTCTCAAAATTTAGGTATAATTTTTTTCTACCGATGCTATAACGCTTATAAATATCTGTGCATATTTGTTCGATATATGCTAATTTTATTCAAAGGGGACAGTCTTATTGTGGGTATTTTTCGTGGTTCCCTGTTGTTGCAAATGAAAAACAATGTCTTCCTGTTATTTGCCGATAATGATTATAGTCTCAAATTGTAGGTATGATTTTGTTCTACCGATGCTTATAAATATCTGTGCATATTTGTTCGATATATACAAATTTTATTTACAGGGGACAGTCTTATTGTGGGTATTTTTCGTAGTTCCCTGTATTTGCAAATTAAAAAAAATATCTTCCCGTTATTTCCCGATAAAAATTAGATCGATATATGCAAATTTTATTCAAAGGGAACAGTCTTATTGAGGGTATTTTTCGTGGTTCCCTGTATATGCAAATTAAAAACAATATCTTCTCGTTATTTCCCGATAAAAATTATAGTCTCAAATTGTAGGTATGATTTTTTTGTACCGATGCTATAATGCTTATAAATATCTGTGCATATTTCTTTGATATATACAAATTTTATTTAAAGGGGACAGTCTTATTGTGGGTATTTTGCGAAGTTCCCTGTATTTGCAAATTAAAAAAAAATATCTTCCCGTGATTTCCCGGTAATGCTTAAAATTTCAAATTGAAGGTATGGTTTTGTCTACCAATGGTATAACGTTTATAAAAATCTGTGCATATTTGTTCGATATATGCAAATTTTATTCAAAAGGGACAGTCTTATTGTGGGTATTTTTCGTGGTTCCCTGTTGTTGCAAATGAAAAACAATATCTTCCTGTTATTTTCCGATAATGATTATAGTTTCGAATTGTAGGTATGAAATTTTTCTACCGATGCTATAACGCTTATAACAATCTGTGCATATTTGATCGATATATGCAAATTTTATTCAAAGGGGACAGTCTTATTGAGGGTATTTTTCGTGGTTCCCTGTATTTGCAAATTAAAAAAAATATCTTCCCGTTATTTCCCGATAAAAATTAGATCGATATATGCAAATTTTATTCAAAGGGAACAGTCTTATTGAGGGTATTTTTCGTGGTTCCCTGTATTTGCAAATTAAAAACAATATCTTCCGGTTATTTCCCGATAAAAATTATAGTCTCAAATTGTAGGTATGATTTTTTTCAACCGAGGCTATAACGTTTATAACAATCGGTGCATATTTGTTCGATATATGCAAATTTTATTCAAAGGGTACAGTTTTATTGTGGGTATTTTTCGTGGTTCCCTGTATTTGCAAATGAAAAACAATATCTTGCTCTTATTTGCCGATAATGATTATAGTCTCAAATTGTAGGTATTAATTTTTGCTACCGATGCTATAACGTTTATAACAATCTGTGCATATTTGATCGATATATGCAAATTTTATTCAAAGGGGACAGTCTCATTGAGGGCATTTTTCGTGGTTCCCTGTATATGCAAATTAAAAACAATATCTTCTCGTTATTTCCCGATAAAAATTATAGTCTCAAATTGTAGGTATGATTTTTTTGTACCGATGCTATAACGCTTATAAATATCTGTGCACATTTCTTTGATATATACAAATTTTATTTAAAGGGGACAGTCTTATTGTGGGTATTTTTCGTGCTTCCCTGTATTTGCAAATTAAAAAAAAATATCTTCCCGTTATTTCCCGATAATAATTATAGTCTCAAATTTTAGGTATAATTTTTTTCTACCGATGCTATAACGCTTATAAATATCTGTGCATATTTGTTCGATATATGCTAATTTTATTCAAAGGGGACAGTCTTATTGTGGGTATTTTTCGTGGTTCCCTGTTGTTGCAAATGAAAAACAATGTCTTCCTGTTATTTGCCGATAATGATTATAGTCTCCAATTGTAGGTATGATTTTGTTCTACCGATGCTTATAAATATCTGTGCATATTTGTTCGATATATACAAATTTTATTTACAGGGGACAGTCTTATTGTGGGTATTTTTCGTAGTTCCCTGTATTTGCAAATTAAAAAAAATATCTTCCCGTTATTTCCCGATAAAAATTAGATCGATATATGCAAATTTTATTCAAAGGGGACAGTCTTATTGAGGGTACTTTTAGTGGTTCCCTGTATTTGCAAATTAAAAATAATATCTTCCGGTTATTTCCCGATAAAAATTATAGTCTCAAATTGTAGGTATGATTTTTTTCTACCGATGATATAACGCTTATAAAAATCTGTGCATATTTGTTCGATATATGCAAATTTTATTCAAAGGGTACAGTTTTATTGTGGGTATTTTTCGTGGTTCCCTGTATTTGCAAATGAAAAACAATATCTTCCTCTTATTTGCCGATAATGATTATAGTCTCAAATTGTAGGTATGAATTTTTGCTACCGATGCTATAACGTTTATAACAATCTGTGCATACTTGATCGATATATGCAAATTTTATTCAAAGGGGACAGTCTCATTGAGGGTATTTTTCGTGGTTCCCTGTATATGCAAATTAAAAAAAAATATCTTCCCGTTATTTCCCGATAATAATTATAGTCTCAAATTGTAGGTATGATTTTTTTCTACCGATGCTATGACGCTTATAAAGATCTGTGCATTATTGTTCGATATATACAAATTTTATTCAAAGGGGACAGTCTTATTGTGGGTATTTTTCGTGGTTCCCTGTTGTTGCAAATGAAAAACAATATCTTCCTGTTATTTCCCAATATTGATTATAGTCTCAAATTGTAGGTATGAATTTTTTCTACCGATGCTAGAACGCTTATAACAATCTGTGCATATTTAATCGATATATGCAAATTTTATTCAAAGGGGACAGTCTTATTGAGGGTAGTTTTCGTGGTTCCCTGTATTTGCAAATTAAAAACAATATCTTCCCGTTATTTCCCGATAAAAATTATAGTCTCAAATTGTAGGTATGATTTTTTTGTACCGATGCTATAACGCTTATAAATATCTGTGCATATTTCTTTGATATATACAAATTTTATTTAAAGGGGACAGTCTTATTGTGGGTATTTTTCGTGGTTCCCTGTATTTGCAAATTAAAAAAAAATATCTTCCCGTTATTTCCCGATAATAATTATAGTCTCAAATTTTAGGTATGATTTTTTTGTACCGATGCTATAACGCTTATAAATATCTGTGCATATTTGTTCGATATATGCTAATTTTATTCAAAGGGGACAGTCTTATTGTGGGTATTTTTCGTGGTTCCCTGTTGTTGCAAATGAAAAACAATGTCTTCCTGTTATTTGCCGATAATGATTATAGTCTCCAATTGTAGGTCTGAATTTTTTCTACCGATTCTAGAACGCTTATAACAATCTGTGCATATTTGATCGATATATGCAAATTTTATTCAAAGGGGACAGTCTTATTGAGGGTATTTCTCGTGGTTCAATGTATTTGCAAATTAAAAACAATATCTTCTCGTTATTTCCCGATAAAAATTATAGTCTCAAATTGTAGGTATGATTTTTTTGTACCGATGCTATAACGCTTATAAATATCTGTGCATATTTCTTTGATATATACAAATTTTATTTAAAGGGGACAGTCTTATTGTGGGTATTTTTCGTGGTTCCCTGTATTTGCAAATTAAAAAAAAATATCTTCCCGTTATTTCCCGAAAATAATTATAGTCTCAAATTTTAGGTATAATATTTTTCTACTGATGCTATAACGCTTATAAATATCTGTGCATATTTGTTCGATATATGCTAATTTTATTCAAAGGGGACAGTCTTATTGTGGGTATTTTTCGTCGTTCCCTGTTGTTGCAAATGAAAAACAATGTCTTCCTGTTATTTGCCGATAATGATTATAGTCTCCAATTGTAGGTATGATTTTGTTCTACCGATGCTTATAAATATCTGTGCATATTTGTTCGATATATACAAATTTTATTTAAAGGGGTCAGTCTTATTGTGTGTATTTTTCGTAGTTCCCTGTATTTGCAAATTAAAAAAAATATCTTCCCGTTATTTCCCGATAAAAATTAAATCGATATATGCAAATTTTATTCAAAGGGGACAGTCTTATTGAGGGTATTTTTCGTGGTTCCCTGTATTTGCAAATTAAAAACAATATCTTCCGGTTATTTCCCGATAAAAATTATAGTCTCAAATTGTAGGTATGATTTTTTTCTACCGATGATATAACGCTTATAAAAATCTGTGCATATTTGTTCGATATATGCAAATTTTATTCAAAGGGTACAGTTTTATTGTGGGTATTTTTCGTGGTTCCCTGTATTTGCAAATGAAAAACAATATCTTCCTCTTATTTGCCGATAATGATTATAGTCTCAAACTGTAGGTATGAATTTTTGCTACCGATGCTATAACGTTTATAACAATCTGTGCATATTTGATCGATATATGCAAATTTTATTCCAAGGGGACAGTCTCATTGAGGGTATTTTTCGTGGTTCCCTGTATATGCAAATTAAAAAAAAATATCTTCCCGTTATTTCCCGATAATAATTATAGTCTCAAATTGTAGGTATGATTTTTTTCTACCGATGCTATGACGCTTATAAAGATCTGTGCATATTTGCTCGATATATACAAATTTTATTTACAGGGGACAGTCTTATTGTGGGTATTTTTCGTGGTTCCCTGTATATGCAAATTAAAAAAAATTATCTTCCCGTTATTTCCCGATAATAATTATAGTCTCAAATTGTAGGTATAATTTTTTTGTACCGATGCTATAACGCTTATAAATATCTGTGCATATTTCTTTGATATATACAAATTTTATTTAAAGGGGTCAGTCTTATTGTGGGTATTTTGCGGAGTTCCCTGTATTTGCAAATTAAAAAAAATATCTTCCCGTGATTTCCTGGTAATGCTTAAAATTTCAAATTGAAGGTATGATTTTGTCTACCAATGGTATAACTTTTATAAAAATCTGTGCATATTTGTTCGATATATGCAAATTTTATTCAAAAGGGACAGTCTTATTGTGGGTATTTTTCGTGGTTCCCTGTTGTTGCAAATGAAAAACAATATCTTCCTGTTATTTTCCGATAATGATTATAGTTTCGAATTGTAGGTATGAAATTTTTCTACCGATGCTATAACGCTGTGCATATTTGATCGATATATGCAAATTTTATTCAAAAGGGACAGTCTTATTGTGGGTATTTTTCGTGGTTCCCTGTATTTGCAAATTAAAAAAAATATCTTCCTGTTATTTTCCGATAATGATTATAGTTTCGAATTGTAGGTATGAAATTTTTCTACCGATGCTATAACGCTTATAAAAATCTGTGCATATTTGTTCGATATATGCAAATTTTATTCAAAGGGTACAGTTTTATTGTGGGTATTTTTCGTGGTTCCCTGTATTTGCAAATGAAAAACAATATCTTCCTCTTATTTGCCGATAATGATTATAGTCTCAAATTGTAGGTATGAATTTTTGCTACCGATGCTATAACGTTTATAACAATCTGTGCATATTTGATCGATATATGCAAATTTTATTCAAAGGGGACAGTCTTATTGTGGATATTTTTCGTGGTTCTCTGTATATGCAAATTAAAAAAAAATATCTTCCTGTTATTTTCCGATAATAATTATAGTCTCAAATTGTAGGTATGATTTTTTTCTACCGATGCTATGACGCTTATAAAGATCTGTGCATTATTGTTCGATATATACAAATTTTATTCAAAGGGGACAGTCTTATTGTGGGTATTTTTCGTGGTTCCCTGTTGTTGCAAATGAAAAACAATATCTTCCTGTTATTTCCCAATATTGATTATAGTCTCAAATTGTAGGTATGAATTTTTTCTACCGATGCTAGAACGCTTATAACAATCTGTGCATATTTGATCGATATATGCAAATTTTATTCAAAGGGGACAGTCTTATTGAGGGTATTTTTCGTGGTTCCATGTATTTGCAAATTAAAAACAATATCTTCCCGTTATTTCCCGATAAAAATTATAGTCTCAAATTGTATGTATGATTTTTTTGTACCGATGCTATAACGCTTATAAATATCAGTGCATATTTCTTTGATATATACAAATTTTATTTAAAGGGGACAGTCTTATTGTGGGTATTTTGCGAAGTTCCCTGTATTTGCAAATTAAAAAAAAATATCTTCCCGTGATTTCCTGGTAATGCTTAAAATTTCAAATTGAAGGTATGATTTTGTCTACCAATGGTATAACGTTTATAAAAATCTGTGCATATTTGTTCGATATATGCAAATTTTATTCAAAAGGGACCGTCTTATTGTGGGTATTTTTCGTGGTTCCCTGTTGTTGCAAATGAAAAACAATATCTTCCTGTTATTTTCCGATAATGATTATAGTTTCGAATTGTAGGTATGAAATTTTTCTACCGATGCTATAACGCTGTGCATATTTGATCGATATATGCAAATTTTATTCAAAGGGGACAGTCTTATTGAGGGTATTTTTCGTGGTTCCCTGTATTTGCAAATTAAAAAAAATATCTTCCCGTTTTTTCCCGATAAAAATTATAGTCTCAAATTGTAGGTATGAATTTTTTCTACCGATGCTAGAACGCTTATAACAATCTGTGCATATTTGAATTTTATTCAAAGGGGACAGTCTTATTGAGGGTATTTCTCGTGGTTCAATGTATTTGCAAATTAAAAAAAAATATCTTCCCGTTATTTCCCGATAATAATTATAGTCTCAAATTTTAGGTATAATTTTTTTCTACCGATGCTATTACGCTTATAAATATCTGTGCATATTTGTTCGATATATGCTAATTTTATTCAAAGGGGACAGTCTTATTGTGGGTATTTTTCGTGGTTCCCTGTTGTTGCAAATGAAAAACAATGTCTTCCTGTTATTTGCCGATAATGATTATAGTCTCAAATTGTAGGTATGATTTTGTTCTACCGATGCTAGAACGCTTATAAATATCTGTGCATATTTGTTCGATATATACAAATTTTATTTAAAGGGGACAGTCTTATTGTGGGTATTTTTCGTAGTTCCCTGTATTTGCAAATTAAAAAAAATATCTTCCCGTTATTTTCCGATAAAAATTAGATCGATATATGCAAATCTTATTCAAAGGGGACAGTCTTATTGGGGGTATTTTTCGTGGTTCCCTGTATTTGCAAATTAAAAACAATATCTTCCGGTTATTTCCCGATAAAAATTATAGTCTCAAATTGTAGGTATGATTTTTTTCTACCGATGCTATAACGCTTATAAATATCTGTGCATATTTGTTCGATATATGCTAATTTTATTCAAAGGGGACAGTCTTATTGTGGGTATTTTTCGTGGTTCCCTGTTGTTGCAAATGAAAAACAATGTCTTCCTGTTATTTGCCGATAATGATTATAGTCTCCAATTGTAGGTATGATTTTGTTCTACCGATGCTTATAAATATCTGTGCATATTTGTTCGATATATACAAATTTTATTTACAGGGGACAGTCTTATTGTGGGTATTTTTCGTAGTTCCCTGTATTTGCAAATTAAAAAAAATATCTTCCCGTTATTTCCCGATAAAAATTAGATCGATATATGCAAATCTTATTCAAAGGGGACAGTCTTATTGGGGGTATTTTTCGTGGTTCCCTGTATTTGCAAATTAAAAACAATATCTTCCGGTTATTTCCCGATAAAAATTATAGTCTTAAATTGTAGGTATGGTTTTTTTCTACCGATGCTATAACGCTTATAAAGATCTGTGCATAGTTGTTCGATATATACAAATTTTATTTAAAGGATACAGTCTTATTGTAGGTATTTTTCGTGGTTCCCTGTATTTGCAAATTAAAAAAAAATATCTTCCCGTTATTTCCCGATAATAATTATAGTCTCAAATTTTAGGTATAATTTTTTTCTACCGATGCTATAACGCTTATAAATATCTGTGCATATTTGTTCGATATATGCTAATTTTATTCAAAGGGGACAGTCTTATTGTGGGTATTTTTCGTGGTTCCCTGTTGTTGCAAATGAAAAACAATGTCTTCCTGTTATTTGCCGATAATGATTATAGTCTCCAATTGTAGGTATGATTTTGTTCTACCGATGCTTATAAATATCTGTGCATATTTGTTCGATATATACAAATTTTATTTACAGGGGACAGTCTTATTGTGGGTATTTTTCGTAGTTCCCTGTATTTGCAAATTAAAAAAAATATCTTCCCGTTATTTCCCGATAAAAATTAGATCGATATATGCAAATTTTATTCAAAGGGAACAGTCTTATTGAGGGTATTTTTCGTGGTTCCCTGTATTTGCAAATTAAAAACAATATCTTCCGGTTATTTCCCGATAAAAATTATAGTCTCAAATTGTAAGTATGATTTTTTTCTACCGATGCTATAACGCTTATAAAAATCTGTGCATATTTGTTCGATATATGCAAATTTTATTCAAAGGGTACAGTTTTATTGTGGGTATTTTTCGTGGTTCCCTGTATTTGCAAATGAAAAACAATATCTTGCTCTTATTTGCCGATAATGATTATAGTCTCAAATTGTAGGTATGAATTTTTGCTACCGATGCTATAACGTTTATAACAATCTGTGCATATTTGATCGATATATGCAAATTTTATTCAAAAGGGACAGTCTCATTGAGGGCATTTTTCGTGGTTCCCTGTATATGCAAATTAAAAAAAAATATCTTCCCGTTATTTCCCGATAATAATTATAGTCTCAAATTGTAGGTATGATTTTTTTCTACCGATGCTATGACGCTTATAAAGATCTGTCCATTATTGTTCGATATATACAAATTTTATTCAAAGGGGACAGTCTTATTGTGGGTATTTTTCGTGGTTCCCTGTTGTTGCAAATGAAAAACAATATCTTCCTGTTATTTCCCAATATTGATTATAGTCTCAAATTGTAGGTATGAATTTTTTCTACCGATGCTAGAACGCTTATAACAATCTGTGCATATTTAATCGATATATGCAAATTTTATTCAAAGGGGACAGTCTTATTGAGGGTATTTTTCGTGGTTCCCTGTATTTGCAAATTAAAAACAATATCTTCCGGTTATTTCCCGATAAAAATTATAGTTTCAAATTGTAGGTATGATTTTTTTGTACCGATGCTATAACGCTTATAAATATCTGTGCATATTTCTTTGATATATACAAATTTTATTTAAAGGCGACAGTCTTATTGTGGGTATTTTGCGAAGTTACCTGTATTTGCAAATTAAAAAAAAATATCTTCCCGTGATTTCCCGGTAATGCTTAAAATTTCAAATTGAAGGTATGGTTTTGTCTACCAATGGTATAACGTTTATAAAAATCTGTGCATATTTGTTCGATATATGCAAATTTTATTCAAAAGGGACAGTCTTATTGTGGGTATTTTTCGTGGTTCCCTGTTGTTGCAAATGAAAAACAATATCTTCCTGTTATTTTCCGATAATGATTATAGTTTCGAATTGTAGGTATGAAATTTTTCTACCGATGCTATAACGCTTATAACAATATGTGCATATTTGATCGATATATGCAAATTTTATTCAAAGGGGACAGTCTTATTGAGGGTATTTTTCGTGGTTCCCTGTATTTGCAAATTAAAAAAAATATCTTCCCGTTATTTCCCGATAAAACCTATAGTCTCAAATTGTAGGTATGAATTTTTTCTACCGATGCTAGAACGCTTATAACAATCTGTGCATATTTGATCGATATATGCAAATTTTATTCAAAGGGGACAGTCTTATTGAGGGTATTTCTCGTGGTTCAATGTATTTGCAAATTAAAAACAATATCTTCTCGTTATTTCCCGATAAAAATTATAGTCTCAAATTGTAGGTATGATTTTTTTGTACCGATGCTATAACGCTTATAAATATCTGTGCATATTTCTTTGATATATACAAATTTTATTTAAAGGGGACAGTCTTATTGTGGGTATTTTTCGTGGTTCCCTGTATTTGCAAATTAAAAAAAAATATCTTCCCGTTATTTCCCGATAATAATTATAGTCTCAAATTTTAGGTATAATTTTTTTCTACCGATGCTATAACGCTTATAAATATCTGTGCATATTTGTTCGATATATGCTAATTTTATTCAAAGGGGACAGTCTTATTGTGGGTATTTTTCGTGGTTCCCTGTTGTTGCAAATGAAAAACAATGTCTTCCTGTTATTTGCCGATAATGATTATAGTCTCCAATTGTAGGTATGATTTTGTTCTACCGATGCTTATAAATATCTGTGCATATTTGTTCGATATATACAAATTTTATTTACAGGGGACAGTCTTATTGTGGGTATTTTTCGTAGTTCCCTGTATTTGCAAATTAAAAAAAATATCTTCCCGTTATTTCCCGATAAAAATTAGATCGATATATGCAAATTTTATTCAAAGGGAACAGTCTTATTGAGGGTATTTTTCGTGGTTCCCTGTATTTGCAAATTAAAAACAATATCTTCCGGTTATTTCCCGATAAAAATTATAGTCTCAAATTGTAAGTATGATTTTTTTCTACCGATGCTATAACGCTTATAAAAATCTGTGCATATTTGTTCGATATATGCAAATTTTATTCAAAGGGTACAGTTTTATTGTGGGTATTTTTCGTGGTTCCCTGTATTTGCAAATGAAAAACAATATCTTGCTCTTATTTGCCGATAATGATTATAGTCTCAAATTGTAGGTATGAATTTTTGCTACCGATGCTATAACGTTTATAACAATCTGTGCATATTTGATCGATATATGCAAATTTTATTCAAAAGGGACAGTCTCATTGAGGGCATTTTTCGTGGTTCCCTGTATATGCAAATTAAAAAAAAATATCTTCCCGTTATTTCCCGATAATAATTATAGTCTCAAATTGTAGGTATGATTTTTTTCTACCGATGCTATGACGCTTATAAAGATCTGTCCATTATTGTTCGATATATACAAATTTTATTCAAAGGGGACAGTCTTATTGTGGGTATTTTTCGTGGTTCCCTGTTGTTGCAAATGAAAAACAATATCTTCCTGTTATTTCCCAATATTGATTATAGTCTCAAATTGTAGGTATGAATTTTTTCTACCGATGCTAGAACGCTTATAACAATCTGTGCATATTTAATCGATATATGCAAATTTTATTCAAAGGGGACAGTCTTATTGAGGGTATTTTTCGTGGTTCCCTGTATTTGCAAATTAAAAACAATATCTTCCGGTTATTTCCCGATAAAAATTATAGTTTCAAATTGTAGGTATGATTTTTTTGTACCGATGCTATAACGCTTATAAATATCTGTGCATATTTCTTTGATATATACAAATTTTATTTAAAGGGGACAGTCTTATTGTGGGTATTTTGCGAAGTTACCTGTATTTGCAAATTAAAAAAAAATATCTTCCCGTGATTTCCCGGTAATGCTTAAAATTTCAAATTGAAGGTATGGTTTTGTCTACCAATGGTATAACGTTTATAAAAATCTGTGCATATTTGTTCGATATATGCAAATTTTATTCAAAAGGGACAGTCTTATTGTGGGTATTTTTCGTGGTTCCCTGTTGTTGCAAATGAAAAACAATATCTTCCTGTTATTTTCCGATAATGATTATAGTTTCGAATTGTAGGTATGAAATTTTTCTACCGATGCTATAACGCTTATAACAATATGTGCATATTTGATCGATATATGCAAATTTTATTCAAAGGGGACAGTCTTATTGAGGGTATTTTTCGTGGTTCCCTGTATTTGCAAATTAAAAAAAATATCTTCCCGTTATTTCCCGATAAAACCTATAGTCTCAAATTGTAGGTATGAATTTTTTCTACCGATGCTAGAACGCTTATAACAATCTGTGCATATTTGATCGATATATGCAAATTTTATTCAAAGGGGACAGTCTTATTGAGGGTATTTCTCGTGGTTCAATGTATTTGCAAATTAAAAACAATATCTTCTCGTTATTTCCCGATAAAAATTATAGTCTCAAATTGTAGGTATGATTTTTTTGTACCGATGCTATAACGCTTATAAATATCTGTGCATATTTCTTTGATATATACAAATTTTATTTAAAGGGGACAGTCTTATTGTGGGTATTTTTCGTGGTTCCCTGTATTTGCAAATTAAAAAAAAATATCTTCCCGTTATTTCCCGATAATAATTATAGTCTCAAATTTTAGGTATAATTTTTTTCTACCGATGCTATAACGCTTATAAATATCTGTGCATATTTGTTCGATATATGCTAATTTTATTCAAAGGGGACAGTCTTATTGTGGGTATTTTTCGTGGTTCCCTGTTGTTGCAAATGAAAAACAATGTCTTCCTGTTATTTGCCGATAATGATTATAGTCTCCAATTGTAGGTATGATTTTGTTCTACCGATGCTTATAAATATCTGTGCATATTTGTTCGATATATACAAATTTTATTTACAGGGGACAGTCTTATTGTGGGTATTTTTCGTAGTTCCCTGTATTTGCAAATTAAAAAAAATATCTTCCCGTTATTTCCCGATAAAAATTAGATCGATATATGCAAATTTTATTCAAAGGGGACAGTCTTATTGAGGGTATTTTTCGTGGTTCCCTGTATTTGCAAATTAAAAACAATATCTTCCGGTTATTTCCCGATAAAAATTATAGTCTCAAATTGTAGGTATGATTTTTTTCTACCGATGATATAACGCTTATAAAAATCTGTGCATATTTGTTCGATATATGCAAATTTTATTCAAAGGGTACAGTTTTATTGTGGGTATTTTTCGTGGTTCCCTGTATTTGCAAATGAAAAACAATATCTTCCTCTTATTTGCCGATAATGATTATAGTCTCAAATTGTAGGTATGAATTTTTGCTACCGATGCTATGACGCTTATAAAGATCTGTGCATTATTGTTCGATATATACAAATTTTATTCAAAGGGGACAGTCTTATTGTGGGTATTTTTCGTGGTTCCCTGTTGTTGCAAATGAAAAACAATATCTTCCTGTTATTTCCCAATATTGATTATAGTCTCAAATTGTAGGTATGAATTTTTCTACCGATGCTAGAACGCTTATAACAATCTGTGCATATTTGATCGATATATGCAAATTTTATTCAAAGGGGACAGTCTTATTGAGGGTGTTTTTCGTGGTTCCCTGTATTTGCAAATTAAAAACAATATCTTCCCGTTATTTCCCGATAAAAATTATAGTCTCAAATTGTAGGTATGATTTTTTTGTACCGATGCTATAACGCTTATAAATATCTGTGCATATTTCTTTGATATATACAAATTTTATTTAAAGGGGACAGTCTTATTGTGGGTATTTTTCGTGGTTCCCTGTATTTGCAAATTAAAAACAATAACTTCCCGTTATTTCCCGATAAAAATTATAGTCTCAAAATTTAGGTATAATTTTTTTCTACCGATGCTATAACGCTTATAACAATCTGTGCATATTTGATCGATATATGCAAATTTTATTCAAAGGGGACAGTCTTATTGTGGGTATTTTTCGTGGTTCCCTGTTGTTGCAAATGAAAAACAATGTCTTCCTGTTATTTGCCGATAATGATTATAGTCTCAAATTGTAGGTATGATTTTTTTCTACCGATGCTATGACGCTTATAAAGATCTGTGCATTATTGTTCGATATATACAAATTTTATTCAAAGGGGACAGTCTTATTGTGGGTATTTTTCGTGGTTCCCTGTTGTTGCAAATGAAAAACAATATCTTCCTGTTAATTCCCAATATTGATTATAGTCTCAAATTGTAGTTATGAATTTTTTCTACCGATGCTAGAACGCTTATAACAATCTGTGCATATTTGATCGATATATGCAAATTTTATTCAAAGGGGACAGTCTTATTGAGGGTATTTTTCGTGGTTCCCTGTATTTGCAAATTAAAAACAATATCTTCCCGTTATTTCCCGATAAAAATTATAGTCTCAAATTGTAGGTATGATTTTTTTGTACCGATGCTATAACGCTTATAAATATCAGTGCATATTTCTTTGATATATACAAATTTTATTTAAAGGGGACAGTCTTATTGTGGGTATTTTGCGAAGTTCCCTGTATTTGCAAATTAAAAAAAAATATCTTCCCGTGATTTCCTGGTAATGCTTAAAATTTCAAATTGAAGGTATGATTTTGTCTACCAATGGTATAACGTTTATAAAAATCTGTGCATATTTGTTCGATATATGCAAATTTTATTCAAAAGGGACAGTCTTATTGTGGGTATTTTTCGTGGTTCCCTGTTGTTGCAAATGAAAAACAATATCTTCCTGTTATTTTCCGATAATGATTATAGTTTCGAATTGTAGGTATGAAATTTTTCTACCGATGCTATAACGCTGTGCATATTTGATCGATATATGCAAATTTTATTCAAAGGGGACAGTCTTATTGAGGGTATTTTTCGTGGTTCCCTGTATTTGCAAATTAAAAAAAATATCTTCCCGTTTTTCCCCGATAAAAATTATAGTCTCAAATTGTAGGTATGAATTTTTTCTACCGATGCTAGAACGCTTATAACAATCTGTGCATATTTCAATTTTATTCAAAGGGGACAGTCTTATTGAGGGTATTTCTCGTGGTTCAATGTATTTGCAAATTAAAAAAAAATATCTTCCCGTTATTTCCCGATAATAATTATAGTCTCAAATTTTAGGTATAATTTTTTTCTACCGATGCTATAACGCTTATAAATATCTGTGCATATTTGTTCGATATATGCTAATTTTATTCAAAGGGGACAGTCTTATTGTGGGTATTTTTCGTGGTTCCCTGTTGTTGCAAATGAAAAACAATGTCTTCCTGTTATTTGCCGATAATGATTATAGTCTCAAATTGTAGGTATGATTTTGTTCTACCGATGCTAGAACGCTTATAAATATCTGTGCATATTTGTTCGATATATACAAATTTTATTTAAAGGGGACAGTCTTATTGTGGGTATTTTTCGTAGTTCCCTGTATTTGCAAATTAAAAAAAATATCTTCCCGTTATTTCCCGATAAAAATTAGATCGATGTATGCAAATCTTATTCAAAGGGTACAGTCTTATTGGGGGTATTTTTCGTGGTTCCCTGTATTTGCAAATTAAAAAAATATCTTCCCGTTATTTTCCGATAATAGTTATAGTCTTAAATTGTAGGTATGGTTTTTTTCTACCGATGCTATAACGCTTATAAAGATCTGTGCATAGTTGTTCGATATATACAAATTTTATTTAAAGGATACAGTCTTATTGTAGGTATTTTTCGTGGTTCCCTGTATTTGCAAATTAAAAAAAAATCTTCCCGTTATTTCCCGATAATAATTATAGTCTCAAATTGTAGGTATGATTTTTTTGTACCGATGCTATAACGCTTATAAATATCTGTGCATATTTCTTTGATATATACAAATTTTATTTAAAGGGGACAGTCTTATTGTGGGTATTTTGCGAAGTTCCCTGTATTTGCAAATTAAAAAAAAATATCTTCCCGTGATTTCCTGGTAATGCTTAAAATTTCAAATTGAAGGTATGATTTTGTCTACCAATGGTATAACGTTTATAAAAATCTGTGCATATTTGTTCGATATATGCAAATTTTATTCAAAAGGGACAGTCTTATTGTGGGTATTTTTCGTGGTTCCCTGTTGTTGCAAATGAAAAACAATATCTTCCTGTTATTTTCCGATAATGATTATAGTTTCGAATTGTAGGTATGAAATTTTTCTACCGATGCTATAACAATCTGTGCATATTTGTTCGATATATGCAAATTTTATTCAAAGGGTACAGTCTTATTGTGGGTATTTTTCGTGGTTCCCTGTATTTGCAAATTAAAAAAAATATCTTCCCGTTTTTTCCCGATAAAAATTATAGTCTCAAATTGTAGGTATGATTTTTTTCTACCGATGCTATGACGCTTATAAAGATCTGTGCATTATTGTTCGATATATACAAATTTTATTCAAAGGGGACAGTCTTATTGTGGGTATTTTTCGTGGTTCCCTGTTGTTGCAAATGAAAAACAATATCTTCCTGTTATTTCCCAATATTGATTATAGTCTCAAATTGTAGGTATGAATTTTTGCTACCGATGCTAGAACGCTTATAACAATCTGTGCATATTTGATCGATATATGCAAATTTTATTCAAAGGGGACAGTCTTATTGAGGGTATTTTTCGTGGTTCCCTGTATTTGCAAATTAAAAACAATATCTTCCCGTTATTTCCCGATAAAAATTATAGTCTCAAATTGTAGGTATGATTTTTTTGTACCGATGCTATAACGCTTATAAATATCAGTGCATATTTCTTTGATATATACAAATTTTATTTAAAGGGGACAGTCTTATTGTGGGTATTTTGCGAAGTTCCCTGTATTTGCAAATTAAAAAAAAATATCTTCCCGTGATTTCCTGGTAATGCTTAAAATTTCAAATTGAAGGTATGATTTTGTCTACCAATGGTATAACGTTTATAAAAATCTGTGCATATTTGTTCGATATATGCAAATTTTATTCAAAAGGGACAGTCTTATTGTGGGTATTTTTCGTGGTTCCCTGTTGTTGCAAATGAAAAACAATATCTTCCTGTTATTTTCCGATAATGATTATAGTTTCGAATTGTAGGTATGAATTTTTTCTACCGATGCTAGAACGCTTATAACAATCTGTGCATATTTGAATTTTATTCAAAGGGGACAGTCTTATTGAGGGTATTTCTCGTGGTTCAATGTATTTGCAAATTAAAAACAAATATCTTCCCGTTATTTCCCGATAATAATTATAGTCTCAAATTTTAGGTATAATTTTTTTCTACCGATGCTATAACGCTAATAAATATCTGTGCATATTTGTTCGATATATGCTAATTTTATTCAAAGAGGACAGTCTTATTGTGGGTATTTTTCGTGGTTCCCTGTTGTTGCAAATGAAAAACAATGTCTTCCTGTTATTTGCCGATAATGATTATAGTCTCAAATTGTAGGTATGATTTTGTTCTACCGATGCTAGAACGCTTATAAATATCTGTGCATATTTGTTCGATATATACAAATTTTATTTAAATGGGACAGTCTTATTGTGGGTATTTTTCGTAGTTCCCTGTATTTGCAAATTAAAAAAAATATCTTCCCGTTATTTCTCGATAAAAATTAGATCGATATATGCAAATCTTATTCAAAGGGGACAGTCTTATTGGGGGTATTTTTCGTGGTTCCCTGTTTTTGCAAATTAAAAACAATATCTTCCGGTTATTTCCCGATACAAATTATAGTCTCAAATTGTAGGTATGATTTTTTTCTACCGATTCTATCACGCTTATAAATATCTGTGCATATTTGTTCGATATAAAAAAATTTTATTTAAAGGGGATAGTCTTATTGTGGATATTTTTCGTGGTTACCTGTATTTGCAAATGCAAAACAATGTCTTCCTGTTATTTCCCGATAATGATTATAGTTTTAAATAGTAGGTATGATTTTTGTCTACCGATGCTATAACGTTTATAACAATCTGTGCATATTTGTTCGATATATGCAAATTTTATTCAAAGGGTACAGTCTTATTGTGGGTATTTTTCGTGGTTCCCTGTATTTGCAAATTAAAAAAAATATCTTCCCGTTATTTTCCGATAATAATTATAGTCTTAAATTGTAGGTATGGTTTTTTTCTACCGATGCTATAACGCTTATAAAGATCTGTGCATAGTTGTTCGATATATACAAATTTTATTTAAAGGATACAGTATTATTGTAGGTATTTTTCGTGGTTCCCTGTATTTGCAAATTAAAAAAAAAATCTTCCAGTCAATTGCCGATAATGATTTTAGTCTCAAATTGTAGGTATGATTTTTGTCTACCGATGCTATAACGTTTATAAAAAGCTGTGCATATTTGTTTGATATATGCAAATTTTATTCAAGGGGGACAGTCTTATTGAGGGTATTTTTCGTCGTTCGCTGTATTTGCATATTAAAAAAAATATCTTCCCGTTATTTTCCGATAATAATTATAGTCTTAAATTGTAGGTATGGTTTTTCTACCGATGCTATAACGCTTATAAAGATCTGTGCATATTTGTTCGATATATACAAATTTTATTTAAAGGGGACAGTCTTATTGTAGGTATTTTTCGTGGTTCCCTGTATTTGCAAATTAAAAAAAATATCTTCCAGTCAATTGCCGATAATGATTTTAATCTCAAATTGTAGGTATGATTTTTTTTACCGATGCTATAACGTTTATAAAAAGCTGTGCATATTTGTTCGATATATGTAAATTTTATTCAAAGGGGACAGTCTTATTGTGGGTATTTTTCGTGGTTCCCTGTATTTGCAAATGAAAAACAATGTCTTCCTGTTATTTCCCGATAATGATTATAGTTTTAAATAGTAGGTATGATTTTTGTCTACCGATGCTATAACGTTTATAACAATCTGTGCATATTTGTTCGATATATGCAAATTTTATTCAAAGGGTACAGTCTTATTGTGGGTATTTTTCGTGGTTCCCTGTATTTGCAAATTAAAAAAAATATCTTCCCGTTATTTTCCGATAATAATTATAGTCTTAAATTGTAGGTATGGTTTTTTTCTACCGATGCTATAACGCTTATAAAGATCTGTGCATAGTTGTTCGATATATACAAATTTTATTTAAAGGATACAGTCTTATTGTAGGTATTTTTCGTGGTTCCCTGTATTTGCAAATTAAAAAAAATCTTCCCGTTATTTCCCGATAAAAATTATAGTCTCAAATTGTAGGTATGATTTTTTTGTACCGATGCTATAACGCTTATAAATATCTGTGCATATTTCTTTGATATATACAAATTTTATTTAAAGGGGACAGTCTTATTGTGGGTATTTTGCGAAGTTCCCTATATTTGCAAATTAAAAAAAAAATATCTTCCCGTGATTTCCTGGTAATGCTTAAAATTTCAAATTGAAGGTATGATATTGTCTACCAATGGTATAACGTTTATAAAAATCTGTGCATATTTGTTCGATATATGCAAATTTTATTCAAAAGGGACAGTCTTATTGTGGGTATTTTTCGTGGTTCCCTGTTGTTGCAAATGAAAAACAATATCTTCCTGTTATTTTCCGATAATGATTATAGTTTCGAATTGTAGGTATGAAATTTTTCTACCGATGCTATAACGCTGTGCATATTTGATCGATATATGCAAATTTTATTCAAAGGGGACAGTCTTATTGAGGGTATTTTTCGTGGTTCCCTGTATTTGCAAATTAAAAAAAATATCTTCCCGTTTTTTCCCGATAAAAATTATAGTCTCAAATTGTAGGTATGAATTTTTTCTACCGATGCTAGAACGCTTATAACAATCTGTGCATATTTGAATTTTATTCAAAGGGGACAGTCTTATTGAGGGTATTTCTCGTGGTTCAATGTATTTGCAAATTAAAAAAAAATATCTTCCCGTTATTTCCCGATAATAATTATAGTCTCAAATTTTAGGTATAATTTTTTTCTACCGATGCTATAACGCTTATAAATATCTGTGCATATTTGTTCGATATATGCTAATTTTATTCAAAGGGGACAGTCTTATTGTAGGTATTTTTCGTGGTTCCCTGTTGTTGCAAATGAAAAACAATGTCTTCCTGTTATTTGCCGATAATGATTATAGTCTCAAATTGTAGGTATGATTTTGTTCTACCGATGCTAGAACGCTTATAAATATCTGTGCATATTTGTTCGATATATACAAATTTTATTTAAAGGGGACAGTCTTATTGTGGGTATTTTTCGTAGTTCCCTGTATTTGCAAATTAAAAAAAATATCTTCCCGTTATTTCCCGATAAAAATTAGATCGATATATGCAAATCTTATTCAAAGGGGACAGTCTTATTGGGGGTATTTTTCGTGGTTCCCTGTATTTGCAAATTAAAAACAATATCTTCCGGTTATTTCCCGATAAAAATTATAGTCTCAAATTGTAGGTATGATTTTTTTCTACCGATGCTATAACGTTTATAACAATCTGTGCATAGTTGTTCGATATATACAAATTTTATTTAAAGGATACAGTCTTATTGTAGGTATTTTTCGTGGTTCCCTGTATTTGCAAATTAAAAAAAAATCTTCCAGTCAATTGCCGATAATGATTTTAGTCTCAAATTGTAGGTATGATTTTTGTCTACCGATGCTATAACGTTTATAAAAAGCTGTGCATATTTGTTTGATATATGCAAATTTTATTCAAGGGGGACAGTCTTATTGAGGGTATTTTTCGTGGTTCGCTGTATTTGCATATTAAAAAAAATATCTTCCCGTTATTTTCCGATAATAATTATAGTCTTAAATTGTAGGTATGGTTTTTCTACCGATGCTATAACGCTTATAAAGATCTGTGCATATTTGTTCGATATATACAAATTTTATTTAAAGGGGACAGTCTTATTGTAGGTATTTTTCGTGGTTCCCTGTATTTGCAAATTAAAAAAAATATCTTCCAGTCAATTGCCGATAATGATTTTAGTCTCAAATTGTAGGTATGATTTTTTTTACCGATGCTATAACGTTTATAAAAAGCTGTGCATATTTGTTCGATATATGTAAATTTTATTCAAAGGGGACAGTCTTATTGTGGGTATTTTTCGTGGTTCCCTGTATTTGCAAATGAAAAACAATGTCTTCCTGTTATTTCCCGATAATGATTATAGTTTTAAATAGTAGGTATAATTTTTGTCTACCGATGCTATAACGTTTATAACAATCTGTGCATATTTGTTCGATATATGCAAATTTTATTCAAAGGGTACAGTCTTATTGTGTGTATTTTTCGTGGTTCCCTGTATTTGCAAATTAAAAAAAATATCTTCCCGTTATTTTCCGATAATAATTAGAGTCTTAAATTGTAGGTATGGTTTTTTTCTACCGATGCTATAACGCTTATAAAGATCTGTGCATAGTTGTTCGATATATACAAATTTTATTTAAAGGATACAGTCTTATTGTAGGTATTTTTCGTGGTTCCCTGTATTTGCAAATTAAAAAAAAATCTTCCCGTTATTTCCCGATAAAAATTATAGTCTCAAATTGTAGGTATGATTTTTTTGTACCGATGCTATAACGCTTATAAATATCTGTGCATATTTCTTTGATATATACAAATTTTATTTAAAGGGGACAGTCTTATTGTGGGTATTTTGCGAAGTTCCCTGTATTTGCAAATTAAAAAAAAATATCTTCCCGTGATTTCCTGGTAATGCTTAAAATTTCAAATTGAAGGTATGATTTTGTCTACCAATGGTATAACGTTTATAAAAATCTGTGCATATTTGTTCGATATATGCAAATTTTATTCAAAAGGGACAGTCTTATTGTGGGTATTTTTCGTGGTTCCCTGTTGTTGCAAATGAAAAACAATATCTTCCTGTTATTTTCCGATAATGATTATAGTTTCGAATTGTAGGTATGAAATTTTTCTACCGATGCTATAACGCTGTGCATATTTGATCGATATATGCAAATTTTATTCAAAGGGGACAGTCTTATTGAGGGTATTTTTCGTGGTTCCCTGTATTTGCAAATTAAAAAAAATATCTTCCCGTTTTTTCCCGATAAAAATTATAGTCTCAAATTGTAGGTATGAATTTTTTCTACCGATGCTAGAACGCTTATAACAATCTGTGCATATTTCAATTTTATTCAAAGGGGACAGTCTTATTGAGGGTATTTCTCGTGGTTCAATGTATTTGCAAATTAAAAAAAATATCTTCCCGTTATTTCCCGATAATAATTATAGTCTCAAATTTTAGGTATAATTTTTTTCTACCGATGCTATAACGCTTATAAATATCTGTGCATATTTGTTCGATATATGCTAATTTTATTCAAAGGGGACAGTCTTATTGTGGGTATTTTTCGTGGTTCCCTGTTGTTGCAAATGAAAAACAATGTCTTCCTGTTATTTGCCGATAATGATTATAGTCTCAAATTGTAGGTATGATTTTGTTCTACCGATGCTAGAACGCTTATAAATATCTGTGCATATTTGTTCGATATATACAAATTTTATTTAAAGGGGACAGTCTTATTGTGGGTATTTTTCGTAGTTCCCTGTATTTGCAAATTAAAAAAAATATCTTCCCGTTATTTCCCGATAAAAATTAGATCGATGTATGCAAATCTTATTCAAAGGGTACAGTCTTATTGGGGGTATTTTTCGTGGTTCCCTGTATTTGCAAATTAAAAAAAATATCTTCCCGTTATTTTCCGATAATAGTTATAGTCTTAAATTGTAGGTATGGTTTTTTTCTACCGATGCTATAACGCTTATAAAGATCTGTGCATAGTTGTTCGATATATACAAATTTTATTTAAAGGATACAGTCTTATTGTAGGTATTTTTCGTGGTTCCCTGTATTTGCAAATTAAAAAAAAATCTTCCCGTTATTTCCCGATAATAATTATAGTCTCAAATTGTAGGTATGATTTTTTTGTACCGATGCTATAACGCTTATAAATATCTGTGCATATTTCTTTGATATATACAAATTTTATTTAAAGGGGACAGTCTTATTGTGGGTATTTTGCGAAGTTCCCTGTATTTGCAAATTAAAAAAAAATATCTTCCCGTGATTTCCTGGTAATGCTTAAAATTTCAAATTGAAGGTATGATTTTGTCTACCAATGGTATAACGTTTATAAAAATCTGTGCATATTTGTTCGATATATGCAAATTTTATTCAAAAGGGACAGTCTTATTGTGGGTATTTTTCGTGGTTCCCTGTTGTTGCAAATGAAAAACAATATCTTCCTGTTATTTTCCGATAATGATTATAGTTTCGAATTGTAGGTATGAAATTTTTCTACCGATGCTATAACAATCTGTGCATATTTGTTCGATATATGCAAATTTTATTCAAAGGGTACAGTCTTATTGTGGGTATTTTTCGTGGTTCCCTGTATTTGCAAATTAAAAAAAATATCTTCCCGTTTTTTCCCGATAAAAATTATAGTCTCAAATTGTAGGTATGATTTTTTTCTACCGATGCTATGACGCTTATAAAGATCTGTGCATTATTGTTCGATATATACAAATTTTATTCAAAGGGGACAGTCTTATTGTGGGTATTTTTCGTGGTTCCCTGTTGTTGCAAATGAAAAACAATATCTTCCTGTTATTTCCCAATATTGATTATAGTCTCAAATTGTAGGTATGAATTTTTGCTACCGATGCTAGAACGCTTATAACAATCTGTGCATATTTGATCGATATATGCAAATTTTATTCAAAGGGGACAGTCTTATTGAGGGTATTTTTCGTGGTTCCCTGTATTTGCAAATTAAAAACAATATCTTCCCGTTATTTCCCGATAAAAATTATAGTCTCAAATTGTAGGTATGATTTTTTTGTACCGATGCTATAACGCTTATAAATATCAGTGCATATTTCTTTGATATATACAAATTTTATTTAAAGGGGACAGTCTTATTGTGGGTATTTTGCGAAGTTCCCTGTATTTGCAAATTAAAAAAAAATATCTTCCCGTGATTTCCTGGTAATGCTTAAAATTTCAAATTGAAGGTATGATTTTGTCTACCAATGGTATAACGTTTATAAAAATCTGTGCATATTTGTTCGATATATGCAAATTTTATTCAAAAGGGACAGTCTTATTGTGGGTATTTTTCGTGGTTCCCTGTTGTTGCAAATGAAAAACAATATCTTCCTGTTATTTTCCGATAATGATTATAGTTTCGAATTGTAGGTATGAATTTTTTCTACCGATGCTAGAACGCTTATAACAATCTGTGCATATTTGAATTTTATTCAAAGGGGACAGTCTTATTGAGGGTATTTCTCGTGGTTCAATGTATTTGCAAATTAAAAAAAAATATCTTCCCGTTATTTCCCGATAATAATTATAGTCTCAAATTTTAGGTATAATTTTTTTCTACCGATGCTATAACGCTAATAAATATCTGTGCATATTTGTTCGATATATGCTAATTTTATTCAAAGAGGACAGTCTTATTGTGGGTATTTTTCGTGGTTCCCTGTTGTTGCAAATGAAAAACAATGTCTTCCTGTTATTTGCCGATAATGATTATAGTCTCAAATTGTAGGTATGATTTTGTTCTACCGATGCTAGAACGCTTATAAATATCTGTGCATATTTGTTCGATATATACAAATTTTATTTAAATGGGACAGTCTTATTGTGGGTATTTTTCGTAGTTCCCTGTATTTGCAAATTAAAAAAAATATCTTCCCGTTATTTCTCGATAAAAATTAGATCGATATATGCAAATCTTATTCAAAGGGGACAGTCTTATTGGGGGTATTTTTCGTGGTTCCCTGTATTTGCAAATTAAAAACAATATCTTCCGGTTATTTCCCGATACAAATTATAGTCTCAAATTGTAGGTATGATTTTTTTCTACCGATTCTATCACGCTTATAAATATCTGTGCATATTTGTTCGATATAAAAAAATTTTATTTAAAGGGGATAGTCTTATTGTGGATATTTTTCGTGGTTACCTGTATTTGCAAATGCAAAACAATGTCTTCCTATTATTTCCCGATAATGATTATAGTTTTAAATAGTAGGTATGATTTTTGTCTACCGATGCTATAACGTTTATAACAATCTGTGCATATTTGTTCGATATATGCAAATTTTATTCAAAGGGTACAGTCTTATTGTGGGTATTTTTCGTGGTTCCCTGTATTTGCAAATTAAAAAAAATATCTTCCCGTTATTTTCCGATAATAATTATAGTCTTAAATTGTAGGTATGGTTTTTTTCTACCGATGCTATAACGCTTATAAAGATCTGTGCATAGTTGTTCGATATATACAAATTTTATTTAAAGGATACAGTATTATTGTAGGTATTTTTCGTGGTTCCCTGTATTTGCAAATTAAAAAAAAAATCTTCCAGTCAATTGCCGATAATGATTTTAGTCTCAAATTGTAGGTATGATTTTTGTCTACCGATGCTATAACGTTTATAAAAAGCTGTGCATATTTGTTTGATATATGCAAATTTTATTCAAGGGGGACAGTCTTATTGAGGGTATTTTTCGTCGTTCGCTGTATTTGCATATTAAAAAAAATATCTTCCCGTTATTTTCCGATAATAATTATAGTCTTAAATTGTAGGTATGGTTTTTCTACCGATGCTATAACGCTTATAAAGATCTGTGCATATTTGTTCGATATATACAAATTTTATTTAAAGGGGACAGTCTTATTGTAGGTATTTTTCGTGGTTCCCTGTATTTGCAAATTAAAAAAAATATCTTCCAGTCAATTGCCGATAATGATTTTAATCTCAAATTGTAGGTATGATTTTTTTTGCCGATGCTATAACGTTTATAAAAAGCTGTGCATATTTGTTCGATATATGTAAATTTTATTCAAATTATTGTGGGTATTTTTCGTGGTTCCCTGTATTTGCAAATGAAAAACAATGTCTTCCTGTTATTTCCCGATAATGATTATAGTTTTAAATAGTAGGTATGATTTTTGTCTACCGATGCTATAACGTTTATAACAATCTGTGCATATTTGTTCGATATATGCAAATTTTATTCAAAGGGTACAGTCTTATTGTGGGTATTTTTCGTGGTTCCCTGTATTTGCAAATTAAAAAAAATATCTTCCCGTTATTTTCCGATAATAATTATAGTCTTAAATTGTAGGTATGGTTTTTTTCTACCGATGCTATAACGCTTATAAAGATCTGTGCATAGTTGTTCGATATATACAAATTTTATTTAAAGGATACAGTCTTATTGTAGGTATTTTTCGTGGTTCCCTGTATTTGCAAATTAAAAAAAATCTTCCCGTTATTTCCCGATAAAAATTATAGTCTCAAATTGTAGGTATGATTTTTTTGTACCGATGCTATAACGCTTATAAATATCTGTGCATATTTCTTTGATATATACAAATTTTATTTAAAGGGGACAGTCTTATTGTGGGTATTTTGCGAAGTTCCCTATATTTGCAAATTAAAAAAAAAATATCTTCCCGTGATTTCCTGGTAATGCTTAAAATTTCAAATTGAAGGTATGATATTGTCTACCAATGGTATAACGTTTATAAAAATCTGTGCATATTTGTTCGATATATGCAAATTTTATTCAAAAGGGACAGTCTTATTGTGGGTATTTTTCGTGGTTCCCTGTTGTTGCAAATGAAAAACAATATCTTCCTGTTATTTTCCGATAATGATTATAGTTTCGAATTGTAGGTATGAAATTTTTCTACCGATGCTATAACGCTGTGCATATTTGATCGATATATGCAAATTTTATTCAAAGGGGACAGTCTTATTGAGGGTATTTTTCGTGGTTCCCTGTATTTGCAAATTAAAAAAAATATCTTCCCGTTTTTTCCCGATAAAAATTATAGTCTCAAATTGTAGGTATGAATTTTTTCTACCGATGCTAGAACGCTTATAACAATCTGTGCATATTTGAATTTTATTCAAAGGGGACAGTCTTATTGAGGGTATTTCTCGTGGTTCAATGTATTTGCAAATTAAAAAAAAATATCTTCCCGTTATTTCCCGATAATAATTATAGTCTCAAATTTTAGGTATAATTTTTTTCTACCGATGCTATAACGCTTATAAATATCTGTGCATATTTGTTCGATATATGCTAATTTTATTCAAAGGGGACAGTCTTATTGTAGGTATTTTTCGTGGTTCCCTGTTGTTGCAAATGAAAAACAATGTCTTCCTGTTATTTGCCGATAATGATTATAGTCTCAAATTGTAGGTATGATTTTGTTCTACCGATGCTAGAACGCTTATAAATATCTGTGCATATTTGTTCGATATATACAAATTTTATTTAAAGGGGACAGTCTTATTGTGGGTATTTTTCGTAGTTCCCTGTATTTGCAAATTAAAAAAAATATCTTCCCGTTATTTCCCGATAAAAATTAGATCGATATATGCAAATCTTATTCAAAGGGGACAGTCTTATTGGGGGTATTTTTCGTGGTTCCCTGTATTTGCAAATTAAAAACAATATCTTCCGGTTATTTCCCGATAAAAATTATAGTCTCAAATTGTAGGTATGATTTTTTTCTACCGATGCTATAACGTTTATAACAATCTGTGCATAGTTGTTCGATATATACAAATTTTATTTAAAGGATACAGTCTTATTGTAGGTATTTTTCGTGGTTCCCTGTATTTGCAAATTAAAAAAAAATCTTCCAGTCAATTGCCGATAATGATTTTAGTCTCAAATTGTAGGTATGATTTTTGTCTACCGATGCTATAACGTTTATAAAAAGCTGTGCATATTTGTTTGATATATGCAAATTTTATTCAAGGGGGACAGTCTTATTGAGGGTATTTTTCGTGGTTCGCTGTATTTGCATAATAAAAAAAATATCTTCCCGTTATTTTCCGATAATAATTATAGTCTTAAATTGTAGGTATGGTTTTTCTACCGATGCTATAACGCTTATAAAGATCTGTGCATATTTGTTCGATATATACAAATTTTATTTAAAGGGGACAGTCTTATTGTAGGTATTTTTCGTGGTTCCCTGTATTTGCAAATTAAAAAAAATATCTTCCAGTCAATTGCCGATAATGATTTTAGTCTCAAATTGTAGGTATGATTTTTTTTACCGATGCTATAACGTTTATAAAAAGCTGTGCATATTTGTTCGATATATGTAAATTTTATTCAAAGGGGACAGTCTTATTGTGGGTATTTTTCGTGGTTCCCTGTATTTGCAAATGAAAAACAATGTCTTCCTGTTATTTCCCGATAATGATTATAGTTTTAAATAGTAGGTATAATTTTTGTCTACCGATGCTATAACGTTTATAACAATCTGTGCATATTTGTTCGATATATGCAAATTTTATTCAAAGGGTACAGTCTTATTGTGTGTATTTTTCGTGGTTCCCTGTATTTGCAAATTAAAAAAAATATCTTCCCGTTATTTTCCGATAATAATTAGAGTCTTAAATTGTAGGTATGGTTTTTTTCTACCGATGCTATAACGCTTATAAAGATCTGTGCATAGTTGTTCGATATATACAAATTTTATTTAAAGGATACAGTCTTATTGTAGGTATTTTTCGTGGTTCCCTGTATTTGCAAATTAAAAAAAAATCTTCCCGTTATTTCCCGATAAAAATTATAGTCTCAAATTGTAGGTATGATTTTTTTGTACCGATGCTATAACGCTTATAAATATCTGTGCATATTTCTTTGATATATACAAATTTTATTTAAAGGGGACAGTCTTATTGTGGGTATTTTGCGAAGTTCCCTGTATTTGCAAATTAAAAAAAAATATCTTCCCGTGATTTCCTGGTAATGCTTAAAATTTCAAATTGAAGGTATGATTTTGTCTACCAATGGTATAACGTTTATAAAAATCTGTGCATATTTGTTCGATATATGCAAATTTTATTCAAAAGGGACAGTCTTATTGTGGGTATTTTTCGTGGTTCCCTGTTGTTGCAAATGAAAAACAATATCTTCCTGTTTTTTCCCGATAAAAATTATAGTCTCAAATTGTAGGTATGAATTTTTTCTACCGATGCTAGAACGCTTATAACAATCTGTGCATATTTGAATTTTATTCAAAGGGGACAGTCTTATTGAGGGTATTTCTCGTGGTTCAATGTATTTGCAAATTAAAAAAAAATATCTTCCCGTTATTTCCCGATAATAATTATAGTCTCAAATTTTAGGTATAATTTTTTTCTACCGATGCTATAACGCTTATAAATATCTGTGCATATTTGTTCGATATATGCTAATTTTATTCAAAGGGGACAGTCTTATTGTGGGTATTTTTCGTGGTTCCCTGTTGTTGCAAATGAAAAACAATGTCTTCCTGTTATTTGCCGATAATGATTATAGTCTCAAATTGTAGGTATGATTTTGTTCTACCGATCCTAGAACGCTTATAAATATCTGTGCATATTTGTTCGATATATACAAATTTTATTTAAAGGGGACAGTCTTATTGTGGGTATTTTTCGTAGTTCCCTGTATTTGCAAATTAAAAAAAATATCTTCCCGTTATTTCCCGATAAAAATTAGATCGATATATGCAAATCTTATTCAAAGGGGACAGTCTTATTGGGGGTATTTTTCGTGGTTCCCTGTATTTGCAAATTAAAAACAATATCTTCCGGTTACTTCCCGATAAAAATTATAGTCTCAAATTGTAGGTATGATTTTTTTCTACCGATGCTATCACGCTTATAAATATCTGTGCATATTTGTTCGATATAAAAAAATTTTATTTAAAGGGGATAGTCTTATTGTGGATATTTTTCGTGGTTACCTGTATTTGCAAATGAAAAACAATGTCTTCCTGTTATTTCCCGATAATGATTATAGTTTTAAATAGTAGGTATGATTTTTGTCTACCGATGCTATAACGTTTATAACAATCTGTGCATATTTGTTCGATATATGCAAATTTTATTCAAAGGGTACAGTCTTATTGTGGGTATTTTTCGTGGTTCCCTGTATTTGCAAATTAAAAAAAATATCTTCCCGTTATTTTCCGATAATAATTATAGTCTTAAATTGTAGGTATGGTTTTTTTCTACCGATGCTATAACGCTTATAAAGATCTGTGCATAGGTGTTCGATATAAACAAATTTTATTTAAAGGATACAGTCTTATTGTAGGTATTTTTCGTGGTTCCCTGTATTTGCAAATTAAAAAAAAAATCTTCCAGTCAATTGCCGATAATGATTTTAGTCTCAAATTGTAGGTATGATTTTTGTCTACCGATGCTATAACGTTTATAAAAAGCTGTGCATATTTGTTTGATATATGCAAATTTTATTCAAGGGGGACAGTCTTATTGAGGGTATTTTTCGTGGTTCGCTGTATTTGCATATTAAAAAAAATATCTTCCCGTTATTTTCCGATAATAATTATAGTCTTAAATTGTAGGTATGGTTTTTCTACCGATGCTATAACGCTTATAAAGATCTGTGCATATTTGTTCGATATATACAAATTTTATTTAAAGGGGACAGTCTTATTGTAGGTATTTTTCGTGGTTCCCTGTATTTGCAAATTAAAAAAAATATCTTCCAGTCAATTGCCGATAATGATTTTACTCTAAAATTGTAGGTATGATTTTTTTTACCGATGCTATAACGTTTATAAAAAGCTGTGCATATTTGTTCGATATATGTAAATTTTATTCAAAGGGGACAGTCTTATTGTGGGTATTTTTCGTGGTTCCCTGTATTTGCAAATGAAAAACAATGTCTTCCTGTTATTTCCCGATAATGATTATAGTTTTAAATAGTAGGTATGATTTTTGTCTACCGATGCTATAACGTTTATAACAATCTGTGCATATTTGTTCGATATATGCAAATTTTATTCAAAGGGTACAGTCTTATTGTGGGTATTTTTCGTGGTTCCCTGTATTTGCAAATTAAAAAAAATATCTTCCCGTTATTTTCCGATAATAATTATAGTCTTAAATTGTAGGTATGGTTTTTTTCTACCGATGCTATAACGCTTATAAAGATCTGTGCATAGTTGTTCGATATATACAAATTTTATTTAAAGGATACAGTCTTATTGTAGGTATTTTTCGTGGTTCCCTGTATTTGCAAATTAAAAAAAAAATCTTCCAGTCAATTGCCGATAATAATTTTAGTCTCAATTTTTAGGTATGATTTTTGTCTACCGATGCTATAACGTTTATAAAAAGCTGTGCATATTTGTTTGATATATGCAAATTTTATTCAAAGGGGATTTGTGGGTATTTTTCGTGGTTCCCTGTATTTGCAAATGAAAAACAAAGTCTTCCTGTTATTTCCCGATAATGATTATAATTTTAAATAGTAGGTATGAATTTTTGCTACCGATGCTATAACGTTTATAACAATCTGTGCATATTTGATCGATATATGCAAATTTTATTCAAAGGGACAGTCTTATTGAGTGTATTTTTCGTGGTTCCCTGTATTTGCAAATTAAAAATAATATCTTCCCGTTATTTTCTGATTATGATTATAGTCTCAAATAGTAGGTATGATTTTTTTCTACCGATGCTATAACGTTTATAAAAATCTGTGTATAGTTGTTCGATATATGCAAACTTTATTCAAAGGGGACAGTCACATTGTGGGTATTTTTCGTGGTTCCCTGTATTTGCAAATGAAAAACAATATCTTCCTGTTATTTTCCGATAATGACTTTAGTCTCACATTGTAGGTATGATTTTTGTCTACCGATGCTATAACGTTTATAAAAAGCTGTGCATATTTGTTTGATATATGCAAATTTTATTCAAAGGGTACAGTCTTATTGGGGGTATTTTTCGTGTTGCCCTGTATTTGCAAATGAAAAACAATATCTAACTGTTATTTCCCGATAATAATTATAGTCTCAAATTGTAGGTGTGATTTTTTTCTACCGATGCTATAACGTTTATAACAATCTGTGCATATTTGTTCGATATATGCAAATTTTATTCAAAGGGGACAGTCTTTTGTTGGTATTTGTCGTGGTTCCCTGTTGTTGCAAATGAAAAACAATATCTTCCTGTTATTTTCCGATTATGATTATACATAGTTTAAAATTGTAGGTATGATTTTTGTCTACCGATGCTATAACGTTTATAAAAAGCTGTGCATATTTGTTTGATATATGCAAATTTTATTCAAAGGGTACAGTCTTATTGTAGGTATTTTTCGTGGTTCCCTGTATTTGCAAATTAAAAAAAAAATCTTCCAGTCAATTGCCGATAATGATTTTAGTCTCAAATTGTAGGTATGATTTTTGTCTACCGATGCTATAACGTTGTTTATAAAAAGCTGTGCATATTTGTTTGATATATGCCAATTTTATTCAAAGGGGACAGTCTTATTGTGGGTATTTTTCGTGGTTCCCTGTATTTGCAAATGAAAAACAATGTCTTCCTGTTATTTCCCGATAATGATTATAGTTTTTAATACTAGGTATGAATTTTTGCTACCGATGCTATAACGTTTATAACAATCTGTGCATATTTGTTCGATATATGCAAATTTTATTCAAAGGGGACAGTCTTTTGTGGGTATTTGTCGTGGTTCCCTGTTGTTGCAAATGAAAAACAATATCTTCCTGTTATTTTCCGATTATGATTATACATAGTTTCAAATTGTAGGTATGATTTTTGTCTACCGATGCTATAACGTTTATAAAAATCTGTGCATATTTGTTCGATATATGCAAATTTTATTCAAAGGGTACAGTCTTATTGTGGGTATTTTTCGTGGTGCCCTTTATTTGCAAATGAAAAACAATATCTAACTGTTATTTCCCGATAAAATATTTATAGTCTTAAATTGTAGGTATGGTTTTTTTTTCTACCGACGCTATAACGCTATATACAAATTTTATTTAAAGGGTACAGTCTTATTGTAGGTATTTTTCGTGGTTCCCTGTATTTGCAAATTAAAAAAAAAATCTTCCAGTCAATTGCCGATAATGATTTTAGTCTCAAATTGTAGGTATGATTTTTGTCTACCGATGCTATAACGTTTATAAAAAGCTGTGCATATTTGTTTGATATATGCAAATTTTATTCAAAGGGGACAGTCTTATTGTGGGTATTTTTCGTGGTTCCCTGTATTTGCAAATGAAAAACAATGTCTTCCTGTTATTTCCCGATAATGATTATAGTTTTAGATAGTAGGTATGAATTTTTGCTACCGATGCTATAACGTTTATAACAATCTGTGCATATTTGATTGATATATGCAAATTTTATTCAAAGGGACAGTCTTATTGAGGGTATTTTTCGTGGTTCCCTGTATTTGCAAATTAAAAATAATATCTTCCCGTTATTTTCTGATTATGATTATAGTCTCAAGTAGTAGGTATGATTTTGTCTACCGATAGTTTAACGTTTATAAAGATCTGTGCATTATTGTTCAATATATACAAATTTTATTTAAAGGGGACAGTCTTATTGAGGGTATTTTTCGTGGTTCCCTGTTTTTGCAAATTAAAAAAAATATCTTCCAGTCAATTTCCCATAATGATTATAGTCTCAAATTGTAGGTATAAATTTTTGCTACCGATGCTATAACGTTTATAACAACCTGATATATGCAAATTTTATTCAAAGGGACAGTCTTGAGGGTATTTTTCGTGGTTCCCTGTATTTGCAAATTAAAAAAAATATCTTCCTGTTATTTTCCGATAATAATTATAGTCTTAAATTGTAGGTATGATTTTTTCTACCGATGCTATAACGCTTATGAAGATCTGTGCATATTTGTTCGATATATACAAATTTTATTTAAAGGGGACAGTCTTATTGTCGGTATTTTGCAAAGTTCCCTTTATTTGCAAATTAAAAAAAAAATATCTCCCCGTGATTTCCTGGTAATGCTTAAAATTTCAAATTGAAGGTATGATTTTGTCTACCGATGCTATAACGTTTATAAAAAGCTGTGCATATTTGTTTGATATATGCAAATTTTATTCAAAGGGGACAGTCTTATTGTGGGTATTTTTCGTGGTTCCCTGTATTTGCAAATGAAAAACAATGTCTTCCTGTTATTTCCTGATAATGACTATAGTTTTAAATACTAGGTATGAATTTTTGCTACCGATGCTATAACTTTTATAACAATCTGTGCATATTTGTTCGATATATGCAAATTTTATTCAAAGGGTACAGTCTTATTGTGGGTATTTTTCGTGGTGCCCTTTGTTTGCAAATGAAAAACAATATCTAACTGTTATTTCCCGATAAAATATTTATAGTCTTAAATTGTAGGTATGGTTTTTTTTTCTACCGACGCTATAACGCTATATACAAATTTTATTTAAAGGGTACAGTCTTATTGTAGGTATTTTTCGTGGTTCCCTGTATTTGCAAATTAAAAAAAAAAATCTTCCAGTCAATTGCCGATAATGATTTTAGTCTCAAATTGTAGGTATGATTTTTGTCTACCGATGCTATAACGTTTATACAAAGCTGTGCATATTTGTTTGATATATGCAAATTTTATTCAAAGGGGACAGTCTTATTGTGGGTATTTTTCGTGGTTCCCTGTATTTGCAAATGAAAAACAATGTCTTCCTGTTATTTCCCGATAATGATTATAGTTTTAGATAGTAGGTATGAATTTTTGCTACCGATGCTATAACGTTTATAACAATCTGTGCATATTTGATTGATATATGCAAATTTTATTCAAAGGGACAGTCTTATTGAGGGTATTTTTCGTGGTTCCCTGTATTTGCAAATTAAAAATAATATCTTCCCGTTATTTTCTGATTATGATTATAGTCTCAAGTAGTAGG
Source organism: Nowickia ferox (assembly GCA_936439885.1). Lineage (NCBI taxonomy): Eukaryota > Metazoa > Arthropoda > Insecta > Diptera > Tachinidae > Nowickia > Nowickia ferox. Next base: position 47,255,148 of record OW387027.1, on the reverse strand, counting down.
TATGATTTTTTTCTACCGATGCTATAACGTTTATAAAAATCTGTGTATAGTTGTTCGATATATGCAAACTTTATTCAAAGGGGACAGTCTTATTGTGGGTATTTTTCGTGGTTCCCTGTATTTGCAAATGAAATGTTATTTTCCGATAATGATTATAGTTTTAAATACTAGGTATGAATTTTTTTTACCGATGCTAGAACGCTTATAACAATCTGTGCATATTTGATCGATATATGCAAATTTTATTCAAAGGTGACAGTCTTATTGAGGGTATTTTCCGTGGTTCCTTGTATTTGCAAATTTTTTTGTACCGATGCTATAACGCTTATAAATATATGTGCATATTTCTTTGATATATACAAATTTTATTTAAAGGGGACAGTCTTATTGTGGGAATTTTGCGAAGTTCCCTGTATTTGCAAATTAAAAAAAAATATCTTCCCGTTATTTCCCGATAATAATTATAGTTTCAAATTGTAGGTATGATTTTGTCTACCGATAGTTTAACGTTTATAAAGATCTGTGCATTATTGTTTAATATATACAAATTTTATTTAAAGGGGACAGTCTTATTGAGGGTATTTTTCGTGGTTCCCTGTTTTTGCAAATTAAAAAAAATATCTTCCAGTCAATTTCCCATAATGATTATAGTCTCAAATTGTAGGTATAAATTTTTGCTACCGATGCTATAACGTTTATAACAACCTGATATATGCAAATTTTATTCAAAGGGACAGTCTTGAGGGTATTTTTCGTGGTTCCCTGTATTTGCAAATTAAAAAAAATATCTTCCTGTTATTTTCCGATAATAATTATAGTCTTAAATTGTAGGTATGATTTTTTCTACCGATGCTATAACGCTTATGAAGATCTGTGCATATTTGTTCGATATATACAAATTTTATTTAAAGGGGACAGTCTTATTGTCGGTATTTTGCAAAGTTCCCTTTATTTGCAAATTAAAAAAAAATATCTCCCCGTGATTTCCTGGTAATGCTTAAAATTTCAAATTGAAGGTATGATTTTGTCTACCGATGCTATAACGTTTATAAAAAGCTGTGCATATTTGTTTGATATATGCAAATTTTATTCAAAGGGGACAGTCTTATTGTGGGTATTTTTCGTGGTTCCCTGTATTTGCAAATGAAAAACAATGTCTTCCTGTTATTTCCTGATAATGATTATAGTTTTAAATACTAGGTATGAATTTTTGCTACCGATGCTATAACTTTTATAACAATCTGTGCATATTTGTTCGATATATGCAAATTTTATTCAAAGGGGACAGTCTTTTGTGGGTATTTTTCGTGGTTCCCCGTTGTTGCAAATGAAAAACAATATCTTCCTGTTATTTTCCGATTATGATTATACATAGTTTCAAATTATAGGTATGATTTTTGTCTACCGATGCTATAACTTTTATAACAATCTGTGCATATTTGTTCGATATATGCAAATTTGATTCAAAGGGTACAGTCTTATTGTGGGTATTTTTCGTGGTGCCCTGTATTTGCAAATGAAAAACAATATCTAACTGTTATTTCCCGATAATAATTATAGTCTTAAATTGTAGGTATGGTTTTTTTCTACCGATGCTATAACGCTTATAAAGATCTGTGCATATTTGCTCGATATATACAAATTTTATTTAAAGAGTACAGTCTTATTGTAGGTATTTTTCGTGGTTCCCTGTATTTGCAAATTAAAAACAAAATCTTCCAGTCAATTGCCGATAATGATTTTAGTCTCAAATTGTAGGTATGATTTTTGTCTATCGATGCTATAACGTTTATAAAAAGCTGTGCATATTTGTTTGATATATGCAAATTTTATTCAAAGGGACAGTCTTATTGAGGGTATTTTTCGTTGTTCCCTGTATTTGCAAATTAAAAATAATATCTTCCCGTTATTTTCTGATTATTATTATAGTCTCAAATTGTAGGTATGATATTTATCTACCGATGCTATAACGCTTATAAAGATCTGTGCATTATTGTTCGATATATGCAAATTTTATTCAAAGGGGACAGTCTTATTGAGGGTATTTTTCGTGGTTCCCTGTTGTTGCAAATGAAAAACAATATCTTCCTGTTATTTCCCAATATTGATTATAGTCTCAAATTGTAGGTATGAATTTTTTCTACTGATGCTATAACGTTTATAGCAATCTGTGCATATTTGATCGATATATGCAAATTTATTCAAAGGGGACAGTCTTATTGAGGGTATTTTTCGTGGTTCCCTGTATTTGCAAATTAAAAAAAATATCTTCCCGTTATTTCCCGATAAAAATTATAGTCTCAAATTGTAGGTATGATTTTTTTGTACCGATGCTAGAACGCTTATAAATATCTGTGCATATTTCTTTGATATATACAAATTTTATTTAAAGGGGATAGACTTATTGTGGGTATTTTTCGGGGTTCCCTGTATTTGCAAATTAAAAAAAAATATCTTCCCCTAATTTCTCGATAATAATTATAGTCTCAAATTGTAGGTATGAATTTTTTCTACCGATGCTAGAACGCTTATAACAATCTGTGCATATTTGATCGATATATGCAAATTTTATTCAAAGGGGACAGTCTTATTGAGGGTATTTCTCGTGGTTCCCTGTATTTGCAAATTAAAAACAATATCTTCCCGTTATTTCCCGATAAAAATTATAGTCTCAAATTGTAGGTATGATTTTTTTGTACCGATGCTGTAACGCTTATAAATATCTGTGCATATTTCTTTGATATATACAAAATTTTATTTAAAGGGGACAGTCTTATTGAGGGTATTTTTCGTTGTTTCCTTGTATTTGCAAATTAAAAAAAATATCTTCCCGTTATTTCGCGATAACAATTATAATCTCAAATTGTAGGTATAATTTTTTTGTACCGATGCTAGATGCATATTTGTTCGATATATACAAATTTTATTTAAAGGGGACAGACTTATTGTGGGTATTTTTCGGGGTTCCCTGTATTTGCAAATTAAAAAAAAATATCTTCCCCTAATTTCTCGATAATAATTATAGTCTCAAATTGTAGGTATGAATTTTTTCTACCGATGCTAGAACGCTTATAACAATCTGTGCATATTTGATCGATATATGCAAATTTTATTCAAAGGGGACAGTCTTATTGAGGGTATTTCTCGTGGTTCCCTGTATTTGCAAATTAAAAACAATATCTTCCCGTTATTTCCCGATAAAAATTATAGTCTCAAATTGTAGGTATGATTTTTTTGTACCGATGCTATAACGCTTATAAATATCTGTGCATATTTCTTTGATATATACAAAATTTTATTTAAAGGGGACAGTCTTATTGTGGGTATTTTTCGTGGTTCCCTGTATTTGCAAATGAAAAACAATGTCTTCCTGTTATTTCCCGATAATGATTATAGTTTTAAATACTAGGTATGAATTTTTGCTACCGATGCTATAACGTTTATAACAATCTGTGCATATTTGTTCGATATATGCAAATTTTATTCAAAGGGGACAGTCTTTTGTGGGTATTTGTCGTGGTTCCCTGTTGTTGCAAATGAAAAACAATATCTTCCTGTTATTTTCCGATTATGATTATACATAGTTTCAAATTGTAGGTATGATTTTTGTCTACCGATGCTATAACGTTTATAAAAATCTGTGCATATTTGTTCGATATATGCAAATTTTATTCAAAGGGTACAGTCTTATTGTGGGTATTTTTCGTGGTGCCCTTTATTTGCAAATGAAAAACAATATCTAACTGTTATTTCCCGATAAAATATTTATAGTCTTAAATTGTAGGTAAGGTTTTTTTTTCTACCGACGCTATAACGCTATATACAAATTTTATTTAAAGGGTACAGTCTTATTGTAGGTATTTTTCGTGGTTCCCTGTATTTGCAAATTAAAAAAAAAATCTTCCAGTCAATTGCCGATAATGATTTTAGTCTCAAATTGTAGGTATGATTTTTGTCTACCGATGCTATAACGTTTTTAAAAAGCTGTGCATATTTGTTTGATATATGCAAATTTTATTCAAAGGGGACAGTCTTATTGTGGGTATTTTTCGTGGTTCCCTGTATTTGCAAATGAAAAACAATGTCTTCCTGTTATTTCCCGATAATGATTATAGTTTTAGATAGTAGGTATGAACTTTTGCTACCGATGCTATAACGTTTATAACAATCTGTGCATATTTGATTGATATATGCAAATTTTATTCAAAGGGACAGTCTTATTGAGGGTATTTTTCGTGGTTCCCTGTATTTGCAAATTAAAAATAATATCTTCCCGTTATTTTCTGATTATGATTATAGTCTCAAGTAGTAGGTATGATTTTTTTCTACCGATGCTATAACGTTTATAAAAATCTGTGTATAGTTGTTCGATATATGCAAACTTTATTCAAAGGGGACAGTCTTATTGTGGGTATTTTTCGTGGTTCCCTGTATTTGCAAATGAAATGTTATTTTCCGATAATGATTATAGTTTTAAATACTAGGTATGAATTTTTTTTACCGATGCTAGAACGCTTATAACAATCTGTGCATATTTGATCGATATATGCAAATTTTATTCAAAGGTGACAGTCTTATTGAGGGTATTTTCCGTGGTTCCTTGTATTTGCAAATTTTTTTGTACCGATGCTATAACGCTTATAAATATATGTGCATATTTCTTTGATATATACAAATTTTATTTAAAGGGGACAGTCTTATTGTGGGAATTTTGCGAAGTTCCCTGTATTTGCAAATTAAAAAAAAATATCTTCCCGTTATTTCCCGATAATAATTATAGTTTCAAATTGTAGGTATGATTTTGTCTACCGATAGTTTAACGTTTATAAAGATCTGTGCATTATTGTTCAATATATACAAATTTTATTTAAAGGGGACAGTCTTATTGAGGGTATTTTTCGTGGTTCCCTGTTTTTGCAAATTAAAAAAAATATCTTCCAGTCAATTTCCCATAATGATTATAGTCTCAAATTGTAGGTATAAATTTTTGCTACCGATGCTATAACGTTTATAACAACCTGATATATGCAAATTTTATTCAAAGGGACAGTCTTGAGGGTATTTTTCGTGGTTCCCTGTATTTGCAAATTAAAAAAAATATCTTCCTGTTATTTTCCGATAATAATTATAGTCTTAAATTGTAGGTATGATTTTTTCTACCGATGCTATAACGCTTATGAAGATCTGTGCATATTTGTTCGATATATACAAATTTTATTTAAAGGGGACAGTCTTATTGTCGGTATTTTGCAAAGTTCCCTTTATTTGCAAATTAAAAAAAATATCTCCCCGTGATTTCCTGGTAATGCTTAAAATTTCAAATTGAAGGTATGATTTTGTCTACCGATGCTATAACGTTTATAAAAAGCTGTGCATATTTGTTTGATATATGCAAATTTTATTCAAAGGGGACAGTCTTATTGTGGGTATTTTTCGTGGTTCCCTGTATTTGCAAATGAAAAACAATGTCTTCCTGTTATTTCCTGATAATGATTATAGTTTTAAATACTAGGTATGAATTTTTGCTACCGATGCTATAACTTTTATAACAATCTGTGCATATTTGTTCGATATATGCAAATTTTATTCAAAGGGGACAGTCTTTTGTGGGTATTTTTCGTGGTTCCCCGTTGTTGCAAATGAAAAACAATATCTTCCTGTTATTTTCCGATTATGATTATACATAGTTTCAAATTATAGGTATGATTTTTGTCTACCGATGCTATAACTTTTATAACAATCTGTGCATATTTGTTCGATATATGCAAATTTGATTCAAAGGGTACAGTCTTATTGTGGGTATTTTTCGTGGTGCCCTGTATTTGCAAATGAAAAACAATATCTAACTGTTATTTCCCGATAATAATTATAGTCTTAAATTGTAGGTATGGTTTTTTTCTACCGATGCTATAACGCTTATAAAGATCTGTGCATATTTGCTCGATATATACAAATTTTATTTAAAGAGTACAGTCTTATTGTAGGTATTTTTCGTGGTTCCCTGTATTTGCAAATTAAAAACAAAATCTTCCAGTCAATTGCCGATAATGATTTTAGTCTCAAATTGTAGGTATGATTTTTGTCTATCGATGCTATAACGTTTATAAAAAGCTGTGCATATTTGTTTGATATATGCAAATTTTATTCAAAGGGACAGTCTTATTGAGGGTATTTTTCGTTGTTCCCTGTATTTGCAAATTAAAAATAATATCTTCCCGTTATTTTCTGATTATTATTATAGTCTCAAATTGTAGGTATGATATTTATCTACCGATGCTATAACGCTTATAAAGATCTGTGCATTATTGTTCGATATATGCAAATTTTATTCAAAGGGGACAGTCTTATTGAGGGTATTTTTCGTGGTTCCCTGTTGTTGCAAATGAAAAACAATATCTTCCTGTTATTTCCCAATATTGATTATAGTCTCAAATTGTAGGTATGAATTTTTTCTACTGATGCTATAACGTTTATAGCAATCTGTGCATATTTGATCGATATATGCAAATTTATTCAAAGGGGACAGTCTTATTGAGGGTATTTTTCGTGGTTCCCTGTATTTGCAAATTAAAAAAAATATCTTCCCGTTATTTCCCGATAAAAATTATAGTCTCAAATTGTAGGTGTGATTTTTTTGTACCGATGCTAGAACGCTTATAAATATCTGTGCATATTTGTTCGATATATACAAATTTTATTTAAAGGGGACAGACTTATTGTGGGTATTTTTCGGGGTTCCCTGTATTTGCAAATTAAAAAAAAATATCTTCCCCTAATTTCTCGATAATAATTATAGTCTCAAATTGTAGGTATGAATTTTTTCTACCGATGCTAGAACGCTTATAACAATCTGTGCATATTTGATCGATATATGCAAATTTTATTCAAAGGGGACAGTCTTATTGAGGGTATTTCTCGTGGTTCCCTGTATTTGCAAATTAAAAACAATATCTTCCCGTTATTTCCCGATAAAAATTATAGTCTCAAATTGTAGGTATGATTTTTTTGTACCGATGCTATAACGCTTATAAATATCTGTGCATATTTCTTTGATATATACAAAATTTTATTTAAAGGGGACAGTCTTATTGAGGGTATTTTTCGTGGTTCCCTGTATTTGCAAATTAAAAAAAATATCTTCCCGTTATTTCGCGATAACAATTATAATCTCAAATTGTAGGTATGATAATTATCTACCGATGCTATAACGCTTATAAATATCTGTGCATACTTGTTCGATATAAAAAAATTTTATTCAAAGGGGACAGTCTTATTGAGGGTATTTTTCGTCGTTCCTTGTATTTGCAAATTAAAAAAAAAATATCTTCCCGTTCTTTTCCGATAACAATTATAATCTCAAATTGTAGGTATGATATTTATCTACCGATGCTATAACGCTTATAAATATCTGTGTATATTTGTTCGATATAAAAAAATTTTATTCAAAGGGGACAGTCTTATTGTGGGTATTTTTCGTGGTTCCCTGTATTTGCAAATTAAAAAAAATATCTTCCAGTCAATTTCCTATAACGATTATAGTCTCAAATTGTATGTATGATTTTTTTCTACCGATGCTATAACGTTTATATTAATCTGTGCATATTTGATCGATATATGCAAATTTTATTCAAAGGGGACAGTCTTATTGAGGGTATTTTTCGTGGTTCCCTGTATTTGCAAATTAAAAACAATATCTTCTGGTTATTTCCCGATAAAAATTATAGTCTCAAATTGTAGGTATGATTTTTTCCTACCGATGCTATAACGCTTATAAATATCTGTGCATATTTGTTCGATATATGCAAATTTTGTTCAAAGGGTACAGTTTTATTGTGGGTATTTTTCGTGGTTCCCTGTATTTGCAAATGAAAAACAATATCTTCCTCTTATTTGCCGATAATGATTATAGTCTCAAATTGTAAGTATGAATTTTTGCTACTGATGCTATAACGTTTATAACAATCTGTGCATATTTGATCGATATATGCAAATTTTATTCAAAGGGGACAGTCTTATTGAGGGTATTTTTCGTGGTCACCTGTATTTGAAAATTAAAAAAAATATCTTCCCGTTATTTTCCTATAACGATTATAGTCTCAAATTGTAGGTATGATATTTATCTACCGATGCTATAACGCTTATAAAGATCTGTGCATTATTGTTCGATATATACAAATTTTATTCAAAGGGGACAGTCTTATTGAGGGTATTTTTCGTGGTTCCCTGTTGTTGCAAATGAAAAACAATATCTTCCTGTTAACTCCCAATATTGATTATAGTCTCAAATTGTAGGTATGAATTTTTTCTACCGATGCTATAACGTTTATAGCAATCTGTGCATATTTGATCGATATATGCAAATTTATTCAAAGGGGATAGTCTTATTGAGGGTATTTTTCGTGGTTCCCTGTATTTGCAAATTAAAAAAAAATATCTTCCCGTTATTTCCCGATAAAAATTATAGTCTCAAATTGTAGGTATGAATTTTTCTACCGATGCTAGAACGCTTATAACAATCTGTGCATATTTGATCGATATATGCAAATTTTATTCAAAGGGGACAGTCTTATTGAGGGTATTTTTCGTGGTTCCCTGTATTTGCAAATTAAAAACAATATCTTCCCGTTATTTCCCGATAAAAATTATAGTCTCAAATTGTAGGTATGATTTTTTTGTACCCATGCTATAACGCTTATAAATATCTGTGCATATTTCTTTGATATATACAAATTTTATTTAAAGGGGACAGTTTTATTGTGGGTATTTTTCGTGGTTCCCTGTATTTGCAAATGAAAAACAATATCTTCGTGTTATTTGCCGATAATAATTAAAGTCAAATTGTAGGTATGGTATTGTTCTACCGATGCTAGAACGCTTATAAATATCTGTGCATATTTGTTCGATATATACAAATTTTATTTAAAGGGGACAGACTTATTGTGGGTATTTTTAGTAGTTCCCTGTATTTGCAAATTAAAAAAAAAATCTTCCCCTAATTTCTCGATAATAATTATAGTCTCAAATTGTAGGTATGAATTTTTTCTACCGATGCTAGAACGCTTATAACAATCTGTGCATATTTGATCGATATATGCAAATTTTATTCAAAGGGGACAGTCTTATTGAGGGTATTTTTCGTGGTTCCCTGTATTTGCAAATTAAAAAAAATATCTTCCCGTTATTTCCCGATAACAATTATAATCTCAAATTGTAGGTATGATATTTATCTACCGATGCTATAACGCTGATAAATATCTGTGCATACTTGTTCGATATAAAAAAATTTTATTCAAAGGGGACAGTCTTATTGAGGGTATTTTTCGTGGTTCCCTGTATTTGCAAATTAAAAAAAAATATCTTCCCGTTCTTTTCCGATAACAATTATAATCTCAAATTGTAGGTATGATATTTATCTACCGATGCTGTAACGATTATAAATGTCTGTGCATATTTGTTCGATATAAAAAAATTTTATTCAAAGGGGACAGTCTTATTGAGGGTATTTTTCGTGGTTCCCTGTTGTTGCAAATGAAAAACAATATCTTCCTGTTATTTACCAATATTGATTATAGTCTCAAATTGTAGGTATGAATTTTTTCTACCGATGCTATAACGTTTAGAGCAATCTGTGCATATTTGATCGATATATGCAAATTTATTCAAAGGGGACAGTGTTATTGAGGGTATTTTTTGTGGTGCCCTGTATTTGCAAATTAAAAAAAATATCTTCCAGTCAATTTCCTATAATGACTATAGTCTCAAATTGTATGTATGATTTTTTTCTACCGATGCTATATTGTTTATATTAATCTGTGCATATTTGATCGATATATGCAAATTTTATTCAAAGGGGACAGTCTTATTGAGGGTATTTTTCGTGGTTCCCTGTATTTGCAAATTAAAAACAATATCTTTCGGTTATTTCCCGATAAAAATTATAGTCTCAAATTGTAGGTATGATTTTTTTCAACCGATGCTATAACGCTTATAAAAATCTGTGCATATTTGTTCGATATATGCAAATTTTATTCAAAGGGTACAGTTTTATTGTGGGTATTTTTCGTGGTTCCCTGTATTTGCAAATGAAAAACAATATCTTCCCGTTATTTCCCAATATTAATTATAGTCTCAAATTGTAGGTATGAATTTTTTCTACCGATGCTATAACGTTTATAGCAATCTGTGCATATTTGATCGATATATGCAAATTTATTCAAAGGGGACAGTCTTTTTGAGGGTATTTTTCGTGGTTCCCTGTATTTGCAAATTAAAAAAAATATCTTCCAGTCAATTTCCTATAATGATTATAGTCTCAAATTGTATGTATGATTTTTTTCTACCGATGCTATAACGTTTATATTAATCTGTGCATATTTGATCGATATATGCAAATTTTATTCAAAGGGGACAGTCTTATTGAGGGTATTTTTCGTGGTTCCCTGTATTTGCAAATTAAAAACAATATATCTTCCGGTTATTTCCCGATAAAAATTATAGTCTCAAATTGTAGGTATGATTTTTTTCTACCGATGCTATAACGCTTATAAATATCTGTGCATATTTGTTCGATATATGCAAATTTTATTCAAAGGGTACAGTTTTATTGTGGGTATTTTTCGTGGTTCCCTGTATTTGCAAATGAAAAACAATATCTTCCTCTTATTTGCCGATAATGATTATAGTCTCAAATTGTAAGTATGAATTTTTGCTACCGATGCTATAACGTTTATATATGCAAATTTTATTCAAAGGGTACAGTTTTATTGTGGGTATTTTTCGTGGTTCCCTGTATTTGCAAATGAAAAACAATATCTTCCCGTTATTTCCCTATAACGATTATAGTCTCAAATTGTAGGTATGATATTTATCTACCGATGCTACAACGCTTATAAAGATCTGTGCATTATTGTTCGATATATACAAATTTTATTCAAAGGGTACAGTCTTATTGTGGGTATTTTTCGTGGTTCCCTGTATTTGCAAATGAAACACAATATCTTCGTGTTATTTGCCGATAATGATTATAGTCTCAAATTGTAGGTATGGTTTTGTTCTACCGATGCTAGAACGCTTATAAATATCTGTGCATATTTGTTCGATATATACAAATTTTATTTAAAGGGGACAGACTTATTGTGGGTATTTTTCGTGGTTCCCTGTATTTGCAAATTAAAAAAAAAATCTTCCCCTAATTTCTCGATAATAATTATAGTCTCAAATTGTAGGTATGAATTTTTTCTACCGATGCTAGAACGCTTATAACAATCTGTGCATATTTGATCGATATATGCAAATTTTATTCAAAGGGGACAGTCTTATTGAGGGTATTTTTCGTGGTTCCCTGTATTTGCAAATTAAAAACAATATCTTCCCGTTATTTCCCGATAAAAATTATAGTCTCAAATTGTAGGTATGATTTTTTTGTACCAATGCTATAACGCTTATAAATATCTGTGCATATTTCTTTGATATATACAAAATTTTATTTAAAGGGGACAGTCTTATTGAGGGTATTTTTCGTGGTTCCCTGTATTTGCAAATTAAAAAAAATATCTTCCCGTTATTTCCCGATAACAATTATAATCTCAAATTGTAGGTATGATATTTATCTACCGATGCTATAACGCTTATAAATATCTGTGCATACTTGTTCGATATAAAAAAATTTTATTCAAAGGGGACAGTCTTATTGAGGGTATTTTTCGTGGTTCCCTGTATTTGCAAATTAAAAAAAAATATCTTCCCGTTCTTTTCCGATAACAATTATAATCTCAAATTGTAGGTATGATATTTATCTACCGATGCTATAACGATTATAAATCTCTGTGCATATTTGTTCGATATAAAAAAATTTTATTCAAAGGGGACAGTCTTATTGAGGGTATTTTTCGTGGTTCCCTGTTGTTGCAAATGAAAAACAATATCTTCCTGTTATTTCCCAATATTGATTATAGTCTCAAATTGTAGGTATGAATTTTTTCTACCGATGCTATAACGTTTATAGCAATCTGTGCATATTTGATCGATATATGCAAATTTATTCAAAGGGGACAGTCTTATTGAGGGTATTTTTCGTGGTTCCCTGTATTTGCAAATTAAAAAAAATATCTTCCAGTCAATTTCCTATAATGATTATAGTCTCAAATTGTATGTATGATTTTTTTCTACCAATGCTATAACGTTTATATTAATCTGTGCATATTTGATCGATATATGCAAATTTTATTCAAAGGGGACAGTGTTATTGAGGGTATTTTTCGTGGTTCCCTGTATTTGCAAATTAAAAACAATATCTTCCGGTTATTTCCCGATAAAAATTATAGTCTCAAATTGTAGGTATGATTTTTTTCTACCGATGCTATAACGCTTATAAATATCTGTGCATATTTGTTCGATATATGCAAATTTTATTCAAAGGGTACAGTTTTATTGTGGGTATTTTTCGTGGTTCCCTGTATTTGCAAATGAAAAACAATATCTTCCTCTTATTTGCCGATAACGATTATAGTCTCAAATTGTAAGTATGAATTTTTGATACCGATGCTATAACGTTTATAACAATCTGTGCATATTTGATCGATATATGCAAATTTTATTCAAAGGGGACAGTCTTATTGAGGGTATTTTTCGTGGTTCCCTGTATTTGCAAATTAAAAAAAATATCTTCCCGTTATTTTCCTATAACGATTATAGTCTCAAATTTTAGGTATGATATTTATCTACCGATGCTATAACGCTTATAGATATCTGTGCATATTTGTTCGATATAAAAAGTTTTATTTAAAGAAGACAGTATTATTGTGGATATTTTTCGTGGTTCCCTGTATATGCAAATTAAAAAAAAATATCTTCCCGTTATTTCCCGATAATAATTATAGTCTCAAATTGTAGGTATGATTTTTTTCTACCGATGCTATGACGCTTATAAAGATCTGTGCATATTTGATCGATATATGCAAATTTTATTTAAAGGGGACAGTCTTATTGTGGGTATTTTGCGAAGTTCCCTGTATTTGCAAATTAAAAAAAAATATCTTCCCGTTATTTCCCGGTAATGCTTAAAATTTCAAATTGAAGGTATGATTTTGTCTACCAATGGTATAACGTTTATAAAAATCTGTGCCTATTTCTTCGATATATGCAAATTTTATTCAAAAGGGACAGTTTTATTGTGGGTATTTTTCGTGGTTCCCTGTTGTTGCAAATGAAAAACAATATCTTCCCGTTCTTTTCCGATAACAATTATAGTCTCAAATTGTAGGTATGATATTTATTTACCGATGCTATAACGCTTATAAATATCTGTGCATACTTGTTCGATATAAAAAAATTTTATTCAAAGGGGACAGTCTTATTGAGGGTATTTTTCGTGGTTCCCTGTATTTGCAAATTAAAAAAAAAATCTTCCCCTAATTTCTCGATAATAATTATAGTCTCAAATTGTAGGTATGATTTTTTGTACCGATGCTATAACGCTTATAACAATCTGTGCATATTTGATCGATATATGCAAATTTTATTCAAAGGGGACAGTCTTATTGAGGGTATTTTTCGTGGTTCCCTGTATTTGCAAATTAAAAACAATATCTTCCCGTTATTTCCCGATAAAAATTATAGTCTCAAATTGTAGGTATGATTGTTTTGTACCGATGCTATAACGCTTATAAATATCTGTGCATATTTGTTCGATATATACAAATTTTATTTAAAGGGGACAGTCTTATTGTGGGTATTTTTCGTAGTTCCCTGTATTTGCAAATTAAAAAAAATATCTTCCCGTTATTTCCCGATAACAATTGTAATCTCAAATTGTAGGTATGATATTTATCTACCGATGCTATAACGCTTATAAATATCTGTGCATACTTGTTCGATATAAAAAAATTTTATTCAAAGGGGACAGTCTTATTGAGGGTATTTTTCGTGGTTCTCTGTATTTGCAAATTAAAAAAAAATATCTTCCCGTTCTTTTCCGATAACATATATAATCTCAAATTGTAGGTATAATATTTATCTACCGATGCTATAACGCTTATAAATGTGCATATTTGTTCGATATAAAAAAATTTTATTCAAAGGGGACAGTCTTATTGAGGGTATTTTTCGTGGTTCCCTGTTGTTGCAAATGAAAAACAATATCTTCCTGTTATTTCCCAATTATGATTATAGTCTCAAATTGTAGGTATGAATTTTTTCTACCGATGCCATAACGTTTATAGCAATCTGTGCATATTTGATCGATATATGCAAATTTATTCAAAGGGGACAGTCTTATTGAGGGTATTTATCGTGGTTCCCTGTATTTGCAAATTAAAAAAAATATCTTCCAGTCAATTTCCTATAATGATTATAGTCTCAAATTGTATGTATGATTTTTTTCTACCGATGCTATAACGTTTATATTAATCTGTGCATATTTGATCGATATATGCAAATTTTATTCAAAGGGGACAGTCTTAGTGAGGGTATTTTTCGTGGTTCCATGTATGTGCAAATTAAAAACAATATCTTCCGGTTATTTCCCGATAAAAATTATAGTCTCAATTTGTAGGTATGATTTTTTTCTACCGATGCTATAACGCTTATAAATATCTGCATATTTGTTCGATATATGCAAATTTTATTCAAAGGGTACAGTTTTATTGTGGGTATTTTTCGTGGTTCCCTGTATTTGCAAATGAAAAACCATATCTTCCTCTTATTTGCCGATAATGATTATAGTCTCAAATTGTAAGTATGAATTTTTGCTACCGATGCTATAACGTTTATAACAATCTGTGCATATTTGATCGATATATGCAAATTTTATTCAAAGGGGACAGTCTTATTGAGGGTATTTTTCGTGGTTCCCTGTATTTGCAAATTAACAAAAATATCTTCCCGTTATTTTCCTATAACGATTATAGTCTCAAATTGTAGGTATGATATTTATCTACCGATGCTATAACGCTTATAAATATCTGTGCATATTTGTTCGATATAAAAAAATTTTATTTAAAGAAGACAGTCTTATTGTGGATATTTTTCGTGGTTCCCTGTATATGCAAATTAAAAAAAAATATCTTCCCGTTATTTCATGATAATAATTATAGTCTCAAATTGTAGGTATGATTTTTTTCTACCGATGCTATGACAGTCTCATTGAGGGTATTTTTCGTGGTTCCCTGTTGTTGCAAATGAAAAACAATATCTTCCTGTTATTTCCCAATATTGATTATAGTCTCAAATTGTAGGTATGAATTTTTTCTACCGATGCTATAACGTTTATAGCAATCTGTGCATATTTGATCGATATATGCAAATTTATTCAAAGAGGACAGTCTTATTGAGGGTATTTTTCGTGGTTCCCTGTATTTGCAAATTAAAAAAAATATCTTCCCGTTATTTCCCGATAAAAATTATAGTCTCAAATTGTAGGTATGAATTTTTCTACCGATGCTAGAACGCTTATAACAATCTGTGCATATTTGATCGATATATGAAAATTTTATTCAAAGGGGACAGTCTTATTGAGGGTATTTTTCGTGGTTCCCTGTATTTGCAAATTAAAAACAATATCTTCCCGTTATTTCCCGATAAAAATTATAGTCTCAAATTGTAGGTATGATTTTTTTGTACCGATGCTATAACGCTTATAAATATTTGTGCATATTTCTTTGATATATACAAATTTTATTTAAAGGGGACAGTCTTATTGTGGGTGTTTTGCGAAGTTCCCTGTATTTGCAAATTAAAAAAAAATATCTTCTCGTTATTTCCCGGTAATGCTTAAAATTTCAAATTGAAGGTATGATTTTGTCTACCAACGGTATAACGTTTATAAAAATCTGTGCATATTTGTTCGATATATGCAAATTTTATTCAAAAGGGACAGTCTTATTGTGGGTAGTTTTCGTAGTTCGTAGTTCGTAGTATTTGCAAATTAAAAAAAATATCTTCCCGTTATTTCCCGATAAAAATTAGATCGATATATGCAAATTTTATTCAAAGGGGACAGTCTTATTGAGGGTATTTTTCGTGGTTCCCTGTATTTGCAAATTAAAAACAATATCTTTCGGTTATTTCCCGATAAAAATTATAGTCTCAAATTGTAGGTATGATTTTTTTCAACCGATGCTATAACGCTTATAAAAATCTGTGCATATTTGTTCGATATATGCAAATTTTATTCAAAGGGTACAGTTTTATTGTGGGTATTTTTCGTGGTTCCCTTTATTTGCAAATGAAAAACAATATCTTCCTCTTATTTGCCGATAATGATTATAGTCTCAAATTGTAGGTATGAATTTTTCCTACCGATGCTATAACGTTTATAATAATCTGTGCATATTTTATCGATATATGCAAATTTTATTCAAAGGGGACAGTCTTATTGAGGGTATTTTTCGTGGTTCCCTGTATTTGCAAATTAAAAAAATATCTTCCCGTTATTTCCCTATAACGATTATAGTCTCAAATTGTAGGTATGATATTTATCTACTAATGCTATAACGCTTATAAATATCTGTGCATATTTGTTCGATATAAAAAAATTTTATTTAAAGGGGACAGTCTTATTGTGGATATTTTTCGTGGTTCCCTGTATATGCAAATTAAAAAAAAATATCTTCCCGTTATTTCCCGATAATAATTATAGTCTCATATTGTAGGTATGATTTTTTTCTACAGATGCTATGACGCTTATAAAGATCTGTGCATTATTGTTCGATATATACAAATTTTATTCAAAGGGTACAGTCTTATTGTGTTCCCTGTATTTGCAAATGAAAAACAATATCTTCGTGTTATTTGCCGATAATGATTATAGTCTCAAATTGTAGGTATGGTTTTGTTCTACCGATGCTAGAACGCTTATAAATATCTGTGCATATTTGTTCGATATATACAAATTTTATTTAAAGGGGACAGACTTATTGTGGGTATTTTTCGTGGTTCCCTGTATTTGCAAATTAAAAAAAAAATCTTCCCCTAATTTCTCGATAATAATTATAGTCTCAAATTGTAGGTATGAATTTTTTCTACCGATGCTAGAACGCTTATAACAATCTGTGCATATTTGATCGTTATATGCAAATTTTATTCAAAGGGGACAGTCTTATTGAGGGTATTTTTCGTGGTTCCCTGTATTTGCAAATTAAAAACAATATCTTCCCGTTATTTCCCGATAAAAATTATAGTCTCAAATTGTAGGTATGATTTTTTTGTACCGATGCTATAACGCTTATAAATATCTGTGCATATTTCTTTGATATATACAAATTTTTATTTAAAGGGGACAGTCTTATTGAGGGTATTTTTCGTGGTTCCCTGTATTTGCAAATTAAAAAAAATATCTTCCTGTTATTTCCCGATAACAATTATAATCTCAAATTGTAGGTATGATATTTATCTACCGATGCTATAACGCTTATAAATATCTGTGCATACTTGTTCGATATAAAAAAATTTTATTTAAAGGGGACAGTCTTATTGAGGGTATTTTTCGTGGTTCCCTGTATTTGCAAATTAAAAAAAATATCTTCCCGTTCTTTTCCGATAACAATTATAATCTCAAATTGTAGGTATGATATTTATCTACCGATGCTATAACGCTTATAAATGTCTGTGCATATTTGTTCGATATAAAAAAATTTTATTCAAAAGGGACAGTCTTATTGTGGGTGTTTTTCGTGGTTCCCTGTATTTGCAAATTAAAAAAATTTCAATTTCCTATAATGATTATAGTCTCAAATTGTATGTATGATTTTTTTCTACCGATGCCATAACGTTTATATTAATCTGTGCATATTTGATCGATATATGCAAATTTTATTGAAAGGGGACAGTCTTATTGAGGGTATTTTTCGTGGTTCCCTGTATTTGCAAATTAAAAACAATATCTTCCGGTTATTTCCCGATAAAAATTATAGTCTCAAATTGTAGGTATGATTTTTTTCTACCGATGCTATAACGCTTATAAATATCTGTGCATATTTGTTCGATATATGCAAATTTTATTCAAAGGGTATAGTTTTATTGTGGGTATTTTTCGTGGTTCCCTGTATTTGCAAATGAAAAACAATATCTTCCTCTTATTTGCCGATAATGATTATAGTCTCAAATTGTAAGTATGAATTTTTGCTACCGATGCTATAACGTTTATAACAATCTGTGCATATTTGATCGATATATGCAAATTTTATTCAAAGGGGACAGTCTTATTGAGGGTATTTTTCGTGGTTCCCTGTATTTGCAAATTAAAAACAATATCTTCCCGTTATTTCCCGATAAAAATTATAGCCTCAAATTGTAGGTATGATTTTTTTGTACCGATGGTATAACGCTTATAAATATCTGTGCATATTTCTTTGATATATACAAATTTTATTTAAAGGGGACAGTCTTATTGTGGGTATTTTGCGAAGTTCCCTGTATTTGCAAATTAAAAAAAAATATCTTCCCGTTATTTCCCGGTAATGCTTAAAATTTCAAATTGAAGGTATGATTTTGTCTACCAATGGTATAACGTTTATAAAAATCTGTGCATATTTGTTCGATATATGCAAATTTTATTCAAAAGGGACAGTCTTATTGTGGGTATTTTTCGTGGTTCCCTGTTGTTGCAAATGAAAAACAATATCTTCCTGTTATTTTCCGATAATGATTATAGTCTCAAATTGTAGGTATGATTTTGTTCTACCGATGCTAGAACGCTCATAAATATCTGTGCATATTTGTTCGATATATACAAATTTTATTTAAAGGGGACAGTCTTATTGTGGGTATTTTTCGTAGTTCCCTGTATTTGCAAATTAAAAAAAATATCTTCCCGTTATTTCCCGATAAAAATTAGATCGATATATGCAAATTTTATTCAAAGGGGACAGTCTTATTGAGGGTATTTTTCGTGGTTCCCTGTATTTGCAAATTAAAAACAATATCTTCCTCTTATTTGCCGATAATGATTATAGTCTCAAATTGTAAGTATGAATTTTTGCTACCGATGCTATAACGTTTATAACAATCTGTGCATATTTGATCGATATATGCAAATTTTATTCAAAGGGGACAGTCTTATTGAGGGTATTTTTCGTGGTTCCCTGTATTTGCAAATTAAAAAAAATATCTTCCCGTTATTTCCCTATAACGATTATAGTCTCAAATTGTAGGTATGATATTTATCTACCGATGCTATAACGCTTATAAATATCTGTGCATATTTGTTCGATATAAAAAAATTTTATTTAAAGAAGACAGTCTTATTGAGGGTATTTTTCGTGGTTCCCTGTATTTGCAAATTAAAAAAAAATATCTTCCCGTTATTTCCCGATAAAAATTATAGTTTCAAATTGTAGGTATGAATTTTTCTACCGATGGTAGAACGCTTATAACAATCTGTGCATATTTGATCGATATATGCAAATTTTATTCAAAGGGGTCAGTCTTATTGAGGGTATTTTTCGTGGTTCCCTGTATTTGCAAATTAAAAACAATATCTTCCCGTTATTTCCCGATAAAAATTATAGCCTCAAATTGTAGGTATGATTTTTTTGTACCGATGCTATAACGCTTATAAATATCTGTGCATATTTCTTTGATATATACAAATTTTATTTAAAGGGGACAGTCTTATTGTGGGTATTTTGCGAAGTTCCCTGTATTTGCAAATTAAAAAAAAATATCTTCCCGTTATTTCCCGGTAATGCTTAAAATTTCAAATTGAAGGTATGATTTCGTCTACCAATGGTATAACGTTTATAAAAATCTGTGCATATTTGTTCGATATATGCAAATTTTATTCAAAGGGGACAGTCTTATTGAGGGTATTTTTCGTGGTTCCCTGTATTTGCAAATTAAAAACAATATCTTTCGGTTATTTCCCGATAAAAATTATAGTCTCAAATTGTAGGTATGATTTTTTTCAACCGATGCTATAACGCTTATAAAAATCTGTGCATATTTGTTCGATATATGCAAATTTTATTCAAAGGGTACAGTTTTATTGTGGGTATTTTTCGTGGTTCCCTGTATTTGCAAATGAAAAACAATATCTTCCTCTTATTTGCCGATAATGATTATAGTCTCAAATTGTAGGTATGAATTTTTGCTACCGATGCTATAACGTTTATAATAATCTGTGCATATTTGATTGATATATGCAAATTTTATTCAAAGGGGACAGTCTTATTGAGGGTATTTTTCGTGGTTCCGTGTATTTGCCAATTAAAAAAATATCTCCCCGTTATTTCCCTATAACGATTATAGTCTCAAATTGTAGGTATGATATTTATCTACCGATGCTATAACGCTTATAAATATCTGTGCATATTTGTTCGATATAAAAAAATTTTATTTAAAGGGGACAGTCTTATTGTGGATATTTTTCGTGGTTCCCTGTATATGCAAATTAAAAAAAAATATCTTCCCGTTCTTTTCCGATAACAATTATAATCTCAAATTGTAGGTATGATATTTATCTACCGATGCTATAACGCTTATAAATGTCTGTGCATATTTGTTCGATATAAAAAAATTTTATTCAAAAGGGACAGTCTTATTGTGGGTATTTTTCGTGGTTCCCTGTATTTGCAAATTAAAAAAATTTCAATTTCCTATAATGATTATAGTCTCAAATTGTATGTATGATTTTTTTCTACCGATGCTATAACGTTTATATTAATCTGTGCATATTTGATCGATATATGCAAATTTTATTCAAAGGGGACAGTCTTATTGAGGGTATTTTTCGTGGTTCCCTGTATTTGCAAATTAAAAACAATATCTTCCGGTTATTTCCCGATAAAAATTATAGTCTCAAATTGTAGGTATGATTTTTTTCTACCGATGCTATAACGCTTATAAATATCTGTGCATATTTGTTCGATATATGCAAATTTTATTCAAAGGGTACAGTTTTATTGTGGGTATTTTTCGTGGTTCCCTGTATTTGCAAATGAAAAACAATATCTTCCTCTTATTTTCCGATAATGATTATAGTCTCAAATTGTAAGTATGAATTTTTGCTACCGATGCTATAACGTTTATAACAATCTGTGCATATTTGATCGATATATGCAAATTTTATTCAAAGGGGACATTCTTATTGAGGGTATTTTTCGTGGTTCCCTGTATTTGCTAATTAAAAACAATATCTTCCCGTTATTTCCCGATAAAAATTATAGCCTCAAATTGTAGGTATGATTTTTTTGTACCGATGCTATAACGCTTATAAATATCTGTGCATATTTCTTTGATATATACAAATTTTATTTAAAGGGGACAGTCTTATTGTGGGTATTTTGCGAAGTTCCCTGTATTTGCAAATTAAAAAAAAATATCTTCCCGTTATTTCCCGGTAATGCTTAAAATTTCAAATTGAAGGTATGATTTTGTCTACCAATGGTATAACGTTTATAAAAATCTGTGCATATTTGTTCGATATATGCAAATTTTATTCAAAAGGGACAGTCTTATTGTGGGTATTTTTCGTGGTTCCCTGTTGTTGCAAATGAAAAACAATATCTTCCTGTTATTTTCCGATAATGATTATAGTCTCAAATTGTAGGTATGATTTTGTTCTACCGATGCTAGAACGCTTATAAATATCTGTGCATATTTGTTCGATATATACAAATTTTATTTAAAGGGGACAGTCTTATTGTGGGTATTTTTCGTAGTTCCCTGTATTTGCAAATTAAAAAAAATATCTTCCCGTTATTTCCCGATAAAAATTAGATCGATATATGCAAATTTTATTCAAAGGGGACAGTCTTATTGAGGGTATTTTTCGTGGTTCCCTGTATTTGCAAATTAAAAACAATATCTTCCTCTTATTTGCCGATAATGATTATAGTCTCAAATTGTAAGTATGAATTTTTGCTACCGATGCTATAACGTTTATAACAATCTGTGCATATTTGATCGATATATGCAAATTTTATTCAAAGGGGACAGTCTTATTGAGGGTATTTTTCGTGGTTCCCTGTATTTGCAAATTAAAAAAATATCTTCCCGTTATTTCCCGGTAATGCTTAAAATTTCAAATTGAAGGTATGATTTTGTCTACCAATGGTATAACGTTTATAAAAATCTGTGCATATTTGTTCGATATATGCAAATTTTATTCAAAGGGGACAGTCTTATTGAGGGTATTTTTCGTGGTTCCCTGTATTTGCAAATTAAAAACAATATCTTTCGGTTATTTCCCGATAAAAATTATAGTCTCAAATTGTAGGTATGATTTTTTTCAACCGATGCTATAACGCTTATAAAAATCTGTGCATATTTGTTCGATATATGCAAATTTTATTCAAAGGGTACAGTTTTATTGTGGGTATTTTTCGTGGTTCCCTGTATTTGCAAATGAAAAACAATATATTCCTCTTATTTGCCGATAATGATTATAGTCTCAAATTGTAGGTATGAATTTTTGCTACCGATGCTATAACGTTTATAATAATCTGTGCATATTTGATCGATATATGCAAATTTTATTCAAAGGGGACAGTCTTATTGAGGGTATTTTTCGTGGTTCATTGTATTTGCAAATTAAAAAAAATATCTCCCCGTTATTTCCCTATAACGATTATAGTCTCAAATTGTAGGTATGATATTTTTCTACCGATGCTATAACGCTTATAAATATCTGTGCATATTTGTTCGATATAAAAAAATTTTATTTAAAGGGGACAGTCTTATTGTGGATATTTTTCGTGGTTCCCTGTATATGCAAATTAAAAAAAAATATCTTCCCGTTATTTCCCGATAATAATTATAGTCTCAAATTGTAGGTATGATATTTTTCTACCGATGCTATGACGCTTATAAAGATCTGTGCATTATTGTTCGATATATACAAATTTTATTCAAAGGGTACAGTCTTATTGTGGGTATTTTTCGTGGTTCCCTGTATTTGGAAATGAAAAACAATATCTTCGTGTTATTTGCCGATAATGATTATAGTCTCAAATTGTAGGTATGGTTTTGTTCTACCGATGCTAGAACGCTTATAAATATCTGTGCATATTTGTTCGATATATACAAATTTTATTTAAAGGGGACAGACTTATTGTGGGTATTTTTCGTGGTTCCCTGTATTTGCAAATTAAAAAAAAATATCTTCCCCTAATTTCTCGATAATAATTATAGTCTCAAATTGTAGGTATGAAATTTTGCTACCGATGCTATAACGTTTATAACAATCTGTGCTTATTTGATCGATATATGCAAATTTTATTCAAAGGGGACAGTCTTATTGAGGGTATTTTTCGTGGTTCCCTGTATTTGCAAATTAAAAAAAATATCTTCCCGTTATTTCCCGATAACAATTATAATCTCAAATTGTAGGTATGATTTTTTGTACCGATGCTATAACGCTTATATATATCTGTGCATATTTCTTTGATATATACAAAATTTTATTTAAAGGGGACAGTCTTATTGAGGGTATTTTTCGTGGTTCCCTGTATTTGCAAATTAAAACAAATATCTTCCCGTTATTTCCCGATAACAATTATAATCTCAAATTGTAGGTATGATATTTATCTACAGATGCTATAACGCTTATAAATATCAGTGCATACTTGTTCGATATAAAAAAATTTTATTCAAAGGGGACAGTCTTATTGAGGGTATTTTTCGTGGTTCCCTGTATTTGCAAATTAAAAAAAATATCTTCCCGTTATTTCCCGATAACAATTATAATCTCAAATTGTAGGTATGATACTTATCTACCGATGCTATAACGCTTATAAATATCTGTGCATACTTGTTCGATATAAAAAAATTTTATTCAAAGGGGACAGTGTTATTGAGGGTATTTTTCGTGGTTCCCTGTATTTGCAAATTAAAAAAAATATCTTCCCGTTATTTCCCGATAACAATTATAATCTCAAATTGTAGGTATGATTTTTTTGTACCGATGCTATAACGCTTATAAATATCTGTGCATATTTCTTTGATATATACAAAATTTTATTTAAAGGGGACAGTCTTATTGTGGGTATTTTTCGTGGTTCCCTGTATTTGCAAATTAAAAAAAATATCTTCCCGTTATTTCCCGATAACAATTATAATCTCAAATTGTAGGTATGATATTTATCTACCAATGCTATAACGCTTATAAAAATCTGTGCATTATTGTTCGATATATACAAATTTTATTCAAAGGGGACAGTCTTATTGAGGGTATTTTTCGTGGTTCCCTGTTGTTGCAAATGAAAAACAATATCTTCCTGTTATTTCCCAATATTGATTATAGTCTCAAATTGTAGGTATGAAAATTATAGTCTCAAATTGTAGGTATGATTTTTTTGTACCGATGCTATAACGCTTATAAATATCTGTGCATATTTCTTTGATATATACAAATTTTATTTAAAGGGGACAGTCTTATTGTGGGTATTTTGCGAAGTTCCCTGTATTTGCAAATTAAAAAAAATATCTTCCCGTTATTTCCCGGTAATGCTTCAAATTTCAAATTGAAGGTATGATTTTGTCTACCAATGGTATAACGTTTATAAAAATCTGTGCATATTTGTTCGATATATGCAAATTTTATTCAAAAGGGACAGTCTTATTGTGGGTATTTTTCGTGGTTCCCTGTTGTTGCAAATGAAAAACAATATCTTCCTGTTATTTTCCGATAATGATTATAGTTTCGAATTGTAGGTATGAAATTTTTCTACCGATGCTTTAACGCTTATAACAATTTGTGCATATTTGATCGATATATGCAAATTTTATTCAAAGGGGACAGTCTTATTGAGGGTATTTTTCGTGGTTCCCTGTATTTGCAAATTAAAAAAAATATCTTCCCGTTATTTCCCGATAAAACCTATAGTCTCAAAGTGTAGGTATTAATTTTTTCTACCGATGCTAGAACGCTTATAACAATCTGTGCATATTTGATCGATATATGCAAATTTTATTCAAAGGGGACAGTCTTATTGAGGGTATTTTTCGTGGTTCCCTGTATTTGCAAATTAAAAACAATATCTTCCCGATAAAAATTATAGTCTCAAATTGTAGGTATGATTTTTTTCTACCGATGCTATAACGCTTATAAAAATCTGTGCATATTTGTTCGATATATGCAAATTTTATTCAAAGGGTACAGTTTTATTGTGGGTATTTTTCGTGGTTCCCTGTATTTGCAAATGAAAAACAATATATTCCTCTTATTTGCCGATAATGATTATAGTCTCAAATTGTAGGTATGAATTTTTGCTACCGATGCTATAACGTTTATAACAATCTGTGCATATTTGATCGATATATGCAAATTTTATTCAAAGGGGTCAGTCTTATTGAGGGTATTTTTCGTGGTTCCCTGTATTTGCAAATTAAAAAAAATATCTTCCCGTTATTTCCCTATAACGATTATAGTCTCAAATTGTAGGTATGATATTTATCTACCGATGCTATAACGCTTATAAATATCTGTGCATATTTGTTCGATATAAAAGAATTTTATTTAAAGGGGACAGTCTTATTGTGGATATTTTTCGTGGTTCCCTGTATATGCAAATTAAAAAAAAATATCTTCCCGTTATTTCCCGATAATAATTATAGTCTCAAATTGTAGGTATGATTTTTTTCTACCGATGCTATGACGCTTATAAAGATCTGTGCATTATTGTTCGATATATACAAATTTTATTCAATGGGGACAGTCTTATTGTGGGTATTTTTCGTGGTTCCCTGTATTTGCAAATGAAAAACAATATCTTCCTCTTATTTGCCGATAATGATTATAGTCTCAAATTGTAGGTATGAATTTTTGCTACCGATGCTATAACGTTTATAATAATCTGTGCATATTTGATCGATATATGCAAATTTTATTCAAAGGGGACAGTCTTATTGAGGGTATTTTTCGTGGTTCCGTGTATTTGCCAATTAAAAAAATATCTCCCCGTTATTTCCCTATAACGATTATAGTCTCAAATTGTAGGTATGATATTTATCTACCGATGCTATAACGCTTATAAATATCTGTGCATATTTGTTCGATATAAAAAAATTTTATTTAAAGGGGACAGTCTTATTGTGGATATTTTTCGTGGTTCCCTGTATATGCAAATTAAAAAAAAATATCTTCCCGTTATTTCCCGATAATAATTATAGTCTCAAATTGTAGGTATGATTTTTTTCTACCGATGCTATGACGCTTATAAAGATCTGTGCATTATTGTTCGATATATACAAATTTTATTCAAAGGGTACAGTCTTATTGTGGGTATTTTTCGTGGTTCCCTGTATTTGGAAATGAAAAACAATATCTTCGTGTTATTTGCCGATAATGCTTCGAGTCTCAAATTGTAGGTATGGTTTTGTTTTACCGATGCTAGAACGCTTATAAATATCTGTGCATATTTGTTCGATATATACAAATTTTATTTAAAGGGGACAGTCTTATTGAGGGTATTTTTCGTGGTTCCCTGTATTTGCAAATTAAAAAAAAATATCTTCCCGTTCTTTTCCGATAACAATTATAATCTCAAATTGTAGGTATGATATTTATCTACCGATGCTATAACGCTTATAAATGTCTGTGCATATTTGTTCGATATAAAAAAATTTTATTCAAAAGGGACAGTCTTATTGTGGGTATTTTTCGTGGTTCCCTGTATTTGCAAATTAAAAAAATTTCAATTTCCTATAATGATTATAGTCTCAAATTGTATGTATGATTTTTTTCTACCGATGCTATAACGTTTATAACAATCTGTGCATATTTGATCGATATATGCAAATTTTATTCAAAGGGGACAGTCTTATTGAGGGTATTTTTCGTGGTTCCCTGTATTTGCTAATTAAAAACAATATCTTCCCGTTATTTCCCGATAAAAATTATAGCCTCAAATTGTAGGTATGATTTTTTTGTACCGATGCTATAACGCTTATAAATATCTGTGCATATTTCTTTGATATATACAAATTTTATTTAAAGGGGACAGTCTTATTGTGGGTATTTTGCGAAGTTCCCTGTATTTGCAAATTAAAAAAAAATATCTTCCCGTTATTTCCCGGTAATGCTTAAAATTTCAAATTGAAAGTATGATTTTGTCTACCAATGGTATAACGTTTATAAAAATCTGTGCATATTTGTTCGATATATGCAAATTTTATTCAAAAGGGACAGTCTTATTGTGGGTATTTTTCGTGGTTCCCTGTTGTTGCAAATGAAAAACAATATCTTCCTGTTATTTTCCGATAATGATTATAGTCTCAAATTGTAGGTATGATTTTGTTCTACCGATGCTAGAACGCTTATAAATATCTGTGCATATTTGTTCGATATATACAAATTTTATTTAAAGGGGACAGTCTTATTGTGGGTATTTTTCGTAGTTCCCTGTATTTGCAAATTAAAAAAAATATCTTCCCGTTATTTCCCGATAAAAATTAGATCGATATATGCAAATTTTATTCAAAGGGGACAGTCTTATTGAGGGTATTTTTCGTGGTTCCCTGTATTTGCAAATTAAAAACAATATCTTCCTCTTATTTGCCGATAATGATTATAGTCTCAAATTGTAAGTATGAATTTTTGCTACCGATGCTATAACGTTTATAACAATCTGTGCATATTTGATCGATATATGCAAATTTTATTCAAAGGGGACAGTCTTCTTGAGGGTATTTTTCGTGGTTCCCTGTATTTGCAAATTAAAAAAATATCTTCCCGTTATTTCCCTATAACGATTATAGTCTCAAATTGTAGGTATGATATTTATCTACCGATGCTAGAACGCTTATAAATATCTGTGCATATTTGTTCGATATAAAAAAATTTTATTTAAAGAAGACAGTCTTATTGAGGGTATTTTTCGTGGTTCCCTGTATTTGCAAATTAAAAAAAATATCTTCCCGTTATTTCCCGATAAAACCTATAGTCTCAAATTGTAGGTATGAATTTTTTCTACCGATGCTAGAACGCTTATAACAATCTGTGCATATTTGATCGATATATGCAAATTTTATTCAAAGGGGACAGTCTTATTGAGGGTATTTTTCGTGGTTCCCTGTATTTGCAAATTAAAACCAATATCTTGCCGTTATTTCCCGATAATGATTATAGTCTCAAATTGTAGGTATGAATTTTTGCTACCGATGCTATAACGTTTATAATAATCTGTGCATATTTGATCGATATATGCAAATTTTATTCAAAGGGGACAGTCTTATTGAGGGTATTTTTCGTGGTTCCGTGTATTTGCCAATTAAAAAAATATCTCCCCGTTATTTCCCTATAACGATTATAGTCTCAAATTGTAGGTATGATATTTATCTACCGATGCTATAACGCTTATAAATATCTGTGCATATTTGTTCGATATAAAAAAATTTTATTTAAAGGGGACAGTCTTATTGTGGATATTTTTCGTGGTTCCCTGTATATGCAAATTAAAAAAAAATATATTCCCGTTATTTCCCGATAATAATTATAGTCTCAAATTGTAGGTATGATTTTTTTCTACCGATGCTATGACGCTTATAAAGATCTGTGCATTATTGTTCGATATATACAAATTTTATTCAAAGGGTACAGTCTTATTGTGGGTATTTTTCGTGGTTCCCTGTATTTGGAAATGAAAAACAATATCTTCGTGTTATTTGCCGATAATGATTCGAGTCTCAAATTGTAGGTATGGTTTTGTTTTACCGATGCTAGAACGCTTATAAATATCTGTGCATATTTGTTCGATATATACAAATTTTATTTAAAGGGGACAGTCTTATTGAGGGTATTTTTCGTGGTTCCCTGTATTTGCAAATTAAAAAAAAATATCTTCCCGTTCTTTTCCGATAACAATTATAATCTCAAATTGTAGGTATGATATTTATCTACCGATGCTATAACGCTTATAAATGTCTGTGCATATTTGTTCGATATAAAAAAATTTTATTCAAAAGGGACAGTCTTATTGTGGGTATTTTTCGTGGTTCCCTGTATTTGCAAATTAAAAAAATTTCAATTTCCTATAATGATTATAGTCTCAAATTGTATGTATGATTTTTTCTACCGATGCTATAACGTTTATATTAATCTGTGCATATTTGATCGATATATGCAAATTTTATTCAAAGGGGACAGTCTTATTGAGGGTATTTTTCGTGGTTCCCTGTATTTGCAAATTAAAAACAATATCTTCCGGTTATTTCCCGATAAAAATTATAGTCTCAAATTGTAGGTATGATTTTTTTCTACCGATGCTATAACGCTTATAAATATCTGTGCATATTTGTTCGATATATGCAAATTTTATTCAAAGGGTACAGTTTTATTGTGGGTATTTTTCGTGGTTCCCTGTATTTGCAAATGAAAAACAATATCTTCCTCTTATTTTCCGATAATGATTATAGTCTCAAATTGTAAGTATGAATTTTTGCTACCGATGCTATAACGTTTATAACAATCTGTGCATATTTGATCGATATATGCAAATTTTATTCAAAGGGGACAGTCTTATTGAGGGTATTTTTCGTGGTTCCCTGTATTTGCAAATTAAAAAAAAATATCTTCCCGTTATTTCCCGGTAATGCTTAAAATTTCAAATTGAAGGTATGATTTTGTCTACCAATGGTATAACGTTTATAAAAATCTGTGCATATTTGTTCGATATATGCAAATTTTATTCAAAAGGGACAGTCTTATTGTGGGTATTTTTCGTGGTTCCCTGTTGTTGCAAATGAGAAACAATATCTTCCTGTTATTTTCCGATAATGATTATAGTCTCAAATTGTAGGTATGATTTTGTTCTACCGATGCTAGAACGCTTATAAATATCTGTGCATATTTCTTTGATATATACAAATTTTATTTAAAGGGGACAGTCTTATTGTGGGTATTTTGCGAAGTTCCCTATATTTGCAAATTAAAAAAAAATATCTTCCCGTTATTTCCCGGTAATGCTTAAAATTTCAAATTGAAGGTATGATTTTGTCTACCAATGGTATAACGTTTATAAAAATCTGTGCATATTTGTTCGATATATGCAAATTTTATTCAAAAGGGACAGTCTTATTGTGGGTATTTTTCGTGGTTCCCTGTTGTTGCAAATGAGAAACAATATCTTCCTGTTATTTTCCGATAATGATTATAGTCTCAAATTGTAGGTATGATTTTGTTCTACCGATGCTAGAACGCTTATAAATATCTGTGCATATTTGTTCGATATATACAAATTTTATTTAAAGGGGACAGTCTTATTGTGGGTATTTTTCGTAGTTCCCTGTATTTGCAAATTAAAAAAAATATCTTCCCGTTATTTCCCGATAAAAATTAGATCGATATATGCAAATTTTATTCAAAGGGGACAGTCTTATTGAGGGTATTTTTCGTGGTTCCCTGTATTTGCAAATTAAAAACAATATCTTCCTCTTATTTGCCGATAATGATTATAGTCTCAAATTGTAAGTATGAATTTTTGCTACCGATGCTATAACGTTTATAACAATCTGTGCATATTTGATCGATATATGCAAATTTTATTCAAAGGGGACAGTCTTATTGAGGGTATTTTTCGTGGTTCCCTGAATTTGCAAATTAAAAAAATATCTTCCCGTTATTTCCCTATAACGATTATAGTCTCAAATTGTAGGTATGATATTTATCTACCGATGCTAGAACGCTTATAAATATCTGTGCATATTTGTTCGATATAAAAAAATTTTATTTAAAGAAGACAGTCTTATTGAGGGTATTTTTCGTGGTTCCCTGTATTAGCAAATTAAAAAAAATATCTTCCCGTTATTTCCCGATAAAACCTATAGTCTCAAATTGTAGGTATGAATTTTTTCTACCGATGCTAGAACGCTTATAACAATCTGTGCATATTTGATCGATATATGCAAATTTTATTCAAAGGGGACAGTCTTATTGAGGGTATTTTTCGTGGTTCCCTGTATTTGCAAATTAAAAACAATATCTTCCCGTTATTTCCCGATAAAAATTATAGCCTCAAATTGTAGGTATGATTTTTTTGTACCGATGCTATAACGCTTATAAATATCTGTGCATATTTCTTTGATATATACAAATTTTATTTAAAGGGGACAGTCTTTTTGTGGGTATTTTGCGAAGTTCCCTGTATTTGCAAATTAAAAAAAAATATCTTCCCGTTATTTCCCGGTAATGCTTAAAATTTCAAATTGAAGGTATGATTTTGTCTACCAATGGTATAACGTTTATAAAAATCTGTGCATATTTGTTCGATATATGCAAATTTTATTCAAAGGGGACAGTCTTATTGAGGGTATTTTTCGTGGTTCCCTGTATTTGCAAATTAAAAACAATATCTTTCGGTTATTTCCCGATAAAAATTATAGTCTCAAATTGTAGGTATGATTTTTTTCAACCGATGCTATAACGCTTATAAAAATCTGTGCATATTTGTTCGATATATGCAAATTTTATTCAAAGGGTACAGTTTTATTGTGGGTATTTTTCGTGGTTCCCTGTATTTGCAAATGAAAAACAATATCTTCCTCTTATTTGCCGATAATGATTATAGTCTCAAATTGTAGGTATGAATTTTTGCTACCGATGCTATAACGTTTATAATAATCTGTGCATATTTGATCGATATATGCAAATTTTATTCAAAGGGGACAGTCTTATTGAGGGTATTTTTCGTGGTTCATTGTATTTGCAAATTAAAAAAAATATCTCCCCGTTATTTCCCTATAACGATTATAGTCTCAAATTGTAGGTATGATATTTATCTACCGATGCTATAACGCTTATAAATATCTGTGCATATTTGTTCGATATAAAAAAATTTTATTTAAAGGGGACAGTCTTATTGTGGATATTTTTCGTGGTTCCCTGTATATGCAAATTAAAAAAAAATATCTTCCCGTTATTTCCCGATAATAATTATAGTCTCAAATTGTAGGTATGATTTTTTTCTACCGATGCTATGACGCTTATAAAGATCTGTGCATTATTGTTCGATATATACAAATTTTATTCAAAGGGTACAGTTTTATTGTGGGTATTTTTCGTGGTTCCCTGTATTTGGAAATGAAAAACAATATCTTCGTGTTATTTGCCGATAATGATTATAGTCTCAAATTGTAGGTATGGTTTTGTTCTACCGATGCTAGAACGCTTATAAATATCTGTGCATATTTGTTCGATATAAAAAAATTTTATTTAAAGGGGACAGTCTTATTGTGGATATTTTTCGTGGCTCCCTGTATATGCAAATTAAAAAAAAATATCTTCCCGTTATTTCCCGATAATAATTATAGTCTCAAATTGTAGGTATGATTTTTTTCTACCGATGCTATGACGCTTATAAAGATCTGTGCATTATTGTTCGATATATACAAATTTTATTCAAAGGGTACAGTTTTATTGAGGGTATTTTTCGTGGTTCCCTGTATTTGCAAATTAAAAACAATATCTTTCGGTTATTTCCCGATAATAATTATAGTCTCAAATTGTAGGTATGATTTTTTTCTACCGATGCTATAACGCTTATAAATATCTGTGCATATTTGTTCGATATATGCAAATTTTATTCAAAGGGTACAGTTTTATTGTTGGTATTTTTCGTGGTTCCCTGTATTTGGAAATGAAAAACAATATCTTCGTGTTATTTGCCGATAATGATTATAGTCTCAAATTGTAGGTATGGTTTTGTTCTACCGATGCTAGAACGCTTATAAATATCTGTGCATATTTGTTCGATATATACAAATTTTATTTAAAGGGGACAGACTTATTGTGGGTATTTTTCGTGGTTCCCTGTATTTGCAAATTAAAAAAAAATATCTTCCCCTAATTTCTCGATAATAATTATAGTCTCAAATTGTAGGTATGAATTTTTGCTACCGATGCTATAACGCTTATAAATATCTGAGCATAGTTGCTCGATATAAAAAAATTTTATTCAAAGTCTTATTGAGGGTATTTTTCGTGGTTCCCTGTATTTGCAAATTAAAAAAAATATCTTCCCGTTATTTCCCGATAACAATTATAATCTCAAATTGTAGGTATGATACTTATCTACCGATGCTATAACGCTTATAAATATCTGTGCATACTTGTTCGATATAAAAAAATTTTATTCAAAGGGGACAGTGTTATTGAGGGTATTTTTCGTGGTTCCCTGTATTTGCAAATTAAAAAAAATATCTTCCCGTTATTTCCCGATAACAATTATAATCTAAAATTGTAGGTATGATTTTTTTGTACCGATGCTATAACGCTTATAAATATCTGTGCATATTTCTTTGATATATACAAAATTTTATTTAAAGGGGACAGTCTTATTGAGGGTATTTTTCGTGGTTCCCTGTATTTGCAAATTAAAAAAAATATCTTCCCGTTATTTCCCGATAACAATTATAATCTCAAATTGTAGGTATGATATTTATCTACCAATGCTATAACGCTTATAAAAATCTGTGCATTATTGTTCGATATATACAAATTTTATTCAAAGGGGACAGTCTTATTGAGGGTATTTTTCGTGGTTCCCTGTTGTTGCAAATGAAAAACAATATCTTCCTGTTATTTCCCAATATTGATTATAGTCTCAAATTGTAGGTATGAAAATTATAGTCTCAAATTGTAGGTATGATTTTTTTGTACCGATGCTATAACGCTTATAAATATCTGTGCATATTTCTTTGATATATACAAATTTTATTTAAAGGGGACAGTCTTATTGTGGGTATTTTGCGAAGTTCCCTGTATTTGCAAATTAAAAAAAATATCTTCCCGTTATTTCCCGGTAATGCTTCAAATTTCAAATTGAAGGTATGATTTTGTCTACCAATGGTATAACGTTTATAAAAATCTGTGCATATTTGTTCGATATATGCAAATTTTATTCAAAAGGGACAGTCTTATTGTGGGTATTTTTCGTGGTTCCCTGTTGTTGCAAATGAAAAACAATATCTTCCTGTTATTTTCCGATAATGATTATAGTTTCGAATTGTAGGTATGAAATTTTTCTACCGATGCTTTAACGCTTATAACAATTTGTGCATATTTGATCGATATATGCAAATTTTATTCAAAGGGGACAGTCTTATTGAGGGTATTTTTCGTGATTCCCTGTATTTACAAATTAAAAAAAATATCTTCCCGTTATTTCCCGATAAAACCTATAGTCTCAAAGTGTAGGTATTAATTTTTTCTACCGATGCTAGAACGCTTATAACAATCTGTGCATATTTGATCGATATATGCAAATTTTATTCAAAGGGGACAGTCTTATTGAGGGTATTTTTCGTGGTTCCGTGTATTTGCAAATTAAAAACAATATCTTCCCGATAAAAATTATAGTCTCAAATTGTAGGTATGATTTTTTTCTACCGATGCTATAACGCTTATAAAAATCTGTGCATATTTGTTCGATATATGCAAATTTTATTCAAAGGGTACAGTTTTATTGTGGGTATTTTTCGTGGTTCCCTGTATTTGCAAATGAAAAACAATATATTCCTCTTATTTGCCGATAATGATTATAGTCTCAAATTGTAGGTATGAATTTTTGCTACCGATGCTATAACGTTTATAACAATCTGTGCATATTTGATCGATATATGCAAATTTTATTCAAAGGGGACAGTCTTATTGAGGGTATTTTTCGTGGTTCCCTGTATTTGCAAATTAAAAAAAATATCTTCCCTTTATTTCCCTATAACGATTATAGTCTCAAATTGTAGGTATGATATTTATCTACCGATGCTATAACGCTTATAAATATCTGTGCATATTTGTTCGATATAAAAAAATTTTATTTAAAGGGGACAGTCTTATTGTGGGTATTTTTCGTGGTTCCCTGTTGTTGCAAATGAAAAACAATGTCTTCCTGTTATTTGCCGATAATGATTATAGTCTCAAATTGTAGGTATGATTTTGTTCTACCGATGCTAGAACGCTTATAAATATCTGTGCATATTTGTTCGATATATACAAATTTTATTTAAAGGGGACAGTCTTATTGTGGGTATTTTTCGTATTTCCCTGTATTTGCAAATTAAAAAAAATATCTTCCCGTTATTTTCCGATAAAAATTAGATCGATATATGCAAATTTTATTCAAAGGGGACAGTCTTATTCAGGGTATTTTTCGTGGTTCCCTGTATTTGCAAATTAAAAACAATATCTTCCGGTTATTTCCCGATAAAAATTATAGTCTCAAATTGTAGGTATGATTTTTTTCTACCGATGCTATAACGCTTATAAAAATCTGTGCATATTTGTTCGATATATGCAAATTTTATTCAAATGGTACAGTTTTATTGTGGGTATTTTTCGTGGTTCCCTGTATTTGCAAATGAAAAACAATATCTTCCTCTTATTTGCCGATAATGATTATAGTCTCAAATTGTAGGTATGAATTTTTGCTACCGATGCTATAACGTTTATAACAATCTGTGCATATTTGATCGATATATGCAAATTTTATTTAAAGGGGACAGTCTTATTGTGGGTATTTTTCGTGGTTCCCTGTTGTTGCAAATGAAAAACAATATCTTCCTGTTATTTCCCAATACTGATTATAGTCTCAAATTGTAGGTATGAATTTTTTCTACCGATGCTATAACGTTTATAGCAATCTGTGCATATTTGATCGATATATGCAAATTTATTTAAAGGGGACAGTCTTATTGAGGGTATTTTTCGTGGTTCCCTGTATTTGCAAATTAAAAAAAATATCTTCCCGTTATTTCCCGATAAAAATTATAGTCTCAAATTGTAGGTATGAATTTTTTCTACCGATGCTAGAACGCTTATAACAATCTGTGCATATTTGATTGATATATGCAAATTTTATTCAAAGGGGACAGTCTTATTGAGGGTATTTTTCGTGGTTCCCTGTATTTGCAAATTAAAAACAATATCTTCCCGTTATTTCCCGATAAAACTTATAGTCTCAAATTGTAGGTATGATTTTTTTGTACCGATGCTATAACGCTTATAAATATCTGTGCATATTTGTTCGATATATGCTAATTTTATTCAAAGGGGACAGTCTTATTGTGGGTATTTCTCGTGGTTCCCTGTTGTTGCAAATGAAAAACAATGTCTTCCTGTTATTTGCCGATAATGATTATAGTCTCAAATTGTAGGTGTGATTTTGTTCTACCGATGCTTATAAATATCTGTGCATATTTGTTCGATATATACAAATTTTATTTAAAGGGGACAGTCTTATTGTGGGTATTTTTCGTAGTTCCCTGTATTTGCAAATTAAAAAAATATCTTCCCGTTATTTCCCGATAAAAATTAGATCGATATATGCAAATTTTATTCAAAGGGGACAGTCTTATTGAGGGTATTTTTCGTGGTTCCCTGTATTTGCAAATTAAAAACAATATCTTCCCGATAAAAATTATAGTCTCAAATTGATTGATTTTTTTCTACCGATGCTATAACGCTTATAAAAATCTGTGCATATTTGTTCGATATATGCAAATTTTATTCAAAGGGTACAGTTTTATTGTGGGTATTTTTCGTGGTTCCCTGTATTTGCAAATGAAAAACAATATATTCCTCTTATTTGCCGATAATGATTATAGTCTCAAATTGTAGGTATGAATTTTTGCTACCGATGCTATAACGTTTATAACAATCTGTGCATATTTGATCGATATATGCAAATTTTATTCAAAGGGGACAGTCTTATTGAGGGTATTTTTCGTGGTTCCCTGTATTTGCAAATTAAAAAAAATATCTTCCCGTTATTTCCCTATAACGATTATAGTCTCAAATTGTAGGTATGATATTTATCTACCGATGCTATAACGCTTATAAATATCTGTGCATATTTGTTCGATATAAAAAAATTTTATTTAAAGGGGACAGTCTTATTGTGGATATTTTTCGTGGTTCCCTGTATATGCAAATTAAAAAAAAATATCTTCCCGTTATTTCCCGATAATAATTATAGTCTCAAATTGTAGGTATGGTTTTTTTCTACCGATGCTATGACGCTTATAAAGATCTGTGCATTATTGTTCGATATATACAAATTTTATTCAATGGGGACAGTCTTATTGTGGGTATTTTTCGTGGTTCCCTGTTGTTGCAAATGAAAAACAATATCTTCCTGTTATTTCCCAATATTGATTATAGTCTCAAATTGTAGGTATGAATTTTTTCTACCGATGCTATAACGTTTATAGCAATCTGTGCATATTTGATCGATATATGCAAATTTATTCAAAGGGGACAGTCTTATTGAGGGTATTTTTCGTGGTTCCCTGTATTTGCAAATTAAAAATAATATCTTCCCGTTGTTTCCCGATAAAAATTATAGTCTCAAATTGTAGGTATGAATTTTTTCTACCGATGCTAGAACGCTTATAACAATCTGTGCATATTTGATCGATATATGCAAATTTTATTCAAAGGGGACAGTCTTATTGAGGGTATTTTTCGTGGTTCCCTGTATTTGCAAATTAAAAACAATATCTTCCCGTTATTTCCCGATAAAAATTATAGTCTCAAATTATAGGTATGATTTTTTTGTACCGATGCTATAACGCTTATAAATATCTGTGCATATTTCTTTGATATATACAAATTTTATTTAAAGGGGACAGTCTTATTGTGGGTATTTTGCGAAGTTCCCTGTATTTGCAAATTAAAAAAAAATATCTTCCCGTGATTTCCCGGTAATGCTTAAAATTTCAAATTGAAGGTATGATTTTGTCTACCAATGGTATAACGTTTATAAAAATCTGTGCATATTTATTCGATATATGCAAATTTTATTCAAAAGCGACAGTCTTATTGTGGGTATTTTTCGTGGTTCCCTGTTGTTGCAAATGAAAAACAATATCTTCCTGTTATTTTCCGATAATGATTATAGTTTCGAATTGTAGGTATGAAATGTTTCTACCGATGCTATAACGCTTATAAATATCTGTGCATATTTCTTTGATATATACAAAATTTTATTTAAAGGGGACAGTCTTATTGAGGGTATTTTTCGTGGTTCCCTGTATTTGCAAATTAAAAAAAATATCTTCCCGTTATTTCCCGATAACAATTATAATCTCAAATTGTAGGTATGATATTTATCTACCAATGCTATAACGCTTATAAAAATCTGTGCATTATTGTTCGATATATACAAATTTTATTCAAAGGGGACAGTCTTATTGAGGGTATTTTTCGTGGTTCCCTGTTGTTGCAAATGAAAAACAATATCTTCCTGTTATTTCCCAATATTGATTATAGTCTCAAATTGTAGGTATGAAAATTATAGTCTCAAATTGTAGGTATGATTTTTTTGTACCGATGCTATAACGCTTATAAATATC
This sequence comes from Nowickia ferox, assembly GCA_936439885.1. Classification (NCBI taxonomy): domain Eukaryota; kingdom Metazoa; phylum Arthropoda; class Insecta; order Diptera; family Tachinidae; genus Nowickia; species Nowickia ferox. The sequence continues at coordinate 47,216,868 of OW387027.1, read as the reverse complement.
TGTGCATATTTCTTTGATATATACAAATTTTATTTAAAGGGGACAGTCTTATTGTGGGTATTTTGCGAAGTTCCCTGTATTTGCAAATTAAAAAAAATATCTTCCCGTTATTTCCCGGTAATGCTTAAAATTTCAAATTGAAGGTATGATTTTGTCTACCAATGGTATAACGTTTATAAAAATCTGTGCATATTTGTTCGATATATGCAAATTTTATTCAAAAGGGACAGTCTTATTGTGAGTATTTTTCGTGGTTCCCTGTTGTTGCAAATGAAAAACAATATCTTCCTGTTATTTTCCGATAATGATTATAGTCTCAAATTGTAGGTATGAATTTTTTCTACCGATGCTAGAACGCTTATAACAATCTGTGCATATTTGATCGATATATGCAAATTTTATTCAAAGGGGACAGTCTTATTGAGGGTATTTCTCGTGGTTCAATGTATTTGCAAATTAAAAACAATATCTTCTCGTTATTTCCCGATAAAAATTATAGTCTGAAATTGTAGGTATGATTTTTTTGTACCGATGCTATAACGCTTATAAATATCTGTGCATATTTCTTTGATATATACAAATTTTATTTAAAGGGGACAGTCTTATTGTGGGTATTTTTCGTGGTTCCCTGTTGTTGCAAATGAAAAACAATGTCTTCCTGTTATTTGCCGATAATGATTATAGTCTCAAATTGTAGGTGTGATTTTGTTCTACCGATGCTTATAAATATCTGTGCATATTTGTTCGATATATACAAATTTTATTTAAAGGGGACAGTCTTATTGTGGGTATTTTTCGTAGTTCCCTGTATTTGCAAATTAAAAAAATATCTTCCCGTTATTTCCCGATAAAAATTAGATCGATATACGCAAATTTTATTCAAAGGGGACAGTCTTATTCAGGGTATTTTTCGTGGTTCCCTGTATTTGCAAATTAAAAACAATATCTTCCCGATAAAAATTATAATCTCAAATTGTAGGTATGATTTTTTTCTACCGATGCTATAACGCTTATAAAAATCTGTGCATATTTGTTCGATATATGCAAATTTTATTCAAAGGGTACAGTTTTATTGTGGGTATTTTTCGTGGTTCCCTGTATTTGCAAATGAAAAACAATATATTCCTCTTATTTGCCGATAATGATTATTGTCTCAAATTGTAGGTATGAATTTTTGCTACCGATGCTATAACGTTTATAACAATCTGTGCATATTTGATCGATATATGCAAATTTTATTCAAAGGGGACAGTCTTATTGAGGGTATTTTTCGTGGTTCCCTGTATTTGCAAATTAAAAAAAATATCTTCCCGTTATTTCCCTATAACGATTATAGTCTCAAATTGTAGGTATGATATTTATCTACCGATGCTATAACGCTTATAAATATCTGTGCATATTTGTTCGATATAAAAAAATTTTATTTAAAGGGGACAGTCTTATTGTGGATATTTTTCGTGGTTCCCTGTATATGCAAATTAAAAAAAAATATCTTCCCGTTATTTCCCGATAATAAATATAGTCTCAAATTGTAGGTATGATTTTTTTCTACCGATGCTATGACGCTTATAAAGATCTGTGCATTATTGTTCGATATATACAAATTTTATTCAAAGGGGACAGTCTTATTGTGGGTATTTTTCGTGGTTCCCTGTTGTTGCAAATGAAAAACAATATCTTCCTGTTATTTCCCAATATTGATTATAGTCTCAAATTGTAGGTATGAATTTTTTCTACCGATGCTATAACGTTTATAGCAATCTGTGCATATTTGATCGATATATGCAAATTTATTCAAAGGGGACAGTCTTATTGTGGGTATTTTTCGTGGTTCCCTATTGTTGCAAATGAAAAACAATATCTTCCTGTTATTTCCCAATACTGATTATAGTCTCAAATTGTAGGTATGAATTTTTTCTACCGATGCTATAACGTTTATAGCAATCTGTGCATATTTGATCGATATATGCAAATTTATTTAAAGGGGACAGTCTTATTGAGGGTATTTTTCGTGGTTCCCTGTATTTGCAAATTAAAAAAAATATCTTCCCGTTATTTCCCGATAAAAATTATAGTCTCAAATTGTAGGTATGAATTTTTTCTACCGATGCTAGAACGCTTATAACAATCTGTGCATATTTGATTGATATATGCAAATTTTATTCAAAGGGGACAGTCTTATTGAGGGTATTTTTCGTGGTTCCCTGTATTTGCAAATTAAAAACAATATCTTCCCGTTATTTCCCGATAAAACTTATAGTCTCAAATTGTAGGTATGATTTTTTTGTACCGATGCTATAACGCTTATAAATATCTGTGCATATTTGTTCGATATATGCTAATTTTATTCAAAGGGGGCAGTCTTATTGTGGGTATTTCTCGTGGTTCCCTGTTGTTGCAAATGAAAAACAATGTCTTCCTGTTATTTGCCGATAATGATTATAGTCTCAAATTGTAGGTGTGATTTTGTTCTACCGATGCTTATAAATATCTGTGCATATTTGTTCGATATATACAAATTTTATTTAAAGGGGACAGTCTTATTGTGGGTATTTTTCGTAGTTCCCTGTATTTGCAAATTAAAAAAATATCTTCCCGTTATTTCCCGATAAAAATTAGATCGATATATGCAAATTTTATTCAAAGGGGACAGTCTTATTGAGGGTATTTTTCGTGGTTCCCTGTATTTGCAAATTAAAAACAATATCTTCCCGATAAAAATTATAGTCTCAAATTGTAGGTATGATTTTTTTCTACCGATGCTATAACGCTTATAAAAATCTGTGCATATTTGTTCGATATATGCAAATTTTATTCAAAGGGTACAGTTTTATTGTGGGTATTTTTCGTGGTTCCCTGTATTTGCAAATAAAAAACAATATATTCCTCTTATTTGCCGATAATGATTATAGTCTCAAATTGTAGGTATGAATTTTTGCTACCGATGCTATAACGTTTATAACAATCTGTGCATATTTGATCGATATATGCAAATTTTATTCAAAGGGGACAGTCTTATTGAGGGTATTTTTCGTGGTTCCCTGTATTTGCAAATTAAAAAAAATATCTTCCCGTTATTTCCCTATAACGATTATAGTCTCAAATTGTAGGTATGATATTTATCTACCGATGCTATAACGCTTATAAATATCTGTGCATATTTGTTCGATATAAAAAAATTTTATTTAAAGGGGACAGTCTTATTGTGGATATTTTTCGTGGTTCCCTGTATATGCAAATTAAAAAAAAATATCTTCCCGTTATTTCCCGATAATAATTATAGTCTCAAATTGTAGGTATGATTTTTTTCTACCGATGCTATGACGCTTATAAAGATCTGTGCATTATTGTTCGATATATACAAATTTTATTCAATGGGGACAGTCTTATTGTGGGTATTTTTCGTGGTTCCCTGTTGTTGCAAATGAAAAACAATATCTTCCTGTTATTTCCCAATATTGATTATAGTCTCAAATTGTAGGTATGAATTTTTTCTACCGATGCTATAACGTTTATAGCAATCTGTGCATATTTGATCGATATATGCAAATTTATTCAAAGGGGACAGTCTTATTGAGGGTATTTTTCGTGGTTCCCTGTATTTGCAAATTAAAAATAATATCTTCCCGTTGTTTCCCGATAAAAATTATAGTCTCAAATTGTAGGTATGAATTTTTTCTACCAATGCTAGAACGCTTATAACAATCTGTGCATATTTGATCGATATATGCAAATTTTATTCAAAGGGGACAGTCTTATTGAGGGTATTTTTCGTGGTTCCCTGTATTTTCAAATTAAAAACAATATCTTCCCGTTATTTCCCGATAAAAATTATAGTCTCAAATTATAGGTATGATTTTTTTGTACCGATGCTATAACGCTTATAAATATCTGTGCATATTTCTTTGATATATACAAATTTTATTTAAAGGGGACAGTCTTATTCAGGGTATTTTTCGTGGTTCCCTGTATTTGCAAATTAAAAACAATATCTTCCCGATAAAAATTATAATCTCAAATTGTAGGTATGATTTTTTTCTACCGATGCTATAACGCTTATAAAAATCTGTGCATATTTGTTCGATATATGCAAATTTTATTCAAAGGGTACAGTTTTATTGTGGGTATTTTTCGTGGTTCCCTGTATTTGCAAATGAAAAACAATATATTCCTCTTATTTGCCGATAATGATTATTGTCTCAAATTGTAGGTATGAATTTTTGCTACCGATGCTATAACGTTTATAACAATCTGTGCATATTTGATCGATATATGCAAATTTTATTCAAAGGGGACAGTCTTATTGAGGGTATTTTTCGTGGTTCCCTATATTTGCAAATTAAAAAAAATATCTTCCCGTTATTTCCCTATAACGATTATAGTCTCAAATTGTAGGTATGATATTTATCTACCGATGCTATAACGCTTATAAATATCTGTGCATATTTGTTCGATATAAAAAAATTTTATTTAAAGGGGACAGTCTTATTGTGGATATTTTTCGTGGTTCCCTGTATATGCAAATTAAAAAAAAATATCTTCCCGTTATTTCCCGATAATAAATATAGTCTCAAATTGTAGGTATGATTTTTTTTTACCGATGCTATGACGCTTATAAAGATCTGTGCATTATTGTTCGATATATACAAATTTTATTCAAAGGGGACAGTCTTATTGTGGGTATTTTTCGTGGTTCCCTGTTGTTGCAAATGAAAAACAATATCTTCCTGTTATTTCCCAATATTGATTATAGTCTCAAATTGTAGGTATGAATTTTTTCTACCGATGCTATAACGTTTATAGCAATCTGTGCATATTTGATCGATATATGCAAATTTATTCAAAGGGGACAGTCTTATTGAGGGTATTTTTCGTGGTTCCCTGTATTTGCAAATTAAAAATAATATCTTCCCGTTGTTTCCCGATAGAAATTATAGTCTCAAATTGTAGGTATGAATTTTTTCTACCGATGCTAGAACGCTTATAACAATCTGTGCATATTTGATCGATATATGCAAATTTTATTCAAAGGGGACAGTCTTATTGAGGGTATTTTTCGTGGTTCCCTGTATTTGCAAATTAAAAACAATATCTTCCCGTTATTTCCCGATAAAAATTATAGTCTCAAATTGTAGGTATGATTTTTTTGTACAGATGCTATAATGCTTATAAATATCTGTGCATATTTCTTTGATATATACAAATTTTATTTAAAGGGGACAGTCTTATTGTGGGTATTTTGCGAAGTTCCCTGTATTTGCAAATTAAAAAAAATATCTTCCCGTGATTTCCCGGTAATGCTTAAAATTTCAAATTGAAGGTATGATTTTGTCTACCAATGGTATAACGTTTATAAAAATCTGTGCATATTTATTCGATATATGCAAATTTTATTCAAAAGCGACAGTCTTATTGTTGGTATTTTTCGTGGTTCCCTGTTGTTGCAAATGAAAAACAATATCTTCCTGTTATTTTCCGATAATGATTATAGTTTCGAATTGTAGGTATGAAATTTTTCTACCGATGCTATAACGCTTATAAATATCTGTGCATATTTCTTTGATATATACAAAATTTTATTTAAAGGGGACAGTCTTATTGAGGGTATTTTTCGTGGTTCCCTGTATTTGCAAATTAAAAAAAATATCTTCCCGTTATTTCCCGATAACAATTATAATCTCAAATTGTAGGTATGATATTTATCTACCAATGCTATAACGCTTATAAAAATCTGTGTATTATTGTTCGATATATACAAATTTTATTCAAAGGGGACAGTCTTATTGAGGGTATTTTTCGTGGTTCCCTGTTGTTGCAAATGAAAAACAATATCTTCCTGTTATTTCCCAATATTGATTATAGTCTCAAATTGTAGGTATGAAAATTATAGTCTCAAATTGTAGGTATGATTTTTTTGTACCGATGCTATAACGCTTATAAATATCTGTGCATATTTCTTTGATATATACAAATTTTATTTAAAGGGGACAGTCTTATTGTGGGTATTTTGCGAAGTTCCCTGTATTTGCAAATTAAAAAAAATATCTTCCCGTTATTTCCCGGTAATGCTTAAAATTTCAAATTGAATTTATGATTTTGTCTACCAATGGTATAACGTTTATAAAAATCTGTGCATATTTGTTCGATATATGCAAATTTTATTCAAAAGGGACAGTCTTATTGTGGGTATTTTTCGTGGTTCCCTGTTGTTGCAAATGAAAAACAATATCTTCCTGTTATTTTCCGATAATGATTATAGTTTCGAATTGTAGGTATGAAATTTTTCTACCGATGCTTTAACGCTTATAACAATTTGTGCATATTTGATCGATATATGCAAATTTTATTCAAAGGGGACAGTCTTATTGAGGGTATTTTTCGTGGTTCCCTGTATTTGCAAATTAAATGAAATATCTTCCCGTTATTTCCCGATAAAACCTATAGTCTCAAATTGTAGGTATGAATTTTTTCTACCGATGCTAGAACGCTTATAACAATCTGTGCATATTTGATCGATATATGCAAATTTTATTCAAAGGGGACAGTCTTATTGAGGGTATTTCTCGTGGTTCAATGTATTTGCAAATTAAAAACAATATCTTCCCGATAAAAATTATAGTCTCAAATTGTAGGTATGATTTTTTTCTACCGATGCTATAACGCTTATAAAAATCTGTGCATATTTGTTCGATATATGCAAATTTTATTCAAAGGGTACAGTTTTATTGTGGGTATTTTTCGTGGTTCCCTGTATTTGCAAATGAAAAACAATATATTCCTCTTATTTGCCGATAATGATTATAGTCTCAAATTGTAGGTATGAATTTTTGCTACCGATGCTATAACGTTTATAACAATCTGTGCATATTTGATCGATATATTCAAATTTTATTCAAAGGGGACAGTCTTATTGAGGGTATTTTTCGTGGTTCCCTGTATTTGCAAATTAAAAAAAATATCTTCCCGTTATTTCCCTATAACGATTATAGTCTCAAATTGTAGGTATGATATTTATCTACCGATGCTATAACGCTTATAAATATCTGTGCATATTTGTTCGATATAAAAAAATTTTATTTAAAGGGGACAGTCTTATTGTGGGTATTTTTCGTGGTTCCCTGTTGTTGCAAATGAAAAACAATGTCTTCCTGTTATTTGCCGATAATGATTATATTCTCAAATTGTAGGTATGATTTTGTTCTACCGATGCTAGAACGCTTATAAATATCTGTGCATATTTGTTCGATATATACAAATTTTATTTAAAGGGGACAGTTTTATTGTGGGTATTTTTCGTAGTTCCCTGTATTTGCAAATTAAAAAAAATATCTTCCCGTTATTTCCCGATAAAAATTAGATCGATATATGCAAATTTTATTCAAAGGGGACAGTCTTATTGAGGGTATTTCTCGTGGTTCAATGTATTTGCAAATTAAAAACAATATCTTCCCGATAAAAATTATAGTCTCAAATTGTAGGTATGATTTTTTTCTACCGATGCTATAACGCTTATAAAAATCTGTGCATATTTGTTCGATATATGAAAATTTTATTCAAAGGGTACAGTTTTATTGTGGGTATTTTTCGTGGTTCCCTGTATTTGCAAATGAAAAACAATATATTCCTCTTATTTGCCGATAATGATTATAGTCTCAAATTGTAGGTATGAATTTTTGCTACCGATGCTATAACGTTTATAACAATCTGTGCATATTTGATCGATATATTCAAATTTTATTCAAAGGGGACAGTCTTATTGAGGGTATTTTTCGTGGTTCCCTGTATTTGCAAATTAAAAAAAATATCTTCCCGTTATTTCCCTATAACGATTATAGTCTCAAATTGTAGGTATGATATTTATCTACCGATGCTATAACGCTTATAAATATCTGTGCATATTTGTTCGATATAAAAAAATTTTATTTAAAGGGGACAGTCTTATTGTGGGTATTTTTCGTGGTTCCCTGTTGTTGCAAATGAAAAACAATGTCTTCCTGTTATTTGCCGATAATGATTATAGTCTCAAATTGTAGGTATGATTTTGTTCTACCGATGCTAGAACGCTTATAAATATCTGTGCATATTTGTTCGATATATACAAATTTTATTTAAAGGGGACAGTTTTATTGTGGGTATTTTTCGTGGTTCCCTGTATTTGCAAATGAAAAACAATATCTTACTCTTATTTGCCGATAATGATTATAGTCTCAAATTGTAGGTATGAATTTTTGCTACCGATGCTATAACGTTTATAACAATCTGTGCATATTTGATCGATATATGCAAATTTTATTTAAAGGGGACAGTCTTATTGTGGGTATTTTTCGTGGTTCCCTGTTGTTGCAAATGAAAAACAATATCTTCCTGTTATTTCCCAATATTGATTATAGTCTCAAATTGTAGGTATGAATTTTTTCTACCGATGCTATAACGTTTATAGCAATCTGTGCATATTTGATCGATATATGCAAATTTATTTAAAGGGGACAGTCTTATTGTGGGTATTTTGCAAAGTTCCCTGTATTTGCAAATTAAAAAAAAATATCTTCCCGTTATTTCCCGGTAATGCTTAAAATTTCAAATTGAAGGTATGATTTTGTCTACCAATGGTATAACGTTTATAAAAATCTGTGCATATTTGTTCGATATATGCAAATTTTATTCAAAAGGGAATGAAATGAAAAAATGCAAATAAAAACAATACAATAATACAATACAAATAATAATACAATACAATACAAAATACAAATTTTATTTAAAGGGGACAGTCTTATTGTGGGTATTTTTCGTGGTTCCCTGTATTTGCAAATTAAAAAAAAATATCTTCCCGTTATTTTCCGATAATAATTATAGTCTGAAATTTTAGGTATAATTTTTTTCTACCGATGCTATAACGCTTATAAATATCTGTGCATATTTGTTCGATATATGCTAATTTTATTCAAAGGGGATAGTCTTATTGTGGGTATTTTTCGTGGTTCCCTGTTGTTGCAAATGAAAAACAATATCTTCCTGTTATTTTCCGATAATGATTATAGTTTCGAATTGTAGGTATGAAATTTTTCTACCGATGCTATAACGCTTATAAATATCTGTGCATATTTCTTTGATATATACAAAATTTTATTTAAAGGGGACAGTCTTATTGAGGGTATTTTTCGTGGTTCCCTGTATTTGCAAATTAAAAAAAATATCTTCCCGTTATTTCCCGATAACAATTATAATCTCAAATTGTAGGTATGTTATTTATCTACCAATGCTATAACGCTTATAAAAATCTGTGCATTATTGTTCGATATATATAAATTTTATTCAAAGGGGACAGTCTTATTGAGGGTATTTTTCGTGGTTCCCTGTTGTTGCAAATGAAAAACAATATCTTCCTGTTATTTCCCAATATAGATTATAGTCTCAAATTGTAGGTATGAAAATTATAGTCTCAAATTGTAGGTATGATTTTTTTGTACCGATGCTATAACGCTTATAAATATCTGTGCATATTTCTTTGATATATACAAATTTTATTTAAAGGGGACAGTCTTATTGTGGGTATTTTGCGAAGTTCCCTGTATTTGCAAATTAAAAATAAATATCTTCCCGTTATTTCCCGGTAATGCTTAAAATTTCAAATTGAAGGTATGATTTTGTCTACCAATGGTATAACGTTTATAAAAATCTGTGCATATTTGTTCGATATATGCAAATTTTATTCAAAAGGGACAGTCTTATTGTGGGTATTTTTCGTGGTTCCCTGTTGTTGCAAATGAAAAACAATATCTTCCTGTTATTTTCCGATAATGATTATAGTTTCGAATTGTAGGTATGAAATTTTTCTACCGATGCTTTAACGCTTATAACAATTTGTGCATATTTGATCGATATATGCAAATTTCATTCAAAGGGGACAGTCTTATTGAGGGTATTTTTCGTGGTTCCCTGTATTTGCAAATTAAAAAAAATATCTTCCTGTTATTTCCCGATAAAACCTATAGTCTCAAATTGTAGGTATGAATTTTTTCTATCGATGCTAGAACGCTTATAACAATCTGTGCATATTTGATCGATATATGCAAATTTTATTCAAAGGGGACAGTCTTATTGAGGGTATTTCTCGTGGTTCAATGTATTTGCAAATTAAAAACAATATCTTCTCGTTATTTCCCGATAAAAATTATAGTCTCAAATTGTAGGTATGATTTTTTTGTACCGATGCTATAACTCTTATAAATATCTGTGCATATTTCTTTGATATATACAAATTTTATTTAAAGGGGACAGTCTTATTGTGGGTATTTTTCGTGGTTCCCTGTTGTTGCAAATGAAAAACAATGTCTTCCTGTTATTTGCCGATAATGATTATAGTCTCAAATTGTAGGTGTGATTTTGTTCTACCGATGCTTATAAATATCTGTGCATATTTGTTCGATATATACAAATTTTATTTAAAGGGGACAGTCTTATTGTGGGTATTTTTCGTAGTTCCCTGTATTTGCAAATTAAAAAAATATCTTTCCGTTATTTCCCGATAAAAATTAGATCGATATATGCAAATTTTATTCAAAGGGGACAGTCTTATTGAGGGTATTTTTCGTGGTTCCCTGTATTTGCAAATTAAAAACAATATCTTCCCGATAAAAATTATAGTCTCAAATTGTAGGTATGATTTTTTTCTACCGATGCTATAACGCTTATAAAAATCTGTGCATATTTGTTCGATATATGCAAATTTTATTCAAAGGGTACAGTTTTATTGTGGGTATTTTTATTGGTTCCCTGTATTTGCAAATGAAAAACAATATATTCCTCTTATTTGCCGATAATGATTATAGTCTCAAATTGTAGGTATGAATTTTTGCTACCGATGCTATAACGTTTATAACAATCTGTGCATATTTGATCGATATATGCAAATTTTATTCAAAGGGGACAGTCTTATTGAGGGTATTTTTCGTGGTTCCCTGTATTTGCAAATTAAAAAAAATATCTTCCCGTTATTTCCCTATAACGATTATAGTCTCAAATTGTAGGTATGATATTTATCTACCGATGCTATAACGCTTGTAAATATCTGTGCATATTTGTTCGATATAAAAAAATTTTATTTAAAGGGGACAGTCTTATTGTGGATATTTTTCGTGGTTCCCTGTATATGCAAATTAAAAAAAAATATCTTCCCGTTATTTCCCGATAGAAATTATAGTCTCAAATTGTAGGTATGATTTTTTTCTACCGATGCTATGACGCTTATAAAGATCTGTGCATTATTGTTCGATATATACAAATTTTATTCAAAGGGGACAGTCTTATTGTGGGTATTTTTCGTGGTTCCCTGTTGTTGCAAATGAAAAACAATATCTTCCTGTTATTTCCCGATAAAAATTATAGTCTCAAATTGTAGGTATGATTTTTTTGTACCGATGCTATAACGCTTATAAATATCTGTGCATATTTCTTTGATATATACAAATTTTATTTAAAGGGGACAGTCTTATTGTGGGTATTTTGCGAAGTTCCCTGTATTTGCAAATTAAAAAAAATATCTTCCCGTGATTTCCCGGTAATGCTTAAAATTTCAAATTGAAGGTATGATTTTGTCTACCAATGGTATAAAGTTTATAAAAATCTGTGCATATTTATTCGATATATGCAAATTTTATTCAAAAGCGACAGTCTTATTGTGGGTATTTTTCGTGGTTCCCTGTTGTTGCAAATGAAAAACAATATCTTCCTGTTATTTTCCGATAATGATTATAGTTTCGAATTGTAGGTATGAAATTTTTCTACCGATGCTATAACGCTAATAAATATCTGTGCATATTTCTTTGATATATACAAAATTTTATTTAAAGGGGACAGTCTTATTGAGGGTATTTTTCGTGGTTCCCTGTATTTGCAAATTAAAAGAAATATCTTCCCGTTATTTCCCGATAAAACCTATAGTCTCAAATTGTAGGTATAAATTTTTTCTACCGATGCTAGAACGCTTATAACAATCTGTGCATATTTGATCGATATATGCAAATTTTATTCAAAGGGGACAGTCTTATTGAGGGTATTTCTCGTGGTTCAATGTATTTGCAAATTAAAAACAATATCTTCTCGTTATTTCCCGATAAAAATTATAGTCTCAAATTGTAGGTATGATTTGTTTGTACCGATGCTATAACGCTTATAAATATCTGTGCATATTTCTTTGATATATACAAATTTTATTTAAAGGGGACAGTCTTATTGTGGGTATTTTTCGAGGTTCCCTGTTGTTGCAAATGAAAAACAATGTCTTCTTGTTATTTGCCGATAATGATTATAGTCTCAAATTGTAGGTATGATTTTGTTCTACCGATGCTAGAACGCTTATAAATATCTGTGCATATTTGTTCGATATATACAAATTTTATTTAAAGGGGACAGTCTTATTGTGGGTATTTTTCGTAGTTCCCTGTATTTGCAAATTAAAAAAAATATCTTCCCGTTATTTCCCGATAAAAATTAGATCGATATATGCAAATTTTATTCAAAGGGGACAGTCTTATTCAGGGTATTTTTCGTGGTTCCCTGTATTTGCAAATTAAAAACAATATCTTCCGGTTATTTCCCGATAAAAATTATAGTCTCAAATTGTAGGTATGATTTTTTTCTACCGATGCTATAACGTTTATAAAAATCTGTGCATATTTGTTCGATATATGCAAATTTTATTCAAAGGGTACAGTTTTATTGTGGGTATTTTTCGTGGTTCCCTGTATTTGCAAATGAAAAACAATATCTTCCTCTTATTTGCCGATAATGATTATAGTCTCAAATTGTAGGTATGAATTTTTGCTACCGATGCTATAACGTTTATAACAATCTGTGCATATTTGATCGATATATGCAAATTTTATTTAAAGGGGACAGTCTTATTGTGGGTATTTTTCGTGGTTCCCTGTTGTTGCAAATGAAAAACAATATCTTCTTGTTATTTCCCAATATTGATTATAGTCTCAAATTGTAGGTATGAATTTTTTCTACCGATGCTATAACGTTTATAGCAATCTGTGCATATTTGATCGATATATGCAAATTTATTTAAAGGGGACAGTCTTATTGAGGGTATTTTTCGTGGTTCCCTGTATTTGCAAATTAAAAAAAATATCTTCCCGTTATTTCCCGATAAAAATTATAGTCTCAAATTGTAGGTATGAATTTTTTCTACCGATGCTAGAACGCTTATGACAATCTGTGCATATTTGATTGATATATGCAAATTTTATTCAAAGGGGACAGTCTTATTGAGGGTATTTTTCGTGGTTCCCTGTATTTGCAAATTAAAAACAATATCTTCCCGTTATTTCCCGGTAATGCTTAAAATTTCAAATTGAAGGTATGATTTTGTCTACCAATGGTATAACGTTTATAAAAATCTGTGCATATTTGTTCGATATATGCAAATTTTATTCAAAAGGGAATGAAATGAAAAAATGCAAATGAAAAACAATACAATAATACAATACAAATAATAATACAATACAATACAAAATACAAATTTTATTTAAAGGGGACAGTCTTATTGTGGGTATTTTTCGTGGTTCCCTGTATTTGCAAATTAAAAAAAAATATCTTCCCGTTATTTCCCGATAAAAATTAGATCGATATATGCAAATTTTATTCAAAGGGGACAGTCTTATTGAGGGTATTTTTCGTGGTTCAATGTATTTGCAAATTAAAAACAATATCTTCCCGATAAAAATTATAGTCTCAAATTGTAGGTATGATTTTTTTCTACCGATGCTATAACGCTTATAAAAATCTGTGCATATTTGTTCGATATATGCAAATTTTATTCAAAGGGTACAGTTTTATTGTGGGTATTTTTCGTGGTTCCCTGTATTTGCAAATGAAAAACAATATCTTCCTCTTATTTGCCGATAATGATTATAGTCTCAAATTGTAGGTATGAATTTTTGCTACCGATGCTAGAACGCTTATAAATATCTGTGCATATTTGTTCGATATATACAAATTTTATTTAAAGGGGACAGTTTTATTGTGGGTATTTTTCGTAGTTCCCTGTATTTGCAAATTAAAAAAAATATCTTCCCGTTATTTCCCGATAAAAATTAGATCGATATATGCAAATTTTATTCAAAGGGGACAGTCTTATTGAGGGTATTTCTCGTGGTTCAATGTATTTGCAAATTAAAAACAATATCTTCCCGATAAAAATTATAGTCTCAAATTGTAGGTATGATTTTTTTCTACCGATGCTATAACGTTTATAAAAATCTGTGCATATTTGTTCGATATATGCAAATTTTATTCAAAGGGTACAGTTTTATTGTGGGTATTTTTCGTGGTTCCCTGTATTTGCAAATGAAAAACAATATCTTCCTCTTATTTGCCGATAATGATTATAGTCTCAAATTGTAGGTATGAATTTTTGCTACCGATGCTAGAACGCTTATAAATATCTGTGCATATTTGTTCGATATATACAAATTTTATTTAAAGGGGACAGTTTTATTGTGGGTATTTTTCGTAGTTCCCTGTATTTGCAAATTAAAAAAAATATCTTCCCGTTATTTCCCGATAAAAATTAGATCGATATATGCAAATTTTATTCAAAGGGGACAGTCTTATTGAGGGTATTTCTCGTGGTTCAATGTATTTGCAAATTAAAAACAATATCTTCCCGATAAAAATTATAGTCTCAAATTGTAGGTATGATTTTTTTCTACCGATGCTATAACGCTTATAAAAATCTGTGCATATTTGTTCGATATATGAAAATTTTATTCAAAGGGTACAGTTTTATTGTGGGTATTTTTCGTGGTTCCCTGTATTTGCAAATGAAAAACAATATATTCCTCTTATTTGCCGATAATGATTATAGTCTCAAATTGTAGGTATGAATTTTTGCTACCGATGCTATAACGTTTATAACAATCTGTGCATATTTGATCGATATATTCAAATTTTATTCAAAGGGGACAGTCTTATTGAGGGTATTTTTCGTGGTTCCCTGTATTTGCAAATTAAAAAAAATATCTTCCCGTTATTTCCCTATAACGATTATAGTCTCAAATTGTAGGTATGATATTTATCTACCGATGCTATAACGCTTATAAATATCTGTGCATATTTGTTCGATATAAAAAAATTTTATTTAAAGGGGACAGTCTTATTGTGGGTATTTTTCGTGGTTCCCTGTTGTTGCAAATGAAAAACAATGTCTTCCTGTTATTTGCCGATAATGATTATAGTCTCAAATTGTAGGTATGATTTTGTTCTACCGATGCTAGAACGCTTATAAATATCTGTGCATATTTGTTCGATATATACAAATTTTATTTAAAGGGGACAGTTTTATTGTGGGTATTTTTCGTGGTTCCCTGTATTTGCAAATGAAAAACAATATCTTACTCTTATTTGCCGATAATGATTATAGTCTCAAATTGTAGGTATGAATTTTTGCTACCGATGCTATAACGTTTATAACAATCTGTGCATATTTGATCGATATATGCAAATTTTATTTAAAGGGGACAGTCTTATTGTGGGTATTTTTCGTGGTTCCCTGTTGTTGCAAATGAAAAACAATATCTTCCTGTTATTTCCCAATATTGATTATAGTCTCAAATTGTAGGTATGAATTTTTTCTACCGATGCTATAACGTTTATAGCAATCTGTGCATATTTGATCGATATATGCAAATTTATTTAAAGGGGACAGTCTTATTGTGGGTATTTTGCAAAGTTCCCTGTATTTGCAAATTAAAAAAAAATATCTTCCCGTTATTTCCCGGTAATGCTTAAAATTTCAAATTGAAGGTATGATTTTGTCTACCAATGGTATAACGTTTATAAAAATCTGTGCATATTTGTTCGATATATGCAAATTTTATTCAAAAGGGAATGAAATGAAAAAATGCAAATAAAAACAATACAATAATACAATACAAATAATAATACAATACAATACAAAATACAAATTTTATTTAAAGGGGACAGTCTTATTGTGGGTATTTTTCGTGGTTCCCTGTATTTGCAAATTAAAAAAAAATATCTTCCCGTTATTTTCCGATAATAATTATAGTCTGAAATTTTAGGTATAATTTTTTTCTACCGATGCTATAACGCTTATAAATATCTGTGCATATTTGTTCGATATATGCTAATTTTATTCAAAGGGGATAGTCTTATTGTGGGTATTTTTCGTGGTTCCCTGTTGTTGCAAATGAAAAACAATATCTTCCTGTTATTTTCCGATAATGATTATAGTTTCGAATTGTAGGTATGAAATTTTTCTACCGATGCTATAACGCTTATAAATATCTGTGCATATTTCTTTGATATATACAAAATTTTATTTAAAGGGGACAGTCTTATTGAGGGTATTTTTCGTGGTTCCCTGTATTTGCAAATTAAAAAAAATATCTTCCCGTTATTTCCCGATAACAATTATAATCTCAAATTGTAGGTATGTTATTTATCTACCAATGCTATAACGCTTATAAAAATCTGTGCATTATTGTTCGATATATATAAATTTTATTCAAAGGGGACAGTCTTATTGAGGGTATTTTTCGTGGTTCCCTGTTGTTGCAAATGAAAAACAATATCTTCCTGTTATTTCCCAATATAGATTATAGTCTCAAATTGTAGGTATGAAAATTATAGTCTCAAATTGTAGGTATGATTTTTTTGTACCGATGCTATAACGCTTATAAATATCTGTGCATATTTCTTTGATATATACAAATTTTATTTAAAGGGGACAGTCTTATTGTGGGTATTTTGCGAAGTTCCCTGTATTTGCAAATTAAAAATAAATATCTTCCCGTTATTTCCCGGTAATGCTTAAAATTTCAAATTGAAGGTATGATTTTGTCTACCAATGGTATAACGTTTATAAAAATCTGTGCATATTTGTTCGATATATGCAAATTTTATTCAAAAGGGACAGTCTTATTGTGGGTATTTTTCGTGGTTCCCTGTTGTTGCAAATGAAAAACAATATCTTCCTGTTATTTTCCGATAATGATTATAGTTTCGAATTGTAGGTATGAAATTTTTCTACCGATGCTTTAACGCTTATAACAATTTGTGCATATTTGATCGATATATGCAAATTTCATTCAAAGGGGACAGTCTTATTGAGGGTATTTTTCGTGGTTCCCTGTATTTGCAAATTAAAAAAAATATCTTCCTGTTATTTCCCGATAAAACCTATAGTCTCAAATTGTAGGTATGAATTTTTTCTATCGATGCTAGAACGCTTATAACAATCTGTGCATATTTGATCGATATATGCAAATTTTATTCAAAGGGGACAGTCTTATTGAGGGTATTTCTCGTGGTTCAATGTATTTGCAAATTAAAAACAATATCTTCTCGTTATTTCCCGATAAAAATTATAGTCTCAAATTGTAGGTATGATTTTTTTGTACCGATGCTATAACTCTTATAAATATCTGTGCATATTTCTTTGATATATACAAATTTTATTTAAAGGGGACAGTCTTATTGTGGGTATTTTTCGTGGTTCCCTGTTGTTGCAAATGAAAAACAATGTCTTCCTGTTATTTGCCGATAATGATTATAGTCTCAAATTGTAGGTGTGATTTTGTTCTACCGATGCTTATAAATATCTGTGCATATTTGTTCGATATATACAAATTTTATTTAAAGGGGACAGTCTTATTGTGGGTATTTTTCGTAGTTCCCTGTATTTGCAAATTAAAAAAATATCTTTCCGTTATTTCCCGATAAAAATTAGATCGATATATGCAAATTTTATTCAAAGGGGACAGTCTTATTGAGGGTATTTTTCGTGGTTCCCTGTATTTGCAAATTAAAAACAATATCTTCCCGATAAAAATTATAGTCTCAAATTGTAGGTATGATTTTTTTCTACCGATGCTATAACGCTTATAAAAATCTGTGCATATTTGTTCGATATATGCAAATTTTATTCAAAGGGTACAGTTTTATTGTGGGTATTTTTATTGGTTCCCTGTATTTGCAAATGAAAAACAATATATTCCTCTTATTTGCCGATAATGATTATAGTCTCAAATTGTAGGTATGAATTTTTGCTACCGATGCTATAACGTTTATAACAATCTGTGCATATTTGATCGATATATGCAAATTTTATTCAAAGGGGACAGTCTTATTGAGGGTATTTTTCGTGGTTCCCTGTATTTGCAAATTAAAAAAAATATCTTCCCGTTATTTCCCTATAACGATTATAGTCTCAAATTGTAGGTATGATATTTATCTACCGATGCTATAACGCTTGTAAATATCTGTGCATATTTGTTCGATATAAAAAAATTTTATTTAAAGGGGACAGTCTTATTGTGGATATTTTTCGTGGTTCCCTGTATATGCAAATTAAAAAAAAATATCTTCCCGTTATTTCCCGATAGAAATTATAGTCTCAAATTGTAGGTATGATTTTTTTCTACCGATGCTATGACGCTTATAAAGATCTGTGCATTATTGTTCGATATATACAAATTTTATTCAAAGGGGACAGTCTTATTGTGGGTATTTTTCGTGGTTCCCTGTTGTTGCAAATGAAAAACAATATCTTCCTGTTATTTCCCGATAAAAATTATAGTCTCAAATTGTAGGTATGATTTTTTTGTACCGATGCTATAACGCTTATAAATATCTGTGCATATTTCTTTGATATATACAAATTTTATTTAAAGGGGACAGTCTTATTGTGGGTATTTTGCGAAGTTCCCTGTATTTGCAAATTAAAAAAAATATCTTCCCGTGATTTCCCGGTAATGCTTAAAATTTCAAATTGAAGGTATGATTTTGTCTACCAATGGTATAAAGTTTATAAAAATCTGTGCATATTTATTCGATATATGCAAATTTTATTCAAAAGCGACAGTCTTATTGTGGGTATTTTTCGTGGTTCCCTGTTGTTGCAAATGAAAAACAATATCTTCCTGTTATTTTCCGATAATGATTATAGTTTCGAATTGTAGGTATGAAATTTTTCTACCGATGCTATAACGCTAATAAATATCTGTGCATATTTCTTTGATATATACAAAATTTTATTTAAAGGGGACAGTCTTATTGAGGGTATTTTTCGTGGTTCCCTGTATTTGCAAATTAAAAGAAATATCTTCCCGTTATTTCCCGATAAAACCTATAGTCTCAAATTGTAGGTATAAATTTTTTCTACCGATGCTAGAACGCTTATAACAATCTGTGCATATTTGATCGATATATGCAAATTTTATTCAAAGGGGACAGTCTTATTGAGGGTATTTCTCGTGGTTCAATGTATTTGCAAATTAAAAACAATATCTTCTCGTTATTTCCCGATAAAAATTATAGTCTCAAATTGTAGGTATGATTTGTTTGTACCGATGCTATAACGCTTATAAATATCTGTGCATATTTCTTTGATATATACAAATTTTATTTAAAGGGGACAGTCTTATTGTGGGTATTTTTCGAGGTTCCCTGTTGTTGCAAATGAAAAACAATGTCTTCTTGTTATTTGCCGATAATGATTATAGTCTCAAATTGTAGGTATGATTTTGTTCTACCGATGCTAGAACGCTTATAAATATCTGTGCATATTTGTTCGATATATACAAATTTTATTTAAAGGGGACAGTCTTATTGTGGGTATTTTTCGTAGTTCCCTGTATTTGCAAATTAAAAAAAATATCTTCCCGTTATTTCCCGATAAAAATTAGATCGATATATGCAAATTTTATTCAAAGGGGACAGTCTTATTCAGGGTATTTTTCGTGGTTCCCTGTATTTGCAAATTAAAAACAATATCTTCCGGTTATTTCCCGATAAAAATTATAGTCTCAAATTGTAGGTATGATTTTTTTCTACCGATGCTATAACGTTTATAAAAATCTGTGCATATTTGTTCGATATATGCAAATTTTATTCAAAGGGTACAGTTTTATTGTGGGTATTTTTCGTGGTTCCCTGTATTTGCAAATGAAAAACAATATCTTCCTCTTATTTGCCGATAATGATTATAGTCTCAAATTGTAGGTATGAATTTTTGCTACCGATGCTATAACGTTTATAACAATCTGTGCATATTTGATCGATATATGCAAATTTTATTTAAAGGGGACAGTCTTATTGTGGGTATTTTTCGTGGTTCCCTGTTGTTGCAAATGAAAAACAATATCTTCTTGTTATTTCCCAATATTGATTATAGTCTCAAATTGTAGGTATGAATTTTTTCTACCGATGCTATAACGTTTATAGCAATCTGTGCATATTTGATCGATATATGCAAATTTATTTAAAGGGGACAGTCTTATTGAGGGTATTTTTCGTGGTTCCCTGTATTTGCAAATTAAAAAAAATATCTTCCCGTTATTTCCCGATAAAAATTATAGTCTCAAATTGTAGGTATGAATTTTTTCTACCGATGCTAGAACGCTTATGACAATCTGTGCATATTTGATTGATATATGCAAATTTTATTCAAAGGGGACAGTCTTATTGAGGGTATTTTTCGTGGTTCCCTGTATTTGCAAATTAAAAACAATATCTTCCCGTTATTTCCCGGTAATGCTTAAAATTTCAAATTGAAGGTATGATTTTGTCTACCAATGGTATAACGTTTATAAAAATCTGTGCATATTTGTTCGATATATGCAAATTTTATTCAAAAGGGAATGAAATGAAAAAATGCAAATGAAAAACAATACAATAATACAATACAAATAATAATACAATACAATACAAAATACAAATTTTATTTAAAGGGGACAGTCTTATTGTGGGTATTTTTCGTGGTTCCCTGTATTTGCAAATTAAAAAAAAATATCTTCCCGTTATTTCCCGATAAAAATTAGATCGATATATGCAAATTTTATTCAAAGGGGACAGTCTTATTGAGGGTATTTTTCGTGGTTCCCTGTATTTGCAAATTAAAAACAATATCTTCCCGATAAAAATTATAGTCTCAAATTGTAGGTATGATTTTTTTCTACCGATGCTATAACGCTTATAAAAATCTGTGCATATTTGTTCGATATATGCAAATTTTATTCAAAGGGTACAGTTTTATTGTGGGTATTTTTCGTGGTTCCCTGTATTTGCAAATGAAAAACAATATATTCCTCTTATTTGCCGATAATGATTATAGTCTCAAATTGTAGGTATGAATTTTTGCTACCGATGCTATAACGTTTATAACAATCTGTGCATATTTGATCGATATATGCAAATTTTATTCAAAGGGGACAGTCTTATTGAGGGTATTTTTCGTGGTTCCCTGTATTTGCAAATTAAAAAAAATACCTTCCCGTTATTCCCCTATAACGATTATAGTCTCAAATTGTAGGTATGATATTTATCTACCGATGCTATAACGCTTATAAATATCTGTGCATATTTGTTCGATATAAAAAAATTTTATTTAAAGGGGACAGTCTTATTGTGGATATTTTTCGTGGTTCCCTGTATATGCAAATTAAAAAAAAATATCTTCCCGTTATTTCCCGATAATAATTATAATCTCAAATTGTAGGTATGATTTTTTTCTACCGATGCTATGACGCTTATAAAGATCTGTGCATTATTGTTCGATATATACAAATTTTATTCAAAGGGGACAGTCTTATTGTGGGTATTTTTCGTGGTTCCCTGTTGTTGCAAATGAAAAACAATATCTTCCTGTTATTTCCCAATATTGATTATAGTCTCAAATTGTAGGTATGAATTTTTTCTACCGATGCTATAACGTTTATAGCAATCTGTGCATATTTGATCGATATATGCAAATTTATTCAAAGGGGACAGTCTTATTGAGGGTATTTTTCGTGGTTCCCTGTATTTGCAAATTAAAAATAATATCTTCCCGTTGTTTCCCGATAAAAATTATAGCCTCAAATTGTAGGTATGAATTTTTTCTACCGATGCTAGAACGCTTATAACAATCTGTGCATATTTGATCGATATATGCAAATTTTATTCAAAGGGGACAGTATTATTGAGGGTATTTTTCGTGGTTCCCTGTATTTGCAAATTAAAAACAATATCTTCCCGTTATTTCCCGATAAAAATTATAGTCTCAAATTGTAGGTATGATTTTTTTGTACCGATGCTATAACGCTTATAAATATCTGTGCATATTTCTTTGATATATACAAATTTTATTTAAAGGGGACAGTCTTATTGTGGGTATTTTGCGAAGTTCCCTGTATTTGTAAATTAAAAAAAAATATCTTCCCGTGATTTCCCGGTAATGCTTAAAATTTCAAATTGAAGGTATGATTTTGTCTACCAATGGTATAACGTTTATAAAAATCTGTGCATATTTATTCGATATATGCAAATTTTATTCAAAAGCGACAGTCTTATTGTGGGTATTTTTCGTGGTTCCCTGTTGTTGCAAATGAAAAACAATATCTTCCTGTTATTTTCCGATAAGGATTATAGTTTCGAATTGTAGGTATGAAATTTTTCTACCGATGCTATAACGCTTATAACAATCTTTGCATATTTGATCGATATATGCAAATTTTATTCAAAGGGGCAGTCTTATTGAGGGTATTTTTCGTGGTTCCCTGTATTTGCAAATTAAAAAAAATATCTTCCCGTTATTTCCCTATAACGATTATAGTCTCAAATTGTAGGTATGATATTTATCTACCGATGCTATAACGCTTATAAATATCTGTGCATATTTGTTCGATATAAAAAAATTTTATTTAAAGGGGACAGTCTTATTGTGGATATTTTTCGTGGTTCCCTGTATATGCAAATTAAAAAAAAATATCTTCCCGTTATTTCCCGATAATAATTATAGTCTCAGATTGTAGGTATGATTTTTTTCTACCGATGCTATGACGCTTATAAAGATCTGTGCATTATTGTTCGATATATACAAATTTTATTCAAAGGGGACAGTCTTATTGTGGGTATTTTTCGTGGTTCCCTGTTGTTGCAAATGAAAAACAATATCTTCCTGTTATTTCCCAATATTGATTATAGTCTCAAATTGTAGGTATGAATTTTTTCTACCGATGCTATAACGTTTATAGCAATCTGTGCATATTTGATCGATATATGCAAATTTATTCAAAGGGGACAGTCTTATTGAGGGTATTTTTCGTGGTTCCCTGTATTTGCAAATTAAAAATAATATCTTCCCGTTGTTTCCCGATAAAAATTATAGCCTCAAATTGTAGGTATGAATTTTTTCTACCGATGCTAGAACGCTTATAACAATCTGTGCATATTTGATCGATATATGCAAATTTTATTCAAAGGGGACAGTATTATTGAGGGTATTTTTCGTGGTTCCCTGTATTTGCAAATTAAAAACAATATCTTCCCGTTATTTCCCGATAAAAATTATAGTCTCAAATTGTAGGTATGATTTTTTTGTACCGATGCTATAACGCTTATAAATATCTGTGCATATTTCTTTGATATATACAAATTTTATTTAAAGGGGACAGTCTTATTGTGGGTATTTTGCGAAGTTCCCTGTATTTGTAAATTAAAAAAAAATATCTTCCCGTGATTTCCCGGTAATGCTTAAAATTTCAAATTGAAGGTATGATTTTGTCTACCAATGGTATAACGTTTATAAAAATCTGTGCATATTTATTCGATATATGCAAATTTTATTCAAAAGCGACAGTCTTATTGTGGGTATTTTTCGTGGTTCCCTGTTGTTGCAAATGAAAAACAATATCTTCCTGTTATTTTCCGATAAGGATTATAGTTTCGAATTGTAGGTATGAAATTTTTCTACCGATGCTATAACGCTTATAACAATCTGTGCATATTTGATCGATATATGCAAATTTTATTCAAAGGGGACAGTCTTATTGAGGGTATTTTTCGTGGTTCCCTGTATTTGCAAATTAAAAAAAATATCTTCCCGTTATTTCCCGATAAAACCTATAGTCTCAAATTGTAGGTATGAATTTTTTCTACCGATGCTAGAACGCCTATAACAATCTGTGCATATTTGATCGATATATGCAAATTTTATTCAAAGGGGACAGTCTTATTGAGGGTATTTTTCGTGGTTCAATGTATTTGCAAATTAAAAACAATATCTTCTCGTTATTTTCCGATAAAAATTATAGTCTCAAATTGTAGGTATGATTTTTTTGTACCGATGCTATAACGCTTATAAATATCTGTGCATATTTCTTTGATATATACAAATTTTATTTAAAGGGGACAGTCTTATTGTGGGTATTTTTCGTGGTTCCCTGTTGTTGCAAATGAAAAACAATATCTTCCTGTTATTTCGCAATATTGATTATAGTCTCAAATTGTAGGTGTGATTTTGTTCTACCGATGCTTATAAATATCTGTGCATATTTGTTCGATATATACAAATTTTATTTAAAGGGGACAGTCTTATTGTGGGTATTTTTCGTAGTTCCCTGTATTTGCAAATTAAAAAAATATCTTCCCGTTATTTCCCGATATAAATTAGATCGATATATGCAAATTTTATTCAAAGGGGACAGTCTTATTGAGGGTATTTTTCGTGGTTCCCTGTATTTGCAAATTAAAAACAATATCTTCCCGATAAAAATTATAGTCTCAAATTGTAGGTATGATTTTTTTCTACCGATGCTATAACGCTTATAAAAATCTGTGCATATTTGTTCGATATATGCAAATTTTATTCAAAGGGTACAGTTTTATTGTGGGTATTTTTCGTGGTTCCCTGTATTTGCAAATGAAAAACAATATATTCCTCTTATTTGCCGATAATGATTATAGTCTCAAATTGTAGGTATGAATTTTTGCTACCGATGCTATAACGTTTATAACAATCTGTGCATATTTGATCGATATATGCAAATTTTATTCAAAGGGGACAGTCTTATTGAGGGTATTTTTCGTGGTTCCCTGTATTTGCAAATTAAAAAAAATATCTTCCCGTTATTTCCCTATAACGATTATAGTCTCAAATTGTAGGTATGATATTTATCTACCGATGCTATAACGCCTATAAATATCTGTGCATATTTGTTCGATATAAAAAAATTTTATTTAAAGGGGACAGTCTTATTGTGGATATTTTTCGTGGTTCCCTGTATATGCAAATTAAAAAAAAATATCTTCCCGTTATTTCCCGATAATAATTATAGTCTCAAATTGTAGGTATGATTTTTTTCTACCGATGCTATGACGCTTATAAAGATCTGTGCATTATTGTTCGATATATACAAATTTTATTCAAAGGGGACAGTCTTATTGTGGGTATTTTTCGTGGTTCCCTGTTGTTGCAAATGAAAAACAATATCTTCCTGTTATTTCCCAATATTGATTATAGTCTCAAATTGTAGGTATGAATTTTTGCTACCGATGCTATAACGTTTATAGCAATCTGTGCATATTTGATCGATATATGCAAATTTATTCAAAGGGGACAGTCTTATTGAGGGTATTTTTCGTGGTTCCCTGTATTTGCAAATTAAAAATAATATCTTCCCGTTGTTTCCCGATAAAAATTATAGCCTCAAAATGTAGGTATGAATTTTTTCTACCGATGCTAGAACGCTTATAACAATCTGTGCATATTTAATCGATATATGCAAATTTTATTTAAAGGGGACAGTATTATTGAGGGTATTTTTCGTGGTTCCCTGTATTTGCAAATTAAAAACAATATCTTCCCGTTATTTCCCTATAAAAATTATAGTCTCAAATTGTAGGTATGATTTTTTTGTACCGATGCTATAACGCTTATAAATATCTGTGCATATTTCTTTGATATATACAAATTTTATTTAAAGGGGACAGTCTTATTGTGGGTATTTTGCGAAGTTCCCTGTATTTGCAAATTAAAAAAAAATATCTTCCCGTGATTTCCCGGTAATGCTTAAAATTTCAAATTGAAGGTATGATTTTGTCTACCAATGGTATAACGTTTATAAAAATCTGTGCATATTTATTCGATATAGGCAAATTTTATTCAAAAGCGACAGTCTTATTGTGGGTATTTTTCGTGGTTCCCTGTTGTTGCAAATGAAAAACAATATCTTCCTGTTATTTTCCGATAATGATTATAGTTTCGAATTGTAGGTATGAAATTTTTCTACCGATGCTATAACGCTTATAACAATCTGTGCATATTTGATCGATATATGCAAATTTTATTCAAAGGAAACAGTCTTATTGAGGGTATTTTTCGTGGTTCCCTGTATTTGCAAATTAAAAAAAATATCTTCCCGTTATTTCCCGATAAAACCTATAGTCTCAAATTGTAGGTATGAATTTTTTCTACGGATGCTAGAACGCCTATAACAATCTGTGCATATTTGATCGATATATGCAAATTTTATTCAAAGGGGACAGTCTTATTGAGGGTATTTTTCGTGGTTCAATGTATTTGCAAATTAAAAACAATATCTTCTCGTTATTTCCCGATAAAAATTATAGTCTCAAATTGTAGGTATGATTTTTTTGTACCGATGCTATAACGCTTATAAATATCTGTGCATATTTCTTTGATATATACAAATTTTATTTAAAGGGGACAGTCTTATTGTGGGTATTTTTCGTGGTTCCCTGTTGTTGCAAATGAAAAACAATATCTTCCTGTTATTTCCCAATATTGATTATAGTCTCAAACTGTAGGTATGAATTTTTTCTACCGATGCTATAACGTTTATAGCAATCTGTGCATATTTGATCGATATATGCTAATTTTATTCAAAGGGGACAGTCTTATTGTGGGTATTTTTAGTGGTTCCCTGTTGTTGCAAATGAAAAACAATGTCTTCCTGTTATTTGCCGATAATGATTATAGTCTCAAATTGTAGGTATGATTTTGTTCTACCGATGCTAGAACGCTTATAAATATCTGTGCATATTTGTTCGATATATACAAATTTTATTTAAAGGGGACAGTCTTATTGTGGGTATTTTTCGTAGTTCCCTGTATTTGCAAATTAAAAAAAATATCTTCCCGTTATTTCCCGATAAAAATTAGATCGATATATGCAAATTTTATTCAAAGGGGACAGTCTTATTGAGGGTATTTTTCGTGGTTCCCTGTATTTGCAAATTAAAAACAATATCTTCCGGTTATTTCCCGATAAAAATTATAGTCTCAAATTGTAGGTATGATTTTTTTCTACCGATGCTATAACGCTTATAAAAAAAAATCTGTGCATATTTGTTCGATATATGCAAATTTTATTCAAAGGGTACAGTTTTATTGTGGGAATTTTTCGTGGTTCCCTGTATTTGCAAATGAAAAACAATATCTTCCTCTTATTTGCCGATAATGATTATAGTCTCAAATTGTAGGTATGAATTTTTGCTACCGATGCTATAACGTTTAAACAATCTGTGCATATTTGATCGATATATGCAAATTTTATTTAAAGGGGACAGTCTTATTGTGGGTATTTTTCGTGGTTCCCTGTTGTTGCAAATGAAAAACAATATCTTCCTGTTATTTCCCAATATTGATTATAGTCTCAAATTGTAGGTATGAATTTTTTCTACTGATGCTATAAGGTTTATAGCAATCTGTGCATATTTGATCGATATATGCAAATTTATTTAAAGGGGACAGTCTTATTGAGGGTATTTTTCGTGGTTCCCTGTATTTGCAAATTAAAAAAAATATCTTCCCGTTATTTCCCGATAAAAATTATAGCCTCAAATTGTAGGTATGAATTTTTTCTACAGATGCTAGAACGCTTATAACAATCTGTGCATATTTGATTGATATATGCAAATTTTATTCAAAGGGGACAGTCTTATTGAGGGTATTTTTCGTGGTTCCCTGTATTTGCAAATTAAAAACAATATCTTCCCGTTATTTCACGATAAAACTTATAGTCTCAAATTGTAGGTATGATTTTTTTGTACCGATGCTATAACGCTTATAAATATCTGTGCATATTTCTTTGATATATACAAATTTTATTTAAAGGGGACAGTCTTATTGTGGGTATTTTGCAAAGTTCCCTGTATTTGCAAATTAAAAAAAAATATCTTCCCGTTATTTCCCGGTAATGCTTAAAATTTCAAATTGAAGGTATGATTTTGTCTACCAATGGTATAACGTTTATAAAAATCTGTGCATATTTGTTCGATATATGCAAATTTTATTCAAAAGGGAATGAAATGAAAAAAATGCAAATGAAAAACAATACAATAATACAATACAAATAATAATACAATACAATACAAAATACAAATTTTATTTAAAGGGGACAGTCTTATTGTGGGTATTTTTCGTGGTTCCCTGTATTTGCAAATTAAAAAAAAATATCTTCCCGTTATTTCCCGATAATAATTATAGTCTGAAATTTTAGGTATAATTTTTTTCTACCGATGCTATAACGCTTATAAATATCTGTGCATATTTGTTCGATATATGCTAATTTTATTCAAAGGGGACAGTCTTATTGTGGGTATTTCTCGTGGTTCCCTGTTGTTGCAAATGAAAAACAATGTCTTCCTGTTATTTGCCGATAATGATTATAGTCTCAAATTGTAGGTGTGAATTTGTTCTACCGATGCTTATAAATATCTGTGCATATTTGTTCGATATATACAAATTTTATTTAAAGGGGACAGTCTTATTGTGGGTATTTTTCGTAGTTCCCTGTATTTGCAAATTAAAAAAAATATCTTCCCGTTATTTCCCGATAAAAATTAGATCGATATATGCAAATTTTATTCAAAGGGGACAGTCTTATTGAGGGTATTTTTCGTGGTTCCCTGTATTTGAAAATTAAAAACAATATCTTCCCGATAAAAATTATAGTCTCAAATTGTAGGTATGATTTTTTTCTACCGATGCTATAACGCTTATAAAAATCTGTGCATATTTGTTCGATATATGCAAATTTTATTCAAAGGGTACAGTTTTATTGTGGGTATTTTTCGTGGTTCCCTGTATTTGCAAATGAAAAACAATATCTTCCTCTTATTTGCCGATAATGATTATAGTCTCAAATTGTAGGTATGAATTTTTGCTACCGATGCTATAACGTTTATAACAATCTGTACATATTTGATCGATATATGCAAATTTTATTCAAAGGGGACAGTCTTATTGAGGGTATTTTTCGTAGTTCCCTGTATTTGCAAATTAAAAAAAATATCTTCCCGTTATTTCCCTATAAAGATTATAGTCTCAAATTGTAGGTATGATATTTATCTACCGATGCTATATCGCTTATAAATATCTGTGCATATTTGTTCGATATATGCAAATTTTATTTAAAGGAGACAGTCTTATTGTGGGTATTTTTCGTGGTTCCCTGTTGTTGCAAATGAAAAACAATATCTTCCTGTTATTTCCCAATATTGATTATAGTCTTAAACTGTAGGTATGAATTTTTTCTACCGATGCTATAACGTTTATAGCAATCTGTGCATATTTGATCGATATATGCTAATTTTATTCAAAGGGGACAGTCTTATTGTGGGTATTTTTCGTGGTTCCCTGTTGTTGCAAATGAAAAACAATGTCTTCCTGTTATTTGCCGATAATGATTATAGTCTCAAATTGTAGGTATGATTTTGTTTTACCGATGCTAGAACGCTTATAAATATCTGTGCATATTTGTTCGATATATACAAATTTTATTTAAAGGGGACAGTCTTATTGTGGGTATTTTTCGTAGTTCCCTGTATTTGCAAATTAAAAAAAATATCTTCCCGTTATTTCCCGATAAAAATTAGATCGATATATGCAAATTTTATTCAAAGGGGACAGTCTTATTGAGGGTATTTTTCGTGGTTCCCTGTATTTGCAAATTAAAAACAATATCTTCCGGTTATTTCCCGATAAAAATTATAGTCTCAAATTGTAGGTATGATTTTTTTCTACCGATGCTATAACGCTTATAAAAAAAAATCTGTGCATATTTGTTCGATATATGCAAATTTTATTCAAAGGGTACAGTTTTATTGTGGGAATTTTTCGTGGTTCCCTTTATTTGCAAATGAAAAACAATATCTTCCTCTTATTTGCCGATAATGATTATAGTCTCAAATTGTAGGTATGAATTTTTGCTACCGATGCTATAACGTTTAAACAATCTGTGCATATTTGATCGATATATGCAAATTTTATTTAAAGGGGACAGTCTTATTGTGGGTATTTTTCGTGGTTCCCTGTTGTTGCAAATGAAAAACAATATCTTCCTGTTATTTCCCAATATTGATTATAGTCTCAAATTGTAGGTATGAATTTTTTCTACTGATGCTATAAGGTTTATAGCAATCTGTGCATATTTGATCGATATATGCAAATTTATTTAAAGGGGACAGTCTTATTGAGGGTATTTTTCGTGGTTCCCTGTATTTGCAAATTAAAAAAAATATCTTCCCGTTATTTCCCGATAAAACCTATAGTCTCAAATTGTAGGTATGAATTTTTTCTACCGATGCTAGAACGCCTATAACAATCTGTGCATATTTGATCGATATATGCAAATTTTATTCAAAGGGGACAGTCTTATTGAGGGTATTTTTCGTGGTTCAATGTATTTGCAAATTAAAAACAATATCTTCTCGTTATTTCCCGATAAAAATTATAGTCTCAAATTGTAGGTATGATTTTTTTGTACCGATGCTATAACGCTTATAAATATCTGTGCATATTTCTTTGATATATACAAATTTTATTTAAAGGGGACAGTCTTATTGTGGGTATTTTTCGTGGTTCCCTGTTGTTGCAAATGAAAAACAATATCTTCCTGTTATTTCCCAATATTGATTATAGTCTCAAACTGTAGGTATGAATTTTTTCTACCGATGCTATAACGTTTATAGCAATCTGTGCATATTTGATCGATATATGCTAATTTTATTCAAAGGGGACAGTCTTATTGTGGGTATTTTTAGTGGTTCCCTGTTGTTGCAAATGAAAAACAATGTCTTCCTGTTATTTGCCGATAATGATTATAGTCTCAAATTGTAGGTATGATTTTGTTCTACCGATGCTAGAACGCTTATAAATATATGTGCATATTTGTTCGATATATACAAATTTTATTTAAAGGGGACAGTCTTATTGTGGGTATTTTTCGTAGTTCCCTGTATTTGCAAATTAAAAAAAATATCTTCCCGTTATTTCCCGATAAAAATTAGATCGATATATGCAAATTTTATTCAAAGGGGACAGTCTTATTGAGGGTATTTTTCGTGGTTCCCTGTATTTGCAAATTAAAAACAATATCTTCCGGTTATTTCCCGATAAAAATTATAGTCTCAAATTGTAGGTATGATTTTTTTCTACCGATGCTATAACGCTTATAAAAAAAAATCTGTGCATATTTGTTCGATATATGCAAATTTTATTCAAAGGGTACAGTTTTATTGTGGGAATTTTTCGTGGTTCCCTGTATTTGCAAATGAAAAACAATATCTTCCTCTTATTTGCCGATAATGATTATAGTCTCAAATTGTAGGTATGAATTTTTGCTACCGATGCTATAACGTTTAAACAATCTGTGCATATTTGATCGATATATGCAAATTTTATTTAAAGGGGACAGTCTTATTGTGGGTATTTTTCGTGGTTCCCTGTTGTTGCAAATGAAAAACAATATCTTCCTGTTATTTCCCAATATTGATTATAGTCTCAAATTGTAGGTATGAATTTTTTCTACTGATGCTATAAGGTTTATAGCAATCTGTGCATATTTGATCGATATATGCAAATTTATTTAAAGGGGACAGTCTTATTGAGGGTATTTTTCGTGGTTCCCTGTATTTGCAAATTAAAAAAAATATCTTCCCGTTATTTCCCGATAAAAATTATAGCCTCAAATTGTAGGTATGAATTTTTTCTACAGATGCTAGAACGCTTATAACAATCTGTGCATATTTGATTGATATATGCAAATTTTATTCAAAGGGGACAGTCTTATTGAGGGTATTTTTCGTGGTTCCCTGTATTTGCAAATTAAAAACAATATCTTCCCGTTATTTCACGATAAAACTTATAGTCTCAAATTGTAGGTATGATTTTTTTGTACCGATGCTATAACGCTTATAAATATCTGTGCATATTTCTTTGATATATACAAATTTTATTTAAAGGGGACAGTCTTATTGTGGGTATTTTGCAAAGTTCCCTGTATTTGCAAATTAAAAAAAAATATCTTCCCGTTATTTCCCGGTAATGCTTAAAATTTCAAATTGAAGGTATGATTTTGTCTACCAATGGTATAACGTTTATAAAAATCTGTGCATATTTGTTCGATATATGCAAATTTTATTCAAAAGGGAATGAAATGAAAAAAATGCAAATGAAAAACAATACAATAATACAATACAAATAATAATACAATACAATACAAAATACAAATTTTATTTAAAGGGGACAGTCTTATTGTGGGTATTTTTCGTGGTTCCCTGTATTTGCAAATTAAAAAAAAATATCTTCCCGTTATTTCCCGATAATAATTATAGTCTGAAATTTTAGGTATAATTTTTTTCTACCGATGCTATAACGCTTATAAATA
Source organism: Nowickia ferox (assembly GCA_936439885.1). Lineage (NCBI taxonomy): Eukaryota > Metazoa > Arthropoda > Insecta > Diptera > Tachinidae > Nowickia > Nowickia ferox. Next base: position 47,184,388 of record OW387027.1, on the reverse strand, counting down.
TCTGTGCATATTTGTTCGATATATGCTAATTTTATTCAAAGGGGACAGTCTTATTGTGGGTATTTCTCGTGGTTCCCTGTTGTTGCAAATGAAAAACAATGTCTTCCTGTTATTTGCCGATAATGATTATAGTCTCAAATTGTAGGTGTGAATTTGTTCTACCGATGCTTATAAATATCTGTGCATATTTGTTCGATATATACAAATTTTATTTAAAGGGGACAGTCTTATTGTGGGTATTTTTCGTAGTTCCCTGTATTTGCAAATTAAAAAAAATATCTTCCCGTTATTTCCCGATAAAAATTAGATCGATATATGCAAATTTTATTCAAAGGGGACAGTCTTATTGAGGGTATTTTTCGTGGTTCCCTGTATTTGAAAATTAAAAACAATATCTTCCCGATAAAAATTATAGTCTCAAATTGTAGGTATGATTTTTTTCTACCGATGCTATAACGCTTATAAAAATCTGTGCATATTTGTTCGATATATGCAAATTTTATTCAAAGGGTACAGTTTTATTGTGGGTATTTTTTGTGGTTCCCTGTATTTGCAAATGAAAAACAATATCTTCCTCTTATTTGCCGATAATGATTATAGTCTCAAATTGTAGGTATGAATTTTTGCTACCGATGCTATAACGTTTATAACAATCTGTACATATTTGATCGATATATGCAAATTTTATTCAAAGGGGACAGTCTTATTGAGGGTATTTTTCGTGGTTCCCTGTATTTGCAAATTAAAAAAAATATCTTCCCGTTATTTTCCTATAAAGATTATAGTCTCAAATTGTAGGTATGATATTTATCTACCGATGCTATATCGCTTATAAATATCTGTGCATATTTGTTCGATATATGCAAATTTTATTTAAAGGAGACAGTCTTATTGTGGGTATTTTTCGTGGTTCCCTGTTGTTGCAAATGAAAAACAATATCTTCCTGTTATTTCCCAATATTGATTATAGTCTCAAACTGTAGGTATGAATTTTTTCTACCGATGCTATAACGTTTATAGCAATCTGTGCATATTTGATCGATATATGCTAATTTTATTCAAAGGGGACAGTCTTATTGTGGGTATTTTTCGTGGTTCCCTGTTGTTGCAAATGAAAAACAATGTCTTCCTGTTATTTGCCGATAATGATTATAGTCTCAAATTGTAGGTATGATTTTGTTTTACCGATGCTAGAACGCTTATAAATATCTGTGCATATTTGTTCGATATATACAAATTTTATTTAAAGGGGACAGTCTTATTGTGGGTATTTTTCGTAGTTCCCTGTATTTGCAAATTAAAAAAAATATCTTCCCGTTATTTCCCGATAAAAATTAGATCGATATATGCAAATTTTATTCAAAGGGGACAGTCTTATTGAGGGTATTTTTCGTGGTTCCCTGTATTTGCAAATTAAAAACAATATCTTCCGGTTATTTCCCGATAAAAATTATAGTCTCAAATTGTAGGTATGATTTTTTTCTACCGATGCTATAACGCTTATAAAAAAAAATCTGTGCATATTTGTTCGATATATGCAAATTTTATTCAAAGGGTACAGTTTTATTGTGGGAATTTTTCGTGGTTCCCTGTATTTGCAAATGAAAAACAATATCTTCCTCTTATTTGCCGATAATGATTATAGTCTCAAATTGTAGGTATGAATTTTTGCTACCGATGCTATAACGTTTAAACAATCTGTGCATATTTGATCGATATATGCAAATTTTATTTAAAGGGGACAGTCTTATTGTGGGTATTTTTCGTGGTTCCCTGTTGTTGCAAATGAAAAACAATATCTTCCTGTTATTTCCCAATATTGATTATAGTCTCAAATTGTAGGTATGAATTTTTTCTACTGATGCTATAAGGTTTATAGCAATCTGTCCATATTTGATCGATATATGCAAATTTATTTAAAGGGGACAGTCTTATTGAGGGTATTTTTCGTGGTTCCCTGTATTTGCAAATTAAAAAAAATATCTTCCCGTTATTTCCCGATAAAAATTATAGTCTCAAATTGTAGGTATGAATTTTTTCTACCGATGCTAGAACGCTTATAACAATCTGTGCATATTTAATTGATATATGCAAATTTTATTCAAAGGGGACAGTCTTATTGAGAGTATTTTTCGTGGTTCCCTGTATTTGCAAATTAAAAACAATATCTTCCCGTTATTTCACGATAAAACTTATAGTCTCAAATTGTAGGTATGATTTTTTTGTACCGATGCTATAACGCTTATAAATATCTGTGCATATTTCTTTGATATATACAAATTTTATTTAAAGGGGACAGTCTTATTGTGGGTATTTTGCAAAGTTCCCTGTATTTGCAAATTAAAAAAAATATCTTCCCGTTATTTCCCGGTAATGCTTAAAATTTCAAATTGAAGGTATGATTTTGTCTACCAATGGTATAACGTTTATAAAAATCTGTGCATATTTGTTCGATATATGCAAATTTTATTCAAAAGGGAATGAAATGATAAAATGCAAATGAAAAACAATACAATAATACAATACAAATAATAATACAATACAATAAAAAATACAAATTTTATTTAAAGGGGACAGTCTTATTGTGGGTATTTCTCGTGGTTCCCTGTTGTTGCAAATGAAAAACAATGTGTATTTGTTCGATATATACAAATTTTATTTAAAGGGGACAGTCTTATTGTGGGTATTTTTCGTAGTTCCCTGTATTTGCAAATTAAAAAAAATATCTTCCCGTTATTTCCCGATAAAAATTAGATCGATATATGCAAATTTTATTCAAAGGGGACAGTCTTATTGAGGGTATTTTTCGTGGTTCCCTGTATTTGAAAATTAAAAACAATATCTTCCCGATAAAAATTATAGTCTCAAATTGTAGGTATGATTTTTTTCTACCGATGCTATAACGCTTATAAAAATCTGTGCATATTTGTTCGATATATGCAAATTTTATACAAAGGGTACAGTTTTATTGTGGGTATTTTTCGTGTTTCCCTGTATTTGCAAATGAAAAATAATATCTTCCTCTTATTTGCCGATAATGATTATAGTCTCAAATTGTAGGTATGAATTTTTGCTACCGATGCTATACCGTTTATAACAATCTGTACATATTTGATCGATATATGCAAATTTTATTCAAAGGGGACAGTCTTATTGAGGGTATTTTTCGTGGTTCCCTGTATTTGCAAATGAAAAACAATATCTTCCTGTTATTTCCCAATATTGATTATAGTCTCAAACTGTAGGTATGAATTTTTTCTACCGATGCTATAACGCTTATAGCAATCTGTGCATATTTAATCGATATATGCTAATTTTATTCAAAGGGGACAGTCTTATTGTGGGTATTTTTCGTGGTTCCCTGTTGCTGCAAATGAAAAACAATGTCTTCCTGTTATTTGCCGATAATGATTATAGTCTCAAATTGTAGGTATGATTTTGTTCTACCGATGCTAGAACGCTTATAAATATCTGTGCATATTTGTTCGATATATACAAATTTTATTTAAAGGGGACAGTCTTATTGTGGGTATTTTTCGTAGTTCCCTGTATTTGCAAATTAAAAAAAATATCTTCCCGTTATTTCCCGATAAAAATTAGATCGATATATGCAAATTTTATTCAAAGGGGACAGTCTTATTGAGGGTATTTTTCGTGGTTCCCTGTATTTGCAAATTAAAAACAATATCTTCCGGTTATTTCCCGATAAAAATTATAGTCTCAAATTGTAGGTATGATTTTTTTCTACCGATGCTATAACGCTTATAAAAAAAAATCTGTGCATATTTGTTCGATATATGCAAATTTTATTCAAAGGGTACAGTTTTATTGTGGGAATTTTTCGTGGTTCCCTGTATTTGCAAATGAAAAACAATATCTTCCTCTTATTTGCCGATAATGATTATAGTCTCAAATTGTAGGTATGAATTTTTGCTACCGATGCTATAAAGTTTAAACAATCTGTGCATATTTGATCGATATATGCAAATTTTATTTAAAGGGGACAGTCTTATTGTGGGTATTTTTCGTGGTTCCCTGTTGTTGCAAATGAAAAACAATATCTTCCTGTTATTTCCCAATATTGATTATAGTCTCAAATTGTAGGTATGAATTTTTTCTACTGATGCTATAAGGTTTATAGCAATCTGTTCATATTTGATTGATATATGCAAATTTATTTAAAGGGGACAGTCTTATTGAGGGTATTTTTCGTGGTTCCCTGTATTTGCAAATTAAAAAAAATATCTTCCCGTTATTTCCCGATAAAAATTATAGTCTCAAATTGTAGGTATGAATTTTTTCTACCGATGCTAGAACGCTTATAACAATCTGTGCATATTTGATTGATATATGCAAATTTTATTCAAAGGGGACAGTCTTATTGAGGGTATTTTTCGTGGTTCCCTGTATTTGCAAATTAAAAACAATATCTTCCCGTTATTTCACGATAAAACTTATAGTCTCAAATTGTAGGTATGATTTTTTTGTACCGATGCTATAACGCTTATAAATATCTGTGCATATTTCTTTGATATATACAAATTTTATTTAAAGGGGACAGTCTTATTGTGGGTATTTTGCAAAGTTCCTTTTATTTGCAAATTAAAAAAAAATATCTTCCCGTTATTTCCCGGTAATGCTTAAAATTTCAAATTGAAGGTATGATTTTGTCTACCAATGGTATAACGTTTATAAAAATCTGTGCATATTTGTTCGATATATGCAAATTTTATTCAAAAGGGAATGAAATGAAAAAATGCAAATGAAAAACAATACAATAATACAATACAAATAATAATACAATACAATACAAAATACAAATTTTATTTAAAGGGGACAGTCTTATTGTGGGTATTTTTCGTGGTTCCCTGTATTTGCAAATTAAAAAAAAATATCTTCCCGTTATTTCCCGATAATAATTATAGTCTGAAATTTTAGGTATAATTTTTTTCTACCGATGCTAGAACGCTTATAACAATCTGTGCATATTTGATTGATATATGCAAATTTTATTCAAAGGGGACAGTCTTATTGAGAGTATTTTTCGTGGTTCCCTGTATTTGCAAATTAAAAACAATATCTTCCCGTTATTTCACGATAAAACTTATAGTCTCAAATTGTAGGTATGATTTTTTTGTACCGATGCTATAACGCTTATAAATATCTGTGCATATTTCTTTGATATATACAAATTTTATTTAAAGGGGACAGTCTTATTGTGGGTATTTTGCAAAGTTCCCTGTATTTGCAAATTAAAAACAATGTCTTCCTGTTATTTGCCGATAATGATTATAGTCTCAAATTGTAGGTGTGAATTTGTTCTACCGATGCTTATAAATATCTGTGCATATTTGTTCGATATATACAAATTTTATTTAAAGGGGACAGTCTTATTGAGGGTATTTCTCGTGGTTCCCTGTATTTGCAAATTAAAAAAAATATCTTCCCGTTATTTCCCGATAAAACCTATAGTCTCCAATTGTAGGTATGAATTTTTTCTACCGATGCTAGAACGCTTATAACAATCTGTGGATATTTGATCGATATATGCAAATTTTATTCAAAGGGGGCAGTCTTATTGAGGGTATTTCTCGTGGTTCAATGTATTTGCAAATTAAAAACAATATCTTCTCGTTATTTCCCGATAAAAAGTATAGTCTCAAATTGTAGGTATGATTTGTTTGTACCGATGCTATAACGCTTATAAATATCTGTGCATATTTCTTTGATATATACAAATTTTATTTAAAGGGGACAGTCTTATTGTGGGTATTTTGCGAAGTTCCCTGTATTTGCAAATTAAAAAAAAATATCTTCCCGTGATTTCCCGGTAATGCTTAAAATTTCAAATTGAAGGTATGATTTTGTCTACCAATGGTATAACGTTTATAAAAATCTGTGCATATTTATTCGATATATGCAAATTTTATTCAAAAGGGACAGTCTTATTGTGGGTATTTTTCGTGGTTCCCTGTTGTTGCAAATGAAAAACAATATCTTCCTGTTATTTTCCGATAATGATTATAGTTTCGAATTGTAGGTATGAAATTTTTCTACCGATGCTATAACGCTTATAACAATCTGTGCATATTTGATCGATATATGCAAATTTTATTCAAAGGGGACAGTCTTATTGAGGGTATTTTTCGTGGTTCCCTGTATTTGCAAATTAAAAAAAATATCTTCCCGTTATTTCCCGATAAAACCTATAGTCTCAAATTGTAGGTATGAATTTTTTCTACCGATGCTAGAACGCTTATAACAATCTGTGCATATTTGATCGATATATGCAAATTTTATTCAAAGGGGACAGTCTTATTGAGGGTATTTCTCGTGGTTCAATGTATTTGCAAATTAAAAACAATATCTTCTCGTTATTTCCCGATAAAAATTATAGTCTCAAATTGTAGGTATGATTTTTTTGTACCGATGCTATAACGCTTATAAATATCTGTGCATATTTCTTTGATATATACAAATTTTATTTAAAGGGGACAGTCTTATTGTGGGTATTTTTCGTGGTTCCCTGTATTTGCAAATTAAAAAAAAATATCTTCCCGTTATTTCCCGATAATAATTATAGTCTCAAATTTTAGATATAATTTTTTTCTACCGATGCTATAACGCTTATAACTATCTGTGCATATTTGTTCGATATATGCTAATTTTATTCAAAGGGGACAGTCTTATTGTGGGTATTTTTCGTGGTTCCCTGTTGTTGCAAATGAAAAACAATGTCTTCCTGTTATTTGCCGATAATGATTATAGTCTCAAATTGTAGGTATGATTTTGTTCTACCGATGCTTATAAATATCTGTGCATATTTCTTCGATATATACAAATTTTATTTACAGGGGACAGTCTTATTGTGGGTATTTTTCGTAGTTCCCTGTATTTGCAAATAAAAAAAATATCTTCCCGTTATTTCCCGATAAAAGTTAGATCGATATATGCAAATTTTATTCAAAGGGGACAGTCTTATTGAGGGTATTTTTCGTGGTTCCCTGTATTTGCAAATTAAAAACAATATCTTCCGGTTATTTCCCGATAAAAATTATAGTCTCAAATTGTAGGTATGATTTTTTTCTACCGATGCTATAACGCTTATAAAAATCTGTGCATATTTGTTCGATATATGCAAATTTTATTCAAAGGGTACAGTTTTATTGTGGGTATTTTTCGTGGTTCCCTGTATTTGCAAATGAAAAACAATATCTTCCTCTTATTTGCCGATAATGATTATAGTCTCAAATTGTAGGTATGAATTTTTGCTACCGATGCTATAACGCTTATAAAAATCTGTGCATATTTGTTCGATATATGCAAATTTTATTCAAAGGGGACAGTCTCATTAAGGGTATTTTTCGTGGTTCCCTGTATTTGCAAATTAAAAAAAATATCTTCCCGTTATTTCCCTATAACGATTATAGTCTCAAATTGTAGGTATGATATTTATCTACCGATGCTATAACGCTTATAAATATCTGTGCATATTTGTTCGATATAAAAAAATTTTATTTAAAGGGGACAGTCTTATTGTGGATATTTTTCGTGGTTCCCTGTATATGCAAATTAAAAAAAATATCTTCCCGTTATTTCCCGATAATAATTATAGTCTCAAATTGTAGGTATGATTTTTTTCTACCGATGCTATGACGCTTATAAAGATCTGTGTATTATTGTTCGATATATACAAATTTTATTCAAAGGGGACAGTCTTATTGTGGGTATTTTTCGTGGTTCCCTATTGTTGCAAATGAAAAACAATATCTTCCTGTTATTTCCTAATATTGATTATAGTCTCAAATTGTAGGTATGAATTTTTTCTACCGATGCTATAACGTTTATAGCAATCTGTGCATATTTGATCGATATATGCAAATTTATTCAAAGGGGACAGTCTTATTGAGGGTATTTCTCGTGGTTCCCTGTATTTGCAAATTAAAAAAAATATCTTCCCGTTATTTCCCGATAAAACCTATAGTCTCAAATTGTAGGTATGAATTTTTTCTACCGATGCTAGAACGCTTATAACAATCTGTGCATATTTGATCGATATATGCAAAATTTTATTCAAAGGGGACAGTCTTATTGAGGGTATTTCTCGTGGTTCAATGTATTTGCAAATTAAAAACAATATCTTCTCGTTATTTCCCGATAAAAAGTATAGTCTCAAATTGTAGGTATGATTTGTTTGTACCGATGCTATAACGCTTATAAATATCTGTGCATATTTCTTTGATATATACAAATTTTATTTAAAGGGGACAGTCTTATTGTGGGTATTTTGCGAAGTTCCCTGTATTTGCAAATTAAAAAAAAAATATCTTCCCGTGATTTCCCGGTAATGCTTAAAATTTCAAATTGAAGGTATGATTTTGTCTACCAATGGTATAACGTTTATAAAAATCTGTGCATATTTATTCGATATATGCAAATTTTATTCAAAAGGGACAGTCTTATTGTGGGTATTTTTCGTGGTTCCCTGTTGTTGCAAATGAAAAACAATATCTTCCTGTTATTTTCCGATAATGATTATAGTTTCGAATTGTAGGTATGAAATTTTTCTACCGATGCTATAACGCTTATAACAATCTGTGCATATTTGATCGATATATGCAAATTTTATTCAAAGGGGACAGTCTTATTGAGGGTATTTTTCGTGGTTCCCTGTATTTGCAAATTAAAAAAAATATCTTCCCGTTATTTCCCGATAAAACCTATAGTCTCAAATTGTAGGTATGAATTTTTTCTACCGATGCTAGAACGCTTATAACAATCTGTGCATATTTGATCGATATATGCAAATTTTATTCAAAGGGGACAGTCTTATTGAGGGTATTTCTCGTGGTTCAATGTATTTGCAAATTAAAAACAATATCTTCTCGTTATTTCCCGATAAAAATTATAGTCTCAAATTGTAGGTATGATTTTTTTGTACCGATGCTATAACGCTTATAAATATCTGTGCATATTTCTTTGATATATAAAAATTTTATTTAAAAAGGACAGTCTTATTGTGGGTATTTTTCGTGGTTCCCTGTATTTGCAAATTAAAAAAAAATATCTTCCCGTTATTTCCCGATAATAATTATAGTCTCAAATTTTAGATATAATTTTTTTCTACCGATGCTATAACGCTTATAAATATCTGTGCATATTTGTTCGATATATGCTAATTTTATTCAAAGGGGACAGTCTTATTGTGGGTATTTTTCGTGGTTCCCTGTTGTTGCAAATGAAAAACAATGTCTTCCTGTTATTTGCCGATAATGATTATAGTCTCAAATTGTAGGTATGATTTTGTTCTACCGATGCTTATAAATATCTGTGCATATTTGTTCGATATATACAAATTTTATTTACAGGGGACAGTCTTATTGTGGGTATTTTTCGTAGTTCCCTGTATTTGCAAATAAAAAAAATATCTTCCCGTTATTTCCCGATAAAAATTAGATCGATATATGCAAATTTTATTCAAAGGGGACAGTCTTATTGAGGGTATTTTTCGTGGTTCCCTGTATTTGCAAATTAAAAACAATATCTTCCGGTTATTTCCCGATAAAAATTATAGTCTCAAATTGTAGGTATGATTTTTTTCTACCGATGCTATAACGCTTATAAAAATCTGTGCATATTTGTTCGATATATGCAAATTTTATTCAAAGGGTACAGTTTTATTGTGGGTATTTTTCGTGGTTCCCTGTATTTGCAAATGAAAAACAATATCTTCCCGTGATTTCCCGGTAATGCTTAAAATTTCAAATTGAAGGTATGATTTTGTCTACCAATGGTATAACGTTTATAAAAATCTGTGCATACTTATTCGATATATGCAAATTTTATTCAAAAGGGACAGTTTTATTGTGGGTATTTTTCGTGGTTCCCTGTTGTTGCAAATGAAAAACAATATCTTCCTGTTATTTTCCGATAATTATTATAGTTTCGAATTGTAGGTATGAAATTTTTCTACCGATGCTATAACGCTTATAACAATCTGTGCATATTTGATCGATATATGCAAATTTTATTCAAAGGGGACAGTCTTATTGAGGGTATTTTTCGTGGTTCCCTGTATTTGCAAATTAAAAAAAATATCTTCCCGTTATTTCCCGACAAAACCTATAGTCTCAAATTGTAGGTATGAATTTTTTCTACCGATGCTAGAACGCTTATAACAATCTGTGCATATTTGATCGATATATGCAAATTTTATTCAAAGGGGACAGTCTTATTGAGGGTATTTCTCGTGGTTCAATGTATTTGCAAATTAAAAACAATATCTTCTCGTTATTTCCCGATAAAAATTATAGCCTCAAATTGTAGGTATGATTTTTTTGTACCGATGCTATAACGCTTATAAATATCTGTGCATATTTCTTTGATATATACAAATTTTATTTAAAGGGGACAGTCTTATTGTGGGTATTTTTCGTGGTTCCCTGTATTTGCAAATTTAAAAAAAATATCTTCCCGTTATTTCCCGATAATAATTATAGTCTCAAATTTTAGATATAATTTTTTTCTACCGATGCTATAACGCTTATAAATATCTGTGCATATTTGTTCGATATATGCTAATTTTATTCAAAGGGGACAGTCTTATTGTGGGTATTTTTCGTGGTTCCCTGTTGTTGCAAATGAAAAACAATGTCTTCCTGTTATTTGCCGATAATGATTATAGTCTCAAATTGTAGGTATGATTTTGTTCTACCGATGATTATAAATATCTGTGCATATTTGTTCGATATATACAAATTTTATTTACAGGGGACAGTCTTATTGTGGGTATTTTTCGTCGTTCCCTGTATTTGCAAATAAAAAAAATATCTTCCCGTTATTTCCCGATAAAAATTAGATCGATATATGCAAATTTTATTCAAAGGGGACAGTCTTATTGAGGGTATTTTTCGTGGTTCCCTGTATTTGCAAATTAAAAACAATATCTTCCGGTTATTTCCCGATAAAAATTATAGTCTCAAATTGTAGGTATGATTTTTTTCTACCGATGCTATAACGCTTATAAAAATCTGTGCATATTTGTTCGATATATGCAAATTTTATTCAAAGGGTACAGTTTTATTGTGGGTATTTTTCGTGGTTCCCTGTATTTGCAAATGAAAAACAATATCTTCCTCTTATTTGCCGATAATGATTATAGTCTCGAATTGTAGGTATAAATTTTTGCTACCGATGCTATAACGCTTATAAAAATCTGTGCATATTTGTTCGATATATGCAAATTTTATTCAAAGGGGACAGTCTCATTGAGGGTATTTTTCGTGGTTCCCTGTATTTGCAAATTAAAAAAAATATCTTCCCGTTATTTCCCTATAACGATTATAGTCTCAAATTGTAGGTATGATATTTATCTACCGATGCTATAACGCTTATAAATATCTGTGCATATTTGTTCGATATAAAAAAATTTTATTTAAAGGGGACAGTCTTATTGTGGATATTTTTCGTGGTTCCCTGTATATGCAAATTAAAAAAAATATCTTCCCGTTATTTCCCGATAATAATTATAGTCTCAAATTGTAGGTATGATTTTTTTCTACCGATGCTATGACGCTTATAAAGATCTGTGTATTATTGTTCGATATATACAAATTTTATTCAAAGGGGACAGTCTTATTGTGGGTAGTTTTCGTGGTTCCCTGTTGTTGCAAATGAAAAACAATATCTTCCTGTTATTTCCCAATATTGATTATAGTCTCAAATTGTAGGTATGAATTTTTTCTACTGATGCTAGAACGCTTATAACAATCTGTGCATATTTGATCGATATATGCAAATTTTATTCAAAGGGGACAGTCTTATTGAGGGTATTTTTCGTGGTTCCCTGTATTTGCAAATTAAAAAAAATATCTTCCCGTTATTTCCCGATAAAAATTATAGTCTCAAATTGTAGGTATGAATTTTTTCTACCGATGCTAGAACCCTTATAACAATCTGTGCATATTTGATGGATATATGCAAATTTTATTCAAAGGGGACAGTCTTATTGAGGGTATTTCTCGTGGTTCAATGTATTTGCAAATTAAAAACAATATCTTCTCGTTATTTCCCGATAAAAATTATAGTCTCAAATTGTAGGTATGATTTTTTTGTACCGATGCTATAACGCTTATAAATATCTGTGCATATTTCTTTGATATATACAAATTTTATTTAAAGGGGACAGTCTTATTGTGGGTATTTTTAGTGGTTCCCTGTATTTGCAAATTTAAAAAAAATATCTTCCCGTTACTTCCCGATAATAATTATAGTCTCAAATTTTAGATATAATTTTTTTCTACCGATGCTATAACGCTTATAAATATCTGTGCATATTTGTTCGATATATGCTAATTTTATTCAAAGGGGACAGTCTTATTGTGGGTATTTTTCGTGGTTCCCTGTTGTTGCAAATGAAAAACAATGTCTTCCTGTTATTTGCCGATAATGATTATAGTCTCAAATTGTAGGTATGATTTTGTTCTACCGATGATTATAAATATCTGTGCATATTTGTTCGATATATACAAATTTTATTTACAGGGGACAGTCTATTGTGGGTATTTTTCGTAGTTCCCTGTATTTGCAAATAAAAAAAATATCTTTCCGTTATTTCCCGATAAAAATTAGATCGATATATGCAAATTTTATTCAAAGGGGACAGTCTTATTGAGGGTATTTTTCGTGGTTCCCTGTATTTGCAAATTAAAAACAATATCTTCCGGTTATTTCCCGATAAAAATTATAGTCTCAAATTGTAGGTATGATTTTTTTCTACCGATGCTATAACGCTTATAAAAATCTGTGCATATTTGTTCGATATATGCAAATTTTATTCAAAGGGTACAGTTTTATTGTGGGTATTTTTCGTGGTTCCCTGTATTTGCAAATGAAAAACAATATCTTCCTCTTATTTGCCGATAATGATTATAATCTCAAATTGTAGGTATGAATTTTTGCTACCGATGCTATAACGCTTATAAAAATCTGTGCATATTTGTTCGATATATGCAAATTTTATTCAAAGGGGACGGTCTCATTGAGGGTATTTTTCGTGGTTCCCTGTATTTGCAAATTAAAAAAAATATCTTCCCGTTATTTCCCTATAACGATTATAGTCTCAAATTGTAGGTATGATATTTATCTACCGATGCTATAACGCTTATAAATATCTGTGCATATTTGTTCGATATAAAAAAATTTTATTTAAAGGGGACAGTCTTATTGTGGATATTTTTCGTGGTTCCCTGTATATGCAAATTAAAAAAAATATCTTCCCGTTATTTCCCGTCTCAAATTGTAGGTATGATTTTTTTCTACCGATGCTATGACGCTTATAAAGATCTGTGTATTATTGTTCGATATATACAAATTTTATTCAAAGGGGACAGTCTTATTGTGGGTATTTTTCGTGGTTCCCTGTTGTTGCAAATGAAAAACAATATCTTCCTGTTATTTCCCAATATTGATTATAGTCTCAAATTGTAGGTATGAATTTTTTCTACTGATGCTAGAACGCTTATAACAATCTGTGCATATTTGATCGATATATGCAAATTTTATTCAAAGGGGACAGTCTTATTGAGGGTATTTTTCGTGGTTCCCTGTATTTGCAAATTAAAAACAATATCTTCCCGTTATTTCCCGATAAAAATTATAGTCTCAAATTGTAGGTATGATTTTTTTGTACCGATGCTATAAAGCTTATAAATATCTGTGCATTATTGTTCGATATATACAAATTTTATTCAAAGGGGACAGTCTTATTGTGGGTATTTTTCGTGGTTCCCTGTTGTTGCAAATGAAAAACAATATCTTCCTGTTATTTTCCGATAATGATTATAGTTTCGAATTGTAGGTATGAAATTTTTCTACCGATGCTATAACGCTGTGCATATTTGATCGATATATGCAAATTTTATTCAAAGGGGACAGTCTTATTGAGGGTATTTTTCGTGGTTCCCTGTATTTGCAAATTAAAAAAAATATCTTCCCGTTATTTCCCGATAAAAATTATAGTCTCAAATTGTAGGTATGAATTTTTTCTACCGATGCTAGAACCCTTATAACAATCTGTGCATATTTGATGGATATATGCAAATTTTATTCAAAGCGGACAGTCTTATTGAGGGTATTTCTCGTGGTTCAATGTATTTGCAAATTAAAAACAATATCTTCTCGTTATTTCCCGATAAAAATTATAGTCTCAAATTGTAGGTATGATTTTTTTGTACCGATGCTATAACGCTTATAAATATCTGTGCATATTTGTTCGATATATGCTAATTTTATTCAAAGGGGACAGTTTTATTGTGGGTATTTTTCGTGGTTCCCTGTTGTTGCAAATGAAAAACAATGTCTTCCTGTTATTTGCCGATAATGATTATAGTCTCAAATTGTAGGTATGATTTTGTTCTACCAATGCTAGAACGCTTGTAAATATCTGTGCATATTTGTTCGATATATACAAATTTTATTTAAAGGGGACAAAATTATTGTGGGTATTTTTCGTAGTTCCCTGTATTTGCAAACTAAAAAAAATATCTTCCCGTTATTTCCCGATAAAAATTAGATCGATATATGCAAATTTTATTCAAAGGGGACAGTCTTATTGGGGGTATTTTTCGTGGTTCCCTGTATTTGCAAATTAAAAACAATATATTCCGGTTATTTCCCGATAAAAAGTATAGTCTCAAATTGTAGGTATGAATTTTTGCTACCGATGCTATAAAGTTTATAACAATCTGTGCATATTTGATCGATATATGCAAATTTTATTCAAAGGGGACAGTCTTATTGAGGGTATTTTTCGTGGTTCCCTGTATTTGCAAATTAAAAAAAATATCTTCCCGTTATTTCCCTATAACGATTATAGTCTCAAATTGTAGGTATGATATTTATCTACCGATGCTATCACGCTTATAAGTATCTGTGCATATTTGTTCAATATAAAAAAATTTTATTTAAAGGGGATAGTCTTATTGTGGATATTTTTCGTGGTTCCCTGTATATGCAAATTATAAAAAAATATCTTCCCGTTATTTCCCGATAATAATTATAGTCTCAAATTGTAGGTATGATTTTTTTCTACCGATGCTATGACGCTTATAAAGATCTGTGCATTATTGTTCGATATATACAAATTTTATTCAAAGGGGAAAGTCTTATTGTGGGTATTTTTCGTGGTTCCCTGTATTTGCAAATGAAAAACAATATCTTCCTCTTATTTGCCGATAATGATTATAGTCTCAAATTGTAGGTATGAATTTTTGCTACCGATGCTATAACGTTTATAACAATCTGTGCATATTTGATCGATATATGCAAATTTTATTCAAAGGGGACAGTCTTATTGAGGGTATTTTTCGTGGTTCCCTGTATTTGCAAATTAAAAAAAATATCTTCCCGTTATTTCCCTATAACGATTATAGTCTCAAATTGTAGGTATGATATTTATCTAGCGATGCTATAACGCTTATAAATATCTGTGCATATTTGTTTCATATAAAAAAATTTTATTTAAAGGGGACAGTCTTATTGTGGATATTTTTCGTGGTTCCCTGTATTTGCAAATGAAAAACAATATCTTTCCGTTATTTCCCGATAATAATTATAGTCTCAAATTGTAGGTATGATTTTTTTCTACCGATACTATAACGCTTATAAATTGTGCATATTTGTTCGATATATGCAAATTTATTCAAAGGGGACAGTCTTATTGAGTGTATTTTTCGTGGTTCCCTGTATTTGCAAATTAAAAAAAATATCTTCCCGTTATTTCCCGATAAAACCTATAGTCTCAAATTGTAGGTATGAATTTTTTCTACCGATGCTAGAACGCTTATAACAATCTGTGCATATTTGATCGATATATGCAAATTTTATTCAAAGGGGACAGTCTTATTGAGGGTATTTTTCGTGGTTCCCTGTATTTGCAAATTAAAAAAAATATCTTCCCGTTATTTCCCGATAAAAATTATAGTCTCAAATTGTAGGTATGATTTTTTGTACCGATGCTATAACGCTTATAAATATCTGTGCATATTTCTTTGATATATACAAATTTTATTTAAAGGGGACAGTCTTATTGTGGGTATTTTGCGAAGTTCCCTGTATTTGCATATTAAAAAAAAATATCTTCCCGTTATTTCCCGGTAATGCTTAAAATTTCAAATTGAAGGTATGATTTTGTCTACCAATGGTATAACGTTTATAAAAATCTGTGCATATTTGTTCGATATATGCAAATTTTATTCAAAAGGGACAGTCTTATTGTGGGTATTTTACGTGGTTCCCTGTTGTTGCAAATCAAAAACAATATCTTCCTGTTATTTTCCGATAATGATTATAGTTTCGAATTGTAGGTATGAAATTTTTCTACCGATGCTATAACGTTTATAACAATCTGTGCATATTTGATCGATATATGCAAATTTTATTCAAAGGGGACAGTCTTATTGAGGGTATTTTTCGTGGTTCCCTGTATTTGCAAATTAAAAAAAATATCTTCCCGTTATTTCCCGATAAAAATTATAGTCTCAAATTGTAGGTATGAATTTTTTCTACCGATGCTAGAACGCTTATAACAATCTGTGCATATTTGATCGATATATGCAAATTTTATTCAAAGGGGACAGTTTTATTGAGGGTATTTCTTGTGGTTCAATGTATTTGCAAATTAAAAACAAAATATCTTCCCGTTATTTCCCGATAAAAAGTATAGTCTCAAATTGTAGGTATGATTTTTTTGTACCGATGCTATAACGCTTATAAATATCTGTGCATATTTCTTTGATATATACAAATTTTATTTAAAGGGGACAGTCTTATTGTGGGTATTTTTGGTGGTTCCCTGTATTTGCAAATTAAAAAAAAAGTATCTTCCCGTCATTTCCCGATAATAATTATAGTCTCAAATTTTAGGTATAATTTTTTTCTACCGATGCTATAACGCTTATTATGTTATTTCCCAATATTGATTATAGTCTCAAATTGTAGGTATGAATTTTTTCTACTGATGCTAGAACGCTTATAACAATCTGTGCATATTTGATCGATATATGCAAATTTTATTCAAAGGGGACAGTCTTATTGAGGGTATTTTTCGTGGTTCCCTGTATTTGCAAATTAAAAACAATATCTTCCCGTTATTTCCCGATAAAAATTATAGTCTCAAATTGTAGGTATGATTTTTTTGTACCGATGCTATAAAGCTTATAAATATCTGTGCATTATTGTTCGATATATACAAATTTTATTCAAAGGGGACAGTCTTATTGTGGGTATTTTTCGTGGTTCCCTGTTGTTGCAAATGAAAAACAATATCTTCCTGTTATTTTCCGATAATGATTATAGTTTCGAATTGTAGGTATGAAATTTTTCTACCGATGCTATAACGCTGTGCATATTTGTTCGATATATGCTAATTTTATTCAAAGGGGACAGTCTTATTGTGGGTATTTTTCGTGGTTCCCTGTTGTTGCAAATGAAAAACAATATCTTCCTGTTATTTGCCGATAATGATTATAGTCTCAAATTGTAGGTATGATTTTGTTCTACCGATGCTAGAATGCTTATAAATATCTGTGCATATTTGTTCGATATATACAAATTTTATTTAAAGGGGACAGTCTTATTGAGGGTATTTTTCGTGGTTCCCTGTATTTGCAAATTAAAAAAAATATCTCAAATTGTAGGTATGATATTTATCTACCGATGCTATAACGCTTATAAATATCTGTGCATATTTGTTCGATATAAAAAAATTTTATTCAAAGGGGACAGTCTTATTGTGGGTATTTTTCGTGGTTCCCTGTATTTGCAAATTAAAAACAATATCTTCCAGTCAATTTCCTATAATGATTATAGTATCAAATTGTATGTATGATTCTTTTCTACCGATGCTATAACGTTTATAACAATCTGTGCATATTTGTTTGATATATACAAATTTTATTAAAAGGGGACAGTCTTATGTGGGTATTTTTCGTGGTTCCATGTATTCGCAAATGAAAAAAAATATCTTCCCGTTATTTCCCGATAATAATTATAAGTAGTAGGGAACTGCCAGTACGGGCGCCGATTAAAATTGTTAAATTGTGGCTGAAATTGTTAAATTGTGGGCTGAAATTGTTAAATTGTGGCTGAAATTGTTGAATTGTGGGCTGAAATTGTTAAATTGTGGCTGAAATTGTTAAATTTTGGCTGAAATTTTAAAATTCTTGGAAATTTGTGAAATTTGATACCTACGTGTGTGTGTCCGTCCGTCCGTCTATGTTTTTTGTTTACATTAGGAGTTTTTTGTTTATATTAACTTTTTTTATTTATATTAAGTATATGTGTGTATGTATGTATGTATGTATGACCGTGGGAACTTGTGCGTGGAATATTTTGTGGGAATACATTAAGGGGGTTTATAGCTTTAAGATTTTTATATTTGTATGATTTTTTCTAATGCCGACGGGAAAACATATTTATTTTTTCTAATGCCGACGGGAAAGTTATGATTGTTGTTGTTAGACTGTGAAAATTTGTCGATGTCCGTGATTTGGGCAGGTGAGGTTTTTGTAACATGTAACCGTGGGAATTTGCGGGTGTATCTTTAAGGCAGCCTGTGTTTGGTGGGGGCGGGTGTTGTTGTAATATGTATCCGTGGGAATTTGTGTGCGGAATATTTTGTAGGAATACATTAAGGGGTTTATAGGTTTGAGGCTTTTATATGTGTATGATTTCCTGATGCCAACGGGAAAACATGTTTATTTTTTTCAAATGCCGACGGGAAAACATGTTTAGTTTTTTCAAATGCCGACGGGAAAATCATGGAAATGATTTTTCCTAATGCCGACGGAAAATTTGAGGGTATGTCTAGCTGTAGGAATTGAAGTCTGGCTGTGATTGGTGGAGGGTGGGGTGTGTCTAGATTGTGAGACCTTAAGGCTGACCGTGATTTGGGTAGGTGAGGGTGTTTTGTAATATGTAACCATGAGAATTCGGTGACGTATATGCTTGTTGGAATTTAAATCAAGCTGGGCTTCGTTGGGGGGCGGGATGTATTTGAGGTAGATCGACTGGTGGAGGGCGGGGAGTTGTTGTAATATGTATCCGTGGGAATCTGTGTACATGTATGTATGTATATATGTATGTCTGTAAGAGTTTAAGGCTGTCTGTGATTTATCAAAGGTGAGGAGAGAGTGTTCATGTAATACGTATCCGTGGGAATCTGTGTATATGTATGTTCGTAGGAGTTTAAGACTGATTGCGATTTGAGGTGGGGGAGGGTCTTGTTGTGATAGATAGATAGAATGTGCCTATGTGTGTATGTGTATGTATGTATTTATATATAGCAGTTTAAGTCTGTCCTTGATTTGAGGTAGGCGGGGGGTGTTATTGTAATATGTATCTATAGGAATTTGGGAGTTTATATGTTTGTAGAAATTTTTGTGTATGTATGTCTGTAGAAGTTTAAGGCTGATCGTGATTTGGATTGTTCAGATTAACGATTGTATGTGACCTTGAGAACTTGTGTATGTATATCTGTAGGAAATTTAAGGCTTATCGTGATTTATGAGGGGCGAAGTGTTCATGAAATATATAACAGCGCAATTTGTGTGTATATCTGTAGGAGTTTAAGGCTGATCATGATTAATGAGAGGTGAGGTGAAGGTGTTCATGTATATGTATACGTATCTGTGTGTATGTATGTCTATATGAGTTTAAGGCTGATCGTGATCTAGGTTGTGAGATTGATAGATTGTATGTTACCTTGAGATTTTGTGTATATATATCTGTAAGAACTTTAGGCTGACTGTGATTTATGAGGGGAGGGGCGTTGTTGAAATAGGTTTAATTTTTCGTAGATGAATTTTAGTATGTGTGTGTGTATGTGATTTTCTCACCATAGTATTTATATGTACGTAGAAATAAATTCTTTCTCATATGAACATTTTTTGCTAGAAAATATTATCATATATCTGAACTTCCCTAATCCTAGTATGTTTTTCATATTGGAGGATGAGATTGCTTTATATTTTATCAAGCTTAAATTTGTCCAGTGTTAAAGTCTGTCGGTCAGAAATTTGTTTATATTTGTATAAATATTAATTTCAGATTTTGCAAAATTCTTGCGTACGATCGTGATGATTTTGTGTGTGTGTGTATGTGTGTATGCGCGATAGAGTTTGACTGGTCTGTGATAAGTTTGTTTATTTAAGTACATTTGTCTTCTTCGACTTTCGTCTTCAAACGTCAATAGCTTGGAGAACGGTTTGTATGTTTTCATGATGTAGATATGTAAGTGTGATTGTTAAAATCCAATAAATACTTGAGCATGGGTAAGAAATTTGATAATATGTGTACATATGTACATATGGATCTACAAATTGATTTTATGTATGTATGTATGTACATACAAATAAGTCTGGGGCTCCCTGTTTAAATACATTTTTTTTGTCATGTGCTGTTGTTGCTGTTGTAAATATTCGCCTGGTCTTTTGTGTATAGATGTGAAATATCTCAATAGTTTTTTTATTTGAAATTAAAAAAAACGTTCTTTTAATTTTTAGATGTATTTACTTAAAAGTTTGTGAGGAGTTTCTGTTTTAAGTAAAATTTAATTCCTAATATATTAATATATTTTATTTCCATTTGTTTAAAGTTGATGTAGCCTATATAGTCAACGTTAGAAATTTTTCGGTGTAAAATTTTTTCCAACTATCATCTTTTTTCTTCACCTTTTTCATATATTTTAGAACATCTTGCATTGGCTTTAAAAAATGATAAACGCTTTGAAATGAAACTGATCCAGCAGTCCAGCTTTTTTTAACCACTTTGCTTCTCTTTCCTTTTTTATTGATAAACATTTAAAATCAAATGGTGCTTTTATAATGAAATTGTTATACTCATTATTGTTAAAAACATCCGCTACTTCTTTTTGTAATGAAAATCGTTCGAAACCTTACTCGTCTATTAAAACCATTTTTTTTTCATTCATATTACTTAATTTATAAGACTTTCAGGACTTTCTATTATTCGATCATTAATAAAAATGCAGTAGCTGAGGTCCTTGCTTACTGTTTCATATTAAATTTCTATATCAAGTGGGCCCCTATTGAATAAAAGGAACTTTTATCTTAAACTTTAGTGCATTTGGAAGTGCTTGAGATTCTTTCATATAATAGCTTTGTTGGAATCTTAGATACGAGTACATATAATATAGAATTGCATAACGTTTATTTTTAATTTTTATGTTAAGATCATCATCATTTGGATATGAGACTGAATTTAAATGTACTTTTAAATTAGTTAAATCATAATGAGGAAACTTGTTTTCTTCTTGAATAGCGATCAACAGAAAACGAAATCGTTTTCTTACAATTTAGGTCTGGCCTCTCAACGGTTCCTCTAGTATACAAGATGACTTTCTATGTCAACATATCTGTCTACTCTTTGTCAGCGTTAAGGGACAATTAAATGTTAAAATTTTAATTCCTCAAATTGTGTTACTTCATACTGATAATATGTTTTCATTAATAAGGTATATGTTTATCTTATGAAGGTTACTCGCCTATGGCTTTTATTTGATGTTCTAGATGATTTTTTCTTTCTCATTTTATTAAATTTCAGCGTATTGTGTATATATTTCTGATATTTTTAAGTGCGCTTTATTTACCTGTCAGACAAAGTGTACGTATCAGTTGATCACTCAGTCTCTCTTTTTAATATTTTTTTTTTCTTTAATGTATCACTACTATTTTTTCGGATTTTACTACTTGAAAAAGAGAATATTTGTATAATTTTTAAATGTATTCATATATACATATAGGTAAATATATGTATGTATGTATAGAGAAATTACTTTATCTACAAAGAAATACATGTTTAATAATCAACTATTCTAGAAAATCTATCTCAAATAATTCAGTTACCTCCACCATCAATTCACCGTCTGTGTTTTCATAGTATCAGAATCATTAGAATATCTATGTTTGAGAGAATTTTTACATCGAGTTTTTTCTACATGAGGTTTGCTGGTTGAACCCCTTGAAGTTATTGTTGACGTAGGCTGGGTTTTATCACATTCAGATGTAATCATTTCTTACTTAAAAAAGGTCCTCATCACCATCAACCATAGCTGTACATTTCATTCATGAGTTGGTTTGATCCAGATACAATTGCTGTCTACAGATTAATAATTACAAACAAGTTTCTCATCACCTTCTAACAGATTTATATATTTTGCTAGCATGCATACCTTAGCATGCTTCTATCGATAGTGAAGTGAGAGTCCGACATGTAGTGGTGTTTCAATTAAAAATCTATACTATTAGATTTTACGATTTCGCTCTTTTTATTCTTTTACAAAGTAGATACATATTTATGTATTTCATTTAGCACAGAGTCATAAAATTTCTTTGCTTACAAAATTGTGTGACATTCTTTTAAATTTGCATGCTTAGGCATGCTTTCAATATTTTTTCTGTAAATTTATTTGATACTCATACAGATACAGATATAAAGTAAGATCTGCTTACATTGCATTTTACAATTTATGTGTGCTTCAGCATGATTCCAGTTGAAGTCCATATTTATTCAGTAAGTTTGTTGGATACTAATTCATACACATATACATTCTTAAAGATTGGAAATCAAAGTCCAATTTATGTAGTTTATCTATATTTTCTAAAGATTTGATAGCTATAGAAATTAATAGAGTAAAGATCTATTATAATAGCCCATGGGCATATTTTAAAATTTCGCTTGCTAGAGCTTTCGAAATGGAAAATGTACAATTTTCACTATAAAAAGTGATAATATTAGGTGTTACTGAATATTACACTGTGTTGTAATTTATTTTGAACACTTAAGTTTTCACAATATTTCATACAGGCCAACAAGTTTAGAGAATTTCCAGTATATTAAGTTAATTATCTTTCTTAAGACCTATCATTCCTTCAAAAATACAAACCAAACTAGATTTTTCCTGTTTAATTTTATTTTTTACTTTCATTAAATTTCAACATTTTGTTCATCTTCAAATTATTATATTTAGCAG
Organism: Nowickia ferox; assembly: GCA_936439885.1. Lineage (NCBI taxonomy): Eukaryota > Metazoa > Arthropoda > Insecta > Diptera > Tachinidae > Nowickia > Nowickia ferox. Next base: position 47,161,338 of record OW387027.1, on the reverse strand, counting down.
CTTTTTCTCATTTGTTGAGTTAACTTTAATCGGAAACATTTAAATAGTGAGATGAACTTTTATATTGTATACGAGTACATTAAGTAATTCTTTGTATATTTCATTTATATGAACCATCATCACATAATTCCTTTGGATGATCTATTAAATCATTCTACTATTGATGCTTTCATATTAAGTAATGTTTAATATTCTACATATGCATGAATTTTCCAGTGTCTATATTGTTCAATTTGTTTTTTCAAAAGATGATTTGATTTTTAGTATGTATTTTATCAATTTTATAACTATCTTCTATCTCTAATTGTATTTCACGTTGTACTCTATCAATTTGCATTTTAATATATTCTTGAATTATATTAATTCCTTAAGCTATATTATTAATTTGTCCTATAGTTTATCGTTTGGAGTTTCCAGAAACAATTTACTGATAACATCATTCTCTGTCAGTGAATGATGATGATGATTAGTAGAAATTATATATTTTATATAGTTTTCAACATCAAATTTCTCATAGTATTTCCATGTTTTATTATCAATCATTAAAGAAAATAAAGCTACTATTAGGGCCTATATTTGACCATCAACTTGTATTTTATCTTCATTTAGTTTTAGGTTACTATCACCAAACTTTCATTCATTATTTAAATCTTGATGTGAGCCATAGTTTGTATCTAATTCAATTCTTCCTTCCAAGACTGATAAATGAGTATAAGTGTCTTCAGAATTGGAAGTCTATGAGTAAAAATCATCTTCATCATCCTTATCATCATTCTCAGTATTAGCATCATTAAATAAGATGATATCATCAAATATTGTTCCTTCTGAAAGTTTCTTTGGTGTACTTGTCTCTATATTGACTGATGGCTTTAAACTTGTATTATTTTCAGCTTCTATCTTGATTTTACTTTCTTCTTTCTTGCGAATTCTTTCAATATTTCTAGAACTATTTATGAATTCTTTGAGAGGTTCTGTTATAGGTTTAAATGTATCTTTTATTGCTCACATGTATCTATTTCACCAGTTTTTATACTACGAAGCTTTTTCTTCAAGACATTTCTTGTCAACACCAACTGTTTTAAAATTTTCTCATCCATGTTTAATAATAGTAAATAACAGGTATCAGCTATTAGATCAGGTATCAGCTATCAGATCAGGTTATCAGGTAACTGGTCTGGTTTTCAGATCAGCTTATCAGGACCTGGTCTGTTTTTCAGATCAGCTTATCATGACCTGGTCTGGTTTTCAGATCAGCTTATCAGGACCTGATCTGGTTTTCAGATCAGCTTAATAGGACCTGGTCTGGTTTTCAGATCAGCTTATCAGGACCTGGTCTGGTTTTCAGATCAGCTTATCAGGACCTGGTCTGGTTTTCAGATCAGCTTAACAGGACCTGGTCTGGTTTTCACATCAGCTTAATAGGACCTGGTCTGGTTTTCAGATCAGCTTATCAGGACCTGGTCTGGTTTTCAGATCAGCTTTTCAGGACCTGGTCTGGTTTTCAGATCAGCTTATCAGGACCTGGTATGGTTTTCAGATCAGCTTATCTGATTCAGATTGGGTTATCAGTTTACAAGTAGCTGCCCATTTATAACATTTAGATGAATGCAGTTTAAGGTCAGATGAAAAACGAAAAAGTAAACTTTTATGTAGTCAAATTCTCTTTTTTTCTATAACGATCATCGTTCAATTCAATATCGTTGCTTATAATCAAAATCCATATTTATCCTTCCAACATGCTTTATATTTGTCTCATCTTACTTAAAAATTATAATTACATTATGATTATCTAGTATCAAATGTTTGGTGATTCTGGTATAATTTTGACATCCATACAAAAATATGTTTCTCACATCTAACATCGTTAAATATCATATCGGAATTACTTTTAGCTTTGTTAGGAGAAATAACAGATTCAGTATCTGTAAATGTGTATTATCCCATTCCTTTAATTAATGAAATTATGTAATATCTTTAAGTATCCATATTTGGGTTGATAGAGAGATTTTGAGTATTAATATGTAGATGTTTTAAAATTTTAGTTCATTAAGACTTTTTAGCAAGCCAGTCATATCATATTATTTTTTATTTTATTTTTTTTTTACAATTTGACAGACCAACTATTTTTGCGCAAATAAAATTTGATAGAGGGGAAACTATGACTTGTTTTTGAACTAACGTTTGATGAATCATCAAAATTTTGTACCATCCTATTTTTAGGTTGTTTCACTATCCACATTTGTGTAACTAAATGCATTTTATAAATATTATCTCTTATTAAAAAAATAAAATAATACAGCTATACGATATCAGAAAATATTTTCTGAAATCGTGTAGGTGCATTATTTTATTTATTTAATAAGAGATAATGATGTATACTCACATTCAAAACAACATAAAACTATCATTTGTTTTGATTATGAGTATACGTCAATATTTATGAAATGCAATTAGTTACACAAATGTGGTTAGTGAAACAAAGTATATTTTAACAGCCTTATTTATAAAAGTTATTAAGACTTTATAAAGGCTTTTTTAGAAAAATTTTTTATGAAAATTTGTCTAAAAAAACCTTTATAAAGTCTTAATAATTTTTATAAATAAGACTGTAAGAGTTTAAAATCAGTATTTTTTATGATAATACTGGTTTTAAACTCTTAAAATATACTTTGTTTTGACTATGAGTAGGGACCATTATCTCTTATATAGGAAAAATAAAATAATATAGCTATACGATACCAGAAAATATTTTCTGGTGTCGTATAGCTGTATTATTTTATTTGTCCTATATAAGAGACAATATTTATGAAACACATTTCATAAATATTGGTGCATACTCATAGTCAAAACAACCTAAAAATAGGATGGTACAAAATTTTGATGATTCATCAAACGTTAGTTCAAAAACAAGTCATAGTTCCCCCTCTATCAAATTTTATTTGCGCAAAAATAGTTGGTCTGTCAAATTGTAAAAAAAAAAATAAAATAAAAAATAATATGATATGATTGGCTTGCTAAAAAGTCTTAATGAACTAAAATTTTAAAACATCTACATATTAATACTCAAAATCTCTCTATCAACCCAAATATGGATACTTAAAGATATTACATAATTTCATTAATTAAAGGAATGGGATAATACACATTTACAGATACTGAATCTGTTATTTCTCCTAACAAAGCTAAAAGTAATTCCGATATGATATTTAACGATGTTAGATGTGAGAAACATATTTTTGTATGGATGTCAAAATTATACCAGAATCACCAAACATTTGATACTAGATAATCATAATGTAATTATAATTTTTAAGTAAGATGAGACAAATATAAAGCATGTTGGAAGGATAAATATGGATTTTGATTATAAGCAACGATATTGAATTGAACGATGATCGTTATAGAAAAAAAGAGAATTTGACTACATAAAAGTTTACTTTTTCGTTTTTCATCTGACCTTAAACTGCATTCATCTAAATGTTATAAATGGGCAGCTACTTGTAAACTGATAACCCAATCTGAATCAGATCAGCTGATCTGAAAACCATACCAGGTCCTGATAAGCTGATCTGAAAACCAGACCAGGTCCTGAAAAGCTGATCTGAAAACCAGACCAGGTCCTGATAAGCTGATCTGAAAACCAGACCAGGTCCTATTAAGCTGATGTGAAAACCAGACCAGGTCCTGTTAAGCTGATCTGAAAACCAGACCAGGTCCTGATAAGCTGATCTGAAAACCAGACCAGGTCCTGATAAGCTGATCTGAAAACCAGACCAGGTCCTATTAAGCTGATCTGAAAACCAGATCAGGTCCTGATAAGCTGATCTGAAAACCAGACCAGGTCATGATAAGCTGATCTGAAAAACAGACCAGGTCCTGATAAGCTGATCTGAAAACCAGACCAGTTACCTGATAACCTGATCTGATAGCTGATACCTGATCTAATAGCTGATACCTGTTATTTACTATTATTAAACATGGATGAGAAAATTTTAAAACAGTTGGTGTTGACAAGAAATGTCTTGAAGAAAAAGCTTCGTAGTATAAAAACTGGTGAAATAGATACATGTGAGCAATAAAAGATACATTTAAACCTATAACAGAACCTCTCAAAGAATTCATAAATAGTTCTAGAAATATTGAAAGAATTCGCAAGAAAGAAGAAAGTAAAATCAAGATAGAAGCTGAAAATAATACAAGTTTAAAGCCATCAGTCAATATAGAGACAAGTACACCAAAGAAACTTTCAGAAGGAACAATATTTGATGATATCATCTTATTTAATGATGCTAATACTGAGAATGATGATAAGGATGATGAAGATGATTTTTACTCATAGACTTCCAATTCTGAAGACACTTATACTCATTTATCAGTCTTGGAAGGAAGAATTGAATTAGATACAAACTATGGCTCACATCAAGATTTAAATAATGAATGAAAGTTTGGTGATAGTAACCTAAAACTAAATGAAGATAAAATACAAGTTGATGGTCAAATATAGGCCCTAATAGTAGCTTTATTTTCTTTAATGATTGATAATAAAACATGGAAATACTATGAGAAATTTGATGTTGAAAACTATATAAAATATATAATTTCTACTAATCATCATCATCATTCACTGACAGAGAATGATGTTATCAGTAAATTGTTTCTGGAAACTCCAAACGATAAACTATAGGACAAATTAATAATATAGCTTAAGGAATTAATATAATTCAAGAATATATTAAAATGCAAATTGATAGAGTACAACGTGAAATACAATTAGAGATAGAAGATAGTTATAAAATTGATAAAATACATACTAAAAATCAAATCATCTTTTGAAAAAACAAATTGAACAGCTGAACGATAAAATTTATAGATTGGAAAATGAACTACATGATAGTATAAATAGCTGAAAGTGCATCAAGTAGATCACAACACTCTCCAAAAAATCTTTAAAATAACTCAATGTCTTTAAAAAGAAATTTAGTAGACGAACTCTATAATAAATCTCGAAAATTGTTTGTGCATTGTAGATATGTAATGAAAGGAATAGTTGATCTTTTATGGAGCTGATTTAGGTGAAATGGGAAACTATTCTACAGAAATTAGAAATTATTGATTATTGTAGACTGTAAATGATTCATTCACAAAGTTTCTATGGTCAATACCGTTGAAAATAAAAGTTGCATTCGAAAAAACCTAGGCTGTGGAAAATATTTTTGAAATGTTATGAGTACCAAAAAGCTTACAAATGGATGATTGTAAAGAATTTTTTAATAGACACTGGAAAATTCATGCATATGTAGAATATTAAACATTACTTAATATGAAAGCATCAATAGTAGAATGATTTAATAGATCATCCAAAGGAATTATGTGATGATGGTTCATATAAATGAAATATACAAAGAATTACTTAATGTACTCGTATACAATATAAAAGTTCATCTCACTATTTAAATGTTTCCGATTAAAGTTAACTCAACAAATGAGAAAAAGCTGCTAAATATAATAATTTGAAGATGAACAAAATGTTGAAATTTAATGAAAGTAAAAAATAAAATTAAACAGGAAAAATCTAGTTTGGTTTGTATTTTTGAAGGAATGATAGGTCTTAAGAAAGATAATTAACTTAATATACTGGAAATTCTCTAAACTTGTTGGCCTGTATGAAATATTGTGAAAACTTAAGTGTTCAAAATAAATTACAACACAGTGTAATATTCAGTAACACCTAATATTATCACTTTTTATAGTGAAAATTGTACATTTTCCATTTCGAAAGCTCTAGCAAGCGAAATTTTAAAATATGCCCATGGGCTATTATAATAGATCTTTACTCTATTAATTTCTATAGCTATCAAATCTTTAGAAAATATAGATAAACTACATAAATTGGACTTTGATTTCCAATCTTTAAGAATGTATATGTGTATGAATTAGTATCCAACAAACTTACTGAATAAATATGGACTTCAACTGGAATCATGCTGAAGCACACATAAATTGTAAAATGCAATGTAAGCAGATCTTACTTTATATCTGTATCTGTATGAGTATCAAATAAATTTACAGAAAAAATATTGAAAGCATGCCTAAGCATGCAAATTTAAAAGAATGTCACACAATTTTGTAAGCAAAGAAATTTTATGACTCTGTGCTAAATGAAATACATAAATATGTATCTACTTTGTAAAAGAATAAAAAGAGCGAAATCGTAAAATCTAATAGTATAGATTTTTAATTGAAACACCACTACATGTCGGACTCTCACTTCACTATCGATAGAAGCATGCTAAGGTATGCATGCTAGCAAAATATATAAATCTGTTAGAAGGTGATGAGAAACTTGTTTGTAATTATTAATCTGTAGACAGCAATTGTATCTGGATCAAACCAACTCATGAATGAAATGTATACAGCTATGGTTGATGGTGATGAGGACCTTTTTTAAGTAAGAAATGATTACATCTGAATGTGATAAAACCCAGCCTACGTCAACAATAACTTCAAGGGGTTCAACCAGCAAACCTCATGTAGAAAAAACTCGATGTAAAAATTCTCTCAAACATAGATATTCTAATGATTCTGATACTATGAAAACACAGACGGTGAATTGATGGTGGAGGTAACTGAATTATTTGAGATAGATTTTCTAGAATAGTTGATTATTAAACATGTATTTCTTTGTAGATAAAGTAATTTCTCTATACATACATACATATATTTACCTATATGTATATATGAATACATTTAAAAATTATACAAATATTCTCTTTTTCAAGTAGTAAAATCTGAAAAAATAGTAGTGATACATTAAAGAAAAAAAAAATATTAAAAAGAGAGACTGAGTGATCAACTGATACGTACACTTTGTCTGACAGGTAAATAAAGCGCACTTAAAAATATCAGAAATATATACACAATACGCTGAAATTTAATAAAATGAGAAAGAAAAAATCATCTAGAACATCAAATAAAAGCCATAGGCGAGTAACCTTCATAAGATAAACATATACCTTATTAATGAAAACATATTATCAGTATGAAGTAACACAATTTGAGGAATTAAAATTTTAACATTTAATTGTCCCTTAACGCTGACAAAGAGTAGACAGATATGTTGACATAGAAAGTCATCTTGTATACTAGAGGAACCGTTGAGAGGCCAGACCTAAATTGTAAGAAAACGATTTCGTTTTCTGTTGATCGCTATTCAAGAAGAAAACAAGTTTCCTCATTATGATTTAACTAATTTAAAAGTACATTTAAATTCAGTCTCATATCCAAATGATGATGATCTTAACATAAAAATTAAAAATAAACGTTATGCAATTCTATATTATATGTACTCGTATCTAAGATTCCAACAAAGCTATTATATGGAAGAATCTCAAGCACTTCCAAATGCACTAAAGTTTAAGATAAAAGTTCCTTTTATTCAATAGGGGCCCACTTGATATAGAAATTTAATATGAAACAGTAAGCAAGGACCTCAGCTACTGCATTTTTATTAATGATCGAATAATAGAAAGTCCTGAAAGTCTTATAAATTAAGTAATATGAATGAAAAAAAAATGGTTTTAATAGACGAGTAAGGTTTCGAACGATTTTCATTACAAAAAGAAGTAGCGGATGTTTTTAACAATAATGAGTATAACAATTTCATTATAAAACCACCATTTGATTTTAAATGTTTATCAATAAAAAAGGAAAGAGAAGCAAAGTGGTTAAAAAAAGCTGGACTGCTGGATCAGTTTCATTTCAAAGCGTTTATCATTTTTTAAAGCCAATGCAAGATGTTCTAAAATATATGAAAAAGGTGAAGAAAAAAGATGATAGTTGGAAAAAATTTTACACCGAAAAATTTCTAACGTTGACTATATAGGCTACATCAACTTTAAACAAATGGAAATAAAATATATTAATATATTAGGAATTAAATTTTACTTAAAACAGAAACTCCTCACAAACTTTTAAGTAAATACATCTAAAAATTAAAAGAACGTTTTTTTTAATTTCAAATAAAAAAACTATTGAGATATTTCACATCTATACACAAAAGACCAGGCGAATATTTACAACAGCAACAACAGCACATGACAAAAAAAATGTATTTAGACAGGGAGCCCCAGACTTATTTGTATGTACATACATACATACATAAAATCAATTTGTAGATCCATATGTACATATGTACACATATTATCAAATTTCTTACCCATGCTCAAGTATTTATTGGATTTTAACAATCACACTTACATATCTACATCATGAAAACATACAAACCGTTCTCCAAGCTATTGACGTTTGAAGACGAAAGTCGAAGAAGACAAATGTACTTAAATAAACAAACTTATCACAGACCAGTCAAACTCTATCGCGCATACACACATACACACACACACAAAATCATCACGATCGTACGCAAGAATTTTGCAAAATCTGAAATTAATATTTATACAAATATAAACAAATTTCTGACCGACAGACTTTAACACTGGACAAATTTAAGCTTGATAAAATATAAAGCAATCTCATCCTCCAATATGAAAAACATACTAGGATTAGGGAAGTTCAGATATATGATAATATTTTCTAGCAAAAAATGTTCATATGAGAAAGAATTTATTTCTACGTACATATAAATACTATGGTGAGAAAATCACATACACACACACATACTAAAATTCATCTACGAAAAATTAAACCTATTTCAACAACGCCCCTCCCTTCATAAATCACAGTCAGCCTAAAGTTCTTACAGATATATATACACAAAATCTCAAGGTAACATACAATCTATCAATCTCACAACCTAGATCACGATCAGCCTTAAACTCATATAGACATACATACACACAGATACGTATACATATACATGAACACCTTCACCTCACCTCTCATTAATCATGATCAGCCTTAAACTCCTACAGATATACACACAAATTGCGCTGTTATATATTTCATGAACACTTCGCCCCTCATAAATCACGATAAGCCTTAAATTTCCTACAGATATACATACACAAGTTCTCAAGGTCACATACAATCGTTAATCTGAACAATCCAAATCACGATCAGCCTTAAACTTCTACAGACATACATACACAAAAATTTCTACAAACATATAAACTCCCAAATTCCTATAGATACATATTACAATAACACCCCCCGCCTACCTCAAATCAAGGACAGACTTAAACTGCTATATATAAATACATACATACACATACACACATAGGCACATTCTATCTATCTATCACAACAAGACCCTCCCCCACCTCAAATCGCAATCAGTCTTAAACTCCTACGAACATACATATACACAGATTCCCACGGATACGTATTACATGAACACTCTCACCTCACCTTTGATAAATCACAGACAGCCTTAAACTCTTACAGACATACATACATACATGTACACAGATTCCCACGGATACATATTACAACAACTCCCCGCCCTCCACCAGTCGATCTACCTCAAATACATCCCGCCCCCCAACGAAGCCCAGCTTGATTTAAATTCCAACAAGCATATACGTCACCGAATTCTCATGGTTACATATTACAAAACACCCTCACCTACCCAAATCACGGTCAGCCTTAAGGTCTCACAATCTAGACACACCCCACCCTCCACCAATCACAGCCAGACTTCAATTCCTACAGCTAGACATACCCTCAAATTTTCCGTCGGCATTAGGAAAAATCATTTCCATGATTTTCCCGTCGGCATTTGAAAAAACTAAACATGTTTTCCCGTCGGCATTTGAAAAAAATAAACATGTTTTCCCGTTGGCATCAGGAAATCATACACATATAAAAGCCTCAAACCTATAAACCCCTTAATGTATTCCTACAAAATATTCCGCACACAAATTCCCACGGATACATATTACAACAACACCCGCCCCCACCAAACACAGGCTGCCTTAAAGATACACCCGCAAATTCCCACGGTTACATGTTACAAAAACCTCACCTGCCCAAATCACGGACATCGACAAATTTTCACAGTCTAACAACAACAATCATAACTTTCCCGTCGGCATTAGAAAAAATAAATATGTTTTCCCGTCGGCATTAGAAAAAATCATACAAATATAAAAATCTTAAAGCTATAAACCCCCTTAATGTATTCCCACAAAATATTCCACGCACAAGTTCCCACGGTCATACATACATACATACATACACACATATACTTAATATAAATAAAAAAAGTTAATATAAACAAAAAACTCCTAATGTAAACAAAAAACATAGACGGACGGACGGACACACACACGTAGGTATCAAATTTCACAAATTTCCAAGAATTTTAAAATTTCAGCCAAAATTTAACAATTTCAGCCACAATTTAACAATTTCAGCCCACAATTCAACAATTTCAGCCACAATTTAACAATTTCAGCCCACAATTTAACAATTTCAGCCACAATTTAACAATTTTAATCGGCGCCCGTACTGGCAGTTCCCTACTACTATTATAGTCTCAAATTGTAGGTATGATTTTTTTCTACCGATGCTATAACGCTTATAAATATCTGTGCATATTTGTTCGATATATGCTAATTTTATTCAAAGGGGACAGTCTTATTGTGGGTATTTTTCGTGGTTCCCTGTTGTTGCAAATGAAAAACAATATCTTCCAGTCTTATTGAGGGTATTTTTTGTGGTTCCCTGTATTTGTAAATTAAAAAAAATATCTTCCCGTTATTTCCCGATAATAATTATAGTCTCAAATTGTAGGTATGAATTTTTTCTACCGATGCTAGAACGCTTATAACAATCTGTGCATATTTGATCGATATATGCAAATTTTATTCAAAGGGGACAGTCTTATTGAGCGTATTTTTCGTGGTTCCCTGTATTTGCAAATTAAAAACAATATCTTCCCGTTATTTCCCAAAAATGCTTAAAATTTCAAATTGAAGGTATGATTTTGTCTACCAATGGTATAACGTTTTTAAAAATCTGTGCATATTTGTTCGATATATGCAAATTTTATTCAAAAGGGACAGTCTTATTGTGGGTATTTTTCGTGGTTCCCTGTTGTTGCAAATGAAAAACAATATCTTCCTGTTATTTTCCGATAATGATTATAGTTTCGAATTGTAGGTATGAAATTTTTCTACCGATGCTATAACGCTTATAACAATCTGTGCATATTTGATCGATATATGCAAATTTTATTCAAAGGGGACAGTCTTATTGAGGGTATTTTTCGTGGTTCCCTGTATTTGCAAATTAAAAAAAATATCTTCCCGTTATTTCCCGATAAAAATTATAGTCTCAAATTGTAGGTATGATTTTTTTGTACCGATGCTATAACGCTTATAAATATCTGTGCATATTTCTTTGATATATACAAATTTTATTTAAAGGGGACAGTCTTATTGTGGGTATTTTGCGAAGTTCCCTGTATTTGCAAATTAAAAAAAAATATCTTCCCGTTATTTCCCGGTAATGCTTAAAATTTCAAATTGAAGGTATGATTTTGTCTACCAATGGTATAGCGTTTATAAAAATCTGTGCATATTTGTTCGATATATGCAAATTTTATTCAAAAGGGACAGACTTATTGTGGGTATTTTTCGTGGTTCCCTTTATTTGCAAATTAAAAAAAATATCTTCCAGTCAATTTCCTATAATGATTATAGTCTCAAATTGTATGTATGATTTTTTTCTACCGATGCTATAACGTTTATAACAATCTGTGCATATTTGTTTGATATATACAAATTTTATTAAAAGGGGACAGTCTTATTGTGGGTATTTTCCGTGGTTCCCTGTATTTGCAAATGAAAAAAAATATCTTCCCGTTATTTCCCGATAATAATTATAATCTCAAATTGTAGGTATGATTTTTTTCTACCGATGCTATAACGCTTATAAATATCTGTGCATATTTGTTCGATATATGCTAATTTTATTCAAAGGGGACAGTCTTATTGTGGGTATTTTTCGTGGTTCCCTGTTGTTGCAAATGAAAAACAATATCTTCCTCTTATTTCCCAATATTGATTATAGTCTCAAATTGTAGGTATGAATTTTTTCTACCGATGCTATAACGTTTATAGCAATCTGTGCATATTTGATCGATATATGCAAACTTTATTCAAAGGGGACAGTCTTATTGAGGGTATTTTTCGTGGTTCCCTGTATTTGTAAATTAAAAAAAATATCTTCCCGTTATTTCCCGATAATAATTATAGTCTCAAATTGTAGGTATGAATTTTTTCTACCGATGCTAGAACGCTTATAACAATCTGTGCATATTTGATCGATATATGCAAATTTTATTCAAAGGGGACAGTCTTATTGAGGGTATTTCTCGTGGTTCCCTGTATTTGCAAATTAAAAACAATATCTTCCCGTTATTTCCCGATTAAAATTATAGTCTCACATTGTAGGTATGATTTTTTTGTACCGATGCTATAACGCTTATAAATATCTGTGCATATTTCTTTGATATATACAAATTTTATTTAAAGGGGACAGTCTTATTGTGGGTATTTTTCGTGGTTCCCTGTTGTTGCAAATGAAAAACAATGTCTCCCTGTTATTTCCCGATATTGATTATAGTCTCAAATTGTAGGTATGAATTTTTTCTACCGATGATATAACGTTTATAACAATCTGCGCATAGTTGATCGATATATGCTAACTTTATTCAAAGGGGACAGTCTTATTGAGGGTATTTTTCGTGGTTCCCTGTTTTTGCAAATTAAAAAATTTTTTTATTTATTTATATTTATCTTCCCGTTATTTCCCGATAATGCTTATAATTTCAATTTGAAGGTATGATATTGTCTACCGATAGTATAACGTTTATAAAAATCTAGGCATATTTGTTTGATATATGCAAATTTTATTCAAAGAAGACAGTCTTATTGTGGGTATTTTTCGTGGTTCGCTGTTGTTGCAAATGAAAAACAGTATCTTCCTGTTATTTTCCGATAATGATTATAGTTTCAAATTGTAGGTATGATTTTTGTCTACCGATGCTATAACGTTTATAAAAGTCTGTGCATATTTGTTCGATATATGCAAATTTTATTCAAAGGGTACAGTCTTATTGTGGGTATTTTTCGTGGTTCCCTGTATTTGCAAATGAAAAACAATATCTTCGTTTTATTTGCCGATAATAATTATAGTCTCAAATTCTAGGTATGATTTTGTTCTACCGATGCTAGAACGCTTATAAATATCTGTGCATATTTGTTCGATATATGCAAATTTTATTCAAAGGGGACAGTCTTATTGAGGGTATTTTTAGTGATTCCCTGTTTTTGCAAATTAAAAAAAATATCTTCCTGTTATTTCCCGATAATGCTTATAATTTCAAAATGAAGGTATGATTTTTGCTACCGAGGCTATAACGTTTATAACAATCTGTGCATATTTGATCGATATATGCAAATTTTATTCAAAGGGGACAGTCTTATTGAGGGTATTTTTCGTGGTTCCCTGTATTTGCAAATTAAAAAAAATATCTTCCCGTTATTTCCCGATAACAATTATAGTCTCAAATTGTAGGTATGATTTTTATCTACCGATGCTATAACGCTTATAAATATCTGTGCATATTTGTTCGATATACAAAAATTTTATTTAAAGGGGACAGTCTTATTGTGGATATTTTTCGTGGTTCCCTGTATATGCAAATTAAAAAAAATATCTTCCCCTCATTTCCCGATATAACTATAGTCTCAAATTGTAGGTATGATTTTTTTCTACCGATGCTATAACGCTTATTAATATCTGTACATATTTGTTTGATATATACAAATTTTATTTAAAGGGGACAGTCTTATTGTGGGTATTTTTCGTGGTTCCCTGTATTTGTAAATTAAAAAAAATATCTTCCCGTTATTTCCCGATAATAATTATAGTCTCAAATTGTAGGTATGAATTTTTTCTACCGATGCTAGAACGCTTATAACAATCTGTGCATATTTGATCGATATATGCAAATTTTATTCAAAGGGGACAGTCTTATTGAGCGTATTTTTCGTGGTTCCCTGTATTTGCAAATTAAAAACAATATCTTCCCGTTATTTCCCGATAATGCTTAAAATTTCAAATTGAAGGTATGATTTTGTCTACCAATGGTATAGCGTTTATAAAAATCTGTGCATATTTGTTCGATATATGCAAATTTTATTCAAAAGGGACAGACTTATTGTGGGTATTTTTCGTGGTTCCCTTTATTTGCAAATTAAAAAAAATATCTTCCAGTCAATTTCCTATAATGATAACAGTCTCAAATTGTATGTATGATTTTTTTCTACCGATGCTATAACGTTTATAACAATCTGTGCATATTTGTTTGATATATACAAATTTTATTAAAAGGGGACAGTCTTATTGTGGGTATTTTCCGTGGTTCCCTGTATTTGCAAATGAAAAAAAATATCTTCCCGTTATTTCCCGATAATAATTATAATCTCAAATTGTAGGTATGATTTTTTTCTACCGACGGGTAGATTGTTATAAACGTTATAGCATCGGTAGAAAAAAATCATACATACATACAATAGCGTCCTATAACGCTTATAAATATCTGTGCATATTTGTTCGATATATGCTAATTTTATTCAAAGGGGACAGTCTTATTGTGGGTATTTTTCGTGGTTCCCTGTTGTTGCAAATAAAAAACAATATCTTCCTCTTATTTCCCAATATTGATTATAGTCTCAAATTGTAGGTATGAATTTTTTCTACCGATGCTATAACGTTTATAGCAATCTGTGCATATTTGATCGATATATGCAAACTTTATTCAAAGGGGACAGTCTTATTGAGGGTATTTTTCGTGGTTCCCTGTATTTGTAAATTAAAAAAAATATCTTCCCGTTATTTGCCGATAATAATTATAGTCTCAAATTGTAGGTATGAATTTTTTCTACCGATGCTAGAACGCTTATAACAATCTGTGCATATTTGATCGATATATGCAAATTTTATTCAAAGGGGACAGTCTTATTGAGGGTATTTCTCGTGGTTCCCTGTATTTGCAAATTAAAAACAATATCTTCCCGTTATTTCCCGATAAAAATTATAGTCTCACATTGTAGGTATGATTTTTTTGTACCGATGCTATAACGCTTATAAATATCTGTGCATATTTCTTTGATATATACAAATTTTATTTAAAGGGGACAGTCTTATTGTGGGTATTTTTCGTGGTTCCTTGTTGTTGCAAATGAAAAACAATGTCTCCCTGTTATTTCCCGATATTGATTATAGTCTCAAATTGTAGGTATGAATTTTTTCTACCGATGATATAACGTTTATAACAATCTGCGCATAGTTGATCGATATATGCTAACTTTATTCAAAGGGGACAGTCTTATTGAGGGTATTTTTCGTGGTTCCCTGTTTTTGCAAATTAAAAAATTTTTTTATTTATTTATATTTATCTTCCCGTTATTTCCCGATAATGCTTATAATTTCAATTTGAAGGTATGATATTGTCTACCGATAGTATAACGTTTATAAAAATCTAGGCATATTTGTTTGATATATGCAAATTTTATTCAAAGAAGACAGTCTTATTGTGGGTATTTTTCGTGGTTCGCTGTTGTTGCAAATGAAAAACAGTATCTTCCTGTTATTTTCCGATAATGATTATAGTTTCAAATTCTAGGTATGATTTTGTTCTACCGATGCTAGAACGCTTATAAATATCTGTGCATATTTGTCAGATATATGCAAATTTTATTCAAAGGGGACAGTCTTATTGAGGGTATTTTTAGTGATTCCCTGTTTTTGCAAATTAAAAAAAATATCTTCCTGTTATTTCCCGATAATGCTTATAATTTCAAAATGAAGGTATGATTTTTGCTACCGAGGCTATAACGTTTATAACAATCTGTGCATATTTGATCGATATATGCAAATTTTATTCAAAGGGGACAGTCTTATTGAGGGTATTTTTCGTGGTTCCCTGTATTTGCAAATTAAAAAAAATATCTTCCCGTTATTTCCCGATAACAATTATAGTCTCAAATTGTAGGTATGATTTTTATCTACCGATGCTATAACGCTTATAAATATCTGTGCATATTTGTTCGATATACAAAAATTTTATTTAAAGGGGACAGTCTTATTGTGGATATTTATCGTGGTTCCCTGTATATGCAAATTAAAAAAAATATCTTCCCCTCATTTCCCGATAATAACTATAGTCTCAAATTGTAGGTATGATTTTTTTCTACCGATGCTATAACGCTTATTAATATCTGTACATATTTGTTTGATATATACAAATTTTATTTAAAGGGGACAGTCTTATTGTGGGTATTTTTCGTGGTTCCCTGTATTTGTAAATTAAAAAAAATATCTTCCCGTTATTTCCCGATAATAATTATAGTCTCAAATTGTAGGTATGAATTTTTTCTACCGATGCTAGAACGCTTATAACAATCTGTGCATATTTGATCGATATATGCAAATTTTATTCAAAGGGGACAGTCTTATTGAGCGTATTTTTCGTGGTTCCCTGTATTTGCAAATTAAAAACAATATCTTCCCGTTATTTCCCGATAATGCTTAAAATTTCAAATTGAAGGTATGATTTTGTCTACCAATGGTATAGCGTTTATAAAAATCTGTGCATATTTGTTCGATATATGCAAATTTTATTCAAAAGGGACAGACTTATTGTGGGTATTTTTCGTGGTTCCCTGTATTTGCAAATTAAAAAAAATATCTTCCAGTCAATTTCCTATAATGATTATAGTCTCAAATTGTATGTATGATTTTTTTCTACCGATGCTATAACGTTTATAACAATCTGTGCATATTTGTTTGATATATACAAATTTTATTAAAAGGGGACAGTCTTATTGTGGGTATTTTCCGTGGTTCCCTGTATTTGCAAATGAAAAAAAATATCTTCCCGTTATTTGCCGATAATAATTATAATCTCAAATTGTAGGTATGATTTTTTTCTACCGATGCTATAACGCTTATAAATATCTGTGCATATTTGTTCGATATATGCTAATTTTATTCAAAGGGGACAGTCTTATTGAGGGTATTTCTCGTGGTTCCCTGTATTTGCAAATTAAAAACAATATCTTCCCGTTATTTCCCGATAAAAATTATAGTCTCACATTGTAGGTATGATTTTTTTGTACCGATGCTATAACGCTTATAAATATCTGTGCATATTTCTTTGATATATACAAATTTTATTTAAAGGGGACAGTCTTATTGTGGGTATTTTTCGTGGTTCCTTGTTGTTGCAAATGAAAAACAATGTCTCCCTGTTATTTCCCGATATTGATTATAGTCTCAAATTGTAGGTATGAATTTTTTCTACCGATGATATAACGTTTATAACAATCTGCGCATAGTTGATCGATATATGCTAACTTTATTCAAAGGGGACAGTCTTATTGAGGGTATTTTTCGTGGTTCCCTGTTTTTGCAAATTAAAAAATTTTTTTATTTATTTATATTTATCTTCCCGTTATTTCCCGATAATGCTTATAATTTCAATTTGAAGGTATGATATTGTCTACCGATAGTATAACGTTTATAAAAATCTAGGCATATTTGTTTGATATATGCAAATTTTATTCAAAGAAGACAGTCTTATTGTGGGTATTTTTCGTGGTTCGCTGTTGTTGCAAATGAAAAACAGTATCTTCCTGTTATTTTCCGATAATGATTATAGTTTCAAATTCTAGGTATGATTTTGTTCTACCGATGCTAGAACGCTTATAAATATCTGTGCATATTTGTCAGATATATGCAAATTTTATTCAAAGGGGACAGTCTTATTGAGGGTATTTTTAGTGATTCCCTGTTTTTGCAAATTAAAAAAAATATCTTCCTGTTATTTCCCGATAATGCTTATAATTTCAAAATGAAGGTATGATTTTTGCTACCGAGGCTATAACGTTTATAACAATCTGTGCATATTTGATCGATATATGCAAATTTTATTCAAAGGGGACAGTCTTATTGAGGGTATTTTTCGTGGTTCCCTGTATTTGCAAATTAAAAAAAATATCTTCCCGTTATTTCCCGATAACAATTATAGTCTCAAATTGTAGGTATGATTTTTATCTACCGATGCTATAACGCTTATAAATATCTGTGCATATTTGTTCGATATACAAAAATTTTATTTAAAGGGGACAGTCTTATTGTGGATATTTATCGTGGTTCCCTGTATATGCAAATTAAAAAAAATATCTTCCCCTCATTTCCCGATAATAACTATAGTCTCAAATTGTAGGTATGATTTTTTTCTACCGATGCTATAACGCTTATTAATATCTGTACATATTTGTTTGATATATACAAATTTTATTTAAAGGGGACAGTCTTATTGTGGGTATTTTTCGTGGTTCCCTGTATTTGTAAATTAAAAAAAATATCTTCCCGTTATTTCCCGATAATAATTATAGTCTCAAATTGTAGGTATGAATTTTTTCTACCGATGCTAGAACGCTTATAACAATCTGTGCATATTTGATCGATATATGCAAATTTTATTCAAAGGGGACAGTCTTATTGAGCGTATTTTTCGTGGTTCCCTGTATTTGCAAATTAAAAACAATATCTTCCCGTTATTTCCCGATAATGCTTAAAATTTCAAATTGAAGGTATGATTTTGTCTACCAATGGTATAGCGTTTATAAAAATCTGTGCATATTTGTTCGATATATGCAAATTTTATTCAAAAGGGACAGACTTATTGTGGGTATTTTTCGTGGTTCCCTGTATTTGCAAATTAAAAAAAATATCTTCCAGTCAATTTCCTATAATGATTATAGTCTCAAATTGTATGTATGATTTTTTTCTACCGATGCTATAACGTTTATAACAATCTGTGCATATTTGTTTGATATATACAAATTTTATTAAAAGGGGACAGTCTTATTGTGGGTATTTTCCGTGGTTCCCTGTATTTGCAAATGAAAAAAAATATCTTCCCGTTATTTGCCGATAATAATTATAATCTCAAATTGTAGGTATGATTTTTTTCTACCGATGCTATAACGCTTATAAATATCTGTGCATATTTGTTCGATATATGCTAATTTTATTCAAAGGGGACAGTCTTATTGAGGGTATTTCTCGTGGTTCCCTGTATTTGCAAATTAAAAACAATATCTTCCCGTTATTTCCCGATAAAAATTATAGTCTCACATTGTAGGTATGATTTTTTTGTACCGATGCTATAACGCTTATAAATATCTGTGCATATTTCTTTGATATATACAAATTTTTCAAAAGTTCTCGTTGAACCTTCATGGTGAACACACGTCATAGCGGATTATTTTTACATACAAACAAAACAAAAAAAAAAAACAAAAACAAAAAACAATAAAACATTCAAAAAATATTCGTAATACAAAATTAACTTTGATAAATAAGCAAAGCAAATATTGCAAATTTTTTTTTTACATAGTCAAAACAACAAAAACAAACAAATAACCGCAAACAAAAAGTACCCTTGAGGAATACTCTACATGAGTACCTCAAATACAAAAAAATGTGAAGTGAGTTCTAACGGCAGAAATGCATATTTTACTGTGAGTTCTGAAACTCTTAATGAAAACAATAAAAATAAAAAATCTTATGAAAGTAATTTTTTAACGGCAAAGCCAATTTTTCGTCAGCGATCAATTTCGCTTTGTCCAATGCCAACTAGTGATTCATTAACATTACAATTGCCTAGTACTTCTTCATATAAGTCAGCGATTTCATCCCCTTCGGGCTCGTGTTCATCACTTAACCAAGTTATCACTACAGATAGCAGCAGTTCAAAACCCAAGGTCCAAATCGGTATGGACAGATACATAACTGTGGTAAAGCGTGGGCGAAGCCCAAATTCTTCTAAAATTTCATCTGTTCCAAAGATGTCTAGGGATAACAGCGCGTCCTCTACTAATCGTCAAAATCGTTTTTCAATATTGCAAGACAATAACGACAAGCCCGCTGCATCATCGCAAAAGTCTTTTAAGCCACCACCTATCTATCTGAGAGAAAAAAATTCCAACGCGCTTCTAAAAAAACTACTGTCGGCCATTGGTGAAAATACCTTCCACATCATTCCAATTAAACGAGGTAATATTGACGAAACAAAAATCCAAATTTATGATGAAAAAAATTTCCGAACAGTTGTTAGTGATTTTGAGAAAAATAAAACAAATTTTTACACTTACCAACTCAAGAGTGCTAAAGGCCTACAGATAGTACTAAAGGGCATAGATTCATATGTTGACCCCGAAGAAGTAAAATGCGCACTTATCGAGCAAGGATTTAAAGTAAAAAGTGCTACTAATATAATTAATAGAGAAAAGGTCCCCCAACCCCTATTTCGGGTTGAACTGGAGCCGAATGACATACAATTGAAAAAAAATGAAACCCATCCTATTTATAATGTAAAGTTTCTCTTACACCGAAAAATCACAGTTGAAGAGCCACGCAAGCGTTCAGGTCCCGTACAGTGCCATAATTGCCAAGAATATGGTCATACAAAATCCTACTGCAATTTACCTACAGTTTGTGTTATCTGCGGTGAATTGCATGGCACTGCTAGCTGTACCAAGCCAAAAGTTCAAGCAGAAAAAAAATGTAGTAATTGTGGAGGTAATCACACCGCTAACTACAGAGGTTGCCCTGTATATTCTTTTGTTAAACAGACTATGGGACAAAAACCTAAATTAACTCCAGCTCAATCAGCAAATGCTTACTCCGCCACTTTTCCTCCAATGAGCCAACCAAGTACTTTACGAGTATCGTATGCGGATGCTATTAAGACAAATTCAATTCCCACGCAGAAAGTGTCCTCACCAACAACAAGTAATTCGACAAATGCTAACACAAGCTTTAATTTCAGCCGCCTTGAAGCCACTATTGATAATCTAGTGCAAACTATAAACAACTTTACTACAAATATGACTAACATGATGCAAGAAATGCTACGAATGCAGAATACTCTGCTTCATGCATTAATTAACAAGCCATGAACACGTTGAAAATATGTTTCTGGAACGCAAACGGCATCCGCCAACACAAAAATGAGCTCGAGCACTTCCTTATGGAAAAAAATATTGATATAATGTTGGTCTCTGAGACTCATTTGACATCAAGAAGCTTATTCAAAATAAATGGTTACACTCTATATGATTCAAAGGACCCGAGAGGGAGAGCATGCGGTGGATCAGCAATTCTAATTAAGTCAAGACTCAAGCACTATGTCCTTGACAACGTTTGTGAAGAATATATGCAAGCAACGAATATTTTCGTAGAAAATTTTTGTGCGAATTTCGTGATATCATCAATTTACTCACCTCCCAGATTTGCGGTTACAGAAGAGCATTATGAAAAGTTCTACAAATCGCTTGGATCTTGTTTCCTGGCAGCTGGCGACTACAATGCAAAACATACGTACTGGGGCTCGCGTCTTGTTACACCTAGAGGTCGAGCGTTGTTTAATACAATTTCAAAAATGGACTTGGATGTCATTTCGTGTGGGGAGCCCACTTATTGGCCTACTGACGTACAAAAAATTCCGGATGTAATAGATTTTGGTGTCATGAAAAATATCCCTAGGGACCTAACTCACGTGGAGGCCTCTCTAGATCTCTCCTCCGATCACTCTCCCACAATAGTTACAATTTTTAACCCACTAAGGAGTGATTTGCCGAACTCATATGTGAAGATGATAAGTCGTGTTAATTGGCTGGGGTTCAAAAAATATCTCAGTAGTCATTGTACGGAAAACATTAAGCTAAGTACATCCGATGATATTGAATTTAACGTTGCCAATCTTAACGAAAATATTAAAGAGGCTGCTGAACATGCCACTACTTCCCATCCGCAGACTGGCTTTAATAGAATTTATTCTGCGGATATTGAACGTCTTGTATGTGAAAAAAGGAGAGCTAGAAGAGAATGGCAACAACACAGATCACCCCTAAATAAACTCAGACTTAAAGAATGTACTAAACGACTCAAAGAGTTGCTATCGTCGGAAAAAACAGCATTACTAGAAAAATTTCTAGAAGGTCTCGATGTCACGTCAGCATCTAATTACTCTTTATGGCGCGCTGCTAGAAATCTTAAAAGACCCGTTGAGCTTAAATCACCACTGCGCACTTCGACCGGAGGATGGGCAAGAAGCGATAGCGAGAAAGGTAACTTATTTGCTGAGCATTTAAAAGCTGTATTCACTCCCTATTCATGTACGGGCGCTGTTGATTTGCCGAATGTAGTTTCTCTACCCCCTCGTCCCATAAGGTTTAAGCTGTGTGAATTACAAAAAATAATTGCTGAACTCAACCCGAAGAAAGCTCCAGGTATTGATGGAATTAGTAACAAGATGCTGATGAATTTGCCTCTCATCGCAATAAGAATCCTGCTATTTATTTTTAATGCCATTTTGCGATTGCAGTATTTTCCACATAACTGGAAACTGGCGAAGATCAAAATGATTCCAAAGCCGGGTAAAGATCTTACCAAGGCTGAATCATATAGGCCTATAAGTTTACTATCAACAATCTCAAAGCTTTTCGAAAAGCTGCTCATGACTAAATTTTCCAAAATTTTAGCTGATAATGGGTGTATCCCGGATCATCAATTTGGTTTTAGAAGTCAGCATAGCACAATTGAGCAAACGCATAGGTTGGTGCAAGTTATAAGGAAGACATTTGAAGAAAAGAAATATTGTTCTGCCCTCTTCATTGATGTTTCTCAAGCGTTTGACAAACTATGGCACGAAGGCCTAGTTTTAAAACTGAAGACATACCTGCCAGTAAACATTCAAAAACTTTTGGAAAGTTATATTGTTGATAGGAAGTTCACTGTTGTGGAAGGAGACTTCATGAGTGTGCCCGAATCTATATCTTCCGGTGTCCCACAGGGTAGTATTCTGGGGCCAGTCTTGTATTTAATATATACTTGTGATATGCCTGTGAGCAATAATATCCATACCTCTACGTTTGCCGATGATACAGCCTGTATGAGTATTCACGAAAACCCTTCTGAGGCATCCCGCAATCTCCAGGAACATATTACCCAGTTGGAAATATGGTTGAAATTATGGAGAATTAAAGTAAATGAACAAAAGTGTGTCCATATAACATTTTCCCTAAGAAGAGATACTTGTTCCCCCATTCGAATAAACAATGAGAATATTCCTCAACATTCTCACGTGAAATACCTTGGTATTCACCTTGATCGAAGGCTTACGTGGAAACATCATATTGACTCTAAGCTAACTCAAATGAAACTTAAGTTATCTCAAATACATTGGTTGATTGGCAGAAATTCAACACTCAGCCTAGACTGCAAACTGTTAATATACAAGTCGCTTTTGAAACCAATATGGTGCTACGGAATTCAGTTATGGGGCACTGCTTCAGCTTCAAATGTTGAGAAAATCCAACGAAGACAAAACAAAATTTTACGTTTAATAACATCGGCTCCATGGTACATTAAAAATTCAAATTTACATCGTGATTTAAATATGCCACTAGTGACTGAAGAAATTTCAAAATACGCAGGCAAATATTTAACTAAACTCGAGTCCCATCCTAATCCCCTTGCTCGTAACATCTTGAACTTTACTGGACACATCCGCTTAAAAAAGAGGGACACCAAGGCTCTAATACGCAATACCTCAGATGAAACTTTTTGAGAATAATTTTTTTTGCTAGTACATAATTATTGTATTAATAACTACTATCACTAAAATTGTTTTCGGCATTGGTCGGACACATTAATTATATCTAGACTTAAGATTTGATTACTTATTGTTAGTTCATTTTTTTGAAGATGCAATAAATAAGTTATATGTATAAAAAAAAAAAAAATATACAAAATTTATTTAAAGGGGACAGTCTTATTGTGGGTATTTTTCGTGGTTCCCTGTTGTTGCAAATGAAAAACAATGTCTCCCTGTTATTTCCCGATATTGATTATAGTCTCCAATTGTAGGTATGAATTTTTTCTACCGATGATATAACGTTTATAACAATCTGTGCATAGTTGATCGATATATGCTAACTTTATTCAAAGGGGACAGTCTTATTGAGGGTATTTTTCGTGGTTCCCTGTTTTTGCAAATTAAAAAATTTTTTTATTTATTTATATTTATCTTCCCGTTATTTCCCGATAATGCTTATAATTTCAATTTGAAGGTATGATATTGTCTACCGATAGTATAACGTTTATAAAAATCTAGGCATATTTGTTTGATATATGCAAATTTTATTCAAAGAAGACAGTCTTATTGTGGGTATTTTTCGTGGTTCGCTGTTGTTGCAAATGAAAAACAGTATCTTCCTGTTATTTTCCGATAATGATTATAGTTTCAAATTGTAGGTATGATTTTTGTCTACCGATGCTATAACGTTTATAAAAGTCTGTGCATATTTGTTCGATATATGCAAATTTTATTCAAAGGGTACAGTCTTATTGTGGGTATTTTTCGTGGTTCCATGTATTTGCAAATGAAAAACAATATCTTCGTTTTATTTGCCGATAATGATAATAGTCTCAAATTCTAGGTATGATTTTGTTCTACCGATGCTAGAACGCTTATAAATATCTGTGCATATTTGTTCGATATATGCAAATTTTATTCAAAGGGGACAGTCTTATTGAGGGTATTTTTAGTGATTCCCTGTTTTTGCAAATTAAAAAAAATATCTTCCTGTTATTTCCCGATAATGCTTATAATTTCAAAATGAAGGTATGATTTTTGCTACCGAGGCTATAACGTTTATAACAATCTGTGCATATTTGATCGATATATGCAAATTTTATTCAAAGGGGACAGTCTTATTGAGGGTATTTTTCGTGGTTCCCTGTATTTGCAAATTAAAAAAAATATCTTCCCGTTATTTCCCGATAACAATTATAGTCTCAAATTGTAGGTATGATTTTTATCTACCGATGCTATAAAGCTTATAAATATCTGTGCATATTTGTTCGATATACAAAAATTTTATTTAAAGGGGACAGTCTTATTGTGGATATTTTTCGTGGTTCCCTGTATATGCAAATTAAAAAAAAATATCTTCCCCTCATTTCCCGATAATAATTATAGTCTCAAATTGTAGGTATGATTTTTTTCTACCGATGCTATAACGCTTATTAATATCTGTACATATTTGTTTGATATATACAAATTTTATTTAAAGGGGACAGTCTTATTGTGGGTATTTTTCGTGGTTCCCTGTATTTGCAAATTAAAAAAAATATCTTCCCGTTATTTCCCGGTAATGCTTAAAATTTCAAATTGAAGGTATGATTTGTCTACCGATGGTATAACGTTTATAAAAATCTGTGCATATTTGTTCGATATATGCAAATTTTATTCAAAAGGGACAGTCTTATTGTGGGTATTTTTCGTGGTTCCCTGTTGTTGCAAATGAAAAACAATATCTTCCTGTTATTTTCCGATAATGATTATAGTTTTAAATTGTAGGTATGAAATTTTTCTACCGATGCTATAACGTTTATAGCAATCTGTGCATATTTGATCGATATATGCAAACTTTATTCAAAGGGGACAGTCTTATTGAGGGTATTTTTCGTGGTTCCCTGTATTTGTAAATTAAAAAAAATATCTTCCCGTTATTTTCCGATAATAATTATAGTCTCAAATTGTAGGTATGAATTTTTTCTACCGATGCTAGAACGCTTATAACAATCTGTGCATATTTGATCGATATATGCCAATTTTATTCAAAGGGGACAGTCTTATTGAGGGTATTTCTCGTGGTTCCCTGTATTTGCAAATTAAAAACAATATCTTCCCGTTATTTCCCGATAAAAATTATAGTCTCACATTGTAGGTATGATTTTTTTGTACCGATGCTATAACGCTTATAAATATCTGTGCATATTTCTTTGATATATACAAATTTTATTTAAAGGGGACAGTCTTATTGTGGGTATTTTTCGTGGTTCCCTGTTGTTGCAAATGAAAAACAATATCTCCCTGTTATTTCCCGATATTGATTATAGTCTCAAATTGTAGGTATGAATTTTTTCTACCGATGATATAACGTTTATAACAATCTGTGCATAGTTGATCGATATATGCTAACTTTATTCAAAGGGGACAGTCTTATTGAGGGTATTTTTCGTGGTTCCCTGTTTTTGCAAATTAAAAAATTTTTTTATTTATTTATATTTATCTTCCCGTTATTTCCCGATAATGCTTATAATTTCAATTTGAAGGTATGATATTGTCTACCGATAGTATAACGTTTATAAAAATCTAGGCATATTTGTTTGATATATGCAAATTTTATTCAAAGAAGACAGTCTTATTGTGGGTATTTTTCGTGGTTCGCTGTTGTTGCAAATGAAAAACAGTATCTTCCTGTTATTTTCCGATAATGATTATAGTTTCAAATTGTAGGTATGATTTTTGTCTACCGATGCTATAACGTTTATAAAAGTCTGTGCATATTTGTTCGATATATGCAAATTTTATTCAAAGGGTACAGTCTTATTGTGGGTATTTTTCGTGGTTCCCTGTATTTGCAAATGAAAAACAATATCTTCGTTTTATTTGCCGATAATGATTATAGTCTCAAATTCTAGGTATGATTTTGTTCTACCGATGCTAGAACGCTTATAAATATCTGTGCATATTTGTTCGATATATGCAAATTTTATTCAAAGGGGACAGTCTTATTGAGGGTATTTTTAGTGATTCCCTGTTTTTGCAAATTAAAAAAAAATATCTTCCTGTTATTTCCCGATAATGCTTATAATTTCAAAATGAAGGTATGATTTTTGCTACCGAGGCTATAACGTTTATAACAATCTGTGCATATTTGATCGATATATGCAAATTTTATTCAAAGGGGACAGTCTTATTGAGGGTATTTTTCGTGGTTCCCTGTATTTGCAAATTAAAAAAAATATCTTCCCGTTATTTCCCGATAACAATTATAGTCTCAAATTGTAGGTATGATTTTTATCTACCGATGCTATAACGCTTATAAATATCTGTGCATATTTGTTCGATATAAAAAAATTTTATTTAAAGGGGACAGTCTTATTGAGGGTATTTTTCGTGGTTCCCTGTATTTGCAAATTAAAAAAAATATCTTCCCGTTATTTCCCGATAACAATTATAGTCTCAAATTGTAGGTATGATTTTTATCTACCGATGCTATAACGCTTATAAATATCTGTGCATATTTGTTCGATATAAAAAAATTTTATTTAAAGGGGACAGTCTTATTGTGGGTATTTTTCGTGGTTCCCTGTATTTGCAAATTAAAAAAAATATCTTCCCGTTATTTCCCGGTAAGGCTTAAAATTTCAAATTGAAGGTATGATTTGTCTACCGATGGTATAAAGTTTATAAAAATCTGTGCATATTTGTTCGATATATGCAAATTTTATTCAAAAGGGACAGTCTTATTGTGGGTATTTTTCGTGGTTCCCTGTTGTTGCAAATGAAAAACAATATCTTCCTGTTATTTTCCGATAATGATTATAGTTTTAAATTGTAGGTATGAAATTTTTCTACCGATGCTATAACGCTTGTGTATATTTGATCGATATATGCAAATTTTATTCAAAGGGGACAGTCTTATTGAGGGTATTTTTCGTGGTTCCCTGTATTTGCAAAATAAAAAAAAATATCTTCCCGTTATTTCCCGATAAAAATTATAGTCTCAAATTGTAGGTATGAATTTTTTCTTCCGATGCTAGAACGGTTATAACAATCTGTGCATATTTGATCGATATATGCAAATTTTATTCAAAGGGGACAGTCTTATTGAGGGTATTTTTCGTGGTTCCCTGTATTTGCAAATTAAAACTAATATCTTCCCGTTATTTCCCAAAAAATTATATTCTCAAATTGTAGGTATGATTTTTTTGTACCAATGCTATAACGCTTATAAATATCTGTGCATATTTCTTTGATATATACAAATTTTATTTAAAGGGGACAGTCTTCTTGTGGGTATTTTTCGTGGTTCCTGTATTTGCTAATTAAAAAAAAATATCTTCCCGTTATTTCCCGATAATAAGTATAGTCTCAAATTTTAGGTATGCTTTTTATCTACTGATGCTATAACGCTTATAAATATCTGTGCATATTTGTTCGTAATATGCAAATTTTATTCAAAGGGTACAGTCTTATTGTGGGTATTTTTCGTGGTTCTCTGTTATTGCAAATGAAAAACAATATCTTCCTGTTATTTCCCGATATTAATTATAGTCTCAAATTGTAGGTATGAATTTTTTCTACCGATGCTATAAAAATGTATGCATATTTGTTTGATATATACAAATTTTATTTAAAGGGGACAGTCTTATTGTGGGTATTTTTCGTGGTTCCCTGTATTTGCAAATTAAAAAAAATATCTTCCCGTTATTTCCCGGTAATGCTTAAAATTTCAAATTGAAGGTATGATTTTGTCTACCGATGGTATAACGTTTATATAAATCTGTGCATATTTGTTCGATATATACAAATTTTATTTAAAGGGGACAGTCTTATTGTGGGTATTTTTCGTGGTTCCCTGTATTTGCAAATTAAAAAAAATATCTTCGTGTTATTTGCCGATAATGATTATAGTCTCAAATTGTAGGTATGGTTTTGTTCTACCGATGCTAGAACGCTTATAAATATCTGTGCATATTTGTTCGATATATGCAAATTTTATTCAAAGGGTACAGTCTTATTGTGGGTATTTTTCGTGGTTCCCTGTATTTGCAAATGAAAAACAATATCTTCGTGTTATTTGCCGATAATGATTATAGTCTCAAATTGTAGGTATGAATTTTTGCTACCGATGCTATAACGTTTATAACAATCTGTGCATATTTGATCGATATATGCAAATTTTATTCAAAGGGGACAGTAATACAAACTCAAGCTTTAATTTCAATCGCCTTGAAGCTACTATTGATAATCTGGTGCAAACTATAACTAATTTTACAACAAATATGACTAGCATGATGCAAGAACTGCTGCGAATGCAGAATACACTGCTTCAAGCATTAGTTAAAAAACCATGAACACGTTAAAAATATGTTTCTGGAACGCAAACGGCATTCGCCAACATAAAAATGAACTTGAGCACTTCCTCACGGAAAAAAATATTGATATAATGTTGGTCTCAGAGACTCATTTGACTTCGAGAAGTATTTTTAAAATTTCTGGCTACACCTTATATGATTCAAAGGACCCAAGAGGAAGAGCATGCGGTGGATCAGCAATTCTAATAAGGTCAAGACTCAAGCATTATATTATTGACAACATTTCTGAAGAACATCTACAAGGAACGAATATTTGTATTGAAAATTTTTGCACTAATTTTGTAATATCATCAATTTACTCCCCTCCCAGATTCCCAATTACTGAAGATCAATACAAGGATTTCTTCAAATCTCTTGGCCCTTGTTTCGTAGCAGCTGGGGACTATAATGCCAAACATACGTTCTGGGGTTCGCGTCTTATCACACCCAGAGGTCGAGCGTTGTTCAACACAATTTCAAAAATGGGCTTGGACGTCATTTCGAGTGGGGAGCCCACTTACTGGCCTACTGACATACAAAAAATTCCGGATGTTATAGATTTTGGCGTCATGAAAAATATTTCTAGGGATTTAATTCAAGTTGAAGCATCTCTAGATCTCTCGTCCGACCACTCTCCCACGATCGTTTCAATTTGTAGCCCATTAAGAAGTGACTTACCTCATCCTTATGTGAAGATGATAAATCGTGTTAATTGGCTGGGATTCAAAAAATATCTTAGTACTCATTGCACAGAAAATATTACGCTAAGAACACCCGATGATATTGAATCTAATATTACCAACCTTAATGAAAATATTAAACAGGCTGCTGAACATGCCACTACCTCCCATCCGCAGACTGGGTTTAATAGAATTTATTCTACTGATATTGAACGTCTCGTGTGTGAAAAAAGAAGTGCTAGAAGGGAATGGCAACAGCACAGATCACCTCAACATAAAACTAGGTTTAAAGAGTGCACTAAACGACTCCAAGAGTTGCTTGCATTTGAAAAAACTGCATCTCTTAAAAATTATCTGGAAGGTCTTGATGTCACACCAGCATCTAATTACTCTTTGTGGCGCGCTGCTAGAAAGCTTAAAACACCCGTCGAGTTTAAACCACCTCTGCGCACATCTACCGGAGATTGGGCAAGAAGCGACTGTGAAAAAGGTAAATTATTTGCTGAGCATTTAAAATCCGTATTTACCCCAAACTCATGTACTGGTGCTGTTGATTTGCCGAGTGTAGTTGCGCTACCCCCTCGACCCATAAAATTTAAGACGCGTGATGTACAAAAACTAATTGCTGAACTCAACCCGAAAAAAGCTCCGGGTATTGATGAAATTAGTAACCAGATGCTGATGAAGTTGCCTCGTATTGCAATTAGAATCCTGTTATTCATTTTTAATGCCATTTTACGTCTGGAATATTATCCAAACAGCTGGAAGCTTGCCAAGGTTAAAATGATTCCAAAGCCGGGCAAAGATATTACCAAGGCCGAGTCATATAGGCCAATAAGTTTACTGTCAACAATCTCAAAGCTCTCTGAAAAGTTACTCATGATAAAATTGTCCCCAATTCTAACTGATAATGAGTGCATACCGGACCATCAATTTGGTTTTAGAAGTCAGCATAGCACCATTGAACAAACTCATAGATTGGTTCAATTTATACGAAAAACTTTTGAAGAAAAAAAGTATTGCTCTGCGCTGTTTATTGACGTTTCTCAGGCATTTGATAAAGTGTGGCATGAAGGCCTAATTTTAAAATTAAAGACTTACTTACCGATAAACATTCTAAATCTTTTGGAAAGTTACATTATTGCAAGGAAATTCACTGTTGTAGAAGGAGACTTTATGAGTATGCCTGAAACAATCTTATCCGGTGTGCCACAGGGGAGTATACTGGGGCCAGTTTTGTATTTGATTTATACTTGTGATATGCCTTTGAGCAGTAATATTCACACATCTACATTTGCCGATGATACAGCCTGCCTTAGTATGCACGAAAACCCTCATGAGGCTTCCCGATATCTTCAACAACATATTACCCAGCTAGAACTATGGTTAAACAGGTGGAGAATAAAGGTAAACGAACAGAAGTGTGCTCAGGTAACATTTACCCTACGAAAAGACACTTGTTCCCCCATTACAATCAATAATCAAATTGTTCCTCAAAATTTACAAGTGAAATACCTTGGTATACACCTTGATCGAAGGCTTACATGGAAACACCACATTGACTCTAAGCTAACGCAAATGAAACTTAAACTAACTCAGATACATTGGCTGATTGGTAGAAATTCAACCCTCAGTCTAGATTGTAAACTTTTGATATACAAGTCGCTTTTAAAACCTATATGGTGCTACGGAATTCAGCTATGGGGTACTGCTTCAGCTTCAAATATAGAAAAAATTCAACGAAGGCAAAACAAAATTTTACGGGTAATAACATCGGCTCCATGGTACATAAGAAATTCAAATTTACATCGTGATTTGAATATGCCACAAGTAACTGAAGAAATTGCAAAATACGCAGGCAAATATCTTACAAAACTCGAGTCTCATCCTAATCCTCTTGCTCGTAATATCTTGAATTTTACTGGTCACATCCGCTTAAAAAAGAGGGACACAAGGGCTCTAATACTCAACACTCCAGAAGAAACTGCTTGAAAATACTTTTGTTTTTGCTTATCACTACTTATGTATTATTAATAACTATCACTAAGTTTATGTCCGACACTGGTCGGGCCTAATTAATTATATTTAGATTTAAGATTTGAATAATTATTGTTAGTTCATATATGTACTAAAAAAAAAAAAAAAAAAAAAAAATATTCTGAAATTGTAGGTATGAATATTTGCTACCGATGCTATAACGCTTATAAAAATCTGTGCATATTTGTTCGATATATACAAATTTTATTTAAAGGGGACAGTCTTATTGTGGGTATTTTTCGTGGTTCCCTGTATTTGCAAATGAAAAACAATATCTTCGTGTTATTTGCCGATAATGATTATAGTTTCAAATTGTAGGTATGAAATTTTTCTACCGATGCTATAACGCTTATAACAATCTGTGCATATTTGATCGATATATGCAAATTTTATTCAAAGGGGACAGTCTTTTTGAGGGTATTTTGCGTGGTTCCCTGTATTTGCAAATGAAATACAATGTCTTCCTGTGATTTCCTGATAATAATTTATTCTCAAATGGTAGGTATGAATATTTGCTACCGATGCTATAACGCTTATAAAAATCTGTGCATATTTGTTCGATATATACAAATTTTATTCAAAGGGGACAGTCTTATGGTGGGTATTTTTCGTGGTTCCCTGTATTTGCAAATGAAAAACAATGTCTTCCTGTGATTTCCTGATAATAATTATATTCTCAAATTGTAGGTATGAATATTTGCTACCGATGCTATAACGCTTATAAAAATCGGTGCATAATTGTTCGATAATGATATAGTTTCAAATTGTAGTTATGCAATTTTTCTACCAATGCTATAACGCTTATAACAATCTGTGCATATTTGATCGATATATGCAAATTTTTTTTTCGTGGTTCCCTGTATTTGCAAATGAAAAACAATGTCTTCCTGTGATTTCCTGATAATACTTATATTCTCAAATTGTAGGTATGAATTTTTGCTACCGATGCTATAACGTTTATAACAATCTGTGCATATTTGATCGATATATGCAAATTTTATTCAAAGGGGACAGTCTTATTGTGGGTTTTTTTCGTGGTTCCCTGTATTTGCAAATGAAAAACAATATCTTCGTGTTATTTGCCGATAATGATTATAGTCTCAAATGGTAGGTATGAATTTTTGCTACCGATGCTATAACGTTTATAACAATCTGTGCATATTTGAGCGATATATGCAAATTTTATTCAAAGGGGACAGTCTTATTGAGGGTATTTTTCGTGGTTCCCTGTTGTTGCAAATGAAAAACAATATCTTCCTGTTATTTCACTATCATGATTATAGTCTCAAATTGTAGGTAGGATTTTTTTCTACCGATGCTATAACGCTTATAAATATCTGTGCATATTTGTTCGATATATACAAATTTTATTTAAAGGGGACAGTCTTATTGTGGGTATTTTTCGTGGTTCCCTGTTGTTGCAAATGAAAAACAATATCTTCCTGTTATTTCCCGATATTGATTATAGTCTCAAATTGTAGGTATGATTTTTTTCTACCGATGCTATAACGCTTATTAATATCTGTGCATATTTGTTTGATATATACAAACTTTATTTAAAGGGTACAGTCTTATTGTGGGTATTTTTCGTGGTTCTCTGTATTTGCAAATTAAAAAAAATATCTTCCCGTTATTTCCCGATAATAATTATAGTCTCAAATTGTAGGTATGATTTTTTTCTACCGATGCTATAACGCTTATAAATATCTCTGTATATTTGTTCGATATATACAAATTTTATTCAAAGGGGACAGTCTTATTGTGCGTATTTTTCGTGGTTCCCTGTTGTTGCAAATGAAAAACAATATCTTTCTGTTATTTCCCGATATTGATTATAGTCTCAAATTGTAGTTATGAATTTTTTATACCGATGCTATAACGTTTATAGCAATCTGTGCATATTTGATCGATATAAGCAAACTTTATTCAAAGGGGACAGTATTATTGAGGGTATTTTTCGTGGTTCCCTGTATTTGCAAATTAAAGAAAATATCTTCCCGGTATTTCCCGGTAATGCTTAAAATTTCAAATTGAAGGTATAATTTTGTCTACCGATGGTATAACGTTAATAAAAATCTGTGCATATTTGTTCGATATATGCAAATTTTATTCAAAAGGGACAGTCTTATTGTGGGTATTTTTCGTGGTTCCCTGTTGTTGCAAATGAAAAAAAATTTCTTCCTGTTATTTTCCGATAATGATTATAGTTTCAAATTGTAGGTATGAAATTTTTCTACGGATGCTATAACGCTTATAACAATCTGTGCATATTTGATCGATATATGCAAATTTTATTCAAAAGGGACAGTCTTATTGAGGGTATTTTTCGTGGTTCCCTGTATTTGCAAATTAAAAAAAATATCTTCCCGTTATTTCCCGATAACAATTATAATCTCAAATTGTAGGTATGATTTTTTTCTACCGATGCTAGAACGCTTATAAATATCTGTGCATATTTGTTCGATATATGCAAATTTTATTCAAAGGGGACAGTCTTATTGTGGGTATTTTTCGTGGTTCCCTGTATTTGCAAATGTAAAACAATGTCTTCCTGTGATTTCCTGATAATAATTATACCCTCCAATTGTAGGTATGAATATTTGCTGCCGATGATATAACGCTTATAAAAATCTGTGCATATTTGTTTGATATACACAAATTTTATTTAAAGGGGACAGTCTTTTTGTGTGTATTTTTCGTGGTTCCCTGTTGTTGCAAATGAAAAACAATATCTTCCTGTTATTTCCCGATATTGATTATAGTCTCAAATTGTTGGTATGATTTTTTTCTACCGATGCTATAACGCTTATTAATATCTGTGCATATTTGTTTGATATATACAAATTTTATTTAAAGCGGACAGTCTTATTGTGGGCATTTTTCGTGGTTCCCTGTATTTGCAAATTAAAAAAATATCTTCCCGTTATTTCCCGATAATAATTATAGTCTCAAATTGTAGGTATGATTTTTTTCTACCGATGCAATAACGCTTATAAATATCTGTGTATATTTATTCGATATATACAAATTTTATTCAAAGGGGACAGTCTTATTGTGGGTATTTTTCGTGGTTCCCTGTTGTTGCAAATGAAAAACAATATCTTTCTGTTATTTCGCGATATTGATTATAGTCTCAAATTATAGGTATGAATTTTTTCTACCGATGCTATAACGTTTATAGCAATCTGTCTATATTTGATCGATATATGCAAACTTTATTCAAAGGGGACAGTCTTATTGAGGGTATTTTTCGTGGTTCCCTGTATTTGCAAATTAAAAAAAATATCTTCCCGTTATTTTCCGGTAATGCTTAAAATTTCAAATTGAAGGTATGATTTTGTCTACCGATGGTATAACGTTTATAGCAATCTGTGCATATTTGATCGATATATGCAAACTTTATTCAAAGGGGACAGTCTTATTGAGGGTATTTTTCGTGGTTCCCTGTATTTGCAAATTAAAAAAAATATCTTCCCGTTATTTCCCGGTAATGCTTAAAATTTAAAATTGAAGGTATAATTTTGTCTACCGATGGTATAACGTTAATAAAAATCTGTGCATATTTGTTCGATATATGCAAATTTTATTCAAAAGGGACAGTCTTATTGTGGGTATTTTTCGTGGTTCCCTGTTGTTGCAAATGAAAAGAAATTTCTGCCTGTTATTTTCCGATAATGATTATAGTTTCAAATTGTAGGTATGAAATTTTTCTACCGATGTTATAACGCTTATAACAATCTGTGCATATTTGATCAATATATGCAAATTTTATTCAAAAGGGACAGTCTTTTTGAGGGTATTTTGCGTGGTTTCCTGTATTTGCAAATGAAAAACAATGTCTTCCTGTGATTTCCTGATAATAATTATATTCTCAAATGGTAGGTATGAATATTTGCTACCGATGCTATAACGCTTATAAAAATCTGTGCATATTTGTTCGATATATACAAATTTTATTCAAAGGGGACAGTCTTATGGTGGGTATTTTTCGCGGTTCCCTGTATTTGCAAAATAAAAAAAATATCTTCCCGTTATTTCCCGATTAAAATTATAGTCTCAAATTGTAGGTATGAATTTTTTCTACCGATGGTAGAACGCTTATAACAATCTGTGCATATTTGATCGATATATGCAAATTTTATTCAAAGGGGACAGTCTTATTGAGGGTATTTTTCGTGGTTCCCTGTATTTGCAAATTAAAAAAAATATCTTCCCGTTATTTCCCGATAACAATTATAATCTCAAATTGTAGGTATGATTTTTTTCTACCGATGCTAGAACGCTTATAAATATCTGTGCATATTTGTTCGATATATGCAAATTTTATTCAAAGGGGACAGTCTTATTGTGGGTATTTTTCGTGGTTCCCTGTATTTGCAAATGTAAAACAATGTCTTCCTGTGATTTCCTGATAATAATTATATCCTCCAATTGTAGGTATGAATATTTGCTGCCGATGATATAACGCTTATAAAAATCTGTGCATATTTGTTTGATATACACAAATTTTATTTAAAGGGGACAGTCTTTTTGTGTGTATTTTTCGTGGTTCCCTGTTGTTGCAAATGAAAAAAAATATCTTCCTGTTATTTCCCGATATTGATTATAGTCTCAAATTGTTGGTATGATTTTTTTCTACCGATGCTATAACGCTTATTAATATCTGTGCATATTTGTTTGATATATACAAATTTTATTTAAAGCGGACAGTCTTATTGTGGGCATTTTTCGTGGTTCCCTGTATTTGCAAATTAAAAAAAATATCTTCCCGTTATTTCCCGATAATAATTATAGTCTCAAATTGTAGGTATGATTTTTTTCTACCGATGCAATAACGCTTATAAATATCTGTGTATATTTATTCGATATATACAAATTTTATTCAAAGGGGACAGTCTTATTGTGGGTATTTTTCGTGGTTCCCTGTTGTTGCAAATGAAAAACAATATCTTTCTGTTATTTCGCGATATTGATTATAGTCTCAAATTATAGGTATGAATTTTTTCTACCGATGCTATAACGTTTATAGCAATCTGTCCATATTTGATCGATATATGCAAACTTTATTCAAAGGGGACAGTCTTATTGTGGGTATTTTTCGTGGTTCCCTGTATTTGCAAATTAAAAAAATATCTTCCCGTTATTTCCCGGTAATGCTTAAAATTTCAAATTGAAGGTATGATTTTGTCTACCGATGGTATAACGTTTATAAAAATCTGTGCATATTTGTTCGATATATGCAAATTTTATTCAAAAGGGACAGTCTTATTGTGGGTATTTTTCGTGGTTCCCTGTTGTTGCAAATGAAAACCAATATCTTCCTGTTATTTTCCGATAATGATTATAGTTTTAAATTGTAGGTATGAAATTTTTCTACCGATGCTATAACGCTTATAACAATCTGTGTATATTTGATCGATATATGCTAATTTTATTCACAGGGGACAGTCTTATTGAGGGTATTTTTAGTGGTTCCCTGAATTTGCAAAATAAAAAAAATATCTTCCCGTTATTTCCCGATAAAAATTATAGTCTCAAATTGTAGGTATGAATTTTTTCTACCGATGCTAGAACGCTTATAACAATCTATGCATATTTGATCGATATATGCAAATTTTATTCAAAGGGGACAGTCTTATTGAGAGTATTTTTCGTGGTTCCTTGTATTTGCAAATTAAAACCAATATCTTCTCGTTATTTCCCAAAAAATTATATTCTCAAATTGTAGGTATGATTTTTTTGTACCGATGCTATACCGCTTATAAATATCTGTGCATATTTCTTTGATATATACAAATTTTATTTAAAGGGGAGAGTCTTCTTGTGGGTATTTTTCGTGGTTCCTGTATTTGCAAATTAAAAAAAAATATCTTCCCGTTATTTCCCGATAATAATTATAGTCTCAAATTTTAGGTATAATTTTTTTCTACCGATGCTATATCGCTTAATAATATCTGTGCATATTTGTTTGATATATACAAATTTTATTCAAAGGGGACAGTCTTATTGTGGGTATTTTTCGTGGTTCCCTGTTGTTGCAAATGAAAAACAATATCTTCCTGTTATTTCCCGATATTGATTATAGTCTCAAATTGTAGGTATGAATTTTTGCTACCGATGCTATAACGCTTATAAAAATCTGTGCATATTTGTTCGATATATACAAATTTTATTTAAAGGGGACAGTCTAATTGTGGGTATTTTTCGTGGTTCCCTGTTGTTGCAAATGAAAAACAATATCTTCCTGTTATTTCCCGATATTGATTATAGTCTCAAATTGTAGGTATAATTTTTTTCTACCGATGCTATATCGCTTAATAATATCTGTGCATATTTGTTTGATATATACAAATTTTATTCAAAGGGGACAGTCTTATTGTGGGTATTTTTCGTGGTTCCCTGTTGTTGCAAATGAAAAACAATGTCTTCCTGTGATTTCCTGATAATAATTATATTCTCAAATTGTAGGTATGAATTTTTGCTACCGATGCTATAACGTTTATAACAATCTGAGCATATTTCATCGATATATGCAAACTTTATTCAAAGGGGACAGTCTTATTGAGGGTATTTTTCGTGGTTCCCTGTATTTGCAAATTAAAAAAAATATCTTCCCGTTATTTCCCGATAACAATTATAATCTCAAATTGTAGGTATGATTTTTTTCTACCGATACTAGAACGCTTATAAATATCTGTGCATATTTGTTCGATATATGCAAATTTTATTCAAAGGGGACAGTCTTTTTGAGGGTACTTTGCGTGGTTCCCTGTATTTGCAAATGAAAAAAAATGTCTTCCTGTGATTTCCTGATAATAATTATATTCTCAAATTGTAGGTATGAATATTTGCTACCGATGCTATAACGCTTATAAAAATCGGTGCATAATTGTTCGATAATGATATAGTTTCAAATTGTAGTTATGAAATTTTTCTACCGATGCTATAACGCTTATAACAATCTGTGCGTATTTGATCGATATATGCAAATTTTATTCAAAGGGGACAGTCTTATTGAGGGTATTTTTCGTGGTTCCCTGTATTTGCAAATGAAAAACAATGTCTTCCTGTGATTTCCTGATAATAATTATATTCTCAAATTGTAGGTATGAATTTTTGCTACCGATGCTATAACGTTTATAACAATCTGTGCATATTTCATCGATATATGCAAATTTTATTCAAAGTGGACAGTCTTATTGAGGGTATTTTTCGTGGTTCCCTGTATTTGCAAATTAAAAAAAATATCTTCCCGTTATTTCCCGATAACAATTATAATCTCAAATTGTAGGTATGATTTTTTTCTACCGATGCTAGAACGCTTATAAATATCTGTGCATATTTGTTCGATATATGCAAATTTTATTCAAAGGGGACAGTCTTATTGTGGGTATTTTTCGTGGTTCCCTGTATTTGCAAATGTAAAACAATGTCTTCCTGTGATTTCCTGATAATAATTATATCCTCAAATTGTTGGTATGAATATTTGCTGCCGATGCTATAACGCTTATAAAAATCTGTGCATATTTGTTTGATATACACAAATTTTATTTAAAGGGGACAGTCTTATTGTGGGTATTTTTCGTGGTTCCCTGTTGTTGCAAATGAAAAAAAATTTCTTCTGTTATTTTCCGATAATGATTATAGTTTCAAATTGTAGGTATGAAATTTTTCTACGGATGCTATAACGCTTATAACAATCTGTGCATATTTGATCGATATATGCAAATTTTATTCAAAGGGGACAGTCTTTTTGAGGGTATTTTGCGTGGTTCCCTGTATTTGCAAATGAAAAACAATGTCTTCCTGTGATTTGCTGATAATAATTATATTCTCAAATGGTAGGTATGAATATTTGCTACCGATGCTATAACGCTTATAAAAATCTGTGCATATTTGTTCGATATATACAAATTTTATTCAAAGGGGACAGTCTTATGGTGGGTATTTTTCGTGGTTCTCTGTTGTTGCAAATGAAAAACAATATCTTCCTGTTATTTCCCGATATTAATTATAGTCTCAAATTGTAGGTATGAATTTTTTCTACCGATGCTATAAAAATCTATGCATATTTGTTTGATATATACAAATTTTATTTAAAGGGGACAGTCTTATTGTGGGTATTTTTCGTGGTTCCCTGTATTTGCAAATTAAAAAAATATCTTCCCGTTATTTCCCGGTAATGCTTAAAATTTCAAATTGAAGGTATGATTTTGTCTACCGATGGTATAACGTTTATAAAAATCTGTGCATATTTGTTCGATATATGCAAATTTTATTCAAAAGGGACAGTCTTATTGTGGGTATTTTTCGTGGTTCCCTGTTGTTGCAAATGAAAACCAATATCTTCCTGTTATTTTCCGATAATGATTATAGTTTTAAATTGTAGGTATGAAATTTTTCTACCGATGCTATAACGCTTATAACAATCTGATCGATATATGCTAATTTTATTCACAGGGGACAGTCTTATTGAGGGTATTTTTAGTGGTTCCCTGAATTTGCAAAATAAAAAAAATATCTTCCCGTTATTTCCCGATAAAAATTATAGTCTCAAATTGTAGGTATGAATTTTTTCTACCGATGCTAGAACGCTTATAACAATCTATGCATATTTGATCGATATATGCAAATTTTATTCAAAGGGGACAGTCTTATTGAGAGTATTTTTCGTGGTTCCTTGTATTTGCAAATTAAAACCAATATCTTCTCGTTATTTCCCAAAAAATTATATTCTCAAATTGTAGGTATGATTTTTTTGTACCGATGCTATACCGCTTATAAATATCTGTGCATATTTCTTTGATATATACAAATTTTATTTAAAGGGGAGAGTCTTCTTGTGGGTATTTTTCGTGGTTCCTGTATTTGCAAATTAAAAAAAAATATCTTCCCGTTATTTCCCGATAATAATTATAGTCTCAAATTTTAGGTATAATTTTTTTCTACCGATGCTATATCGCTTAATAATATCTGTGCATATTTGTTTGATATATACAAATTTTATTCAAAGGGGACAGTCTTATTGTGGGTATTTTTCGTGGTTCCCTGTTGTTGCAAATGAAAAACAATATCTTCCTGTTATTTCCCGATATTGATTATAGTCTCAAATTGTAGGTATGAATTTTTGCTACCGATGCTATAACGCTTATAAAAATCTGTGCATATTTGTTCGATATATACAAATTTTATTTAAAGGGGACAGTCTTATTGTGGGTATTTTTCGTGGTTCCCTGTTGTTGCAAATGAAAAACAATATCTTCCTGTTATTTCCCGATATTGATTATAGTCTCAAATTGTAGGTATAATTTTTTTCTACCGATGCTATATCGCTTAATAATATCTGTGCATATTTGTTTGATATATACAAATTTTATTCAAAGGGGACAGTCTTATTGTGGGTATTTTTCGTGGTTCCCTGTTGTTGCAAATGAAAAACAATGTCTTCCTGTGATTTCCTGATAATAATTATATTCTCAAATTGTAGGTATGAATTTTTGCTACCGATGCTATAACGTTTATAACAATCTGAGCATATTTCATCGATATATGCAAACTTTATTCAAAGGGGACAGTCTTATTGAGGGTATTTTTCGTGGTTCCCTGTATTTGCAAATTAAAAAAAATATCTTCCCGTTATTTCCCGATAACAATTATAATCTCAAATTGTAGGTATGATTTTTTTCTACCGATACTAGAACGCTTATAAATATCTGTGCATATTTGTTCGATATATGCAAATTTTATTCAAAGGGGACAGTCTTTTTGAGGGTAC
This sequence comes from Nowickia ferox, assembly GCA_936439885.1. Classification (NCBI taxonomy): domain Eukaryota; kingdom Metazoa; phylum Arthropoda; class Insecta; order Diptera; family Tachinidae; genus Nowickia; species Nowickia ferox. The sequence goes on along the minus strand of OW387027.1, from coordinate 47,119,809 downwards.
TTTGCGTGGTTCCCTGTATTTGCAAATGAAAAAAAATGTCTTCCTGTGATTTCCTGATAATAATTATATTCTCAAATTGTAGGTATGAATATTTGCTACCGATGCTATAACGCTTATAAAAATCGGTGCATAATTGTTCGATAATGATATAGTTTCAAATTGTAGTTATGAAATTTTTCTACCGATGCTATAACGCTTATAACAATCTGTGCATATTTGATCGATATATGCAAATTTTATTCAAAGGGGACAGTCTTATTGAGGGTATTTTTCGTGGTTCCCTGTATTTGCAAATGAAAAACAATGTCTTCCTGTGATTTCCTGATAATAATTATATTCTCAAATTGTAGGTATGAATTTTTGCTACCGATGCTATAACGTTTATAACAATCTGTGCATATTTCATCGATATATGCAAATTTTATTCAAAGTGGACAGTCTTATTGAGGGTATTTTTCGTGGTTCCCTGTATTTGCAAATTAAAAAAAATATCTTCCCGTTATTTCCCGATAACAATTATAATCTCAAATTGTAGGTATGATTTTTTTCTACCGATGCTAGAACGCTTATAAATATCTGTGCATATTTGTTCGATATATGCAAATTTTATTCAAAGGGGACAGTCTTATTGTGGGTATTTTTCGTGGTTCCCTGTATTTGCAAATGTAAAACAATGTCTTCCTGTGATTTCCTGATAATAATTATATCCTCAAATTGTTGGTATGAATATTTGCTGCCGATGCTATAACGCTTATAAAAATCTGTGCATATTTGTTTGATATACACAAATTTTATTTAAAGGGGACAGTCTTATTGTGGGTATTTTTCGTGGTTCCCTGTTGTTGCAAATGAAAAACAATATCTTCCTGTTATTTCCCGATATTGATTATAGTCTCAAATTGTTGGTATGATTTTTTTCTACCGATGCTATAACGCTTATTAATATCTGTGCATATTTGTTTGATATATACAAATTTTATTTAAAGCGGACAGTCTTATTGTGGGTATTTTTCGTGGTTCCCTGTATTTGCAAATTAAAAAAAATATCTTCCCGTTATTTCCCGATAATAATTATAGTCTCAAATTGTAGGTATGATTTTTTTCTACCGATGCTATAACGCTTATAAATATCTGTGTATATTTATTCGATATATACAAATTTTATTCAAAGGGGACAGTCTTATTGTGGGTATTTTTCGTGGTTCCCTGTTGTTGCAAATGAAAAACAATATCTTTCTGTTATTTCGCGATATTGATTATAGTCTCAAATTGTAGGTATGAATTTTTTCTACCGATGCTATAACGTTTATAGCAATCTGTCCATATTTGATCGATATATGCAAACTTTATTCAAAGGGGACAGTCTTATTGAGGGTATTTTTCGTGGTTCCCTGTATTTGCAAATTAAAAAAAATATCTTCCCGTTATTTTCCGGTAATGCTTAAAATTTCAAATTGAAGGTATGATTTTGTCTACCGATGGTATAACGTTTATAACAATCTGTGCATATTTGATCGATATATGCAAATTTTATTCAAAGGGGACAGTCTTTTTGAGGGTATTTTTCGTGGTTCCCTGTATTTGCAAATGAAAAACAATGTCTTCCTGTGATTTCCTGATAATAATTATATTCTCAAATTGTAGGTATGAATTTTTGCTACCGATGCTATAACGTTTATAACAATCTGTGCATATTTCATCGATATATGCAAATTTTATTCAAAGTGGACAGTCTTATTGAGGGTATTTTTCGTGGTTCCCTGTATTTGCAAATTAAAAAAAATATCTTCCCGTTATTTCCCGATAACAATTATAATCTCAAATTGTAGGTATGATTTTTTTCTACCGATGCTAGAACGCTTATAAATATCTGTGCATATTTGTTCGATATATGCAAATTTTATTCAAAGGGGACAGTCTTATTGTGGGTATTTTTCGTGGTTCCCTGTATTTGCAAATGTAAAACAATGTCTTCCTGTGATTTCCTGATAATAATTATATCCTCAAATTGTAGGTATGAATATTTGCTGCCGATGCTATAACGCTTATAAAAATCTGTGCATATTTGTTTGATATACACAAATTTTATTTAAAGGGGACAGTCTTATTGTGGGTATTTTTCGTGGTTTCCTGTTGTTGCAAATGAAAAACAATATCTTCCTGTTATTTCCAGATATTGATTATAGTCTCAAATTGTAGGTATAATTTTTTTCTACCGATGCTATATCGCTTAATAATATCTGTGCATATTTGTTTGATATATACAAATTTTATTCAAAGGGGACAGTCTTATTGTGGGTATTTTTCGTGGTTCCCTGTTGTTGCAAATGAAAAACAATGTCTTCCTGTGATTTCCTGATAATAATTATATTCTCAAATTGTAGGTATGAATTTTTGCTACCGATGCTATAACGTTTATAACAATATGAGCATATTTCATCGATATATGCAAATTTTATTCAAAGGGGACAGTCTTATTGAGGGTATTTTTCGTGGTTCCCTGTATTTGCAAATTAAAAAAAATATATTCCCGTTATTTTCCGGTAATGCTTAAAATTTCAAATTGAAGGTATGATTTTGTCTACCGATGGTATAACGTTTATAGCAATCTGTGCATATTTGATCGATATATGCAAACTTTATTCAAAGGGGACAGTCTTATTGAGGGTATTTTTCGTGGATCCCTGTATTTGCAAATTAAAAAAAATATCTTCCCGTTATTTCCCCGTAATGCTTAAAATTTAAAATTGAAGGTATAATTTTGTCTACCGATGGTATAACGTTATTTCCCGATAATAATTATAGTCTCAAATTTTAGGTATAATTTTTTTCTACCGATGCTATATGATTTTTATCTACTGATGCTATAACGCTTATAAATATCTGTGCATATTTGTTCGTAATATGCAAATTTTATTCAAAGGGGACAGTCTTATTGTGGGTATTTTTCGTGGTTCCCTGTTGTTGCAAATGAAAAACAATATCTTTCTGTTATTTCGCGATATTGATTATAGTCTCAAATTGTAGGTATGAATTTTTTCTACCGATGCTATAACGTTTATAGCAATCTGTCCATATTTGATCGATATATGCAAACTTTATTCAAAGGGGACAGTCTTATTGAGGGTATTTTTCGTGGTTCCCTGTATTTGCAAATTAAAAAAAATATCTTCCCGTTATTTCCCGGTAATGCTTAAAATTTCAAATTGAAGGTATGATTTTGTCTACCGATGGTATAACGTTTATAGCAATCTGTGCATTTGATCGATATATGCAAAATTTATTCAAAGGGGACAGTCTTATTGAGGGTATTTTTCGTGGATCCCTGTATTTGCAAATTAAAAAAAATATCTTCCCGTTATTTCCCGGTAATGCTTAAAATTTCAAATTGAAGGTATGATTTTGTCTACCGATGGTATAACGTTTATAGCAATCTGTGCATTTGATCGATATATGCAAAATTTATTCACAGGGGACAGCCTTATTGAGGGTATTTTTAGTGGTTCCCTGAATTTGCAAAATAAAAAAAATATCTTCCCGTTATTTTCCGATAAAAATTATAGTCTCAAATTGTAGGTATAAATTTTTTCTACCGATGCTAGAACGCTTATAACAATCTATGCATATTTGATCGATATATGCAAATTTTATTCAAAGGGGACAGTCTTATTGAGGGTATTTTTCGTGGTGCCTTGTATTTGCAAATTAAAACCAATATCTTCTCGTTATTTCCCAAAAAATTATATTCTCAAATTGTAGGTATGATTTTTTTGTACCGATGCTATAACGCTTATAAATATCTGTGCATATTTCTTTGATATATACAAATTTTATTTAAAGGGGACAGTCTTCTTGTGGGTATTTTTCGTGGTTCCTGTATTTGCAAATTAAAAAAAAATATCTTCCCGTTATTTCCCGATAATAATTATAGTCTCAAATTTTAGGTATAATTTTTTTCTACCGATGCTATATCGCTTAATAATATCTGTGCATATTTGTTTGATATATACAAATTTTATTCAAAGGGGACAGTCTTATTGTGGGTATTTTTCGTGGTTCCCTGTTGTTGCAAATGAAAAACAATATCTTCCTGTTATTTCCCGATATTGATTATAGTCTCAAATTGTAGGTATGAATTTTTGCTACCGATGCTATAACGCTTATAAAAATCTGTGCATATTTGTTCGATATATACAAATTTTATTTAAAGGGGACAGTCTTATTGTGGGTATTTTTCGTGGTTCCCTGTTGTTGCAAATGAAAAACAATATCTTCCTGTTATTTCCCGATATTGATTATAGTCTCAAATTGTAGGTATAATTTTTTTCTACCGATGCTATATCGCTTAATAATATCTGTGCATATTTGTTTGATATATACAAATTTTATTCAAAGGGGACAGTCTTATTGTGGGTATTTTTCGTGGTTCCCTGTTGTTGCAAATGAAAAACTATGTCTTCCTGTGATTTCCCGATAAAAATTATAGTATCAAATTGTAGGTATGAATTTTTGCTACCGATGCTATAACGTTTATAACAATCTGAGCATATTTCATCGATATATGCAAATTTTATTCAAAGGGGACAGTCTTATTGAGGGTATTTTTCGTGGTTCCCTGTATTTGCAAATTAAAAAAAATATCTTCCCGTTATTTCCCGATAACAATTATAATCTCAAATTGTAGGTATGATTTTTTTCTACCGATGCTAGAACGCTTATAAATATCTGTGCATATTTGTTCGATATATGCAAATTTTATTCAAAGGGGACAGTCTTTTTGAGGGTACTTTGCGTGGTTCCCTGTATTTGCAAATGAAAAAAAATGTCTTCCTGTGATTTCCTGATAATAATTATATTCTCAAATTGTAGGTATGAATATTTGCTACCGATGCTATAACGCTTATAAAAATCGGTGCATAATTGTTCGATAATGATATAGTTTCAAATTGTAATTATGAAATTTTTCTACCGATGCTATAACGCTTATAACAATCTGTGCATATTTGATCGATATATGCAAATTTTATTCAAAGGGGACAGTCTTATTGAGGGTATTTTTCGTGGTTCCCTGTATTTGCAAATGAAAAACAATGTCTTCCTGTGATTTCCTTATAATAATTATATTCTCAAATTGTAGGTATGAATTTTTGCTACCGATGCTATAACGTTTATAACAATCTGTGCATATTTCATCAATATATGCAAATTTTATTCAAAGTGGACAGTCTTATTGAGGGTATTTTTCGTGGTTCCCTGTATTTGCAAATTAAAAAAAATATCTTCCCATTATTTCCCGATAACAATTATAATCTCAAATTGTAGGTATGATTTTTTTCTACCGATGCTAGAACGCTTATAAATATCTGTGCATATTTGTTCGATATATGCAAATTTTATTCAAAGGGGACAGTCTTATTGTGGGTATTTTTCGTGGTTCCCTGTATTTGCAAATGTAAAACAATGTCTTCCTGTGATTTCCTGATAATAATTATATCCTCAAATTGTTGGTATGAATATTTGCTGCCGATGCTATAACGCTTATAAAAATCTGTGCATATTTGATTGATATACACAAATTTTATTTAAAGGGGACAGTCTTATTGTGGGTATTTTTCGTGGTTCCCTGTTGTTGCAAATGAAAAACAATATCTTCCTGTTATTTCCCGTTATTGATTATAGTCTCAAATTGTTGGTATGATTTTTTTCTACCGATGCTATAACGCTTATTAATATCTGTGCATATTTGTATCCCTGTATTTGCAAATTAAAAAAAATATCTTCCCGTTATTTCCCGATAATAATTATAGTCTCAAATTGTAGGTATGATTTTTTTCTACCGATGCTATAACTCTTATAAATATCTCTGTATATTTATTCGATATATACAAATTTTATTCAAAGGGGACAGTCTTATTGTGGGTATTTTTCGTGGTTCCCTGTTGTTGCAAATGAAAAACAATATCTTTCTGTTATTTCGCGATATTGATTATAGTCTCAAATTGTAGGTATGAATTTTTTCTACCGATGCTATAACGTTTATAGCAATCTGTCCATATTTGATCGATATATGCAAACTTTATTCAAAGGGGACAGTCTTATTGAGGGTATTTTTCGTGGTTCCCTGTATTTGCAAATTAAAAAAAATATCTTCCCGTTATTTTCCGGTAATGCTTAAAATTTCAAATTGAAGGTATGATTTTGTCTACCGATGGTATAACGTTTATAACAATCTGTGCATATTTGATCCATATATGCAAATTTTATTCAAAGGGGACAGTCTTTTTGAGGGTATTTTTCGTGGTTCCCTGTATTTGCAAATGAAAAACAATGTCTTCCTGTGATTTCCTGATAATAATTATATTCTCAAATTGTAGGTATTAATTTTTGCTACCGATGCTATAACGTTTATAACAATCTGTGCATATTTCATCGATATATGCAAATTTTATTCAAAGTGGACAGTCTTATTGAGGGTATTTTTCGTGGTTCCCTGTATTTGCAAATTAAAAAAAATATCTTCCCGTTATTTCCCGATAACAATTATAATCTCAAATTGTAGGTATGATTTTTTTCTACCGATGCTAGAACGCTTATAAATATCTGTGCATATTTGTTCGATATATGCAAATTTTATTCAAAGGGGACAGTCTTATTGTGGGTATTTTTCGTGGTTCCCTGTATTTGCAAATGTAAAACAATGTCTTCCTGTGATTTCCTGATAATAATTATATCCTCAAATTGTAGGTATGAATATTTGCTGCCGATGCTATAACGCTTATAAAAATCTGTGCATATTTGTTTGATATACACAAATTTTATTTAAAGGGGACAGTCTTATTGTGGGTATTTTTCGTGGTTTCCTGTTGTTGCAAATGAAAAACAATATCTTCCTGTTATTTCCCGATATTCATTATATTCTCAAATTGTAGGTATAATTTTTTTCTACCGATGCTATATCGCTTAATAATATCTGTGCATATTTGTTTGATATATACAAATTTTATTCAAAGGGGACAGTCTTATTGTGGGTATTTTTCGTGGTTCCCTGTTGTTGCAAATGAAAAACAATGTCGTCCTGTGATTTCCTGATAATAATTATATTCTCAAATTGTAGGTATGAATTTTTGCTACCGATGCTATAACGTTTATAACAATCTGAGCATATTTCATCGATATATGCAAATTTTATTCAAAGGGGACAGTCTTATTGAGGGTATTTTTCGTGGTTCCCTGTATTTGCAAATGTAAAACAATGTCTTCCTGTGATTTCCTGATAATAATTATATCCTCAAATTGTTGGTATGAATATTTGCTGCCGATGCTATAACGCTTATAAAAATCTGTGCATATTTGTTTGATATACACAAATTTTATTTAAAGGGGACAGTCTTATTGTGGGTATTTTTCGTGGTTCCCTGTTGTTGCAAATGAAAAACAATATCTTCCTGTTATTTCCCGATATTGATTATAGTCTCAAATTGTTGGTATGATTTTTTTCTACCGATGCTATAACGCTTATTAATATCTGTGCATATTTGTATCCCTGTATTTGCAAATTAAAAAAAATATCTTCCCGTTATTTCCCGATAATAATTATAGTCTCAAATTGTAGGTATGATTTTTTTCTACCGATGCTATAACTCTTATAAATATCTCTGTATATTTATTCGATATATACAAAATTTATTCAAAGGGGACAGTCTTATTGTGGGTATTTTTCGTGGTTCCCTGTTGTTGCAAATGAAAAACAATATCTTTCTGTTATTTCGCGATATTGATTATAGTCTCAAATTGTAGGTATGAATTTTTTCTACCGATGCTATAACGTTTATAGCAATCTGTCCATATTTGATCGATATATGCAAACTTTATTCAAAGGGGACAGTCTTATTGAGGGTATTTTTCGTGGTTCCCTGTATTTGCAAATTAAAAAAAATATCTTCCCGTTATTTTCCGGTAATGCTTAAAATTTCAAATTGAAGGTATGATTTTGTCTACCGATGGTATAACGTTTATAACAATCTGTGCATATTTGATCGATATATGCAAATTTTATTCAAAGGGGACAGTCTTTTTGAGGGTATTTTTCGTGGTTCCCTGTATTTGCAAATGAAAAACAATGTCTTCCTGTGATTTCCTGATAATAATTATATTCTCAAATTGTAGGTATTAATTTTTGCTACCGATGCTATAACGTTTATAACAATCTGTGCATATTTCATCGATATATGCAAATTTTATTCAAAGTGGACAGTCTTATTGAGGGTATTTTTCGTGGTTCCCTGTATTTGCAAATTAAAAAAAATATCTTCCCGTTATTTCCCGATAACAATTATAATCTCAAATTGTAGGTATGATTTTTTTCTACCGATGCTAGAACGCTTATAAATATCTGTGCATATTTGTTCGATATATGCAAATTTTATTCAAAGGGGACAGTCTTATTGTGGGTATTTTTCGTGGTTCCCTGTATTTGCACATGTAAAACAATGTCTTCCTGTGATTTCCTGATAATAATTATATCCTCAAATTGTAGGTATGAATATTTGCTGCCGATGCTATAACGCTTATAAAAATCTGTGCATATTTGTTTGATATACACAAATTTTATTTAAAGGGGACAGTCTTATTGTGGGTATTTTTCGTGGTTTCCTGTTGTTGCAAATGAAAAACAATATCTTCCTGTTATTTCCCGATATTCATTATATTCTCAAATTGTAGGTATAATTTTTTTCTACCGATGCTATATCGCTTAATAATATCTGTGCATATTTGTTTGATATATACAAATTTTATTCAAAGGGGACAGTCTTATTGTGGGTATTTTTCGTGGTTCCCTGTTGTTGCAAATGAAAAACAATGTCTTCCTGTGATTTCCTGATAATAATTATATTCTAAATTGTAGGTATGAATTTTTGCTACCGATGCTATAACGTTTATAACAATCTGTGCATATTTCATCGATATATGCAAATTTTATTCAAAGGGGACAGTCTTATTGAGGGTATTTTTCGTGGTTCCCTGTATTTGCAAATTAAAAAAAATATCTTCCCGTTATTTCCCGATAACAATTATAATCTCAAATTGTAGGTATGATTTTTTTCTACCGATGCTAGAACGCTTATAAATATCTGTGCATATTTGTTCGATATATGCAAATTTTATTCAAAGGGGACAGTCTTTTTGAGGGTACTTTGCGTGGTTCCCTGTATTTGCAAATGAAAAAAAATGTCTTCCTGTGATTTCCTGATAATAATTATATTCTCAAATTGTAGGTATGAATATTTGCTACCGATGCAATAACGCTTATAAAAATCGGTGCATAATTGTTCGATAATGATATAGTTTCAAATTGTAGTTATGAAATTTTTCTACCGATGCTATAACGCTTATAACAATCTGTGCATATTTGATCGATATATGCAAATTTTATTCCAAGGGGACAGTCTTATTGAGGGTATTTTTCGTGGTTCCCTGTATTTGCAAATGAAAAACAATGTCTTCCTGTGATTTCCTGATAATAATTATATTCTCAAATTGCAGGTATGAATTTTTGCTACCGATGCTATAACGTTTATAACAATCTTTGCATATTTCATCGATATATGCAAATTTTATTCAAAGTGGACAGTCTTATTGAGGGTATTTTTCGTGGTTCCCTGTATTTGCAAATTAAAAAAAATATCTTCCCGTTATTTCCCGATAACAATTATAATCTCAAATTGTAGGTATGATTTTTTTCTACCGATGCTAGAACGCTTATAAATATCTGTGCATATTTGTTCGATATATGCAAATTTTATTCAAAGGGGACAGTCTTATTGTGGGTATTTTTCGTGGTTCCCTGTATTTGCAAATGTAAAACAATGTCTTCCTGTGATTTCCTGATAATAATTATATCCTCAAATTGTAGGTATGAATATTTGCTGCCGATGCTATAACGCTTATAAAAATCTGTGCATATTTGTTTGATATACACAAATCTTATTTAAAGGGGACAGTCTTATTGTGGGTATTTTTCGTGGTTCCCTGTTGTTGCAAATGAAAAACAATATCTTCCTGTTATTTCCCGATATTGATTATAGTCTCAAATTGTTGGTATGATTTTTTTCTACCGATGCTATAACGCTTATTAATATCTGTGCATATTTGTTTGATATATACAAATTTTATTTAAAGCGGACAGTCTTATTGTGGGTATTTTTCGTGGTTCCCTGTATTTGCAAATTAAAAAAAATATCTTCCCGTTATTTCCCGATAATAATTATAGTCTCAAATTGTAGGTATGATTTTTTTCTACCGACGCTATAACGCTTATAAATATCTGTGTATATTTATTCGATATATACAAATTTTATTCAAAGGGGACAGTCTTATTGAGGGTATTTTTCGTGGTTCCCTGTATTTGCAAATGAAAAACAATGTCTTCCTGTGATTTCCTGATAATAATTATATTCTCAAATTGTAGGTATGAATATTTGCTACCGATGCTATAACGCTTATAAAAATCGGTGCATAATTGTTCGATAATGATATAGTTTCAAATTGTAGTTATGAAATTTTTCTACCGATGCTATAACGCTTATAACAATCTGTGCATATTTGATCGATATATGCAAATTTTATTCAAAGGGGACAGTCTTATTGAGGGTATTTTTCGTGGTTCCCTGTATTTGCAAATGAAAAACAATGTCTTCCTGTGATTTCCTGATAATAATTATATTCTCAAATTGTAGGTATGAATTTTTGCTACCGATGCTATAACGTTTATAACAATCTGTGCATATTTCATCAATATATGCAAATTTTATTCAAAGTGGACATTCTTATTGAGGGTATTTTTCGTGGTTCCCTGTATTTGCAAATTAAAAAAAATATCTTCCCGTTATTTCCCGATAACAATTATAATCTCAAATTGTAGGTATGATTTTTTCTACCGATGCTAGAACGCTTATAAATATCTGTGCATATTTCTTCGATATATGCAAATTTTATTCAAAGGGGACAGTCTTATTGTGGGTATTTTTCGTGGTTCCCTGTATTTGCAAATGTAAAACAATGTCTTCCTGTGATTTCCTGATAAAAATTATATCCTCAAATTGTTGGTATGAATATTTGCTGCCGATGCTATAACGCTTATAAAAATCTGTGCATATTTGTTTGATATACACAAATTTTATTTAAAGCGGACAGTCTTATTGTGGGTATTTTTCGTGGTTCCCTGTATTTGCAAATTAAAAAAAATATCTTCCCGTTATTTCCCGATATTGATTATAGTCTCAAATTGTAGGTATGAATTTTTTCTACCGATGCTATAACGTTTATAGCAATCTGTCCATATTTGATCGATATATGCAAACTTTATTCAAAGGGGACAGTCTTATTGAGGGTATTTTTCGTGGTTCCCTGTATTTGCAAATTAAAAAAAATATCTTCCCTTTATTTTCCGGTAATGCTTAAAATTTCAAATTGAAGGTATGATTTTGTCTACCGATGGTATAACGTTTATAACAATCTGTGCATATTTGATCGATATATGCAAATTTTATTCAAAGGGGACAGTCTTTTTGAGGGTATTTTTCGTGGTTCCCTGTATTTGCAAATGAAAAACAATGTCTTCCTGTGATTTCCTGATAATAATTATATTCTCAAATTGTAGGTATGAATTTTTGCTACCGATGCTATAACGTTTATTATTGTACTGTTATTTCCCGATATTCATTATAGTCTCAAATTGTAGGTATAACTTTTTTCTACCGATGCTATATCGCTTAATAATATCTGTGCATATTTGTTTGATATATACAAATTTTATTCAAAGGGGACAGTCTTATTGTGGGTATTTTTCGTGGTTCCCTGTTGTTGCAAATGAAAAACAATGTCTTCCTGTGATTTCCTGATAATAATTATATTCTCAAATTGTAGGTATGAATTTTTGCTACCGATGCTATAACGTTTATAACAATCTGAGCATATTTCATCGATATATGCAAATTTTATTCAAAGGGGACAGTCTTATTGAGGGTATTTTTCGTGGTTCTCTGTATTTGCAAATTAAAAAAAATATCTTCCCGTTATTTCCCGATAACAATTATAATCTCAAATTGTAGGTATGATTTTTTTCTACCGATGCTAGAACGCTTATAAATATCTGTGCATATTTCTTCGATATATGCAAATTTTATTCAAAGGGGACAGTCTTATTGTGGGTATTTTTCGTGGTTCCCTGTATTTGCAAATGTAAAACAATGTCTTCCTGTGATTTCCTGATAAAAATTATATCCTCAAATTGTTGGTATGAATATTTGCTGCCGATGCTATAACGCTTATAAAAATCTGTGCATATTTGTTTGATATACACAAATTTTATTTAAAGCGGACAGTCTTATTGTGGGTATTTTTCGTGGTTCCCTGTATTTGCAAATTAAAAAAAATATCTTCCCGTTATTTCCCGATATTGATTATAGTCTCAAATTGTTGGTATGATTTTTTTCTACCGATGCTATAACGCTTATAAATATCTCTATATATTTATTCGATATATACAAATTTTATTCAAAGGGGACAGTCTTATTGTGGGTATTTTTCGTGGTTCCCTGTTGTTGCAAATGAAAAACAATATCTTTCTGTTATTTCGCGATATTAATTATAGTCTCAAATTGTAGGTATGAATTTTTTCTACCGATGCTATAACGTTTATAGCAATCTGTCCATATTTGATCGATATATGCAAACTTTATTCAAAGGGGACAGTCTTATTGAAGGTATTTTTCGTGGTTCCCTGTATTTGCAAATTAAAAAAAATATCTTCCCTTTATTTTCCGGTAATGCTTAAAATTTCAAATTGAAGGTATGATTTTGTCTACCGATGGTATAACGTTTATAACAATCTGTGCATATTTGATCGATATATGCAAATTTTATTCAAAGGGGACAGTCTTTTTGAGGGTATTTTTCGTGGTTCCCTGTATTTGCAAATGAAAAACAATGTCTTCCTGTGATTTCCTGATAATAATTATATTCTCAAATTGTAGGTATGAATTTTTGCTACCGATGCTATAACGTTTATAACAATCTGTGCATATTTCATCGATATATGCAAATTTTATTCAAAGTGGACAGTCTTATTGAGGGTATTTTTCGTGGTTCCCTGTATTTGCAAATTAAAAAAAATATCTTCCCGTTATTTCCCGATAACAATTATAATCTCAAATTGTAGGTATGATTTTTTTCTACCGATGCTAGAACGCTTATAAATATCTGTGCATATTTGTTCGATATATGCAAATTTTATTCAAAGGGGACAGTCTTATTGTGGGTATTTTTCGTGGTTCCCTGTATTTGCAAATGTAAAACAATGTCTTCCTGTGATTTCCTGATAATAATTATATCCTCAAATTGTAGGTATGAATATTTGCTGCCGATGCTATAACGCTCATAAAAATCTGTGCATATTTGTTTGATATACACAAATTTTATTTAAAGGGGACAGTCTTATTGTGGGTATTTTTCGTGGTTTCCTGTTGTTGCAAATGAAAAACAATATCTTCCTGTTATTTCCCGATATTCATTATAGTCTCAAATTGTAGGTATAACTTTTTTCTACCGATGCTATATCGCTTAATAATATCTGTGCATATTTGTTTGATATATACAAATTTTATTCAAAGGGGACAGTCTTATTGTGGGTATTTTTCGTGGTTCCCTGTTGTTGCAAATGAAAAACAATGTCTTCCTGTGATTTCCTGATAATAATTATATTCTCAAATTGTAGGTATGAATTTTTGCTACCGATGCTATAACGTTTATAACAATCTGAGCATATTTCATCGATATATGCAAATTTTATTCAAAGGGGACAGTCTTATTGAGGGTATTTTTCGTGGTTCCCTGTATTTGCAAATTAAAAAAAATATCTTCCCGTTATTTCCCGATAACAATTATAATCTCAAATTGTAGGTATGATTTTTTTCTACCGATGCTAGAACGCTTATAAATATCTGTGCATATTTCTTCGATATATGCAAATTTTATTCAAAGGGGACAGTCTTATTGTGGGTATTTTTCGTGGTTCCCTGTATTTGCAAATGTAAAACAATGTCTTCCTGTGATTTCCTGATAAAAATTATATCCTCAAATTGTTGGTATGAATATTTGCTGCCGATGCTATAACGCTTATAAAAATCTGTGCATATTTGTTTGATATACACAAATTTTATTTAAAGCGGACAGTCTTATTGTGGGTATTTTTCGTGGTTCCCTGTATTTGCAAATTAAAAAAAATATCTTCCCGTTATTTCCCGATATTGATTATAGTCTCAAATTGTTGGTATGATTTTTTTCTACCGATGCTATAACGCTTATAAATATCTCTGTATATTTATTCGATATATACAAATTTTATTCAAAGGGGACAGTCTTATTGTGGGTATTTTTCGTGGTTCCCTGTTGTTGCAAATGAAAAACAATATCTTTCTGTTATTTCGCGATATTGATTATAGTCTCAAATTGTAGGTATGAATTTTTTCTACCGATGCTATAACGTTTATAGCAATCTGTCCATATTTGATCGATATATGCAAACTTTATTCAAAGGGGACAGTCTTATTGAGGGTATTTTTCGTGGTTCCCTGTATTTGCAAATTAAAAAAAATATCTTCCCTTTATTTTCCGGTAATGCTTAAAATTTCAAATTGAAGGTATGATTTTGTCTACCGATGGTATAACGTTTATAACAATCTGTGCATATTTGATCGATATATGCAAATTTTATTCAAAGGGGACAGTCTTTTTGAGGGTATTTTTCGTGGTTCCCTGTATTTACAAATGAAAAACAATGTCTTCCTGTGATTTCCTGATAATAATTATATTCTCAAATTGTAGGTATGAATTTTTGCTACCGATGCTATAACGTTTATAACAATCTGTGCATATTTCATCGATATATGCAAATTTTATTCAAAGTGGACAGTCTTATTGAGGGTATTTTTCGTGGTTCCCTGTATTTGCAAATTAAAAAAAATATCTTCCCGTTATTTCCCGATAACAATTATAATCTCAAATTGTAGGTATGATTTTTTTCTACCGATGCTAGAACGCTTATAAATATCTGTGCATATTTGTTCGATATATGCAAATTTTATTCAAAGGGGACAGTCTTATTGTGGGTATTTTTCGTGGTTCCCTGTATTTGCAAATGTAAAACAATGTCTTCCTGTGATTTCCTGATAATAATTATATCCTCAAATTGTAGGTATGAATATTTGCTGCCGATGCTATAACGCTCATAAAAATCTGTGCATATTTGTTTGATATACACAAATTTTATTTAAAGGGGACAGTCTTATTGTGGGTATTTTTCGTGGTTTCCTGTTGTTGCAAATGAAAAACAATATCTTCCTGTTATTTCCCGATATTCATTATAGTCTCAAATTGTAGGTATAACTTTTTTCTACCGATGCTATATCGCTTAATAATATCTGTGCATATTTGTTTGATATATACAAATTTTATTCAAAGGGGACAGTCTTATTGTGGGTATTTTTCGTGGTTCCCTGTTGTTGCAAATGAAAAACAATGTCTTCCTGTGATTTCCTGATAATAATTATATTCTCAAATTGTAGGTATGAATTTTTGCTACCGATGCTATAACGTTTATAACAATCTGAGCATATTTCATCGATATATGCAAATTTTATTCAAAGGGGACAGTCTTATTGAGGGTATTTTTCGTGGTTCCCTGTATTTGCAAATTAAAAAAAATATCTTCCCGTTATTTCCCGATAACAATTATAATCTCAAATTGTAGGTATGATTTTTTTCTACCGATGCTAGAACGCTTATAAATATCTGTGCATATTTGTTCGATATATGCAAATTTTATTCAAAGGGGACAGTCTTTTTGAGGGTACTTTGCGTGGTTCCCTGTATTTGCAAATGAAAAAAAATGTCTTCCTGTGATTTCCTGATAATAATTATATTCTCAAATTGTAGGTATGAATATTTGCTACCGATGCTATAACGCTTATAAAAATCGGTGCATAATTGTTCGATAATGATATAGTTTCAAATGGTAGCTATGAAATTTTTCTACCGATGCTATAACGCTTATAACAATCTGTGCATATTTGATCGATATATGCAAATTTTATTCCAAGGGGACAGTCTTATTGAGGGTATTTTTCGTGGTTCCCTGTATTTGCAAATGAAAAACAATGTCTTCCTGTGATTTCCTGATAATAATTATATTCTCAAATTGTAGGTATGAATTTTTGCTACCGATGCTATAACGTTTATAACAATCTGTGCATATTTCATCGATATATGCAAATTTTATTCAAAGTGGACAGTCTTATTGAGGGTATTTTTCGTGGTTCCCTGTATTTGCAAATTAAAAAAATATCTTCCCGTTATTTCCCGATAACAATTATAATCTCAAATTGTAGGTATGATTTTTTTCTACCGATGCTAGAACGCTTATAAATATCTGTGCATATTTGTTCGATATATGCAAATTTTATTCAAAGGGGACAGTCTTATTGTGGGTATTTTTCGTGGTTCCCTGTATTTGCAAATGTAAAACAATGTCTTCCTGTGATTTCCTGATAATAATTATATCCTCAAATTGCAGGTATGAATATTTGCTGCCGATGCTATAACGCTTATAAAAATCTGTGCATATTTGTTTGATATACACAAATTTTATTTAAAGGGTACAGTCTTATTGTGGGTATTTTTCGTGGTTCCCTGTTGTTGCAAATGAAAAACAATATCTTCCTGTTATTTCCCGATATTGATTATAGTCTCAAATTGTTGGTATGATTTTTTTCTACCGATGCTATAACGCTTATTAATATCTGTGCATATTTGTTTGATATATACAAATTTTATTTAAAGCGGACAGTCTTATTGTGGGTATTTTTCGTGGTTCCCTGTATTTGCAAATTAAAAAAAATATCTTCCCGTTATTTCCCGATAATAATTATAGTCTCAAATTGTAGGTATGATTTTTTTCTACCGATGCTATAACGCTTATAAATATCTGTGTATATTTATTCGATATATACAAATTTTATTCAAAGGGGACAGTCTTATTGAGGGTATTTTTCGTGGTTCCCTGTATTTGCAAATGAAAAACAATGTCTTCCTGTGATTTCCTGATAATAATTATATTCTCAAATTGTAGGTATGAATATTTGCTACCGATGCTATAACGCTTATAAAAATCGGTGCATAATTGTTCGATAATGATATAGTTTCAAATTGTAGTTATGAAATTTTTCTACCGATGCTATAACGCTTATAACAATCTGTGCATATTTGATCGATATATGCAAATTTTATTCAAAGGGGACAGTCTTATTGAGGGTATTTTTCGTGGTTCCCTGTATTTGCAAATGAAAAACAATGTCTTCCTGTGATTTCCTGATAATAATTATATTCTCAAATTGTAGGTATGAAATTTTGCTACCGATGCTATAACGTTTATAACAATCTGTGCATATTTCATCAATATATGCAAATTTTATTCAAAGTGGACAGTCTTATTGAGGGTATTTTTCGTGGTTCCCTGTATTTGCAAATTAAAAAAAATATCTTCCCGTTATTTCCCGATAACAATTATAATCTCAAATTGTAGGTATGATTTTTTTCTACCGATGCTAGAACGCTTATAAATATCTGTGCATATTTGTTCGATATATGCAAATTTTATTCAAAGGGGACAGTCTTATTGTGGGTATTTTTCGTGGTTCCCTGTATTTGCAAATGTAAAACAATGTCTTCCTGTGATTTCCTGATAATAATTATATCCTCAAATTGTTGGTATGAATATTTGCTGCCGATGCTATAACGCTTATAAAAATCTGTGCATATTTGTTTGATATACACAAAATTTATTTAAAGGGGATAGTCTTATTGTGGGTATTTTTCGTGGTTCCCTGTTGTTGCAAATGAAAAACAATATCTTCCTGTTATTTCCCGATATTGATTATAGTCTCAAATTGTTGGTATGATTTTTTTCTACCGATGCTATAACGTTTATTAATATCTGTGCATATTTGTTTGATATATACAAATTTTATTTAAAGCGGATAGTCTTATTGTGGGTATTTTTCGTGGTTCCCTGTATTTGCAAATTAAAAAAAATATCTTCCCGTTATTTCCCGATAATAATTATAGTCTCAAATTGTAGGTATGATTTTTTTCTACAGATGCTATAACGCTTATAAATATCTCTGTATATTTATTCGATATATACAAATTTTATTCAAAGGGGACAGTCTTATTGTGGGTATTTTTCGTGGTTCCCTGTTGTTGCAAATGAAAAACAATATCTTTCTGTTATTTCGCGATATTGATTATAGTCTCAAATTGTAGGTATGAATTTTTTCTACCGATGCTATAACGTTTATAGCAATCTGTCCATATTTGATCGATATATGCAAACTTTATTCAAAGGGGACAGTCTTATTGAGGGTATTTTTCGTGGTTCCCTGTATTTGCAAATTAAAAAAAATATCTTCCCGTTATTTTCCGGTAATGCTTAAAATTTCAAATTGAAGGTATGATTTTGTCTACCGATGGTATAACGTTTATAACAATCTGTGCATATTTGATCGATATATGCAAATTTTATTCAAAGGGGACAGTCTTTTTGAGGGTATTTTTCGTGGTTCCCTGTATTTGCAAATGTAAAACAATGTCTTCCTGTGATTTCCTGATAATAATTATATCCTCAAATTGTAGGTATGAATATTTGCTGCCGATGCTATAACGTTTATAACAATCTGAGCATATTTCATCGATATATGCAAATTTTATTCAAAGGGGACAGTCTTATTGAGGGTATTTTTCGTGGTTCCCTGTATTTGCAAATTAAAAAAAATATCTTCCCGTTATTTCCAGATAACAATTATAATCTCAAATTGTAGGTATGATTTTTTTCTACCGATGCTAGAACGCTTATAAATATCTGTGCATATTTGTTCGATATATGCAAATTTTATTCAAAGGGGACAGTCTTTTTGAGGGTACTTTGCGTGGTTCCCTGTATTTGCAAATGAAAAAAAATGTCTTCCTGTGATTTCCTGATAATAATTATATTCTCAAATTGTAGGTATGAATATTTGCTACCGATGCTATAACGCTTATAAAAATCGGTGCATAATTGTTCGATAATGATATAGTTTCAAATTGTAGTTATGAAATTTTTCTACCGATGCTATAACGCTTATAACAATCTGTGCATATTTGATCGATATATGCAAATTTTCTTCCAAGGGGACAGTCTTATTGAGGGTATTTTTCGTGGTTCCCTGTATTTGCAAATGAAAAACAATGTCTTCCTGTGATTTCCTGATAATAATTATATTCTCAAATTGTAGGTATGAATTTTTGCTACCGATGCTATATCGTTTATAACAATCTGTGCATATTTCATCGATATATGCAAATTTTATTCAAAGTGGACAGTCTTATTGAGGGTATTTTTCGTGGTTCCCTGTATTTGCAAATTAAAAAAAATATCTTCCCGTTATTTCCCGATAACAATTATAATCTCAAATTGTAGGTATGATTTTTTTCTACCGATGCTAGAACGCTTATAAATATCTGTGCATATTTGTTCGATATATGCAAATTTTATTCAAAGGGGACAGTCTTATTGTGGGTATTTTTCGTGGTTCCCTGTATTTGCAAATGTAAAACAATGTCTTCCTGTGATTTCCTGATAATAATTATATCCTCAAATTGTAGGTATGAATATTTGCTGCCGATGCTATAACGCTTATAAAAATCTGTGCATATTTGTTTGATATACACAAATTTTATTTAAAGGGGACAGTCTTATTGTGGGTATTTTTCGTGGTTCCCTGTTGTTGCAAATGAAAAACAATATCTTCCTGTTATTTCCCAATATTGATTATAGTCTCAAATTGTTGGTATGATTTTTTTCTACCGATGCTATAACGCTTATTAATATCTGTGCATATTTGTTTGATATATACAAATTTTATTTAAAGCGGACAGTCTTATTGTGGGTATTTTTCGTGGTTCCCTGTATTTGCAAATTAAAAAAAATATCTTCCCGTTATTTCCCGATAATAATTATAGTCTCAAATTGTAGGTATGATTTTTTTCTACCGATGCTATAACGCTTATAAATATCTGTGTATATTTATTCGATATATACAAATTTTATTCAAAGGGGACAGTCTTATTGTGGGTATTTTTCGTGGTTCCCTGTTGTTGCAAATGAAAAACAATATCTTTCTGTTATTTCGCGATATTGATTATAGTCTCAAATTGTAGGTATGAATTTTTTCTACCGATGCTATAACGTTTATAGCAATCTGTCCATATTTGATCGATATATGCAAACTTTATTCAAAGGGGACAGTCTTATTGAGGGTATTTTTCGTGGTTCCCTGCATTTGCAAATTAAAAAAAATATCTTCCCGTTATTTTCCGGTAATGCTTAAAATTTCAAATTGAAGGTATGATTTTGTCTACCGATGGTATAACGTTTATAGCAATCTGTGCATATTTGATCGATATATGCAAACTTTATTCAAAGGGGACAGTCTTATTGAGGGTATTTTTCGTGGTTTCCTGTATTTGCAAATTAAAAAAAATATCTTCCCGTTATTTCCCCGTAGTGCTTAAAATTTAAAATTGAAGGTATAATTTTGTCTACCGATGGTATAACGTTAATAAAAATCTGTGCATATTTGTTCGATATATGCAAATTTTATTCAAAAGGGACAGTCTTATTGTGGGTATTTTTCGTGGTTCCCTGTTGTTGCAAATGAAAAAAAATTTCTTCCTGTTATTTTCCGATAATGATTATAGTTTCAAATTGTAGGTATGAAATTTTTCTAGCGATGCTATAACGCTTATAACAATCTGTGCATATTTGACCGATATATGCAAATTTTATTCAAAGGAGACAGTCTTTTTGAGGGTATTTTGCGTGGTTCCCTGTATTTGCAAATGAAAAACAATGTCTTCCTGTGATTTCCTGATAATAATTATATTCTCAAATGGTAGGTATGAATATTTGCTACCGATGCTATAACGCTTATAAAAATCTGTGCATATTTGTTCGATATATACAAATTTTATTCAAAGGGGACAGTCTTATGGTGGGTATTTTTCGTGGTTCCCTGTATTTGCAAAATAAAAAAAATATCTTCCCGTTATTTCCCGATTAAAATTATAGTCTTAAATTTTAGGTATGAATTTTTTCTACCGATGCTAGAACGCTTATAACAATCTGTGCATATTTGATCGATATATGCAAATTTTATTCAAAGGGGACAGTCTTATTGAGGGTATTTTTCGTGGTTCCCTGTATTTGCAAATTAAAACTAATATCTTCCCGTTATTTCCCAAAAAATTATATTCTCAAATTGTAGGTATGATTTTTTTGTACCGCTGCTTATAAATATCTGTGCATATTTCTTTGATATATACAAATTTTATTTAAAGGGGACAGTCTTCTTGTGGGTATTTTTCGTGGTTCCTGTATTTGCTAATTAAAAAATATCTTCCCGTTATTTCCCGATAATAAGTATAGTCTCAAATTTTAGGTATGATTTTTATCTACTGATGCTATAACGCTTATAAATATCTGTGCATATTTGTTCGTAATATGCAAATTTTATTCAAAGGGGACAGTCTTATGGTGGGTATTTTTCGTGGTTCCCTGTATTTGCAAATGAAAAACAATGTCTTCCTGTGATATCCTGATAATGATTATATTCTTAAATTGTAGGTATGAATATTTGCTACCGATGCTATAACGCTTATAAAAATCTGTGCATATTTGATCGATATATGCAAATTTTATTCAAAGGGGACAGTCTTATTGTGGGTATTTTTCGTGGTTCTCTGTTGTTGCAAATGAAAAACAATATCTTCCTGTTATTTCCCGATATTAATTATAGTCTCAAATTGTAGGTATGAATTTTTTCTACCGATGCTATAAAAATCTATGCATATTTGTTTGATATATACAAATTTTATTTAAAGGGGACAGTCTTATTGTGGGTATTTTTCGTGGTTCCCTGTATTTGCAAATGTAAAACAATGTCTTCCTGTGATTTCCTGATAATAATTATATCCTCAAATTGTAGGTATGAATATTTGCTGCCGATGCTATAACGCTTATAAAAATCTGTGCATATTTGTTTGATATACACAAATTTTATTTAAAGGGGACAGTCTTATTGTGGGTATTTTTCGTGGTTCCCTGTTGTTGCAAATGAAAAACAATATCTTCCTGTTATTTCCCAATATTGATTATAGTCTCAAATTGTTGGTATGATTTTTTTCTACCGATGCTATAACGCTTATTAATATCTGTGCATATTTGTTTGATATATACAAATTTTATTTAAAGCGGACAGTCTTATTGTGGGTATTTTTCGTGGTTCCCTGTATTTGCAAATTAAAAAAAATATCTTCCCGTTATTTCCCGATAATAATTATAGTCTCAAATTGTAGGTATGATTTTTTTCTACCGATGCTATAACGCTTATAAATATCTGTGTATATTTATTCGATATATACAAATTTTATTCAAAGGGGACAGTCTTATTGTGGGTATTTTTCGTGGTTCCCTGTTGTTGCAAATGAAAAACAATATCTTTCTGTTATTTCGCGATATTGATTATAGTCTCAAATTGTAGGTATGAATTTTTTCTACCGATGCTATAACGTTTATAGCAATCTGTCCATATTTGATCGATATATGCAAACTTTATTCAAAGGGGACAGTCTTATTGAGGGTATTTTTCGTGGTTCCCTGCATTTGCAAATTAAAAAAAATATCTTCCCGTTATTTTCCGGTAATGCTTAAAATTTCAAATTGAAGGTATGATTTTGTCTACCGATGGTATAACGTTTATAGCAATCTGTGCATATTTGATCGATATATGCAAACTTTATTCAAAGGGGACAGTCTTATTGAGGGTATTTTTCGTGGTTTCCTGTATTTGCAAATTAAAAAAAATATCTTCCCGTTATTTCCCCGTAGTGCTTAAAATTTAAAATTGAAGGTATAATTTTGTCTACCGATGGTATAACGTTAATAAAAATCTGTGCATATTTGTTCGATATATGCAAATTTTATTCAAAAGGGACAGTCTTATTGTGGGTATTTTTCGTGGTTCCCTGTTGTTGCAAATGAAAAAAAATTTCTTCCTGTTATTTTCCGATAATGATTATAGTTTCAAATTGTAGGTATGAAATTTTTCTAGCGATGCTATAACGCTTATAACAATCTGTGCATATTTGACCGATATATGCAAATTTTATTCAAAGGAGACAGTCTTTTTGAGGGTATTTTGCGTGGTT
Source organism: Nowickia ferox (assembly GCA_936439885.1). Lineage (NCBI taxonomy): Eukaryota > Metazoa > Arthropoda > Insecta > Diptera > Tachinidae > Nowickia > Nowickia ferox. Next base: position 47,096,451 of record OW387027.1, on the reverse strand, counting down.
CCCTGTATTTGCAAATGAAAAACAATGTCTTCCTGTGATTTCCTGATAATAATTATATTCTCAAATGGTAGGTATGAATATTTGCTACCGATGCTATAACGCTTATAAAAATCTGTGCATATTTGTTCGATATATACAAATTTTATTCAAAGGGGACAGTCTTATGGTGGGTATTTTTCGTGGTTCCCTGTATTTGCAAAATAAAAAAAATATCTTCCCGTTATTTCCCGATTAAAATTATAGTCTTAAATTTTAGGTATGAATTTTTTCTACCGATGCTAGAACGCTTATAACAATCTGTGCATATTTGATCGATATATGCAAATTTTATTCAAAGGGGACAGTCTTATTGAGGGTATTTTTCGTGGTTCCCTGTATTTGCAAATTAAAACTAATATCTTCCCGTTATTTCCCAAAAAATTATATTCTCAAATTGTAGGTATGATTTTTTTGTACCGCTGCTTATAAATATCTGTGCATATTTCTTTGATATATACAAATTTTATTTAAAGGGGACAGTCTTCTTGTGGGTATTTTTCGTGGTTCCTGTATTTGCTAATTAAAAAATATCTTCCCGTTATTTCCCGATAATAAGTATAGTCTCAAATTTTAGGTATGATTTTTATCTACTGATGCTATAACGCTTATAAATATCTGTGCATATTTGTTCGTAATATGCAAATTTTATTCAAAGGGGACAGTCTTATGGTGGGTATTTTTCGTGGTTCCCTGTATTTGCAAATGAAAAACAATGTCTTCCTGTGATATCCTGATAATGATTATATTCTTAAATTGTAGGTATGAATATTTGCTACCGATGCTATAACGCTTATAAAAATCTGTGCATATTTGATCGATATATGCAAATTTTATTCAAAGGGGACAGTCTTATTGTGGGTATTTTTCGTGGTTCTCTGTTGTTGCAAATGAAAAACAATATCTTCCTGTTATTTCCCGATATTAATTATAGTCTCAAATTGTAGGTATGAATTTTTTCTACCGATGCTATAAAAATCTATGCATATTTGTTTGATATATACAAATTTTATTTAAAGGGGACAGTCTTATTGTGGGTATTTTTCGTGGTTCCCTGTATTTGCAAATTAAAAAAAATATCTTCCCGTTATTTCCCGGTAATGCTTAAAATTTCAAATTGAAGGTATGATTTTGTCTACCGATGGTATAACTTTTATAAAAATCTGTGCATATTTGTTCGATATATGCAAATTTTATTCAAAAGGGACAGTATTATTGTGGGTATTTTTCGTGGTTCCCTGTTGTTGCAAATGAAAACCAATATCTTCCTGTTATTTTCCGATAATGATTATAGTTTTAAATTGTAGGTATGAAATTTTTCTACCGATGCTATAACGCTTATAACAATCTGTGTATATTTGATCGATATATGCTAATTTTATTCACAGGGGACAGTCTTATTGAGGGTATTTTTAGTGGTTCCCTGAATTTGCAAAATAAAAAAATATCTTCCCGTTATTTCCCGATAAAAATTATAGTCTCAAATTGTAGGTATGAATTTTTTCTACCGATGCTAGAACGCTTATAACAATCTGTGCATATTTGATCGATATATGCAAATTTTATTCAAAGGGGACAGTCTTATTGAGGGTATTTTTCGTGGTGCCTTGTATTTGCAAATTAAAACCAATATCTTCTCGTTATTTCCCAAAAAATTATATTCTCAAATTGTAGGTATGATTTTTTTGTACCGATGCTATAACGCTTATAAATATCTGTGCATATTTCTTTGATATATACAAATTTTATTTAAAGGGGACAGTCTTCTTGTGGGTATTTTTCGTGGTTCCTGTATTTGCAAATTAAAAAAAAATATCTTCCCGTTATTTCCCGATAATAATTATAGTCTCAAATTTTAGGTATAATTTTTTTCTACCGATGCTATATCGCTTAATAATATCTGTGCATATTTGTTTGATATATACAAATTTTATTCAAAGGGGACAGTCTTATTGTGGGTATTTTTCGTGGTTCCCTGTTGTTGCAAATGAAAAACAATATCTTTCTGTTATTTCGCGATATTGATTATAGTCTCAAATTGTAGGTATGAATTTTTTCTACCGATGCTATAACGTTTATAGCAATCTGTCCATAGTTGATCGATATATGCAAACTTTATTCAAAGGGGACAGTCTTATTGAGGGTATTTTTCGTGGTTCCCTGTATTTGCAAACTAAAAAAAATATCTTCCCGTTATTTCCCGGTAATGCTTAAAATTTCAAATTGAAGGTATGATTTTGTCTACCGATGGTATAACGTTTATAGCAATCTGTGCATATTTGATCGATATATGCAAACTTTATTCAAAGGGGACAGTCTTATTGAGGGTATTTTTCGTGGTTCCCTGTATTTGCAAATTAAAAAAAATATCTTCCCGTTATTTCCCGGTAATGCTTAAAATTTAAAATTGAAGGTATAATTTTGTCTACCGATGGTATAACGTTAATAAAAATCTGTGCATATTTTTTCGATATATGCAAATTTTATTCAAAAGGGACAGTCTTATTGTGGGTATTTTTCGTGGTTCCCTGTTGTTGCAAATGAAAAAAAATTTCTTCCTGTTATTTTCCGATAATGATTATAGTTTCAAATTATAGGTATGAAATTTTTCTACCGATGCTATAACGCTTATAACAATCTGTGCATATTTGATCGATATATGCAAATTTTATTCAAAGGGGACAGTCTTTTTGAGGGTATTTTGCGTGGTTCCCTGTATTTGCAAATGAAAAACAATGTCTTCCTGTGATTTCCTGATAATAATTATATTCTCAAATGGTAGGTATGAATATTTGCTACCGATGCTATAACGCTTATAAAAATCTGTGCATATTTGTTCGATATATACAAATTTTATTCAAAGGGGACAGTCTTATGGTGGGTATTTTTCGTGGTTCCCTGTATTTGCAAAATAAAAAAAATATCTTCCCGTTATTTCCCGATAAAAATTATAGTCTCAAATTGTAGGTATGAATTTTTTCTACCGATGCTACAACGCTTATAACAATCTGTGCATATTTGATCGATATATGCAAATTTTATTCAAAGGGGACAGTCTTATTGAGGGTATTTTTCGTGGTTCCCTGTATTTGCAACTTAAAACTAATATCTTCCCGTTATTTCCCAAAAAATTATATTCTCAAATTGTAGGTATGATTTTTTTGTACCGATGCTATAACGCTTATAAATATCTGTGCATATTTCTTTGATATACACAATTTTTATTTAAAGGGGACAGTCTTCTTGTGGGTATTTTTCGTAGTTCCTGTATTTGCTAATTAAAAAAAAATATCTTCCCGTTATTTCCCGATAATAAGTATAGTCTCAAATTTTAGGTATGATTTTTATCTACTGATGCTATAACGCTTATAAATATCTGTGCATATTTGTTCGTAATATGCAAATTTTATTCAAAGGGGACAGTCTTATTGTGGGTATTTTTCGTGGTTCTCTGTTGTTGCAAATGAAAAACAATATCTTCCTGTTATTTCCCGATATTAATTATAGTCTCAAATTGTAGGTATGAATTTTTTCTACCGATGCTATAAAAATCTATGCATATTTGTTTGATATATACAAATTTTATTTAAAGGGGACAGTCTTATTGTGGGTATTTTTCGTGGTTCCCTGTATTTGCAAATTAAAAAAAATATCTTCCCGTTATTTCCCGGTAATGCTTAAAATTTCAAATTGAAGGTATGATTTTGTCTACCGATGGTATAACGTTTATAAAAATCTGTGCATAATTGTTCGATATATGCAAATTTTATTCAAAAGGGACAGTCTTATTGTGGGTATTTTTCGTGGTTCCCTGTTGTTGCCAATGAAAACCAATATCTTCCTGTTATTTTCCGATAATGATTATAGTTTTAAATTGTAGGTAGTTCTCGTTGCACCTTCATAGTGAACACACGTCATAGCGGATTATTTTTACATACAAACAAAACAAAAAAAAACAAAAACAAAAACAATAAAACATTCAAAAAATATTCGTAATACAAAATTAACTTTGATAAATAAGCAAAGCAAATATTGCAAAAAATTTTTTTTTTTACATAGTCAAAACAACAAAAACAAACAAATAACCGCAAACAAAGTACCCTTGAGGAATACTCTACATGAGTACCTCAAATACAAAAAAATGTGAAGTGAGTTCTAACGGCAGAAATGCATATTTTACTGTGAGTTCTGAAACTCTTAATGAAAACAATAAAAATAAAAAATCTTATGAAAGTAATTTTTTAACGGCAAAGCCAATTTTTCGTCAGCGATCAATTTCGCTTTGTCCAATGCCAACTAGTGATTCATTAACATTACAGTTGCCTAGTACTTCTTCATATAAGTCAGCGATTTCATCCCCTTCGGGCTCGTGTTCATCACTTAACCAAGTTATCACTACAGATAGCAGCAGTTCAAAACCCAAGGTCCAAATCGGTATGGACAGATACATAACTGTGGTAAAGCGTGGGCGAAGCCCAAATTCTTCTAAAATTTCATCTGATCCAAAGATGTCTAGAGATAACAGCGCGTCCTCTACTAATCGTCAAAATCGTTTTTCAATATTGCAAGACAATAACGACAAGCCCGCTGCATCATCGCAAAAGTCTTTTAAGCCACCACCTATCTATCTGAGAGAAAAAAATTCCAACGCGCTTCTAAAAAAACTACTGTCGGCCATTGGTGAAAATACCTTCCACATCATTCCAATTAAACGAGGTAATATTGACGAAACAAAAATCCAAATTTATGATGAAAAAAATTTCCGAACAGTTGTTAGTGATTTTGAGAAAAATAAAACAAATTTTTACACTTACCAACTCAAGAGTGCTAAAGGCCTACAGATAGTACTAAAGGGCATAGATTCATATGTTGACCCCGAAGAAGTAAAATGCGCACTTATCGAGCAAGGATTTAAAGTAAAAAGTGCTACTAATATAATTAATAGAGAAAAGGTCCCCCAACCCCTATTTCGGGTTGAACTGGAGCCGAATGACATACAATTGAAAAAAAATGAAACCCATCCTATTTATAATGTAAAGTTTCTCTTACACCGAAAAATCACAGTTGAAGAGCCACGCAAGCGTTCAGGTCCCGTACAGTGCCATAATTGCCAAGAATATGGTCATACAAAATCCTACTGCAATTTACCTATAGTTTGTGTTATCTGCGGTGAATTGCATGGCACTGCTAGCTGTACCAAGCCAAAAGTTCAAGCAGAAAAAAAATGTAGTAATTGTGGAGGTAATCACACCGCTAACTACAGAGGTTGCCTTGTATATTCTTTTGTTAAACAGACTATGGGACAAAAACCTAAATTAACTCCAGCTCAATCAGCAAATGCTTACTCCGCCACTTTTCCTCCAATGAGCCAACCAAGTACTTTACGAGTATCGTATGCGGATGCTGTTAAGACAAATTCAATTCCCACGCAGAAAGTGTCCCCACCAACAACAAGTAATTCGAAAAATGCTAACACAAGCTTTAATTTCAGCCGCCTTGAAGCCACTATTGATAATCTAGTGCAAACTATAAACAACTTTACTACAAATATGACTAACATGATGCAAGAAATGCTACGAATGCAGAATACTCTGCTTCATGCATTAATTAACAAGCCATGAACACGTTGAAAATATGTTTCTGGAACGCAAACGGCATCCGCCAACACAAAAATGAGCTCGAGCACTTCCTTATGGAAAAAAATATTGATATAATGTTGGTCTCTGAGACTCATTTGACATCAAGAAGCTTATTCAAAATAAATGGTTACACTCTATATGATTCAAAGGACCCGAGAGGGAAAGCATGCGGTGGATCAGCAATTCTAATTAAGTCAAGACTCAAGCACTATGTCCTTGACAACGTTTGTGAAGAATATATGCAAGCAACGAATATTTTCGTAGAAAATTTTTGTGCGAATTTCGTGATATCATCAATTTACTCACCTCCCAGATTTGCAGTTACAGAAGAGCAGTATGAGAAGTTCTACAAATCGCTTGGATCTTGTTTCCTGGCAGCTGGCGACTACAATGCAAAACATACGTACTGGGGCTCGCGTCTTGTTACACCTAGAGGTCGAGCGTTGTTTAATACAATTTCAAAAATGGACTTGGATGTCATTTCGTGTGGGGAGCCCACTTATTGGCCTACTGACGTACAAAAAATTCCGGATGTAATAGATTTTGGTGTCATGAAAAATATCCCTAGGGACCTAACTCACGTGGAGGCCTCTCTAGATCTCTCCTCCGATCACTCTCCCACAATAGTTACAATTTTTAACCCACTAAGGAGTGATTTGCCGAACTCATATGTGAAGATGATAAGTCGTGTTAATTGGCTGGGGTTCAAAAAATATCTCAGTAGTCATTGTACGGAAAACATTAAGCTAAGTACATCCGATGATATTGAATTTAACGTTGCCAATCTTAACGAAAATATTAAAGAGGCTGCTGAACATGCCACTACTTCCCATCCGCAGACTGGCTTTAATAGAATTTATTCTGCGGATATTGAACGTCTTGTATGTGAAAAAAGGAGAGCTAGAAGAGAATGGCAACAACACAGATCACCCCTAAATAAACTCAGACTTAAAGAATGTACTAAACGACTCAAAGAGTTGCTATCGTCGGAAAAAACAGCATTACTAGAAAAATTTCTAGAAGGTCTCGATGTCACGTCAGCATCTAATTACTCTTTATGGCGCGCTGCTAGAAATCTTAAAAGACCCGTTGAGCTTAAATCACCACTGCGCACTTCGACCGGAGGATGGGCAAGAAGCGATAGCGAGAAAGGTAACTTATTTGCTGAGCATTTAAAAGCTGTATTCACTCCCTATTCATGTACGGGTGCTGTTGATTTGCCGAATGTAGTTTCTCTACCCCCTCGTCCCATAAGGTTTAAGCTGTGTGAATTACAAAAAATAATTGCTGAACTCAACCCGAAGAAAGCTCCAGGTATTGATGGAATTAGTAACAAGATGCTGATGAATTTGCCTCTCATCGCAATAAGAATCCTGCTATTTATTTTTAATGCCATTTTGCGATTGCAGTATTTTCCACATAACTGGAAACTGGCGAAGATCAAAATGATTCCAAAGCCGGGTAAAGATCTTACCAAGGCTGAATCATATAGGCCTATAAGTTTACTATCAACAATCTCAAAGCTTTTCGAAAAGCTGCTCATGACTAAATTTTCCAAAATTTTAGCTGATAATGGGTGTATCCCGGATCATCAATTTGGTTTTAGAAGTCAGCATAGCACAATTGAGCAAACGCATAGGTTGGTGCAAGTTATAAGGAAGACATTTGAAGAAAAGAAATATTGTTCTGCCCTCTTCATTGATGTTTCTCAAGCGTTTGACAAAGTATGGCACGAAGGCCTAGTTTTAAAATTGAAGACATACCTGCCAGTAAACATTCAAAAACTTTTGGAAAGTTATATTGTTGATAGGAAGTTCACTGTTGTGGAAGGAGACTTCATGAGTGTGCCCGAATCTATATCTTCCGGTGTCCCACAGGGTAGTATTCTGGGGCCAGTCTTGTATTTAATATATACTTGTGATATGCCTGTGAGCAATAATATCCATACCTCTATGTTTGCCGATGATACAGCCTGTATGAGTATTCACGAAAACCCTTCTGAGGCATCCCGCAATCTCCAGGAACATATTACCCAGTTGGAAATATGGTTGAACTTATGGAGAATTAAAGTAAATGAACAAAAGTGTGTCCATATAACGTTTTCCCTAAGAAGAGATACTTGTTCCCCCATTCGAATAAACAATGAGAATATTCCTCAACATTCTCACGTGAAATACCTTGGTATTCACCTTGATCGAAGGCTTACGTGGAAACATCATATTGACTCTAAGCTAACTCAAATGAAACTTAAGTTATCTCAAATACATTGGTTGATTGGCAGAAATTCAACACTCAGCCTAGACTGCAAACTGTTAATATACAAGTCGCTTTTGAAACCAATATGGTGCTACGGAATTCAGTTATGGGGCACTGCTTCAGCTTCAAATGTTGAGAAAATCCAACGAAGACAAAACAAAATTTTACGTTTAATAACATCGGCTCCATGGTACATTAAAAATTCAAATTTACATCGTGATTTAAATATGCCACTAGTGACTGAAGAAATTTCAAAATACGCAGGCAAATATTTAACTAAACTCGAGTCCCATCCTAATCCCCTTGCTCGTAACATCTTGAATTTTACTGGACACATTCGCTTAAAAAAGAGGGACACCAAGGCTCTAATACGCAATACCTCAGATGAAACTTTTTGAGAATAATTTTTTTGCCAGTACATAATTATTGTATTAGTAACTACTATCACTAAAATTGTTTTCGGCATTGGTCGGACACATTAATTATATCTAGACTTAAGATTTGATTACTTATTGTTAGTTCATTTTTTTTTGAAGATGCAATAAATAAGTTATATGTATTACAAAAAAAAAAAAAAAAAAAAAAAAATTGTAGGTATGAAATTTTTCTACCGATGCTATAACGCTTATAACAATCTGTGTATATTTGATCGATATATGCTAATTTTATTCACAGGGGACAGTCTTATTGAGGGTATTTTTAGTGGTTCCCTGAATTTGCAAAATAAAAAAAATATCTTCCCGTTATTTCCCGATAAAAATTATAGTCTCAAATTGTAGGTATGAATTTTTTCTACCGATGCTAGAACGCTTATAACAATCTATGCATATTTGATCGATATATGCAAATTTTATTCAAAAGGGACAGTCTTATTGAGGGTATTTTTCGTGGTTCCTTGTATTTGCAAATTAAAACCAATATCTTCTCGTTATTTCCCAAAAAATTATATTCTCAAATTGTAGGTATGATTTTTTTGTACCGATGCTATAACGCTTATAAATATCTGTGCATATTTCTTTGATATATACAAATTTTATTTAAAGGGGACAGTCTTCTTGTGGGTATTTTTCGTGGTTCCTGTATTTGCAAATTAAAAAAAAATATCTTCCCGTTATTTCCCGATAATAATTATAGTCTCGAATTTTAGGTATAATTTTTTTCTACCGATGCTATAACGCTTATAAATATCTGTGCATATTTGTTCGATATATGCAAATTTTATTCAAAGGGTACAGTCTTATTGTGGGTATTTTTCGTGGTTCCCTGTATTTGCAAATGAAAAACAATATCTTCGTGTTATTTGCCGATAATGATTATAGTCTCAAATTGTAGGTATGAATTTTTGCTACCGATGCTATAACGTTTATAACAATCTGTGCATATTTGATCGATATATGCAAATTTTATTCAAAGGGGACAGTCTTATTGTGGGTATTTTTCGTGGTTCCCTGTATTTGCAAATGCAAAACAATGTCTTCCTGTGATTTCCTGATAAAAATTATATTCTGAAATTGTAGGTATAAATATTTGCTACCGATGCTATAACGCTTATAAAAATCTGTGCATATTTGTTCGATATATACAAATTTTATTTAAAGGGGACAGTCTTATTGTGGGTATTTTTCGTGGTTCCCTGTTGTTGCAAATGAAAAACAATATCTTCCTGTTATTTCCCAAAAAATTATATTCTCAAATTGTAGGTATGATTTTTTTGTACCGATGCTATAACGCTTATAAAAATCTGTGCATATTTGTTCGATATATACAAATTTTATTTAAAGGGGACAGTCTTATTGTGGGTATTTTTTGGTTCCCTGTTGTTGCAAATAAAAACAATATCTTTCTGTTATTTCCGGATATTGATTATAGTCTCAAATTGTAGGTACGAATTTTTTCTACCGATGCTATAACGTTTATAGCAATCTGTGCATATTTGATCGATATATGCAAACTTTATTCAAAGGGGACAGTCTTATTGAGGGTATTTTTCGTGGTTCCCTGTATTTGCAAATTAAAAAAAATATCTTCCCGTTATTTCCCGGTAATGCTTAAAATTTCAAATTGAAGGTATAATTTTGTCTACCGATGGTATAACGTTAATAAAAATCTGTGCATATTTGTTCGATATATGCAAATTTTATTCAAAAGGGACAGTCTTATTGTGGGTATTTTTCGTGGTTCCCTGTTGTTGCAAATGAAAAAAAATTTCTTCCTGTTATTGTCCGATAATGATTATAGTTTCAAATTGTAGGTATGAAATTTTTCTACCGATGCTATAACGCTTATAACAATCTGTGCATATTTGATCGATATATGCAAATTTTATTCAAAGGGGACAGTCTTTTTGAGGGTATTTTGCGTGGTTCCCTGTATTTGCAAATGAAATACAATGTCTTCCTGTGATTTCCTGATAATAATTTATTCTCAAATGGTAGGTATGAATATTTGCTACCGATGCTATAACGCTTATAAAAATCTGTGCATATTTGTTCGATATATACAAATTTTATTCAAAGGGGACAGTCTTATGGTGGGTATTTTTCGTGGTTCCCTGTATTTGCAAATGAAAAACAATGTCTTCCTGTGATTTCCTGATAATAATTATATTCTCAAATTGTAGGTATGAATATTTGCTACCGATGCTATAACGCTTATAAAAATCGGTGCATAATTGTTCGATAATGATATAGTTTCAAATTGTAGTTATGAAATTTTTCTACCGATGCTATAACGCTTATAACAATCTGTGCATATTTGATCGATATATGCAAATTTTATTCAAAGGGGACAGTCTTATTGTGGGTATTTTTCGTGGTTCCCTGTATTTGCAAATGAAAAACAATGTCTTCCTGTGATTTCCTGATAATAATTGTATTCTCAAATTGTAGGTATGAATTTTTGCTACCGATGCTATAACGTTTATAACAATCTGTGCATATTTGATCGATATATGCAAATTTTATTCAAAGGGGACAGTCTTATTGTGGGTATTTTTCGTGGTTCCCTGTATTTGCAAATGAAAAACAATATCTTCGTGTTATTTGCCGATAATGATTATAGTCTCAAATTGTAGGTATGAATTTTTGCTACCGATGCTATAACGTTTATAACAATCTGTGCATATTTGATCGATATATGCAAATTTTATTCAAAGGGGACAGTCTTATTGAGGGTATTTTTCGTGGTTCCCTGTATTTGCAAATTAAAAAAAATATCTTCCCGTTATTTCGCGATAACAATTATAATCTCAAATTGTAGGTATGATTTTTTTCTACCGATGCTAGAACGCTTATAAATATCTGTGCATATTTGTTCGATATATGCAAATTTTATTCAAAGGGGACAGTCTTATTGTGGGTATTTTTCGTGGTTCCCTGTATTTGCAAATGCAAAACAATGTCTTCCTGTGATTTCCTGATAATAATTATATTCTGAAATTGTAGGTATGAATATTTGCTACCGATGCTATAACGCGTATAAAAATCTGTGCATATTTGTTCGATATATACAAATTTTATTTAAAGGGGACAGTCTTATTGTGGGTATTTTTCGTGGTTCCCTGTTGTTGCAAATGAAAAACAATATCTTCCTGTTATTTCCCGATATTGATTATAGTTTCAAATTGTAGGTATGATTTTTTTCTACCGATGCTATAACGCTTATTAATATCTGTGCATATTTGTTTGATATATACAAATTTTATTTAAAGGGTACAGTCTTATTGTGGGTATTTTTCGTGGTTCTCTGTATTTGCAAATTAAAAAAAATATCTTCCCGTTATTTCCCGATAATAATTATAGCCTCAAATTGTAGGTATGATTTTTTTCTACCGATGCTATAACGCTTATAAATATCTCTGTATATTTGTTCGATATATACAAATTTTATTCAAAGGGGACAGTCTTATTGTGGGTATTTTTCGTGGTTACCTGTTGTTGCAAATGAAAAACAATATCTTTCTGTTATTTTCCGATAATGATTATAGTTTCAAATTGTAGGTATGAAATTTTTCTACCGATGCTATAACGCTTATAACAATCTGTGCATATTTGATCGATATTTGCAAATTTTATTCAATGGGGACAGTCTTTTTGAGGGTACTTTGCGTGGTTCCCTGTATTTGCAAATGAAAAAAATGTCTTCCTGTGATTTCCTAATAATAATTATATTCTCAAATGGTAGGTATGAATATTTCCTACCGATGCTATAACGCTTATAAAAATCTGTGCATATTTGTTCGATATATACAAATTTTATTCAAAGGGGACAGTCTTATGGTGGGTATTTTTCGTGGTTCCCTGTATTTGCAAATGAAAAACAATGTCTTCCTGTGATTTCCTGATAATAATTATATTCTCAAATTGTAGGTATGAATATTTGCTACTGATGCTATAACGCTTATAAAAATCGGTGCATAATTGTTCGATAATTATATAGTTTCAAATTGTAGTTATGGAATTTTTCTACCGATGCTATAACGCTTATAACAATCTGTGCATATTTGATCGATATATGCAAATTTTATTCAAAGGGGACAGTCTTATTGAGGGTATTTTTCGTGGTTCCCTGTATTTGCAAATGAAAAACAATGTCTTCCTGTGATTTCCTGATAATAATTATATTCTCAAATTGTAGGTATGAATTTTTGCTACCGATGCTATAACGTTTATAACAATCTGTGCATATTTCATCGATATATGCAAATTTTATTCAAAGGGGACAGTCTTATTGTGGGTATTTTTCGTGGTTCCCTGTATTTGCAAATGCAAAACAATGTCTTCCTGTGATTTCCTGATAATAATTATATTCTGAAATTGTAGGTATGAATATTTGCTACCGATGCTATAACGCTTATAAAAATCTGTGCATATTTGTTCGATATATACAAATTTTATTCAAAGGGGACAGTCTTATGGTGGGTATTTTTCGTGGTTCCCTGTATTTGCAAATGAAAAACAATGTCTTCCTGTGATTTCCTGATAATAATTATATTCTCAAATTGTAGGTATGAATATTTGCTACCGATGCTATAACACTTATAAAAATCGGTGCATAATTGTTCGATAATGATATAGTTTCAAATTGTAGTTATGAAATTTTTCTACCGATGCTATAACGCTTATAACAATCTGTGCATATTTGATCGATATATGCAACAGGGAACAACGAAAAATACCCACAATAAGACTGTCCCCTTTAAATAAAATTTGTATATATCGAACAAATATGCACAGATTTTTATAAGCGTTATAGCATCGGTAGCAAATATTCATACCTACAATTTCAGAATATAATTATTATCAGGAAATCACAGGAAGACATTGTTTTGCATTTGCAAATACAGGGAACCACGAAAAATACCCACAATAAGACTGTCCCCTTTGAATAAAATTTGCATATATCGAACAAATATGCACAGATATTTATAAGCGTTCTAGCATCGGTAGAAAAAAATCATACCTACAATTTGAGATTATAATTGTTATCGGGAAATAACGGGAAGATATTTTTTTTAATTTGCAAATACAGGGAACCACGAAAAATACCCTCAATAAGACTGTCCCCTTTGAATAAAATTTGCATATATCGATCAAATATGCACAGATTGTTATAAACGTTATAGCATCGGTAGCAAAAATTCATACCTACAATTTGAGACTATAATCATTATCGGCAAATAACACGAAGATATTGTTTTTCATTTGCAAATACAGGGAACCACGAAAAATACCCACAATGAGACTGTCCCCTTTGAATAAAATTTGCATATATCGATCAAATATGCACATATTGTTATAAACGTTATAGCATCGGTAGCAAAAATTCGTAGCTACAATTTGAGAATACAATTATTATCAGGAAATCACAGGAAGACATTGTTTTTCATTTGCAAATACAGGGAACCACGAAAAATACCCTCAATAAGACTGTCCCCTTTGAATGAAATTTGCATATATCGATCAAATATGCACAGATTGTTATAAGCGTTATAGCATCGGTAGAAAAATTTCATAACTACAATTTGAAACTATATCATTATCGAACAATTATGCACCGAATTTTATAAGCGTTATAGCATCGGTAGCAAATATTCATACCTACAATTTGAGAATATAATTATTATCAGGAAATCACAGGAAGACATTGTTTTTCATTTGCAAATTCAGGGAACCACGAAAAATACCTACCATAAGACTGTCCACTTTGAATAAAATTTGTATATATCAAACAAATATGCACAGATTTTTATAAGCGTTATAGCATCGGTAGCAAATATTCATACCTACCATTTGAGAATAGATTATTATCAGGAAATCACATGAAGACATTGTATTTCATTTGCAAATACAGGGAACCACGCAAAATACCCTCAAAAAGACTGTCCCCTTTGAATAAAATTTGCATATATCGATCAAATATGCACAGATTGTTATAAGCGTTATAGCATCGGTAGAAAAATTTCATACCTACAATTTGAAACTATAATCATTATCGAAAAATAACAGGAAGAAATTTTTTTTCATTTGCAACAACAGGGAACCACGAAAAATACCCACAATAAGACTGTCCCTTTTGAATAAAATTTGCATATATCGAACAAATATGCACAGATTTTTATTAACGTTATACCATCGGTAGACAAAATTATACCTTCAATTTGAAATTTTAAGCATTACCGGGAAATAACGGGAAGATATTTTTTTTAATTTGCAAATACAGGGAACCACGAAAAATACCCTCAATAAGACTGTCCCCTTTGAATAAAGTTTGCATATATCGATCAAATATGCACAGATTGCTATAAACGTTATAGCATCGGTAGAAAAAATTCGTACCTACAATTTGAGACTATAATCAATATCGGGAAATAACAGAAAGATATTGTTTTTCATTTGCAACAACAGGGAACCACGAAAAATACCCACAATAAGACTGTCCCCTTTGAATAAAATTTGTATATATCAAACAAATATGCACAGATATTATTAAGCGTTATAGCATCGGTAGAAAAAAATCATACCTACAATTTGAGACTATAATCAATATCGGGAAATAACAGGAAGATATTGTTTTTCATTTGCAACAACAGGGAACCACGAAAAATACCCACAATAAGACTGTCCCCTTTAAATAAAATTTGTATATATCGAACAAATATGCACAGATTTTTATAAGCGTTATAGCATCGGTAGCAAATATTCATACCTACAATTTCAGAATATAATTTTTATCAGAAAATCACAGGAAGACATTGTTTTGCATTTGCAAATACAGGGAACCACGAAAAATACCCACAATAAGACTGTCCCCTTTGAATAAAATTTGCATATATCGATCAAATATGCACAGATTGTTATAAACGTTATAGCATCGGTAGCAAAAATTCATACCTACAATTTGAGACTATAATCATTATCGGCAAATAACACGAAGATATTGTTTTTCATTTGCAAATACAGGGAACCACGAAAAATACCCACAATAAGACTGTACCCTTTGAATAAAATTTGCATATATCGAACAAATATGCACAGATATTTATAAGCGTTATAGCATCGGTAGAAAAAAGATATACCTAAAATTTGAGACTATAATTATTATCGGGAAATAACGGGAAGATATTTTTTTTTAATTTGCAAATACAGGAACCACGAAAAATACCCACAAGAAGACTGTCCCCTTTAAATAAAATTTGTATATATCAAAGAAATATGCACAGATATATTTATAAGCGTTATAGCATCGGTACAAAAAAATCATACCTACAATTTGAGAATATAATTTTTTGGGAAATAACGAGAAGATATTGGTTTTAATTTGCAAATACAAGGAACCACGAAAAATACCCTCAATAAGACTGTCCCCTTTGAATAAAATTTGCATATATCGATCAAATATGCACATATTGTTATAAGCGTTCTAGCATCGGTAGAAAAAATTCATACCTACAATTTGAGACTATAATTTTTATCGGGAAATAACGGGAAGATATTTTTTTTCATTTGCAACAACAGAGAACCACGAAAAATACCCACAATAAGACTGTCCCCTTTGAATAAAATTTGCATATTACGAACAAATATGCACAGATATTTATAAGCGTTATAGCATCAGTAGATAAAAATCATACCTAAAATTTGAGACTATACTTATTATCGGGAAATAACGGGAAGATATTTTTTTTTAATTAGCAAATACAGGAACCACGAAAAATACCCACAAGAAGACTGTCCCCTTTAAATAAAATTTGTATATATCAAAGAAATATGCACAGATATTTATAAGCGTTATAGCATCGGTACAAAAAAATCATACCTAAAATTTGAGAATATAATTTTTTGGGAAATAACGAGAAGATATTGGTTTTAATTTGCAAATACAAGGAACCACGAAAAATACCCTCAATAAGACTGTCCCCTTTGAATAAAATTTGCATATATCGATCAAATATGCACATATTGTTATAAGCGTTCTAGCATCGGTAGAAAAAATTCATACCTACAATTTGAGACTATAATTTTTATCGGGAAATAACGGGAAGATATTTTTTTATTTTGCAAATACAGGGAACCACGAAAAATACCCACAATAAGACTGTCCCCTGTGAATAAAATGAGCATATATCGATCAAATATACACAGATTGTTATAAGCGTTATAGCATCGGTAGAAAAATTTCATAGCTACAATTTAAAACTATAATCATTATCGGAAAATAACAGGAAGATATTGGTTTTCATTTGCAACAACAGGGAACCACGAAAAATACCCACAATAAGACTCTCCCTTTTGAAAAAAATTTGCATATATCGAACAAATATGCACAGATTTTTATAAACGTTATACCATCGGTAGACAAAATCATACCCTCAATTTGAAATTTTAAGCATTACCGGGAAATAACGGGAAGATATTTTTTTTAATTTGCAAATACAGGGAACCACGAAAAATACCCACAATAAGACTGTCCCCTTTAAATAAAATTTGTATATATCAAACAAATATGCATAGATTTTTATAGCATCGGTAGAAAAAATTCATACCTACAATTTGAGACTATAATTAATATCGGGAAATAACAGGAAGATATTGTTTTTCATTTGCAACAACAGAGAACCACGAAAAATACCCACAATAAGACTGTGCCCTTTGAATAAAATTTGCATATTACGAACAAATATGCACAGATATTTATAAGCGTTAGAGCATCAGTAGATAAAAATCATACCTAAAATTTGAGAATATAATTATTATCAGGAAATCACAGGAAGACATTGTTTTTCATTTGCAAATACAGGGAACCACGCAAAATACCCTCAAAAAGACTGTCCCCTTTGAATAAAATTTGCATATATCGATCAAATATGCACAGATTGTTATAAGCGTTATAGCATCGGTAGAAAAATTTCATACCTACAATTTGAAACTATAATCATTATCGGAAAATAACAGGAAGAAATTTTTTTTCATTTGCAACAACAGGGAACCACGAAAAATACCCACAATAAGACTGTCCCTTTTGAATAAAATTTGTATATATCGAACAAATATGCACAGATTTTTATTAACGTTATACCATCGGTAGACAAAATTATACCTTCAATTTTAAATTTTAAGCATTACCGGGAAATAACGGGAAGATATTTTTTTTAATTTGCAAATACAGGGAACCACGAAAAATACCCTCAATAAGACTGTCCCCTTTGAATAAAGTTTGCATATATCGATCAAATATGCACAGATTGCTATAAACGTTATACCATCGGTAGACAAAATCATACCTTCAATTTGAAATTTTAAGCATTACCGGGAAATAACGGGAAGATATTTTTTTTAATTTGCAAATACAGGGAACCACGAAAAATACCCTCAATAAGACTGTCCCCTTTGAATAAAGTTTGCATATATCGATCAAATATGGACAGATTGCTATAAACGTTATAGCATCGGTAGAAAAAATTCATACCTACAATTTGAGACTATAATCAATATCGCGAAATAACAGAAAGATATTGTTTTTCATTTGCAACAACAGGGAACCACGAAAAATACCCACAATAAGACTGTCCCCTTTGAATAAAATTTGCATATTACGAACAAATATGCACAGATATTTATAAGCGTTAGAGCATCAGTAGATAAAAATCATACCTAAAATTTGAGACTATACTTGTTATCGGGAAATAACGGGAAGATATTTTTTTTTAATTAGCAAATACAGGAACCACGAAAAATACCCACAAGAAGACTGTCCCCTTTAAATAAAATTTGTATATATCAAAGAAATATGCACAGATATTTATAAGCGTTATAGCATCGGTACAAAAAAATCATACCTACAATTTGAGAATATAATTTTTTGGGAAATAACGGGAAAATATTAGTTTTAATTTGCAAATACAGGGAACCACGAAAAATACCCTCAATAAGACTGACCCCTTTGAATAAAATTTGCATATATCGATCAAATATGCACAGATTGTTATAAGCGTTCTAGCATCGGTAGAAAAAATTCATACCTACAATTTGAGACTATAATTTTAATCGGGAAATAACGGGAAGATATTTTTTTTATTTTGCAAATACAGGGAACCACGAAAAATACCCACCATAAGACTGTCCCTTTTGAATAAAATTTGCATATATCGAACAAATATGCACAGATTTTTATAAAAGTTATACCATCGGTAGACAAAATCATACCTTCAATTTGAAATTTTAAGCATTACCGGGAAATAACGGGAAGATATTTTATTTAATTTGCAAATACAGGGAACCACGAAAATACCCACAATAAGACTGTCCCCTTTAAATAAAATTTGTATATATCAAACTAATATGCATAAATTTTTATAGCATCGGTAGAAAAAATTCATACCTACAATTTGAGACTATAATTAATATCGGAAAATAACAGGAAGATATTGTTTTTCATTTGCAACAACAGAGAACCACGAAAAATACCCACAATAAGACTGTCCCTTTTGAATAAAATTTGCATATTACGAACAAATATGCACAAATATTTATAAGCGTTATAGCATCAGTAGATAAAAATCATACCTAAAATTTGAGACTATACTTATTATCGGGAAATAACGGGAAGATATTTTTTTTTAATTAGCAAATACAGGAACCACGAAAAATACCCACAAGAAGACTGTCCCCTTTAAATAAAATTTGTATATATCAAAGAAATATGCACAGATATTTATAAGCGTTATAGCATCGGTACAAAAAAATCATACCTACAATTTGAGAATATAATTTTTTGGGAAATAACGAGAAGATATTGGTTTTAATTTGCAAATACAAGGAACCACGAAAAATACCCTCAATAAGATCAATATATAATATAGATCAAATATGCACAGATTGTTATAAGCGTTCTAGCATCGGTAGAAAAAATTCATACCTACAATTTGAGACTATAATTTTTATCGGGAAATAACGGGAAGATATTTTTTTATTTTGCAAATACAGGGAACCACGAAAAATACCCACAATAAGACTGTCCCCTGTGAATAAAATTAGCATATATCGATCAAATATACACAGATATACACAGACATACCTACAATTTAAAACTATAATCATTATCGGAAAATAACAGGAAGATATTGGTTTTCATTTGCAACAACAGGGAACCACGAAAAATACCCACAATAAGACTCTCCCTTTTGAAAAAAATTTGCATATATCGAACAAATATGCACAGATTTTTATAAACGTTATACCATCGGTAGACAAAATCATACCATCAATTTGAAATTTTAAGCATTACCGGGAAATAACGGGAAGATATTTTTTTTAATTTGCAAATACAGGGAACCACGAAAAATACCCACAATAAGACTGTCCCCTTTAAATAAAATTTGTATATATCAAACAAATATGCATAGATTTTTATAGCATCGGTAGAAAAAATTCATACCTACAATTTGAGACTATAATTAATATCGGGAAATAACAGGAAGATATTGTTTTTCATTTGCAACAACAGAGAACCACGAAAAATACCCACAATAAGACTGTCCCCTTTGAATAAAATTTGCATATTACGAACAAATATGCACAGATATTTATAAGCGTTAGAGCATCAGTAGATAAAAATCATACCTAAAATTTGAGAATATAATTATTATCAGGAAATCACAGGAAGATATTGTTTTTCATTTGCAAATACAGGGAACCACGAAAAATACCCTCAATAAGACTGTCCCCTTTGAATAAAGTTTGCATATATCGATCAAATATGCACAGATTGCTATAAACGTTATACCATCGGTAGACAAAAGCATACCTTCAATTTGAAATTTTAAGCATTACCGGGAAATAACGGGAAGATATTTTTTTTAATTTGCAAATACAGGGAACCACGAAAAATACCCACAATAAGACTGTCCCCTTTGAATAAAATTTGCATATTACGAACAAATATGCACAGATATTTATAAGCGTTATAGCATCAGTAGATAAAAATCATACCTAAAATTTGAGACTATACTTGTTATCGGGAAATAACGGGAAGATATTTTTTTTTAATTAGCAAATACAGGAACCACGAAAAATACCCACAAGAAGACTGTCCCCTTTAAATAAAATTTGTATATATCAAAGAAATATGCACAGATATTTATAAGCGTTATAGCATCGGTACAAAAAAATCATACCTACAATTTGAGAATATAATTTTTTGGGAAATAACGGGAAAATATTAGTTTTAATTTGCAAATACAGGGAACCACGAAAAATACCCTCAATAAGACTGACCCCTTTGAATAAAATTTGCATATATCGATCAAATATGCACAGATTGTTATAAGCGCTCTAGCATCGGTAGAAAAAATTCATACCTACAATTTGAGACTATAATTTTAATCGGGAAATAACGGGAAGATATTTTTTTTATTTTGCAAATACAGGGAACCACGAAAAATACCCACCATAAGACTGTCCCCTTTGAATAAAATTTTTATATATCGAACAAATATGCACAGATTTTTATAAGCGTTATAGCATCGGTAGCAAATATTCATACCTACCATTTGAGAATATAATTATTATCAGGAAATCACAGGAAGACATTGTTTTTCATTTGCAAATACAGGGAACCACGCAAAATACCCTCAAAAAGACTGTCCCCTTTGAATAAAAGTTGCATATATCGATCAAATATGCACAGATTGTTATAAGCGTTATAGCATCGGTAGAAAAATTTCATACCTACAATTTGAAACTATAATCATTATCGGAAAATAACAGGAAGAAATTTTTTTTCATTTGCAACAACAGGGAACCACGAAAAATACCCACAATAAGACTGTCCCTTTTGAGTAAAATTTGCATATATCGAACAAATATGCACAGATTTTTATTAACGTTATACCATCGGTAGACAAAATTATACCTTCAATTTTAAATTTTAAGCATTACCGGGAAATAACGGGAAGATATTTTTTTTAATTTGCAAATACAGGGAACCACGAAAAATACCCTCAATAAGACTGTCCCCTTTGAATAAAGTTTGCATATATCGATCAAATATGCACAGATTGCTATAAACGTTATACCATCGGTAGACAAAATCATACCTTCAATTTGAAATTTTAAGCATTACCGGAAAATAACGGGAAGATATTTTTTTTAATTTGCAAATACAGGGAACCACGAAAAATACCCTCAATAAGACTGTCCCCTTTGAATAAAGTTTGCATATATCGATTAAATATGGACAGATTGCTATAAACGTTATAGCATCGGTAGAAAAAATTCATACCTACAATTTGAGGCTATAATCAATATCGCGAAATAACAGAAAATATTGTTTTTCATTTGCAACAATAGGGAACCACGAAAAATACCCACAATAAGACTGTCCCCTTTGAATAAAATTTGTATATATCGAATAAATATACACAGATATTTATAAGCGTTATAGCATCGGTAGAAAAAAATCATACCTACAATTTGAGACTATAATTATTATCGGGAAATAACGGGAAGATATTTTTTTTAATTTGCAAATACAGGGAACCACGAAAAATACCCACAATAAGACTGTCCGCTTTAAATAAAATTTGTATATATCAAACAAATATGCACAGATATTAATAAGCGTTATAGCATCGGTAGAAAAAAATCATACCAACAACTTGAGACTATAATCAATATCGGGAAATAACAGGAAGATATTGTTTTTCATTTGCAACAACAGGGAACCACGAAAAATACCCACAATAAGACTGTCCCCTTTAAATAAAATTTGTGTATATCAAACAAATATGCACAGATTTTTATAAGCGTTATAGCATCGGCAGCAAATATTCATACCTACAATTTGAGGATATAATTATTATCAGGAAATCACAGGAAGACATTGTTTTACATTTGCAAATACAGGGAACCACGAAAAATACCCACAATAAGACTGTCCCCTTTGAATAAAATTTGCATATATCGAACAAATATGCACAGATATTTATAAGCGTTCTAGCATCGGTAGAAAAAAATCATACCTACAATTTGAGATTATAATTGTTATCGGGAAATAACGGGAAGATATTTTTTTTTAATTTGCAAATACAGGGAACCACGAAAAATACCCTCAATAAGACTGTCCCCTTTGAATAAAATTTGCATATATCGATGAAATATGCACAGATTGTTATAAACGTTATAGCATCGGTAGCAAAAATTCATACCTACAATTTGAGAATATAATTATTATCAGGAAATCACAGGAAGACATTGTTTTTCATTTGCAAATACAGGGAACCACGAAAAATACCCTCAGTAAGACTGTCCCCTTTGAATAAAATTTGCATATATCGATCAAATATGCACAGATTGTTATAAGCGTTATAGCATCGGTAGAAAAATTTCATAACTACAATTTGAAACTATATCATTATCGAACAATTATGCACCGATTTTTATAAGCGTTATAGCATCGGTAGCAAATATTCATACCTACAATTTGAGAATATAATTATTATCAGGAAATCACAGGAAGACATTGTTTTTCATTGGCAAATACAGGGAACCACGAAAAATACCCACCATAAGACTGTCCCGTTTGAATAAAATTTGTATATATCGAACAAATATGCACAGATTTTTATAAGCGTTATAGCATCGGTAGGAAATATTCATACCTACCATTTGAGAATATAATTATTATCAGGAAATCACAGGAAGACATTTTTTTTCATTTGCAAATACAGGGAACCACGCAAAGTACCCTCAAAAAGACTGTCCCCTTTGAATAAAATTTGCATATATCGATCAAATATGCACAGATTGTTATAAGCGTTATAGCATCGGTAGAAAAATTTCATACCTACAATTTAAAACTATAATCATTATCGGAAAATAACAGGAAGAAATTTTTTTTCATTTGCAACAACAGGGAACCACGAAAAATACCCACAATAAGACTGTCCCTTTTGAATAAAATTTGCATATATCGAACAAATATGCACAGATTTTTATTAACGTTATACCATCGGTAGACAAAATTATACCTTCAATTTGAAATTTTAAGCATTACCGGGAAATACCGGGAAGATATTTTCTTTAATTTGCAAATACAGGAAACCACGAAAAATAACCTCAATAATACTGTCCCCTTTGAATAAAGTTTGCTTATATCGACCAAATATGCACAGATTGCTATAAACATTATAGCATCGGTATAAAAAATTCATAGCTACAATTTGAGACTATAATCAATATCGGGAAATAACAGAAAGATTTTGTTTTTCATTTGCAACAACAGGGAACCACGAAAAATACACACAATAAGACTGTCGTCCCCTTTGAATAAAATTTGTATATATCGAACAAATATACAGAGATATTTATAAGCGTTATAGCATCGGTAGAAAAAAATCATACCTACAATTTGAGACTATAATTATTATCGGGAAATAACGGGAAGATATTTTTTTTAATTTGCAAATACAGAGAACCACGAAAAATACCCACAATAAGACTGTACCCTTTAAATAAAATTTGTATATATCAAACAAATATGCACAGATATTAATAAGCGTTATAGCATCGGTAGAAAAAAATCATACCTACAATTTGAGACTATAATCATGATAGGGAAATAACAGGAAGATATTGTTTTTCATTTGCAACAACAGGGAACCACGAAAAATACCCACAATAAGACTGTCCCCTTTGAATAAAATTTGCATATATCGAACAAATAGGCGCAGATATTTATAAACGTTATAGCATCGGTAGAAAAAATTCATACCTACAGCTTGAGACTATAATCAATATCGGGAAATAACAGGAAGATATTGTTTTTCATTTGCAACAACAGGGAACCACGAAAAATACCCTCAATAAGACTGTCCCCTTTGAATAAAATTTGCATATATCGATCAAATATGCACAGATTGTTATAAACGTTATAGCATCGGTAGCAAAAATTCATACCTACAATTTGAGACTATAATCATTATCGGCAAATAACAGGAAGATATTGTTTTTCATTTGCAAATACAGGGAACCACGAAAAAAACCCACAATAAGACTGTCCCCTTTGAATAAAATTTGCATATATCGATCAAATATGCACAGATTGTTATAAACGTTATAGCATCGGTAGCAAAAATTCATACCTACAATTTGAGAATATAATTATTATCAGGAAATCACAGGAAGATATTGTTTTTCATTTGCAAATACAGGGAACCACGAAAAAAATATTTGCATATATCGATCAAATATGCACAGATTGTTATAAGCGTTATAGCATTGGTAGAAAAATTTCATAACTACAATTTGAAACTATATCATTATCGAACAATTATGCACCGATTTTTATAAGCGTTATAGCATCGGTAGCAAATATTCATACCTACAATTTGAGAATATAATTATTATCAGGAAATCACAGGAAGACATTGTTTTTCATTTGCAAATACAGGGAACCACGAAAAATACCCACCATAAGACAGTCCCCTTTGAATAAAATTTGTATATATCGAACAAATATGCACAGATTTTTATAAGCGTTATAGCATCGGTAGCAAATATTCATACCTACCATTTGAGAATAAATTATTATCAGGAAATCACAGGAAGACATTGTATTTCATTTGCAAATACAGGGAACCACGCAAACTACCCTCAAAAAGACTGTCCCCTTTGAATAAAATTTGCATATATCGATCAAATATGCACAGATTGTTATAAGCGTTATAGCATCGGTAGAAAAATTTCATACCTACAATTTGAAACTATAATCATTATCGGCAAATAACACGAAGATATTGTTTTTCATTTGCAAATACAGGGAACCACGAAAAATACCCACAATAAGACTGTCCCCTTTAAATAAAATTTGTATATATCGAACAAATATGCACAGATTTTTATAAGCGTTATAGCATCGGTAGCAAATATTCATACCTACAATTTCAGAATATAATTTTTATCAGGAAATCACAGGAAGACATTGTTTTGCATTTGCAAATACAGGGAACCACGAAAAATACCCACAATAAGACTGTCCCCTTTGTTCATTTGCAACAACAGGGAACCACGAAAAATACCCACAATAAGACTGTCCCCTTTGAATAAAATTTGTATATATCGAACAAATATACAGAGATATTTATAAGCGTTATAGCATCGGTAGAAAAAAATCATACCTACAATTTGAGACTATAATTATTATCGGGAAATAACGGGAAGATATTTTTTTAATTTGCAAATACAGAGAACCACGAAAAATACCCACAATAAGACTGTACCCTTTAAATAAAATATGTATATATCAAACATATATGCACAGATATTAATAAGCGTTATAGCATCGGTAGAAAAAAATCATACCTACAATTTGAAACTATAATCAATATCGGGAAATAACAGGAAGATATTGTTTTTCATTTGCAACAACAGGGAACCACGAAAAATACCCACAATAAGACTGTCCCCTTTAAATAAAATTTGTATATATCGAACAAATATGCACAGATTTTTATAAGCGTTATAGCATCGGTAGCAAATATTCATACCTACAATTTCAGAATATAATTATTATCAGGAAATCACAGGAAGACATTGTTTTGCATTTGCAAATACAGGGAACTACGAAAAATACCCACAATAAGACTGTCCCCTTTGAATAAAATTTGCATATATCGAACAAATATGCACAGATATTTATAAGCGTTCTAGCATCGGTAGAAAAAAATCATACCTACAATTTGAGATTATAATTGTTATCGGGAAATAACGGGAAGATATTTTTTTTAATTTGCAAATACAGGGAACCACGAAAAATACCCTCAATAAGACTGTCCCCTTTGAATAAAATTTGCATATATCGATCAAATATGCACAGATTGTTATAAAAGTTATAGCATCGGTAGCAAAAATTCATACCTACAATTTGAGACTATAATCATTATCGGCAAATAACACGAAGATATTGTTTTTCATTTGCAAATACAGGGAACCACGAAAAATACCCACAATAAGACTGTCCCCTTTGAATAAAATTTGCATATATCGATCAAATATGCACAGATTGTTATAAACGTTATAGCATCGGTAGCAAAAATTCATACCTACAATTTGAGAATACAATTATTATCAGGAAATCACAGGAAGACATTGTTTTTCATTTGCAAATACAGGGAACCACGAAAAATACCCTCAATAAGACTGTCCCCTTTGAATAAAATTTGCATATATCGATCAAATATGCACAGATTGTTATAAGCGTTATAGCATCGGTAGAAAAATTTCATAACTACAATTTGAAACTATATCATTATCGAACAATTATGCACCGATTTTTATAAGCGTTATAGCATCGGTAGCAAATATTCATACCTACAATTTGAGAATATAATTATTATCAGGAAATCACAGGAAGACATTGTTTTTCATTTGCAAATACAGGGAACCACGAAAAATACCCACCATAAGACTGTCCCCTTTGAATAAAATTTGTATATATCGAACAAATATGCACAGATTTTTATAAGCGTTATAGCATCGGTAGCAAATATTCATACCTACCATTTGAGAATATAATTATTATCAGGAAATCACAGGAAGACATTGTTTTTCGTTTGCAAATTCAGTGAACCACCCAAAATACCCTCAAAAAGACTGTCCCCTTTGAATAAAATTTGCATATATCGAAAAAATATGCACAGATTTTTATTAACGTTATACCATCGGTAGACAAAATCATACCTTCAATTTGAAATTTTAAGCATTACCGGGAAATAACGGGAAGATATTTTTTTTAATTTGCAAATACAGGGAACCACGAAAAATACCCTCAATAAGACTGTCCCCTTTGAATAAAGTTTGCATATATCGATCAAATATGGACAGATTGCTATAAACGTTATAGCATCGGTAGAAAAAATTCATACCTACAATTTGAGACTATAATCAATATCGCGAAATAACAGAAAGATATTGTTTTTCGTTTGCAACAGCAGGGAACCACGAAAAATACCCACAATAAGACTGTCCCCTTTGAATAAAATTTGTATATATCGAATAAATATACACAGATATTTATAAGCGTTATAGCATCGGTAGAAAAAAATCATACCTACAATTTGAGACTATAATTATTATCGGGAAATAACGGGAAGATATTTTTTTTAATTTGCAAATACAGGGAACCACGAAAAATACCCACAATAAGACTGTCCGCTTTAAATAAAATTTGTATATATCAAACAAATATGCACAGATATTAATAAGCGTTATAGCATCGGTAGAAAAAAATCATACCAACAATTTGAGACTATAATCAATATCGGGAAATAACAGGAAGATATTGTTTTTCATTTGCAACAACAGGGAACCACGAAAAATACCCACAATAAGACTGTCCCCTTTAAATAAAATTTGTGTATATCAAACAAATATGCACAGATTTTTATAAGCGAATATTCATACCTACAATTTGAGGATATAATTATTATCAGGAAATCACAGGAAGACATTGTTTTACATTTGCAAATACAGGGAACCACGAAAAATACCCACAATAAGACTGTCCCCTTTGAATAAAATTTGCATATATCGAACAAATATGCACAGATATTTATAAGCGTTCTAGCATCGGTAGAAAAAAATTATACCTACAATTTGAGATTATAATTGTTATCGGGAAATAACGGGAAGATATTTTTTTTAATTTGCAAATACAGGGAACCACGAAAAATACCCTCAATAAGACTGTCCCCTTTGAATAAAATTTGCATATATCGATGAAATATGCACAGATTGTTATAAACGTTATAGCATCGGTAGCAAAAATTCATACCTACAATTTGAGAATATAATTATTATCAGGAAATCACAGGAAGACATTGTTTTTCATTTGCAAATACAGGGAACCACGAAAAATACCCTCAATAAGACTGTCCCCTTTGAATAAAATTTGCATATATCGATCAAATATGCACAGATTGTTATAAGCGTTGTAGCATCGGTAGAAAAATTCCATAACTACAATTTGAAACTATATCATTATCGAACAATTATGCACCGATTTTTATAAGCGTTATAGCATCGGTAGCAAATATTCATACCTACAATTTGAGAATATAATTATTATCAGGAAATCACAGGAAGACATTTTTTTTCATTTGCAAATATAGGGAACCACGCAAAGTACCCTCAAAAAGACTGTCCCCTTTGAATAAAATTTGCATATATCGAACAAATATGCACAGATTTTTATTAACGTTATACCATCGGTAGACAAAATTATACCTTCAATTTGAAATTTTAAGCATTACCGGGAAATACCGGGAAGATATTTTCTTTAATTTGCAAATACAGGGAACCACGAAAAATACCCTCAATAATACTGTCCCCTTTGAATAAAGTTTGCTTATATCGATCAAATATGCACAGATATTTATAAGCGTTATAGCATCGGTAGCAAATATTCATACCTACAATTTGAGAATATAATTATTATCGGGAAATAACAGGAAGATATTGTTTTTCATTTGCAACAACAGGGAACCACGAAAAATACCCACAATAAGACTGTCCCCTTTAAATAAAATTTGTATATATCGAACAAATATGCACAGATTTTTATAAGCGTTATAGCATCGGTAGCAAATATTCATACCTACAATTTCAGAATATAATTATTATCAGGAAATCACAGGAAGACATTGTTTTGCATTTGCAAATACAG
This sequence comes from Nowickia ferox, assembly GCA_936439885.1. Classification (NCBI taxonomy): domain Eukaryota; kingdom Metazoa; phylum Arthropoda; class Insecta; order Diptera; family Tachinidae; genus Nowickia; species Nowickia ferox. The sequence continues at coordinate 47,067,301 of OW387027.1, read as the reverse complement.
GGAACCACGAAAAATACCCACAATAAGACTGTCCCCTTTGAATAAAATTTGCATATATCGAACAAATATGCACAGATATTTATAAGCGTTCTAGCATCGGTAGAAAAAAATCATACCTACAATTTGAGATTATAATTGTTATCGGGAAATAACGGGAAGATATTTTTTTTAATTTGCAAATACAGGGAACCACGAAAAATACCCTCAATAAGACTGTCCCCTTTGAATAAAATTTGCATATATCGATCAAATATGCACAGATTGTTATAAACGTTATAGCATCGGTAGCAAAAATTCATACCTACAATTTGAGACTATAATCATTATCGGCAAATAAGACGAAGATATTGGTTTTCATTTCCAAATACAAGGAACCACGAAAAATACCCACAATAAGACTGCAGGTTCAGTCAAGTATTTTGTGGTGTTTGTCCTGTTTTTGTTGTTGCTTTTGCACATCAGACAAGAGGAAAAAACAAAATCAATTCACTGTGACTGTGACTGTTTGCGATTTGCGATACTAAACAAAAGCAAAAGCAAATCAAATTCAAACTTTTAAAATCGTCGACTAATGATAGTACTACGCAATTGGTCATAAATCGTTTTGTAATTTTGCTTTGACTGAAACTGTTGTATTTTTCAAAAGCGAAAGCAGAAGCAAAATCAAATGAAATGAAAATCATTACAGTTTTTGAAACACTGCTTTGATTTACAAACACGTAAAAAGAAAAAAAAAGATATGTCATACGTAATCATAAGCGAAAGAAAGCTGATGACATAGTGGAAAGAAAATTTATTAGAATTCAAGCGACTTCTTTTCTTTCGCAGGTTTTTTCTTTCGACACACTGAAAAAGGCAGTAAACAATTTTTTTTAAAATTTGTAATGTTTTCAATGCTTATTCACACTTGAATTTTGTTCTACGGGAACCTTTTTGTATATTGTATTTATCCTCTAACGGCTCTATTGGTGTCTGATCTATTTTGTCTCTGACGTTAAATGTGAAAATAAACGGGTTACAATGCTCTACAAAAATTAATCTTTCAAAACATCATACATAGCACGAAATTAAATGAAATACCAGAAATTAGTCAACAATTTGCAATCATCGCTACTTTATTGTTACAAAGACATATTTTAAAAAAATGCTATTTTGGAGTTAATAAATGCGTTATATCGTATTTAATTCTGTCCAAAAATTTCATATAAAAAGCTGCTACACATAAACATAGAAAAGCTATTCTGAGGGCAAAAGCAATGCCCCTCCCATGCTATTCCCTTGAAAACTTGAAACTTATTTTCTGCAATAAAGAAGTGAAATGTGCTTAAGCATAAATTTCTTTGTTAGATGGGATCTGCAGTTTGATGTAAAATCCTACCCTATATATAGGGTGTTTTTTTAGAGGTATAGAACTTCGAATTGAAATAAAACACAAGAAAATCGTTTTAATGTCCATCAATTTGGCTTTATTGGAAGGATAATTTTATGCCATTAACGTTTAAATATGATTTCGGGCATGTGGCCGCCGCGGCTGGCTCGAATAAAGCCAATTCTACAGGTCCAATTTTCAACCACTTTTTCGAGCATATGGGGCCGTATGTTGGCAATAACGCCACGAATGTTGGCTTCCAAGCCCCCTAACGTTTCTGGTTTGTTGGCGTAGACGAGCGACTTCACATATCCCCAAAGAAAATAATCCAATGGTGTCAAATCACACGATCTTGGTGGCCAATTGACCGGTTAACCGAATTAATTGCTCTGATGGACGATTATGTCGACCATAAAATGGACGGAGCTTGCGGTAAACTTCGCGAACTGAACCATTATTTTCGAAATAAATTTGCACGATTTGCAAGCGTTGTTCTTTTGTCAACCTGTTCATGATGAAATGGCAAACCAAACTAAATATTAATCACTTGACAGCTGACAAAATGTCCGCCAGTTAAAAAAGTAATGCCAACTTAAAGTTCTATACCTCAATAAAAAACACCCTATATATTATTATTATTCTAACTTTTTTTTCTATGGGCTCTCACTGTAAAATTCTATTGTAAGTTTCTACTATATGTGTTGTATATTCAGGGAAACTAGTTAGAATGTTCAAGTTTTCCAAAAAATGTTCGTCGTAAAATTTTACATAAAAGAGCTGACCACAGCGCATACTGAAAATGCAAGAGTTACATGATTCCCGATGCTCCACAATAATCTTTTTGGTCTCCTCTACCACAATCAGCCTAACGAATATTTTTATATTTTACAGTGTTATTACACATACGGATCAATTAACAATGAGATATATGTACATAACGTTACCTTAATATAGAAAGGCCCTAACTCGATTTTTTGAAATCGAGATTTTTGCATTTTTCGATACATTTGATGTTCTTCTATCGAAATATACAAAAAACTTGATTTAAAAAAAATAATGAGTTAGACCCTTTCTATATTAAGGTAACGTTATCTATGCCTTAACGAAAGTCTACGAGTATATAAACAAAATTGGTGCCTCATTTTGCTCCTCTACTTGTGGCGGTGTGTGTATTCATAAATGCGATATAGCTTGGAATTTGTTGTGAATTAGACTGACTGGCATTTAATCTAATCATTATTTATAAAACTGTTAAAAAATCGAATAGTATTTATTAGAACGTCAAACTATACAGATTATTTTATTATTTAACGAGAATTTGTGGGTAAAACAAAAAAAAATCATGGAGCGCTGGGTAAATAAAGTCGCTGTTGTAACAGGAGCCAGTTCAGGCATTGGCTCTGCCATTGTTAAGGATCTCGTGAAAAATGGCTTGCAGGTGGTGGGTCTGGCCAGACGTGTAGAGCGTGTCGAAGAAATAAAAAAGCAATTGCCAGCTCAACTGCAGCCAAAATTAACTGCATTTAAATGTGATGTTTCCGATTTGAAATCGGTCAATGAAGCTTTCGACAAAATCATTCAAAAATTTGGTGGTGTGGATATTTTAGTCAATAATGCTGGTTGCGCGAAAACTGGTACGCTTTCGGGGGGCGATCTTGATGACATTCAACAAGTTTTACAAACAAATGTCATGGGTGTTGTATATTGTACTCAACGTGCTTTCAAGTCCATGAAAGAGCGCAATTTTGATGGACATGTTATATTAATAAATAGTATTGTTGGCCATAAGGTATTAGCTGCTGGCAGCAATGTACCACAGGGTAACATCTATTCACCTAGTAAATTTGCTATAACGGCCATAACGGAAATTTATAGACAAGAATTTAGGGGTTTGGACACAAAGATTAAAGTAACGGTAAGTGAAATGTTTGGAATTAGGTATAAAAACAATATTTGATTTAAAATTATATTTTGCTTTTATTTTATAGAGTGTAAGTCCGGGTGCTGTTGATACTGAAAGCATCCCTGACAGCGCCAGATCATTTTTGGGAGACATATTATTAAAACCGGAAGACATTTCTCAAGGTGTTCTGTTTGCCATTTCAACTCCACCTCATGTTCAAATTCATGAAATGACTATTAAGCCAGTTGGTGAAATGTTTTAAATCGATTTATAAGAGTTATGAAATGCAGTATTTGTGTTTGAAAGTATTTATAAATTCATATAACTCGTGTAAAAATAAAAATTATGCTTTTTATGTTCAACCAAAATATTTAATCAGTTGTTTCTATATAAATTTAAATATAATAACCAGTGCTAAGTTTTTTTTTATGGCAAATGCATTTTTTTTTTGGCATTTTTTGCCATTTTAAAATTATTGAGATAAGAAGCCATTTGTAGTCCACCTGGACATAAAATACTTTTTTTGCTACTTAGAAGAAATTCTTATGTGCCCGAGTTTTTTGCCAGCCATTTTTAACCATTCTTCGTTCCACAAAAAACTTGTCCTCATAATAACCATATAGGGATATCGAACATCGAGTATCAAATGTCAAATTCATATTTGGAGCTGACAGCACCATCGATAATTTCCTTGAGTAACGAATTTTCTATCGAGCAGAATTTGGCTGTCGATGCAGCCTCATTTGTGAAGAAAAATCTTCAATTTGCTGTTCAGGACCAAGTGTATTTTTATTTCCAATACTGTGTATGATCATTGAGCACAATAATAATACAATATTTTCAACAACCACAGTGAGGGAAATACCTAATTAAAATTCGTTCCATCAGCACTTTCGACTATAGTCACTAGGGTATTCAATTAATTGGATTTTTGTTTTAATTGGTTAATCGCGCAATTAATTAATCGAGGTTTTGGTTTGATGGCTTTATAATCGATTAATTTTGATTTAATCGGTTAACCGATTAAAAACAATTTTCATGCATTTATTAATTTCATTATTCATTATTTTGAGATTTTATTAATAAAAAAAAATGAGAACATACCAAAAATAAAAATTTTCGAACTAAATCAGACAAGGAAAAATTTATATATACATAAGTGAGATACCTTTTTATATTAAAGAGATCTTCTAAAATAATATTTTAGAAATAGTATTTGATTCACATGTTTAAGCTTTAAAAGATTTTTTTAGTTTTAATAAAACTTTACTCAGAAAAATGCTTTCACTAATTGAAGGTTAGCCGCGAATAACGTTGTAACTGACAAAATAATCATTTCTCAGGAGAGCCAAAAAACGTATTTTAATGCAATATTCTGTTCTTCGTTTAATTTTTGTTAGCTTATCGAAAATAATGATAATTAGCATTAACTTTTCTTTTTGTATCTCTGTTATATTTATCAATTCTTTTCGACAATTTCGTTTGCATGAGTTTGTTAGTTACTTACAAAGTTCTTCCACTGACTGACTGTTTGTAATTATATCTTGACAGCGATAAGATGAAAAATTTTGGATGGTTCGTTGTTTGAACAACGCAAGAGAGTAATGTTAAAGGTAATCTGTGAAAAAAGTGGTTTTCTAAAAATTTTCTTTGTTATTCGCGGCTACGCTTCAATTGTTGTCATACAAAACAAAACAACAACTACAATTTGAGGATATAATTATTATCAGGAAATCACAGGAAGACATTGTTTTACATTTGCAAATACAGGGAACCACGAAAAATACCCACAATAAGACTGTCCCCTTTGAATAAAATTTGCATATATCGAACAAATATGCACAGATATTTATAAGCGTTCTAGCATCGGTAGAAAAAAATCATACCTACAATTTGAGATTATAATTGTTATCGGGAAATAACGGGAAGATATTTTTTTTAATTTGCAAATACAGGGAACCACGAAAAATACCCTCAATAAGACTGTCCCCTTTGAATAAAATTTGCATATATCGATGAAATATGCACAGATTGTTATAAACGTTATAGCATCGGTAGCAAAAATTCATACCTACAATTTGAGAATATAATTATTATCAGGAAATCACAGGAAGACATTGTTTTTCATTTGCAAATACAGGGAACCACGAAAAATACCCTCAATAAGACTGTCCCCTTTGAATAAAATTTGCATATATCGATCAAATATGCACAGATTGTTATAAGCGTTATGCATCGGTAGAAAAATTCCATAACTACAATTTGAAACTATATCATTATCGAACAATTATGCACCGATTTTTATAAGCGTTATAGCATCGGTAGCAAATATTCATACCTACAATTTGAGAATATAATTATTATCAGGAAATCACAGGAAGACATTGTTTTTCATTTGCAAATACAGGGAACCACGAAAAATACCCACCATATGACTGTCCCCTTTGAATAAAATTTTTATATATCGAACAAATATGCACAGATTTTTATAAGCGTTATAGCATCGGTAGCAAAAATTCATACCTACAATTTGAGAATATAATTATTATCAGGAAATCACAGGAAGACATTGTTTTTCATTTGCAAATACAGGGAACCACGAAAAATACCCTCAATAAGACTGTCCCCTTTGAATAAAATTTGCATATATCGATCAAATATGCACAGATTGTTATAAGCGTTATAGCATCGGTAGAAAAATTCCATAACTACAATTTGAAACTATATCATTATCGAACAATTATGCACCGATTTTTATAAGCGTTATAGCATCGGTAGAAAATATTCATACCTACAATTTGAGAATATAATTATTATCAGGAAATCACAGGAAGACATTGTTTTTCATTTGCAAATACAGGGAACCACGAAAAATACCCACCATAAGACTGTCTGTCCCCTTTGAATAAAATTTGTATATATCGAACAAATATGCACAGATTTTTATAAGCGTTATAGCATCGGTAGGAAATATTCATACCTACCATTTGAGAATATAATTATTATTAGGAAATCACAGGAAGACATTTTTTTTCATTTGCAAATATAGGGAACCACGCAAAGTACCCTCAAAAAGACTGTCCCCTTTGAATAAAATTTGCATATATCGAAGAAATATGCACAGATTTTTATTAACGTTATACCATCGGTAGACAAAATTATACCTTCAATTTGAAATTTTAAGCATTACCGGGAAATACCGGGAAGATATTTTCTTTAATTTGCAAATACAGGGAACCACGCAAAGTACCCTCAAAAAGACTGTCCCCTTTGAATAAAATTTGCATATATCGAACAAATATGCACAGATTTTTATTAACGTTATACCATCGGTAGACAAAATTATACCTTCAATTTGAAATTTTAAGCATTACCGGGAAATACCGGGAAGATATTTTCTTTAATTTGCAAATACAGGGAACCACGAAAAATACCCTCAATAATACTGTCCCCTTTGAATAAAGTTTGCTTATATCGATCAAATATGCACAGATATTTATAAGCGTTATAGCATCGGTAGCAAATATTCATACCTACAATTTGAGAATATAATTATTATCGGGAAATAACAGGAAGATATTGTTTTTCATTTGCAACAACAGGGAACCACGAAAAATACCCACAATAAGACTGTCCCCTTTAAATAAAATTTGTATATATCAGTAGTAGGGAACTGCCAATTCTGGCGCCGATTAAAATTGTTAAATTGTGGCTGAAATTGTGAAATTGTGGCTGAAATTGTTAAATTTGGGTAATTAAAATTTGAAAATTTTAAAATTCTTGGAAATTTGATACCTACGAGGGTGGTTCAATAAGTCCGTCCGATTTTTTGTTTACATAAGGAGTTTTTTGTTTACATAAGGAGTTTTTTTATTATTACTACATACGAGGGCGGTTCAGTAAGCCAGGTTTTTTATGACCGTGGGAATTTATATGTATGTATGTTTGTGGGGTGGATTAAGGGGTTTCATAAGATTAAGATTTTATAAGTATATACATATAGATATGCCGACGGGAAAATCATGAGATGATTTTTCCTAATACCAACGGGAAAATCATGAGATGATTTTTCCTAATACCAATGGAGGGAGTTGTGAAACTTAATTTTTCCTAATGCCTACGGCAATGCATGATTATTTTTTTCAAATGCCGACGGCAAAACATGATTATTTTTCCTAATGCCTACGGCAATGCATGATTATTTTTTTCAAATGCCGACGGCAAAACATGATTATTTTTCCTAATGCCGAAGGCAATGCATGATTATTTTTTTCAAATGCCGACGGCAATACATGATTATTTTTTCTAATGCCTACGGCAATGTATGATAATTTTTCCTAATGCCTACGGCAAAACATGATTATTTTTTTCAAATGCCGACGGGAAAACATGTTTAGTTTTTTCAAATGCCGACGGGAAAATCATGGAAATGATTTTTCCTAATGCCGACGGAAAATTTGAGGGTATGTCTAGCTGTAGGAATTGAAGTCTGGCTGTGATTGGTGGAGGGTGGGGTGTGTCTAGATTGTGAGACCTTAAGGCTGACCGTGATTTGGGTTGGTGAGGGTGTTTTGTAATATGTAACCATGAGAATTCGGTGACGTATATGCTTGTTGGAATTTAAATCAAGCTGGGCTTCGTGGGGGGCGGGATGTATTTGAGGTAGATCGACTGGTGGAGGGCGGGGAGTTGTTGTAATATGTATCCGTGGGAATCTGTGTACATGTATGTATGTATGTCTGTAAGAGTTTAAGGCTGTCTGTGATTTATCAAAGGTGAGGTGAGAGTGTTCATGTAATACGTATCCGTGGGAATCTGTGTATATGTATGTTCGTAGGAGTTTAAGGCTGATTATGATTTGAGGTGGAGGAGGGTCTTGTTGTGATAGATAGATAGAATGTGCCTATGTGTATGTGTATGTATGTATGTATATGTAGCAGTTTAAGTCTATCCTTGATTTAAGGTACGCGTCGGGGTGTTATTGTAATATGTATCTATAGGAACTTGGGAGTTTATATGTTTGTAGAAATTTTTGTGCATGTATGTCAGTAGAAGTTTAAGGCTGATCGTGATTTGGATTGTTGAGATTGATCGATTGTATGTGACCTTTAGAATTTGTGTATGTATATCTGTAGAAAATTTAAGGCTTATAGTGATTTATGAGGGGCGAAGTGTTCATTAAATATATCATGATTACTGAGAGGTGAGGTGAAGGTGTTCATGTATATGTATACGTATTTGTGTGTGTGTATGTCTATATGAGTTTAAGGCTGATCGTGATTTAGGTTGTGAGATTGATAGATTGTATGTTACCTTGAGATTTTGTGTATGTATATCTGTAAGAACTTTAGGCTGACTGTGATTTGTGAGGGGAGGGGCGTTTTTGAAATAGGTGTAATTTTTCGTAGATGAATTTTAGTATGTGTGTGTGTATGTGATTTTCTCATCATAGTATTTATATGTACGTAGAAATAAATTGTTTCTCATATGAACATTTTTTGCTAGAAAATATTATCATATATCTGAACTTCCCTAATCCTAGTATGTTTTTCATATTGGAGGATGAGATTGCTTTATATTTTATCAAGCTTAAATTTGTCCAGTGTTAAAGTCTGTCGGTCAGAAATTTGTTTATATTTGTATAAATATTAATTTCAGATTTTGCAAAATTCTTGTGTACGATCGTGATGATTTTTTTTTGTGTGTGCATGTGTGTATGCGCGATAGAGTTTGACTGGTCTCTGATAAGTTTGTTTATTTAAGTACATTTGTCTTCTTCGACTTTTGTCTTCAAGCGTCAATAGCTTGGAGAACGGTTTGTATGTTTTCATGATGTAGATATGTAAGTGTGATTGTTAAAATCCAATAAATACTTGAGCATGGGTAAGAAATTTGATAATATGTGTACATACATATGTACATATGGATCTACAAATTGATTTTATGTATGTATGTATGTACATACAAATAAGTCTGGGATTCCCTGTTTAAATACATTTTACATGTGCGGTCTTTTGTTGTTGCTGTTGTAAATATTCGCCAAATCTTTTGTGTATAGATGTGAAATATCTCCATAGTTTTTTTATTTGAAATTAAAAAAACGTTCTTTTAATTTTTAGATGTATTTTCTTAAAAGTTTGCGAGGAGTTTCTGTTTTAAGTAAAATTGAATTCCTCTCTAGTTGTAGTAACTATAGTATAAATATTTAATATATTTTATTTCCATTTGTTTAAAGTTGTCAACGTTAGAAATTTTTCGGTGTAAATTTTTTTCCAACTATCATCTTTTTTCTTCACCTTTTTCATATATTTTAGAACATCTTGCATAGGCTTTAAAAAATGATAAACGCTTTGAAATGAAACTGATCCAGCAGTCCAGCTTTTTTTAACCACTTTGCTTCTCATTCCTTTTTTATTGATAAACATTTAAAATCAAATAGTGGTTTTATAATGAAATTGTTATACTCATTATTGTTAAAAACATCCGCTACTTCTTTTTGTAATGAAAATCGTTCGAAACCTTACTCGTCTATTAAAACCATTTTTTTCATTCATATTACTTAATTTATAAGACTTTCAGAACTTTCTATTATTCGATCATTAATAAAAATGCAGTAGCTGAGGTCCTTGCTTACTGTTTCATATTAAATTTCTATATCAATCGGGCCGCTATTGAATAAAAGGAACTTTTATCTTAAACTTTAGTGCATTTGGAAGTGCTTGAGATTCTTTCATATAATAGCTTTGTTGGAATCTTAGATACGAGTACATATAATATAGAATTGCATAACGTTTATTTTTAATTTTTATGTTAAGATCATCATCATTTGGATATGAGACTGAATTTAAATGTACTTTTAAATTAGTTAAATCATAATGAGGAAACTTGTTTTCTTCTTGAATAGCCATCAACAGAAAACGAAATCGTTTTCTTACAATTTAGGTCTGGCCTCTCAACGGTTCCTCTAGTATACAAGATGACTTCCTATGTGAACATATCTGCCTACTCTTTGTTAACGTTAAGGGACAATTAAATGTTAAAATTTTAATTCCTCAAATTGTGTTACTTCATACTGATAATATGTTTTCATTAATAAGGTATATGTTTATCTTATGAAGGTTACTCGCCTATGGCTTTTATTTGATGTTCTAGATGATTTTTTTTCTCATTTTATTAAATTTCAACGTATTGTGTATATATTTCTGATATTTTTAAGTGCGCTTTATTTACCTGTCAGACAAAGTGTACGTATCAGTTGATCACTCAGTCTCTCTTTTTAATATTTTTTTTCTTTTAATGTATCACTACTATTTTTTCAGATTTTACTACTTGAAAAAGAGAATATTTGTATAATTTTTAAATGTATTCATATATACATATAGGTAAATATATGTATGTATGTATAGAGAAATTACCTTATCTACAAAGAAATACATGTTTAATAATCAACTATTTTAGAAAATCTATCTCAAATAATTCAGTTACCTCCAACATCAATTCACCGTCTGTGTTTTCATAGTATCAGAATCATCTCTATGTTTGAGAGAATTTTTACATCGAGTTTTTCTACATAAGGTTTGCTGGTTGACCCCCTTGAAGTTATTGTTGACGTAGGCTTTGTTGTATCACATTCAGATGTAATCATTTCTTACTTAAAAAAGATCCTCATCACCATCAATCATATCTGTATACATTTCATTCATGAGTTGGTTTGATCCAGATACAATTTGCTGTCTACAGATTAATAATTAGAAACAAGTTTCTCATCACCTAACAGATTTATATATTTTGGTAGCGTGCATGCCTTAGCATGCTTCTATCGATAGTGACGCGAGAGTCCGACATGTAGTGGTGTTTTAATTAAAAATCTATACTATTAGATTTTACGATTTCGCTCTTTTTATTCTTTTACAAAGTAGATACATATTTATGTATTTCATTTAGCACAGAGTCATAAAATTTCTTTGCTTACAAAATTGTGTGACATTCTTTTAAATTTGCATGCTTAGGCATGCTTTCAATATTTTTTCTGTAAATTTATTTGATACTCATACAGATACAGATATAAAGTAAGATCTGCTTATAATGCATTTTACAATTTATGTATGCTTCAGCATGATTCCAGTTGATGTCCATATTTATTCAGTAAGTTTGTTTGATACTATTTCATACACATATTCTTAAAGATTGGAAATCTAAGTCCAATTTATGTAGTTTGTCTATATTTTCTAAAGATTTGATAGCTATAGAAATTAATAGAATAGAAGAACAATTATTGTAATGAGCATATTTTAAAATTTCGCTTGCTAGAGCTTTCGAAATGGAAAATATACAATTTTCACTATAAAAAGTGATAATATTATGTGTTACTGAATATTACACTGTGTTGTAATTTATTTTGAACGCTTAAGTTTTAACAATATTTCATACAGGCCAACAAGTTTAGAGAAATTCCTGTATATTAAGTTAATTATCTTTCTTAAGACCTATCATTCCTAATCATTCCTTCAAAAATACAAACCAAACTAGATTTTTCCTGTTTAATTTTATTTTTTACTTTCATTAAATATCAACATTTTGTTCATCTTCAAATTATTATATTTAGCAGCTTTTTCTCATTTGTTGAGTTAACTTTAATCGGAAACATTTAAATAGTGAGATGAACTTTTATATTGTATACGAGTACATTAAGTAATTCTTTGTATATTTCAATATGAACCATCATCACATAATTCCTTTGGATCATCTATTAAATGCTTTCATATTAAGTAATATTTAATATTCTACTTATGCATGAATTTTCCAGTGTCTATTAAAAAATTCTTTACAATCATCCATTTGTAAGTTTTTTTTTTGGTACTAGTATCATTTCAAAAACATTTTCCATAGCGTAGGTTTTTTCGAGTGCAACTTTTATTTTCAACGGTATTGACCATAGAAACTTTGTGAATGAATCATTTACAGTCTACAATAATCATTAATTTCTATTTTCTGTAGAATAGTTTCCCATTTCACCTCAATCAGCTCCATAAAAGATCAACTATTCCTTTCATTACATATCTGCAATGCACAAACAATTTTCGAGATTTATTACAGAGTTCGTTTACTAAATTTCTTTTTAAAGACATTGAGTTATTTTAAAGATTTTTTGGAGAGTGTTGTGATCTACTTGATGCACTTTCAGCTATTTATACTATCATGTAGTTAATTTTCCAATCTATAAATTTTATTGTTCAGCTGTTCAATTTGTTTTTTAAAAAGATGATTTAATTTTTAGTACGTGTTTTTCCAATTTTTTAACTATCTTCTATCTCTAATTGTATTTCACGTTGTACTCCATCAATTTACATTTTAATATATTCTTGAATTATATTAATTCCTTAAGCTGTATTATTAATTTGTCCTATAGTTTATCGTTTTGAGTTTCCAGAAACAATTTACTGATAACATCATTCTCCGTCAGTGAATAATGATGATTCTCCACCCATGTATTAGTAGAAATCATATATTTTATATAGTTTTCAAAATAAAATTTCTCATAGTATTTCCATATTTTATTATCAATCATTAAAGAAAATATAGCTACTATTAGAGCCTATATTTGACCATCAACTTGTATTTTATCTTCATTTAGTTTTAGGTTACTATCACCAAACTTCCATTCATTATTCAAATCTTAATGTGGGCCATAGTTTGTATCTAATTCAATTCTTCCTTCCAAGACTGATAAATGAGTATAAGTGTCTTCAGAATTGGAAGTCTATGAGTAAAAATCATCTTCATCATCCTCATCATCATTCTCAGTATTAGCATCATTAAATAAGATGATATCATCAAATATTGTTCCTTCTGAAAGTTTCTTCGGTGTACTTGTCTCTATATTGACTGATGGCTTTAAACTTATATTATTTTCAGCTTCTATCTTGATTTTACTTTCTTCTTTCTTGTGAATTCTTTCAATATTTCTAGAACTATTTATGAATTCTTTGAGAGGTTCTGTTATAGGTTTAAATGTATCTTTTATTGCTCACATGTATCTATTTCACCAGTTTTTATACTACGAAGCTTTTTCTTCAAGACATTTCTTGTCAACACCAACTGTTTTAAAATCTTCTCATCCATGTTTAGCAAATAAGAGGTATCAGTTATTAGATCAGGTATCAGCTTATCAGGACCTGATCTGGTTTTCAGATCAGCTTATCAGGACCTGGTCTGGTTTTCAGATCAGCTTATCAGGACCTGATCTGGTTTTCAGATCAGCTTATCAGGACTTGGTCTGGTTTTCAGATCAGCTTATCAGCACCTGGTCTGGTTTTCAGATCAGCTTATCAGGACCTGATCTGGTTTTCAGATCAGCTTATCAGGACCTGGTCTGGTTTTCAGATCAGCTTATCAGGACCTGATCTGGTTTTCAGATCAGCTTATCAGGACCTGATCTGGATTTCAGATCAGCTTATCAGGACGTGGTCTGGTTTTCAGATCAGCTTATCAGGACCTGGTCTGGTTTTTAGATCAGCTTATCTGATTCAGATTGGGTTATCAGTTTACAAGTAGCTGCCTATTTATAACATTTAGATGAATGCAGTTTAAGGTCAGATGAAAAACGAAAGAGTAAACTTTTATGTAGTCAAATTCTCTTTTTTTTTCTATAACGATCATCGTTTAATTCAATATCGTTGCTTATAATCAAAATTCATATTTATCCTTCCAACATGCATTTTATTTATCTCATCTTACTTAAACATTATAATTACATTATGATTATCTGGTATAAAATGTTTGGTGATTCTGGTATAAGTTTGACATCAGCAGAATGCATCAACATTCTTATCTCACTCCATACAAAAATATGTTTCTCACATCTAACATCGTTAAATATCATATCAGAATTACTTTTAGCTTTGTTAGGAGAAATAACAGATTCAGTATCTGTAAATGTGTATTATCCCATTCCTTTAATTAATGAAATTATGTAATTTCTTTAAGTATCCATATTTAGGTTGATAGAGAGATTTTGAGTATTAGTATTTAGATGTTTTAAAATTTTAGTTCATTAAGACTTTTTAGCAATTTGACAGACCAACTATTTTTGCGCAAATAAAATTTGGTAGAAGGGAACTATGACTTGTTTTTGAACTAACGTTTGATGAATCATCAAAAATTTCGTACCATCCTATTTTTAGGTAGTTTTGACTATGAGTATGCACCAATATTTATGAAATGTGTTTCATAAATATTGTCTCTTATTAGAAAAAATAAAATAATACAGCTATACGACACCAGAAAATATTTTCTGGTTCGTATAGCTGTATTATTTTATTTTTCCTATATAAAAGATAATGGTCCCTACTCATAATCAAAACAAAGTATATTTTAAGAGTTTGAAACCAGTATTATCAAAAAAATACTGATTTTAAACTCTTACAGTCTTATTTATAAAAATTATTAAGACTTTATAAAGGCTTTTTTAGAAAAATTTTTTATAAAAATTTGTCTAAAAAAACCTTTATAAAGTCTTAATAATTTTTATAAATAAGACTGTAAGAGTTTAAAATCAGTATTTTTATGATAATACTGGTTTCAAACTCTTAAAATATACTTTGTTTCACTAACCACATTTGTGTAACTAATTGCATTTCATAAATATTGACGTATACTCATAATCAAAACAAATTTTAGTTTTATGTTGTTTTGAATGTGAGTATACATCATTATCTCTTATTAAAAAAATAAAATAATACATCTACACGATTTCAGAAAATATTTTCTCATATCGTATAGGTGTATTATATTATTTTTTTAATAAGAGATAATATTTATAAAATGCATTTAGTTACACAAATGTGGTTAGTGAAACAACCTAAAAATAGGATGGTACGAAATTTTTGATGATTCATCAAACGTTAGTTCAAAAACAAGTCATAGTTCCCTTCTACCAAATTTTATTTGCGCAAAAATAGTTGGTCTGTCAAATTGCTAAAAAGTCTTAATGAACTAAAATTTTAAAACATCTAAATACTAATACTCAAAATCTCTCTATCAACCTAAATATGGATACTTAAAGAAATTACATAATTTCATTAATTAAAGGAATGGGATAATACACATTTACAGATACTGAATCTGTTATTTCTCCTAACAAAGCTAAAAGTAATTCTGATATGATATTTAACGATGTTAGATGTGAGAAACATATTTTTGTATGGAGTGAGATAAGAATGTTGATGCATTCTGCTGATGTCAAACTTATACCAGAATCACCAAACATTTTATACCAGATAATCATAATGTAATTATAATGTTTAAGTAAGATGAGATAAATAAAATGCATGTTGGAAGGATAAATATGAATTTTGATTATAAGCAACGATATTGAATTAAACGATGATCGTTATAGAAAAAAAAAGAGAATTTGACTACATAAAAGTTTACTCTTTCGTTTTTCATCTGACCTTAAACTGCATTCATCTAAATGTTATAAATAGGCAGCTACTTGTAAACTGATAACCCAATCTGAATCAGATAAGCTGATCTAAAAACCAGACCAGGTCCTGATAAGCTGATCTGAAAACCAGACCAGGTCCTGATAAGCTGATCTGAAATCCAGATCAGGTCCTGATAAGCTGATCTGAAAACCAGATCAGGTCCTGATAAGCTGATCTGAAAACCAGACCAGGTCCTGATAAGCTGATCTGAAAACCAGATCAGGTCCTGATAAGCTGATCTGAAAACCAGACCAGGTGCTGATAAGCTGATCTGAAAACCAGACCAGGTCCTGATAAGCTGATCTGAAAACCAGATCAGGTCCTGATAAGCTGATCTGAAAACCAGACCAGGTCCTGATAAGCTGATCTGAAAACCAGATCAGGTCCTGATAAGCTGATACCTGATCTAATAACTGATACCTCTTATTTGCTAAACATGGATGAGAAGATTTTAAAACAGTTGGTGTTGACAAGAAATGTCTTGAAGAAAAAGCTTCGTAGTATAAAAACTGGTGAAATAGATACATGTGAGCAATAAAAGATACATTTAAACCTATAACAGAACCTCTCAAAGAATTCATAAATAGTTCTAGAAATATTGAAAGAATTCACAAGAAAGAAGAAAGTAAAATCAAGATAGAAGCTGAAAATAATATAAGTTTAAAGCCATCAGTCAATATAGAGACAAGTACACCGAAGAAACTTTCAGAAGGAACAATATTTGATGATATCATCTTATTTAATGATGCTAATACTGAGAATGATGATGAGGATGATGAAGATGATTTTTACTCATAGACTTCCAATTCTGAAGACACTTATACTCATTTATCAGTCTTGGAAGGAAGAATTGAATTAGATACAAACTATGGCCCACATTAAGATTTGAATAATGAATGGAAGTTTGGTGATAGTAACCTAAAACTAAATGAAGATAAAATACAAGTTGATGGTCAAATATAGGCTCTAATAGTAGCTATATTTTCTTTAATGATTGATAATAAAATATGGAAATACTATGAGAAATTTTATTTTGAAAACTATATAAAATATATGATTTCTACTAATACATGGGTGGAGAATCATCATTATTCACTGACGGAGAATGATGTTATCAGTAAATTGTTTCTGGAAACTCAAAACGATAAACTATAGGACAAATTAATAATACAGCTTAAGGAATTAATATAATTCAAGAATATATTAAAATGTAAATTGATGGAGTACAACGTGAAATACAATTAGAGATAGAAGATAGTTAAAAAATTGGAAAAACACGTACTAAAAATTAAATCATCTTTTTAAAAAACAAATTGAACAGCTGAACAATAAAATTTATAGATTGGAAAATTAACTACATGATAGTATAAATAGCTGAAAGTGCATCAAGTAGATCACAACACTCTCCAAAAAATCTTTAAAACAACTCAATGTCTTTAAAAAGAAATTTAGTAAACGAACTCTGTAATAAATCTCGAAAATTGTTTGTGCATTGCAGATATGTAATGAAAGGAATAGTTGATCTTTTATGGATCTGATTGAGGTGAAATGGGAAACTATTCTACAGAAAATAGAAATTAATGATTATTGTAGACTGTAAATGATTCATTCACAAAGTTTCTATGGTCAATACCGTTGAAAATAAAAGTTGCACTCGAAAAAACCTACGCTATGGAAAATGTTTTTGAAATGATACTAGTACCAAAAAAAAAAAACATACAAATGGATGATTGTAAAGAATTTTTTAATAGACACTGGAAAATTCATGCATAAGTAGAATATTAAATATTACTTAATATGAAAGCATCAATAGTAGAATGATTTAATAGATGATCCAAAGGAATTATGTGATGATGGTTCATATTGAAATATACAAAGAATTACTTAATGTACTCGTATACAATATAAAAGTTCATCTCACTATTTAAATGTTTCCGATTAAAGTTAACTCAACAAATGAGAAGATGAACAAAATGTTGAAATTTAATGAAAGTAAAAAATAAAATTAAACAGGAAAAATCTAGTTTGGTTTGTATTTTTGAAGGAATGATTAGGAATGATAGGTCTTAAGAAAGATAATTAACTTAATATACAGGAATTTCTCTAAACTTGTTGGCCTGTATGAAATATTGTTAAAACTTAAGCGTTCAAAATAAATTACAACACAGTGTAATATTCAGTAACACATAATATTATCACTTTTTATAGTGAAAATTGTATATTTTCCATTTCGAAAGCTCTAGCAAGCGAAATTTTAAAATATGCTCATTACAATAATTGTTCTTCTATTCTATTAATTTCTATAGCTATCAAATCTTTAGAAAATGTAGACAAACTACATAAATTGGACTTAGATTTCCAATCTTTAAGAATATGTGTATGAAATAGTATCAAACAAACTTACTGAATAAATATGGACATCAACTGGAATCATGCTGAAGCATACATAAATTGTAAAATGCATTATAAGCAGATCTTACTTTATATCTGTATCTGTATGAGTATCAAATAAATTTACAGAAAAAATATTGAAAGCATGCCTAAGCATGCAAATTTAAAAGAATGTCACACAATTTTGTAAGCAAAGAAATTTTATGACTCTGTGCTAAATGAAATACATAAATATGTATCTACTTTGTAAAAGAATAAAAAGAGCGAAATCGTAAAATCTAATAGTATAGATTTTTAATTAAAACACCACTACATGTCGGACTCTCGCGTCACTATCGATAGAAGCATGCTAAGGCATGCATGCTAGCAAAATATATAAATCTGTTAGGTGATGGGAAACTTGTTTCTAATTATTAATCTGTAGACAGCAAATTGTATCTGGATCAAACCAACTCATGAATGAAATGTATACAGATATGATTGATGGTGATGAGGATCTTTTTTAAGTAAGAAATGATTACATCTGAATGTGATACAACAAAGCCTACGTCAACAATAACTTCAAGGGGGTCAACCAGCAAACCTTATGTAGAAAAACTCGATGTAAAAATTCTCTCAAACATAGAGATGATTCTGATACTATGAAAACACAGACGGTGAATTGATGTTGGAGGTAACTGAATTATTTGAGATAGATTTTCTAAAATAGTTGATTATTAAACATGTATTTCTTTGTAGATAAGGTAATTTCTCTATACATACATACATATATTTACCTATATGTATATATGAATACATTTAAAAATTATACAAATATTCTCTTTTTCAAGTAGTAAAATCTGAAAAAATAGTAGTGATACATTAAAAGAAAAAAAATATTAAAAAGAGAGACTGAGTGATCAACTGATACGTACACTTTGTCTGACAGGTAAATAAAGCGCACTTAAAAATATCAGAAATATATACACAATACGTTGAAATTTAATAAAATGAGAAAAAAAATCATCTAGAACATCAAATAAAAGCCATAGGCGAGTAACCTTCATAAGATAAACATATACCTTATTAATGAAAACATATTATCAGTATGAAGTAACACAATTTGAGGAATTAAAATTTTAACATTTAATTGTCCCTTAACGTTAACAAAGAGTAGGCAGATATGTTCACATAGGAAGTCATCTTGTATACTAGAGGAACCGTTGAGAGGCCAGACCTAAATTGTAAGAAAACGATTTCGTTTTCTGTTGATGGCTATTCAAGAAGAAAACAAGTTTCCTCATTATGATTTAACTAATTTAAAAGTACATTTAAATTCAGTCTCATATCCAAATGATGATGATCTTAACATAAAAATTAAAAATAAACGTTATGCAATTCTATATTATATGTACTCGTATCTAAGATTCCAACAAAGCTATTATATGAAAGAATCTCAAGCACTTCCAAATGCACTAAAGTTTAAGATAAAAGTTCCTTTTATTCAATAGCGGCCCGATTGATATAGAAATTTAATATGAAACAGTAAGCAAGGACCTCAGCTACTGCATTTTTATTAATGATCGAATAATAGAAAGTTCTGAAAGTCTTATAAATTAAGTAATATGAATGAAAAAAATGGTTTTAATAGACGAGTAAGGTTTCGAACGATTTTCATTACAAAAAGAAGTAGCGGATGTTTTTAACAATAATGAGTATAACAATTTCATTATAAAACCACTATTTGATTTTAAATGTTTATCAATAAAAAAGGAAAGAGAAGCAAAGTGGTTAAAAAAAGCTGGACTGCTGGATCAGTTTCATTTCAAAGCGTTTATCATTTTTTAAAGCCTATGCAAGATGTTCTAAAATATATGAAAAAGGTGAAGAAAAAAGATGATAGTTGGAAAAAAATTTACACCGAAAAATTTCTAACGTTGACAACTTTAAACAAATGGAAATAAAATATATTAAATATTTATACTATAGTTACTACAACTAGAGAGGAATTCAATTTTACTTAAAACAGAAACTCCTCGCAAACTTTTAAGAAAATACATCTAAAAATTAAAAGAACGTTTTTTTAATTTCAAATAAAAAAACTATGGAGATATTTCACATCTATACACAAAAGACCTGGCGAATATTTACAACAGCAACAACAAAAGACCGCACATGTAAAATGTATTTAAACAGGGAGCCCCAGACTTATTTGTATGTACATACATACATACATAAAATCAATTTGTAGATCCATATGTACATATGTATGTACACATATTATCAAATTTCTTACCCATGCTCAAGTATTTATTGGATTTTAACAATCACACTTACATATCTACATCATGAAAACATACAAACCGTTCTCCAAGCTATTGACGCTTGAAGACGAAAGTCGAAGAAGACAAATGTACTTAAATAAACAAACTTATCAGAGACCAGTCAAACTCTATCGCGCATACACACATGCACACACAAAAAAAATCATCACGATCGTACACAAGAATTTTGCAAAATCTGAAATTAATATTTATACAAATATAAACAAATTTCTGACCGACAGACTTTAACACTGTACAAATTTAAGCTTGATAAAATATAAAGCAACCTCATCCTCCAATATGAAAAACATACTAGGATTAGGGAAGTTCAGATATATGATAATATTTTCTAGCAAAAAATGTTCATATGAGAAACAATTTATTTCTACGTACATATAAATACTATGATGAGAAAATCACATACACACACACATACTAAAATTCATCTACGAAAAATTACACCTATTTCAAAAACGCCCCTCCCCTCACAAATCACAGTCAGCCTAAAGTTCTTACAGATATACATACACAAAATCTCAAGGTAACATACAATCTATCAATCTCACAACCTAAATCACGATCAGCCTTAAACTCATATAGACATACACACACACAAATACGTATACATATACATGAACACCTTCACCTCACCTCTCAGTAATCATGATATATTTAATGAACACTTCGCCCCTCATAAATCACTATAAGCCTTAAATTTTCTACAGATATACATACACAAATTCTAAAGGTCACATACAATCGATCAATCTCAACAATCCAAATCACGATCAGCCTTAAACTTCTACTGACATACATGCACAAAAATTTCTACAAACATATAAACTCCCAAGTTCCTATAGATACATATTACAATAACACCCCGACGCGTACCTTAAATCAAGGATAGACTTAAACTGCTACATATACATACATAGATACACATACACATAGGCACATTCTATCTATCTATCACAACAAGACCCTCCTCCACCTCAAATCACAATCAGCCTTAAACTCCTACGAACATACATATACACAGATTCCCACGGATACGTATTACATGAACACTCTCACCTCACCTTTGATAAATCACAGACAGCCTTAAACTCTTACAGACATACATACATACATGTACACAGATTCCCACGGATACATATTACAACAACTCCCCGCCCTCCACCAGTCGATCTACCTCAAATACATCCCGCCCCCCACGAAGCCCAGCTTGATTTAAATTCCAACAAGCATATACGTCACCGAATTCTCATGGTTACATATTACAAAACACCCTCACCAACCCAAATCACGGTCAGCCTTAAGGTCTCACAATCTAGACACACCCCACCCTCCACCAATCACAGCCAGACTTCAATTCCTACAGCTAGACATACCCTCAAATTTTCCGTCGGCATTAGGAAAAATCATTTCCATGATTTTCCCGTCGGCATTTGAAAAAACTAAACATGTTTTCCCGTCGGCATTTGAAAAAAATAATCATGTTTTGCCGTAGGCATTAGGAAAAATTATCATACATTGCCGTAGGCATTAGAAAAATAATCATGTATTGCCGTCGGCATTTGAAAAAAATAATCATGCATTGCCTTCGGCATTAGGAAAAATAATCATGTTTTGCCGTCGGCATTTGAAAAAAATAATCATGCATTGCCGTAGGCATTAGGAAAAATAATCATGTTTTGCCGTCGGCATTTGAAAAAAATAATCATGCATTGCCGTAGGCATTAGGAAAAATTAAGTTTCACAACTCCCTCCATTGGTATTAGGAAAAATCATCTCATGATTTTCCTGTTGGTATTAGGAAAAATCATCTCATGATTTTCCCGTCGGCATATCTATATGTATATACTTATAAAATCTTAATCTTATGAAACCCCTTAATCCACCCCACAAACATACATACATATAAATTCCCACGGTAATAAAAAACCTGGCTTACTGAACCGCCCTCGTATGTAGTAATAATAAAAAAACTCCTTATGTAAACAAAAAACTCCTTATGTAAACAAAAAATCGGACGGACTTATTGAACCACCCTCGTAGGTATCAAATTTCCAAGAATTTTAAAATTTTCAAATTTTAATTACCCAAATTTAACAATTTCAGCCACAATTTCACAATTTCAGCCACAATTTAACAATTTTAATCGGCGCCAGAATTGGCAGTTCCCTACTACTTATATCGAACAAATATGCACAGATTTTTATAAGCGTTATAGCATCGGTAGCAAATATTCATACCTACAATTTCAGAATATAATTATTATCAGGAAATCACAGGAAGACATTGTTTTGCATTTGCAAATACAGGGAACCACGAAAAATACCCACAATAAGACTGTCCCCTTTGAATAAAATTTGCATATATCGAACAAATATGCACAGATATTTATAAGCGTTCTAGCATCGGTAGAAAAAAATCATACCTACAATTTGAGATTATAATTGTTATCGGGAAATAACGGGAAGATATTTTTTTTAATTTGCAAATACAGGGAACCACGAAAAATACCCTCAATAAGACTGTCCCCTTTGAATAAAATTTGCATATATCGATCAAATATGCACAGATTGTTATAAACGTTATAGCATCGGTAGCAAAAATTCATACCTACAATTTGAGACTATAATCATTATCGGCAAATAAGACGAAGATATTGGTTTTCATTTCCAAATACAAGGAACCACGAAAAATACCCACAATAAGACTGTCCCCTTTGAATAAAATCGATCAAATATGCACAGATTGTTATAAACGTTATAGCATCGGTAGCAAAAATTCACACTTATAATTTGAGAATATAATTATTATCAGGAAATCACAGGAAGACATTGTTGTTCATTTGCAAATACAGGGAACCACGAAAAATACCCTCTATCTGTGCATATTTGTTTGATATATACAAATTTTATTTAAAGCGGACAGTCTTATTGTGGGTATTTTTCGTGGTTCCCTGTATTTGCAAATTAAAAAAAATATCTTCCCGTTATTTCCCGATAATAATTATAGTCTCAAATTGTAGGTATGATTTTTTTCTACCGATGCTATAACGCTTATAAATATCTGTGTATATTTATTCGATATATACAAATTTTATTCAAAGGGGACAGTCTTATTGTGGGTATTTTTCGTGGTTCCCTGTTGTTGCAAATGAAAAACAATATCTTTCTGTTATTTCGCGATATTGATTATAGTCTCAAATTGTAGGTATGAATTTTTTCTACCGATGCTATAACGTTTATAGCAATCTGTCCATATTTGATCGATATATGCAAACTTTATTCAAAGGGGACAGTCTTATTGAGGGTATTTTTCGTGGTTCCCTGTATTTGCAAATTAAAAAAAATATCTTCCCGTTATTTTCCGGTAATGCTTAAAATTTAAAATTGAAGGTATAATTTTGTCTACCGATGGTATAACGTTAATAAAAATCTGTGCATATTTGTTCGATATATGCAAATTTTATTCAAAAGGGACAGTCTTATTGTGGGTATTTTTCGTGGTTCCCTGTTGTTGCAAATGAAAAAAAATTTCTTCCTGTTATTTTCCGATAATGATTATAGTTTCAAATTGTAGGTATGAAATTTTTCTACCGATGCTATAACGCTTATAACAATCTGTGCATATTTGATCGATATATGCAAATTTTTTTCAAAGGGAACAGTCTTTTTGAGGGTATTTTGCGTGGTTCCCTGTATTTGCAAATGAAAAACAATGTCTTCCTGTGATTTCCTGATAATATTTATATTCTCAAATGGTAGGTATGAATATTTGCTACCGATGCTATAACGCTTATAAAAATCTGTGCATATTTGTTCGATATATACAAATTTTATTCAAAGCGGACAGTCTTATGGTGGGTATTTTTCGTGGTTCCCTGTATTTGCAAATGAAAAACAATGTCTTCCTGTGATTTCCTGATAATAATTATATTCTCAAATTGTAGGTATGAATATTTGCTATCGATGCTATAACGCTTATAAAAATCGGTGCATAATTGTTCGATAATGATATAGTTTCAAATTGTAGTTATGAAATTTTTCTACCGATGCTATAACGCTTATAACAATCTGTGCATATTTGATCGATATATGCAAATTTTATTCAAAGGGGAGAGTTTTATTGAGGGTATTTTTCGTGGTTCCCTGTATTTGCAAATGAACAACAATGTCTTCCTGTGATTTCCTGATAATAATTATATTCTCAAATTATAAGTGTGAATTTTTGCTACCGATGCTATAACGTTTATAACAATCTGTGCATATTTGATCGATATATGCAAATTTTATTCAAAGGGGACAGTCTTATTGTGGGTATTTTTCGTGGTTCCCTGTATTTGGAAATGAAAAACAATATCCTCGTTTTATTTGCCGATAATGATTATAGTCTCACATTGTAGGTATGAATTTTTGCTACCGATGCTATAACGTTTATAACAATCTGTGCATATTTGTTTTATATATGCAAATTTTATTCAAAAGGGACAGTCTTATTGAGGGTATTTTTCGTGGTTCCCTGTATTTGCAAATTAAAAAAAATATCTTCCCGTTATTTCCCGATAACAATTATAATCTCAAATTGTAGGTATGATTTTTTTCTACCGATGATAGAACGCTTATAAATATCTGTGCATATTTGTTCGATATATGCAAATTTTATTCAAAGGGGACAGTCTTATTGTGGGTATTTTTCGTGGTTCCCTGTATTTGCAAATGCAAAACAATGTCTTCCTGTGATTTCCTGATAATAATTATATTCTGAAATTGTAGGTATGAATATTTGCTACCGATGCCATAACGCTTATAAAAATCTGTGCATTGTTCGATATATACAAATTTTATTTAAAAGGGACAGTCTTATTGTGGGTATTTTTCGTGGTTCCCTGTTGTTGCAAATGAAAAAAAATTTCTTCCTGTTATTTTCCGATAATGATTGTAGTTTCAAATTGTAGGTATGAAATTTTTCTACCGATGCTATAACGTTTATAGCAATCTGTGCATATTTGATCGATATATGCAAACTTTATTCAAAGGGGACAGTCTTATTGAAGGTATTTTTCGTGGTTCCCTGTATTTGCAAATTAAAAAAAATATCTTCCCGTTATTTCCCGGTAATGCTTAAAATTTCAAATTGAAGGTATAATTTTGTCTACCGATGGTATAACGTTAATAAAAATCTGTGCATATTTGTTCGATATATGCAAATTTTATTCAAAAGGGACAGTCTTATTGTGGGTATTTTTCGTGGTTCCCTGTTGTTGCAAATGAAAAAAAATTTCTTCCTGTTATTTTCCGATAATGATTGTAGTTTCAAATTGTAGGTATGAAATTTTCTACCGATGCTATAACGCTTATAACAATCTGTGCATATTTGATCGATATATGCAAATTTTATTCAAAGGGGACAGTCTTTTTGAGGGTATTTTTCGTGGTTCCCTGTATTTGCAAATGAAAAACAATGTCTTCCTGTGATTTCCTGATAATAATTGTATTCTCAAATTGTAGGTATGAATTTTTGCTACCGATGCTATAACGTTTATAACAATCTGTGCATATTTGATCGATATATGCAAATTTTATTCAAAGGGGACAGTCTTATTGTGGTTATTTTTGTGGTTCCCTGTATTTGCAAATGAAAAACAATATCTTCGTGTTATTTGCCGACAATGATTATAGTCTTAAATTGTAGGTATGAATTTTTGCTACCGATGCTATAACGTTTATAACAATCTGTGCATATTTGATCAATATATGTAAATTTTATTTAAAGGGACAGTATTATTAAGGGTATTTTTCGTGGTTCCCTGTTTTTGCAAATTAAAAAAAATATCTTCCCGTTATTTCCCGATAATGCTTATAATTTCAAATTGAAGGTATGATTTTTTCTACCGATAGTATAACGTTTATAAAAATCTGTGCATATTTGTTCGATATATGCAAACTTTATTCAAAGGGGACAGTATTATTGAGGGTATTTTTCGTGGTTCCCTGTATTTGCAAATTAAAGAAAATATCTTCCCGGTATTTCCCGGTAATGCTTAAAATTTCAAATTGAAGGTATAATTTTGTCTACCGATGGTATAACGTTAATAAAAATCTGTGCATATTTGTTCGATATATGCAAATTTTATTCAAAAGGGACAGTCTTATTGTGGGTATTTTTCGTGGTTCCCTGTTGTTGCAAATGAAAAAAAATTTGTTCCTGTTATTTTCCGATAATGATTATAGTTTCAAATTGTAGGTATGAAATTTTTCTACCGATGCTATAACGCTGGTAACAATCTGTGCATATTTGATCGATATATGCAAATTTTATTCAAAGAGGATAGTCTATTTGAGGGTACTTTGCGTGGTTCCATGTATTTGCAAATGAAAAAAAATGTCTTCCTGTGATTTCCTGATAATAATTATATTCTCAAATGGTAGGTATGAATATTTCCTACCGATGCTATAACGCTTATAAAAATCTGTGCATATTTGTTCGATATATACAAATTTTATTCAAAGGGGACAGTCTTATGGTGGGTATTTTTCGTGGTTCCCTGTATTTGCAAATGAAAAACAATGTCTTCCCGTTATTTCCCGATAACAATTATAATCTCAAATTGCAGGTATGATTTTTTTCTACCGATGCTAGAACGCTTATAAATATCTGTGCATATTTGTTCGATATATGCAAATTTTATTCAAAGGGGACAGTCTTATTTTGGGTATTTTTCGTGGTTCCCTGTATTTGCAAATGTAAAACAATGTCTTCCTGTGATTTCCTGATAATAATTATATCCTCAAATTGTAGGTATGAATATTTGCTACCGATGCTATAACGTTTATAACAATCTGTGCATATTTCATCGATATATGCAAATTTTATTCAAAGGGGACAGTCTTATTGTGGGTATTTTTCGTGGTTCCCTGTTGTTGCAAATGAAAAACAATATCTTTCTGTTATTTCGCGATATTGATTATAGTCTCAAATTGTAGGTATGATATTTTTCTACCGATGCTATAACGTTTATAGCAATCTGTCCATATTTGATCGATATATGCAAACTTTATTCAAAGGGGACAGTCTTATTGAGGGTATTTTTCGTGGTTCCCTGTATTTGCAAATTAAAAAAAATATCTTCCCGTTATTTCCCGGTAATGCTTAAAATTTCAAATTGAAGGTATGATTTTGTCTACCGATGGTATAACGTTTATAGCAATCTGTGCATATTTGATCGATATATGCAAACTTTATTCAAAGGGGACAGTCTTATTGAGGGTATTTTTCGTGGTTCCCTGTTTTTGCAAATTAAAAAAAATATCTTCCCGTTATTTCCCGGTAATAGTTAAAATTTAAAATTGAAGGTATAATTTTGTCTACCGATGGTATAACGTTAATAAAAATCTGTGCATATTTGTTCGATATATGCAAATTTTATTCAAAAGGGACAGTCTTATTGTGGGTATTTTTCGTGGTTCCCTGTTGTTGCAAATGAAAAAAAATTTCTTCCTGTTATTTTCCGATAATGATTATAGTTTCAAATTGTAGGTATGAAATTTTTCTACTGATGCTATAACGCTTGTAACAATCTGTGCATATTTGATCGATATATGCAAATTTTATTCAAAGAGGACAGTCTTTTTGACGGTACTTTGCGTGGTTCCCTGTATTTGCAAATGAAAAAAAATGTCTTCCTGTGATTTCCTGATAATAATTATATTCTCAAATGGTAGGTATGAATATTTGCTACCGATGCTACAACGCTTATAAAAATCTGTGCATATTTGTTCGATATATACAAATTTTATTCAAAGGGGACAGTCTTATGGTGGGTATTTTTCGTGGTTCCCTGTATTTGCAAATGAAAAACAATGTCTTCCTGTGATTTCCTGATAATAATTATATTCTCAAATTGTAGGTATGAATATTTGCTACCGATGCTATAACGCTTATAAAAATCTGTGCATATTTGTTCGATATATGCAAATTTTATTCAAAAGGGACAGTCTTATTGTGGGTATTTTTCGTGGTTCCCTATTGTTGCAAGAGAAAGACAATGTCTTCCTGTTATATCCCGATATTCATTATAGTCTCAAATTGTAGGTATAAATTTTTTCTACCGATGCTATAACGTTTATAACAATCTGTGCATATTTGATCGATATATGCAAATTTTATTCAAATGGGACAGTCTTATTGAGGGTATTTTTCGTGGTTCCCTGTTGTTGCAAATGAAAAACAATATCTTCCTGTTATTTCCCGATATTGATTATAGTCTCAAATTGTAGGTATGAATCTTTTCTACCAATGCTATATTGTTTATAGCAATCTGTGCATATTTGATCGATATATGCAAACTTTATTCAAAGAGGACAGTCTTATTAAGGATATTTTTTGTAGTTCCCTGTATTTGCAAATTAAAAAAAATTATCTTCCCGTTATTTCCCGGTAATGCTTAAAATTTCAAATTGAAGGTATGATTTTGTCTACCGATGGTATAACGTTAATAAAAATCTGTGCATATTTGTTCGATATATGCAAATTTTATTCAAAAGGGACAGTCTTATTGTGGGTATTTTTCGTGGTTCCCTGTTGTTGCAAATGCAAAACAATGTCTTCCTGTGATTTCCTGATAATAATTATATTCTGAAATTGTAGGTATGCATATTTGCTACCGATGCTATAACGCTTATAAAAATCTGTGCATATTTTTTCGATATATACAAATTTTATTTAAAGGGGACAGTCTTATTGTGGGTATTTTTCGTGGTTCGCTGTATTTGCAAATTAAAAAAAATATCTTCCCGTTATTTCCCGATAATAATTAAAGTCTCAAATTGTAGGTATGATTTTTTTCTACCGATGCTATAACGCTTATAAATATCTCTGTATATTTGTTCGATATATACAAATTTTATTCAAAGGGGACAGTCTTATTGTGGGTATTTTTCGTGGTTCCCTGTTGTTGCAAATGAAAAACAATATCTTTCTGTTATTTCCCGATATTGATTATAGTCTCAAATTGTAGTTATGAATTTTTCTACCGATGCTATAACGTTTATAGCAATCTGTGCATATTTGATCGATATATGCAAACTTTATTCAAAGGGGACAGTCTTATTGAGGGTATTTTTCGTGGTTCCCTGTATTTGCAAATTAAAGAAAATATCTTCCCGTTATTTAACGCTAATGCTTAAAATTTCAAATTGAAGGTATAATTTTGTCTACCGATGGTATAACGTTAATAAAAATCTGTGCATATTTGTTCGATATATGCAAATTTTATTCAAAAGGGACAGTCTTATTGTGGGTATTTTTCGTGGTTCCCTGTTGTTGCAAATGAAAAAAAATTTCTTCCTGTTATTTTCCGATAATGATTATAGTTTCAAATTGTAGGTATGAAATTTTTCTACCGATGCTATAACGCTTATAACAATCTGTGCATATTTGATCGATATATGCAAATTTTATTCAAAGGGGACAGTCTTTTTGAGGGTATTTTTCGTGGTTCCCTGTATTTGCAAATGAAAAACAATGTCTTCCTGTGATTTCCTGATAATAATTATATTCTCAAATGGTAGGTATGAATATTTGCTACCGATGCTATAACGCTTATAAAAATCTGTGCATATTTGTTCGATATATACAAATTTTATTCAAAGGGGACAGTCTCATGGTGGGTATTTTTCGTGGTTCCCTGTATTTGCAAATGAAAAACAATGTTTTCCTGTGATTTCCTGATAATAATTATATTCTCAAATTGTAGGTATGAATATTTACTACCGATGCTATAACGCTTATAAAAATCGGTGCATAATTGTTCGATAATGATATAGTTTCAAATTGTAGTTATAAAATTTTTCTACCGGTGCTATAACGCTTATAACAATCTGTGCATATTTGATCGATATATGCAAATTTTATTCAAAGGGGACAGTCTTATTGTGGGTATTTTTCGTGGTTCCCTGTATTTGCAAATGAAAAACAATGTCTTGCTGTAATTTCCTGATAATAATTATATTCTCAAATTGTATGTATGAATTTTTGCTACCGATGCTATAACGTTTATAACAATCTGTGCATATTTGATCGATATATGCAAATTTTATTCAAAGGGGACAGTCTTATTGAGGGTATTTTTCGTGGTTCCCTGTATTTGCAAATTAAAAAAAATATCTTCCCGTTATTTCCCGATAACAATTATAATCTCAAATTGTAGGTATGATTTTTTTCTACCGATGCTAGAACGCTTATAAATATCTGTGCATATTTGTTCGATATATGCAAATTTTATTCAAAAGGGACAGTCTTATTGTGGGTATTTTTCGTGGTTCCCTGTTGTTGCAAATGAAAAAAAATTTCTTCCTGTTATTTTCCGATAATGATTATAGTTTCAAATTGTAGGTATGAAATTTTTCTACCGATGCTATAACGCTTGTAACAATCTGTGCATATTTGATCGATATATGCAAATTTTATTCAAAGAGGACAGTCTTTTTGAGGGTACTTTGCGTGGTTCCCTGTATTTGCAAATGAAAAAAAATGTCTTCCTGTGATTTCCTGATAATAATTATATTCTCAAATGGTAGGTATGAATATTTGCTACCGATGCTATAACGCTTTTAAAAATATGTGCATATTTGTTTGATATACACAAATTTTATTTAAAGGGGACAGTCTTATTGTGGGTATTTTTCGTGGTTCCCTGTTGTTGCAAATGAAAAACAATATCTTCCTGTTATTTCCCGATATTGATTATAGTCTCAATGTGTAGGTATGATTTTTTTCTACCGATGCTATAACGCTTATTAATATCTGTGCATATTTGTTTGATATATACAAATTTTATTTAAAGGGGACAGTCTTATTGTGGGTATTTTTCGTGGTTCCCTGTATTTGCAAATTAAAAAAAATATCTTCCCGTTATTTCCCGATAATAATTATAGTCTCAAATTGTAGGTATGATTTTTTTCTACCGATGGTATAACGTTAATAGAAATCTGTGCATATTTGTTCGATATATGCAAATTTTATTCAAAAGGGACAGTCTTATTGTGGGTATTTTTCGTGGTTCCCTGTTGTTGCAAATGAAAAACAAAATCTTCCTGTTATTTTCCGATATTGATTATAGTCTCAAATTGTAGATATGAATCTTTTCTACCGATGCTATAACGTTTATAACAATCTGTGTATATTTGATCGATATATGCAAATTTTATTCAAAGGGGACAGTCTTATTGTGGGTATTTTTCGTGGTTCCCTGTTGTTGCAAATGAAAAACAATATCTTCCTGTTATTTCCCGATATTGATTATAGTCTCAATGTGTAGGTATGATTTTTTTCTACCGATGCTATAACGCTTATTAATATCTGTGCATATTTGTTTGATATATACAAATTTTATTTAAAGGGGACAGTCTTATTGTGGGTATTTTTCGTGGTTCCCTGTATTTGCAAATTAAAAAAAATATCTTCCCGTTATTTCCCGATAATGCTTATAATTTCAAATTGAAGGTATGATTTTGTTTACCGATAGTATAACGTTTGTAAAAAGCTGTGCATATTTGTTCGATATATGCAAATTTTATTCAAAGGGGACAGTCTTATTGTGGGTATTTTTCGTGGTTGCCTGTTGTTGCAAATGAAAAACAATATCTTCCTGTTATTTTCCGATAATGATTATAGTTTCAAATTGTAGGTATGAATTTTTTCTACCGATGCTTTAACGTTACATATAACAATCTGTGCATATTTGATCGATATTTGCAAACTTTATTCAAAGGGGACAGTCTTATTGAGGGTATTTTTCGTGGTTCCCAGATTTTGCAAATGAAAAACAATATCGTCCTGTTATTTGCCGATAATAATTATAGTCTCAAATTGAAGGTATGATTTTGTCCACCGATGGTATAACGTTTATAAAAATCTGTGCATATTTGTTCGATATATGCAAATTTTATTCAAAAGGGACAATCTTATTGTGGGTATTTTTCGTGGTTCCCTTTTGTTGCAAATGAAAAACAATGTCTTCCTGTTATTTCCCGATAATGATTATAGTCTCAAATGGTAGGTATGATTTTTTTCTACCGATACTATAACGCTTATAAATATCTGTGCTTATTTGTTCGATATATGCAAATTTTATTCAAAGGGGACAGTCTTATTGTGGGTATTTTTCGTGGTTCCCTGTTGTTGCAAATGAAAAACAATATCTTCCTGTTATTTCCCGATATTGATTATAGTCACAAATTGTAGGTATGAATTTTTGCTACCGATGCTTTAACGTTTATAACAATCTGTGCATATTTGATCAATATATATAAATTTTATTCAAAGGGACAGTCTTATTGAGGGTATTTTTCGTGGTTCCTTGTATTTGCAAATTAAAAAAAAATATCTTTCCGTTATTTCCCGACAATAATTATAGTCTCAAATTGTAGGTATGATTTTTTTCTACCGATACTATAACGCTAATAAATATATGTTCATATTTGTTCGATATATGCAAATTTTATTGAAAGGGGACAGTCTTATTGTGGGTATTTTTCGTGGTTCCCTGTATTTGCAAATGAAAAACAATGTCTTCCTGTGATATCCTGATAATGATTATATTCTTAAATTGTAGGTATGAATATTTGCTACCGATGCTATAACGCGTATAAAAATCTGTGCATATTTGTTCGATATATACAAATTTTATTCAAATGGGACAGTCTTATTGTGGGTATTTTTGGTGGTTCCCTGTTGTTGCAAATGAAAAACAATATCTTCCTGTTATTTCCCGATATTGATTATATTCTCAAATTGTAGGTATGAATTTTTGCTACCGATACTATAACGTTTATAACAATCTGCAAAGGGACAGTCTTATTAAGTGTATTTTTCGTGGTTCCCTGTATTTGCAAATTAAAAAAAATATCTTTCCGTTATTTCCCGACAATAATTATACTCTCAAATTGTAGGTATGATTTTTTTCTACCGATGCTATAACGTTTATAAAAATCTGTGTATATTTGTTCGATATATGCAAATTTTATTCAAAGGGTACAGTCTTATTGTGGGTATTTTTCGTGGTTCCCTGTATTTGCAAATGAAAAACAATATCTTCCTCTTATTTGCCGATAATGATTATATTCTCAAATTGTAGGTATGAATTTTTGCTACCGATACTATAACGTTTATAACAATCTGTGCATATTTGATCTATATATGCAAATTTTATTCAAAGGGGACAGTCTTATTGAGGGTATTTTTCGTGGTTCCCTGTATTTGCAAATTAAAAAAAATATCTTCCCGTTATTTCCTGATAACAATTGTATTCTCAAATTATAGGTATGATTTTTATCTACCGATGCTATAATGCTTATAAATATCTGTGCATATTTGTTCGATATACAAAAATTTTATTTAAAGGGAACAATCTTATTGTGGTATTTTTCGTGGTTCCCTGTATATGCAAATTAAAAAAAAATATCTTCCCCTCATTTCCCGATAATAATTATAGTCTCAAATTGTAGATATGATTTTTTTCTACCGATTCTATAACGCTTATTAATATCTGTGCATATTTGTGTGATATATACAAATTTTATTTAAAGGTGACAGTCTTATTGTGGGTATTTTTCGTGGTTCCCTGTATTTGCAAATTAAAAAAAGATCTTTACGTTATTTCTCGATAATAATTATAGTCTCAAATTGTAGGTATGATTTTTTTCTACCGATACTATAACGCTTATAAATATCTGTGCATATTTGTTCGATATATGCAAATTTTATTCAAAGGGGACAGTCTTATTGTGGGTATTTTTTGTGGTTCCCTGTTGTTGCAAATGAAAAACAATATATTCCTGTTATTTCCCGATATTGATTATAATATCAAATTGTAGGTATGAATTTTTGCTACCGATGCTTTAACGTTTATAAAAATCTGTGCATATTTGTTCGATATATACAAATTTTATTCAAAGGGGACAGTCTTATTGTGGGTATTTTTCGTGGTTCCCTGTTGTTGCAAATGAAAAACAATATCGTCCTGTTATTTGCCGATAATAATTATAGTCTCAAATTGTAGGTATGATTTTTGTCTACCGATGCTATAACGTTTATAAAAAGCTGTGCATATTTGTTCGATATATGCATATTTTATTCAAAGGGGACAGTCTTATTGTGGATATTTTTCGTGGTTCCCTGTATTTGCAAATGAAAAACAATGTCTTCCTGTTATTTCCCGATAATGATTATAGTCTCAAATTGTAGGTATGAATTTTTGGTACCGATGCTATAACGTTTATAACAATCGGTGCATATTTGAACGATATATGCAAACTTTATTCAAAGGGGACAGTCTTATTGAGGGTATTTTTCGTGGTTCCCTGTTTTTGCAAATTAAAAAAAAATATCTTCCAGTTATATCCCGATAATGCTTATAATTTCAAATTGAAGGTATGATTTTGTCTACCGATATTATAACGTTTATAAAAATCTGTGCATATTTGTTCGATATATGCAAATTTTATTCAAAGGGACAGTCTTGTTGTGGGTATTTTTCGTGGTTCCCTGTTGTTGCAAATGAAAAACAATATCTTCCTGTTATTTTCCGATAATGATTATAGTTTCAAATTGTAGGTATGAATTTTTGCTACCGATGCTATAACGCTTATAAAAATCTGTGTATATTTGTTCGATATATACAAATTTTATTCAAAGGATACAGTCTTATTGTGGGTATTTTTCGTGGTTCCCTGTTGTTGCAAATGAAAAACAATATCTTCCTGTTATTTCCCTATCATGATTATAGTCTCAAATTGTAGGTATGATGTTTTTCTACCGATGCTATAACGCTTATAAATATCTGTGTATATTTGTTCGATATATACAAATTTTATTCAAAGGGGACAGTCTTATTGTGGGTATTTTTCGTGGTTCCCTGTTGTTGCAAATGAAAAACAATATCTTCCTGTTATTTCCCGATATTGATTATAGTCTCAAATTGTAGGTATGAATTTTTTCTACCGATGCTTTAACGTTACATATAACAATCTGTGCATATTTGATCGATATATGCAAACTTTATTCAAAGGGGACAGTCTTATTGAGGGTATTTTTCGTGGTTCCCTGTTTTTGCAAATTAAAAAAATATCTTCCCGTTATTTCCCGATAATGCTTATAATTTCAAATTGAAGGTATGATTTTGTCTACCGATAGTATAACGTTTATAAAAAGCTGTGCATATTTGTTCGATATATGCAAATTTTATTCAAAGGGGACAGTCTTATTGTCGGTATTTTTCGTGGTTCCCTGTTGTTGCAAATGAAAAACAATATCTTCCTGTTATTTTCCGATAATGATTATAGTTTAAAATTGTAGGTATGAATTTTTTCTACCGATGCTTTCACGTTACATATAACAATCTGTGCATATTTGATCGATATATGCAAACTTTATTCAAAGGGGACAGTCTTATTGAGGGTATTTTTCGTGGTTCCCTGTTTTTGCAAATTAAAAAAATATCTTCCCGTTATTTCCCGATAATGCTTATAATTTCAAATTGAAGGTATGATTTTGTCTACCGATAGTATAACGTTTATAAAAAGCTGTGCATATTTGTTCTATATATGCAAATTTTATTCAAAGGGGAGAGTCTTGTTGTGGGTATTTTTCGTGGTTCCCTGTATTTGCAAATTAAAAAAAATATCTTCCCGTTATTTCCCGATAATAATTATAGTCTCAAATTGTAGGTATGAATTTTTGCTACCGATGCTATAACGCTTATAAAAATCTGTGCATATTTGTTCGATATATACAAATTTTATTCAAAGGATACAGTCTTATTGTGGGTATTTTTCGTGGTTCCCTGTTGTTGCACATGAAAAACAATATCTTCGTGTTATTTTCCGATAATGATTATAGTTTCAAATTGTAGGTATGAATTTTTGCTACCGATGCTATAACGCTTATAAATATCTGTGCATATTTGTTCGATATATGCAAATTTTATTCAAAGGGGACAGTCTTGTTGTGGGTATTTTTCGTGGTTCCCTGTGGTTGCAAATGAAAAACAGTATCTTCCTGTTATTTTCCGATAATGATTATAGTTTCAAATTGTAGGTATGAATTTTTTCTACCGATGCTATTACGCTTATAAATATCTGTGCATATTTGTTCGATATATGCAAAATTTTATTCAAAGAGGACAGTCTTATTGTGGGTATTTTGCGTGGTTCCCTGTATTTGCAAATGAAAAACAATGTCTTCCTGTGATTTCCTGATAATGCTTACATTTTCAAATAGTAGGTATGAATTTTTGCTACCGATGCTATAACACTTATAAAAATCTGTGCATATTTGTTCGATATATACAAATTTTATTCAAATAGGATAGTCTTATTGTGGGTATTTTTCGTGGTTCCCTGTTGTTGCAAATGAAAAACAATATCTTCGTGTTATTTGCCGATAATGATTATAGTCTCAAATTGTAGGTATGAATTTTTGCTACCGATGCTATAACGTTTATAACAATCTGTGCATATTTGATCGATATATGCAAATTTTATTCAAAGGGGACAGTCTTATTGAGGGTATTTTTCGTGGTTCCCTGTATTTGCAAATTAAAAAAAATATCTTCCCGTTATTTCCCGATAACAATTATAATCTCAAATTGTAGGTATGATTTTTTTCTACCGATGCTAGCACGCTTATAAATATCTGTGCATATTTGTTCGATATATGCAAATTTTATTCAAAGGGGACAGTCTTATTGTGGGTATTTTTCGTGGTTCCCTGTATTTGCAAATGAAAAACAATGTCTTCCTGTGATTTCCTGATAATGAATATATTCTTAAATTGTAGGTATGAATATTTGCTACCGATGCTATAACGTGTATAACAATCTGTGCATATTTGATCGATATATGCAAACTTTATTCAAAGGGGACATTCTTATTGAGGGTATTTTTAGTGGTTCCCTGTATTTGCAAATTAAAAAAAATATCTTCCCGTTATTTCCCGATAATGCTTATAATTTCAAATTGAAGGTATGATTTTGTCTAATGATTTGTTCGATATATGCAAATTTTATTCAAAAGGGACAGTCTTATTGTGGGTATTTTTCGTTGTTCCCTTTTGTTGCAAATGAAAAACTATGTCTTCCTGTTATTTCCCGATAATGATTATAGTCTCAAATGGTAGGTATGAATTTTTGCTACCGATGCTATGACGCTTATTAATATCTGTGCATATTTGTTTGATATATACATATTTTATTTAAAGGGGACAGTCTTATTGTGGGTATTTTTCGTGGTTCCCTGTATTTGCAAACTAAAAAAAATATCTTCCCGTTATTTCCCGATAACAAATATAATCTCAAATTGTAGGTATGATTTTTTCTACCGATACTATAACGCTTATAAATATCTGTGCTTATTTGTTCGATATATGCAAATTTTATTCAAAGGGGACAGTCTTATTGTGGGTATTTTTCGTGGTTCCCTGTTGTTGCAAATGAAAAACAATATCTTCCTGTTATTTCCCGATATTGATTATAGTCACAAATTGTAGGTATGAATTTTTCCTACCGATGCTATAACGTTTATAACAATCTGTGCATATTTGTTCGATATATGCAAATTTTATTCAAAAGGGACAGTCTTATTGTGGGTATTTTTCGTGGTTGCCTTTTTTGCAAATGAAAAACAATGTCTTCCTGTTATTTCCCGATAATGATTATAGTCTCAAATGGTAGGTATGAATTTTTGCTACCGATGCTATAACGCTTATTAATATCTGTGCATATTTGTTTGATATATACATATTTTATTTAAAGGGGACAGTCTTATTGTGGGTATTTTTCGTGGTTCCTTGTATTTGCAAATGAAAAACAATGTCTTCCTGTGATTTCCTGATAATGATTACATTTTCAAATAGTAGGTATGAATTTTTGCTACCGATGCTATAACGCTTATAAAAATCTGTGCATATTTGTTCGATATATACAAATTTTATTCAAAGAGGATAGTCTTATTGTGGGTATTTTTCGTAGTTCCCTGTTGTTGCAAATGAAAAACAATGTCTTCCTGTTATTTCCCGATAATGATTATAGTGTCAAATTGTAGGTATGAATTTTTGCTACCGATGCTATAACGTTTATAACAATCTGCAAAGGGACAGTCTTATTAAGTGTATTTTTCGTGGTTCCCTGTATTTGCAAATTAAAAAAAATATCTTTCCGTTATTTCCCGACAATAATTATAGTCTCAAATTGTAGGAATGATTTTTTTCTACCGATGCTATAACGTTTATAAAAATCTGTGTATATTTGTTCGATATATGCAAATTTTATTCAAAGGGTACAGTCTTATTGTGGGTATTTTTCGTGGTTCCCTGTATTTGCA
This sequence comes from Nowickia ferox, assembly GCA_936439885.1. Classification (NCBI taxonomy): domain Eukaryota; kingdom Metazoa; phylum Arthropoda; class Insecta; order Diptera; family Tachinidae; genus Nowickia; species Nowickia ferox. Next base: position 47,028,461 of record OW387027.1, on the reverse strand, counting down.
AATGAAAAACAATATCTTCCTCTTATTTGCCGATAATGATTATATTCTCAAATTGTAGGTATGAATTTTTGCTACCGATACTATAACGTTTATAACAATCTGTGCATATTTGATCGATATATGCAAATTTTATTCAAAGGGGACAGTCTTATTGAGGGTATTTTTCGTGGTTCCCTGTATTTGCAAATTAAAAAAAATATCTTCCCGTTGTTTCCCGATAACAATTGTATTCTCAAATTATAGGTATGATTTTTATCTACCGATGCTATAATGCTTATAAATATCTGTGCATATTTGTTCGATATACAAAAATTTTATTTAAAGGGGACAGTCTTATTGTGGTATTTTTCGTGGTTCCCTGTATATGCAAATTAAAAAAAAAATATCTTCTCCTCATTTCCCGATAATAATTATAGTCTCAAATTGTAGGTATGATTTTTTTCTACCGATTCTATAACGCTTGTTAATATCTGTGCATATACAAATTTTATTTAAAGGGGACTGTCTTATTGTGGGTATTTTTCGTGGTTCCCTGTATTTGCAAATTAAAAAAAGATCTTTCCGTTATTTCAAATTGTAGGTATGATTTTTTTCTACCGATACTATAACGCTTATAAATATCTGTGCATATTTGTTCGATATATGCAAATTTTATTCAAAGGGTACAGTCTTATTGTGGGTATTTTTTGTGGTTCCCTGTTGTTGCAAATGAAAAACAATATCTTCCTGTTATTTCCCGATATTGATTATAGTATCAAATTGTAGGTATGAATTTTTGCTACCGATGCTTTAACGTTTATAACAATCTGTGCATATTAGTTCGATATATACAAATTTTATTCAAAGGGGACAGTCTTATTGTGGGTATTTTTGGTGGTTCCCTGTTGTTGCAAATGAAAAACAATATCGTCCTGTTATTTGCCGATAATAATTGTAGTCTCAAATTGTAGGTATGATTTTTGTCTACCGATGCTATAATGTTTATAAAAAGCTGTGCATATTTGTTCGATATATGCATATTTTATTCAAAGGGGACAGTCTTATTGTGGGTATTTTTCGTGGTTCCCTGTATTTGCAAATGAAAAACAATGTCTTCCTGTTATTTCCCGATAATGATTATAGTCTCAAATTGTAGGTATGAATTTTTGCTACCGATGCTATAACGTTTATAACAATCGGTGCATATTTGATCGATATATGCAAACTTTATTCAAAGGGGACAGTCTTATTGAGGGTATTTTTCGTGGTTCCCTGTTTTTGCAAATTAAAAAAAAATATATTCCCGTTATATCCCGATAATGCTTATAATTTCAAATTGAAGGTATGATTTTGTCTACCGATAGTATAACGTTTATAAAAATCTGTGCATATTTGTTCGATATATGCAAATTTTATTCAAAGGGGACAGTCTTGTTGTGGGTATTTTTCGTGGTTCCCTGTTGTTGCAAATGAAAAACAATATCTTCCTGTTATTTTCCGATAATGATTATAGTTTCAAATTGTAGGTATGAATTTTTGCTACAGATGCTATAACGCTTATAAAAATCTGTGCATATTTGTTCGATATATACAAATTTTATACAAAGGATACAGTCTTATTGTGGGTATTTTTCGTGGTTCCCTGTTGTTGCAACTGAAAAACAATATCTTCGTGTTATTTGCCGATAATGATTATAGTCTCAAATTGTAGGTATGAATTTTTGCTACCGATGCTATAACGTTTATAACAATCTGTGCATATTTAATCGATATATGCAAATTTTATTCAAAGGGGACAGTCTTATTGAGGGTATTTTTCGTGGTTCCCTGTATTTGCAAATTAAAAAAAAAATCTTCCCGTTATTTCCCGATAACAAATATAATCTCAAATTGTAGGTATGATTTTTTTCTACCGATACTATAACGCTTATAAATTGTGCATATTTGTTCGATATATGCAAATTTTATTCAAAGGGGACAGTCTTATTGTGGGTATTTTTCGTGGTTCCCTGTTGTTGCAAATGAAAAACAATATCTTCCTGTTATTTCCCGATATTGATTATAGTCTCAAATTGTAGGTATGAAGTTTTGCTACCGATGCTTTAACGTTTATAACAATCGGTGCAATTTGATCAATATATGTAAATTTTATTCAAAGGGACAGTCTTATTGAGGGTATTTTTCGTGGTTCCCTGTATTTGCAAATTAAAAAAAAATATCTTTCCGTTATTTCCCGACAATAATTATAGTCTCAAATTGTAGGTATGATTTTTTTCTACCGATACTATAACGCTAATAAATATGATTATAGTCTCAAATTGTAGGTATGAATTTTTGCTACCGATGCTATAACGTTTATAACAATCTGCAAAGGGACAGTCTTATTAAGTGTATTTTTGAGGTTCCCTGTATTTGCAAATTAAAAAAAATATCTTTCCGTTATTTCCCGACAATAATTATAGTCTCAAATTGTAGGTATGATTTTTTTCTACCGAGCTATAACGTTTATAAAAATCTGTGTATATTTGTTCGATATATGCAAATTTTATTCAAAGGGTACAGTCTCATTGTGGGTATTTTTCGTGGTTCCCTGTATTTGCAAATGAAAAACAATATCTTCCTCTTATTTGCCGATAATGATTATATTTTCAAATTGTAGGTATGAATTTTTGCTACCGATGCTATAACGTTTATAACAATCTGTGCATATTTGATCGATATATGCAAATTTTATTCAAGGGGACAGTCTTATTGAGGGTATTTTTCGTGGTTCCCTGTATTTGCAAATTAAAAAAAATATCTTCCCGTTATTTCCCGATAACAATTGTATTCTCAAATTGTAGGTATGATTTTTATCTACCGATGCTATAATGCTTATAAATATTATTTGTCCGATATACAAAAATTTAATTTAAAGGGTACAGTCTTATTGTGGATATTTTTCATGGTTCCCTGTATATGCAAATTAAAAAAAAATATCTTCCCGTTATTTCCCTATAATAATTATAGTCTCAAATTGTAGGTATGATTTTTTTCTACCGATGCTATAACGCTTATTAATATCTGTGCATATTTGTTTGATATATACAAATTTTATTCAAAGGGGACAGTCTTATTGTGGGTATTTTTCGTGGTTCCCTGTTGTTGCAAATGCAAAACAATATCTTCCTGTTATTTCCCGATATTGATTATAGTCACAAATTGTAGGTATGAATTTTTGCTACCGATGCTTTAACGTTTATAACAATCTGTGCATATTTGATCAATATATATAAATTTTATTCAAAGGGACAGTCTTATTGAGGGTATTTTTCGTGGTTCCTTGTATTTGCAAATTAAAAAAAAATATCTTTCCGTTATTTCCCGACAATAATTATAATCTTAAATTGTAGGTATGATTTTTTTCTACCGATACTATAACGCTAATAAATATATGTGCATATTTGTTCGATATATGCAAATTTTATTGAAAGGGGACAGTCTTATTGTGGGTATTTTTCGTGGTTCCCTGTATTTGCAAATGAAAAACAATGTCTTCCTGTGATATCCTGATAATGATTATAATCTTAAATTGTAGGTATGAATATTTGCTACCGATGCTATAACGCTTATAAAAATCTGTGCATATTTGTTCGATATATACAAATTTTATTCAAAGGGGACAGTTTATTGAGGGTATTTTTGGTGGTTCCCTGTTGTTGCAAATGAAAAAAAATATCTTCCCGTTATTTCCCGATAATACTTATAATTTCAAATTGAAGGTATGATTTTGTCTACCGATGGTATAACGTTTATAAAAATCTGTGCATATTTGTTCGATATATGCAAATTTTATTCAAAAGGGACAGTCTTATTGTGGGTATTTTTCGTGGTTCCCTGTTGTTGCAAATGAAAAACAATGTCTTCCTGTTATTTCCCGATAATGATTATAGTCTCAAATTGTAGGTATGAATTTTTGCTACCGATGCTATAACGTTTATAACAATCTGCAAAGGGACAGTCTTATTAAGTGTATTTTTCGTGGTTCCCTGTATTTGCAAATTAAAAAAAATATCTTTCCGTTATTTCCCGACAATAATTATAGTCTCAAATTGTAGGTATGATTTTTTTCTACCGATGCTATAACGTTTATAGAAATCTGTGTATATTTGTTCGATATATGCAAATTTTATTCAAAGGGTACAGTCTTATTGTGGGTATTTTTCGTGGTTCCCTGTATTTGCAAATGAAAAACAATATCTTCCTCTTATTTGCCGATAATGATTATATTCTCAAATTGTAGGTATGAATTTTTGCTACCGATACTATAACGTTTATAACAATCTGTGCATATTTGATCGATATATGCAAATTTTATTCAAAGAGGACAGTCTTATTGAGGGTATTTTTCGTGGTTCCCTGTATTTGCAAATTAAAAAAAATATCTTCCCGTTATTTCCCGATAACAACTGTATTCTCAAATTATAGGTATGATTTTTATCTACCGATGCTATAATGCTTATAAATATCTGTGCATATTTGTTCGATATACAAAAATTTTATTTAAAGGGGACAGTCTTATTGTGGTATTTTTCGTGGTTCCCTGTATATGCAAATTAAAAAAAAAATATCTTCCCCTTATTTCCTGATAATAATTATAGTCTCAAATTGTAGGTATGATTTTTTTCTACCGATTCTATAACGCTTATTAATATCTGTGCATATTTGTGTGATATATACAAATTTTATTCAAAGGGGACAGTCTTATTGTGGGTATTTTTTGTGGTTCCCTGTTGTTGCAAATGAAAAACAATATCTTCCTGTTATTTCCCGATATTGATTATAGTATCAAATTGTAGGTATGAATTTTTGCTACCGATGCTTTAACCTTTATAACAATCTGTGCATATTAGTTCGATATATACAAATTTTATTCAAAGGGGACAGTCTTATTGTGGGTATTTTTCGTGGTTCCCTGTTGTTGCAAATGAAAAACAATATCGTCCTGTTATTTGCCGATAATAATTATAGTCTCAAATTGTAGGTATGATTTTGTCTACCGATGCTATAACGTTTATAAAAAGCTGTGCATATTTGTTCGATATATGCAAATTTTATTCAAAGGGGACAGTCTTATTGTGGGTATTTTTCGTGGTTCCCTGTTGTTGCAAATGAAAAACAATATCTTCCTGTTATTTCCCGATATTGATTATAGTCTCAAATTGTAGGTATGAACTTTTGCTACCGATGCTTTAACGTTTATAACAATCGGTGCAATTTGATCAATATATGTAAATTTTATTCAAAGGGACAGTCTTATTGAGGGTATTTTTCGTGGTTCCCTGTATTTGCAAATTAAAAAAAATATCTTTCCGTTATTTCCCGACAATAATTATAGTCTCAAATTGTAGGTATGATTTTTTTCTACCGATGCTATAACGTTTATAAAAATCTGTGTATATTTGTTCGATATATGCAAATTTTATTCAAAGGGTACAGTCTTATTGTGGGTATTTTTCGTGGTTCCCTGTATTTGCAAATGAAAAACAATATCTTCCTCTTATTTGCCGATAATGATTATATTCTCAAATTGTAGGTATGAATTTTTGCTACCGATACTATAACGTTTATAACAATCTGTGCATATTTGATCGATATATGCAAATTTTATTCAAAGGGGACAGTCTTATTGAGGGTATTTTTCGTGGTTCCCTGTATTTGCAAATTAAAAAAAATATCTTCCCGTTATTTCCCGATAACAACTGTATTCTCAAATTATAGGTATGATTTTTATCTACCGATGCTATAATGCTTATAAATATCTCTGCATATTTGTTCGATATACAAAAATTTTATTTAAAGGGGACAGTCTTATTGTGGTATTTTTCGTGGTTCCCTGTATATGCAAATTAAAAAAAAATATCTTCCCCTCATTTCCCGATAATAATTGTAGTCTCAAATTGTAGGTATGATTTTTTTCTACCGATTCTATAACGCTTATTAATATCTGTGCATATTTGTGTGATATATACAAATTTTATTCAAAGGGGACAGTCTTATTGTGGGTATTTTTTGTGGTTCCCTGTTGTTGCAAATGAAAAACAATATCTTCCTGTTATTTCCCGATATTGATTATAGTATCAAATTGTAGGTATGAATTTTTGCTACCGATGCTTTAACGTTTATAACAATCTGTGCATATTAGTTCGATATATACAAATTTTATTCAAAGGGGACAGTCTTATTGTGGGTATTTTTCGTGGTTCCCTGTTGTTGCAAATGAAAAACAATATCGTCCTGTTATTTGCCGATAATAATTATAGTCTCAAATTGTAGGTATGATTTTGTCTACCGATGCTATAACGTTTATAAAAAGCTGTGCATATTTGTTCGATATATGCAAATTTTATTCAAAGGGGACAGTCTTATTGTGGGTATTTTTCGTGGTTCCCTGTTGTTGCAAATGAAAAACAATATCTTCCTGTTATTTCCCGATATTGATTATAGTCTCAAATTGTAGGTATGAACTTTTCCTACCGATGCTTTAACGTTTATAACAATCGGTGCAATTTGATCAATATATGTAAATTTTATTCAAAGGGACAGTCTTATTAAGGGTATTTTTCGTGGTTCCCTGTATTTGCAAATTAAAAAAAAATATCTTTCCGTTATTTCCCGACAATAATTATAGTCTTAAATTGTAGGTATGATTTTTTTCTACCGATACTATAACGCTAATAAATATCTGTGCATATTTGTTCGATATATGCAAATTTTATTCAAAGGGGACAGTCTTATTGTGGGTATTTTTCGTGGTTCCCTATTGTTTCAAATGAAAAACAATATCTTCCTGTTATTTCCCGATATTGATTATAGTCTCAAATTGTAGGTATGAACTTTTGCTACCGATGCTTTAACGTTTATAACAATCGGTGCATATTTGATCGATATATGCAAACGTTATTTAAAGGGGACAGTCTTATTGAGGGTATTTTTGGTGGTTCCCTGTATTTGCAAATTAAAAAAAATATCTTCCCGTTATTTCCCGATAATGCTTTAATTTCAAATTGAAGGTATGATTTTGTCTACCGATGGTATAACGTTTATAAAAATCTGTGCATATTTGTTCGATATATGCAAATTTTATGCAAAAGGGACAGTCTTATTGTGGGTATTTTTCGTGGTTCCCTGTTGTTGCAAATGAAAAACAATGTCTTCCTGTTATTTCCCGATAATGATTATAGTCTCAAATTGTAGGTATGAATTTTTGCTACCGATGCTATAACGTTTATAACAATCTGCAAAGGGACAGTCTTATTAAGTGTATTTTTGTGGTTCCCTGTATTTGCAAATTAAAAAAAATATCTTTCCGTTATTTCCCGACAATAATTATAGTCTCAAATTGTAGGTATGATTTTTTTCTACCGATGCTATAACGTTTATAAAAATCTGTGTATATTTGTTCGATATATGCAAATTTTATTCAAAGGGTACAGTCTTATTGTGGGTATTTTTCGTGGTTCCCTGTATTTGCAAATGAAAAACAATATCTTCCTCTTATTTGCCGATAATGATTATATTCTCAAATTGTAGGTATGAATTTTTGCTACCGATGCTATAACGTTTATAACAATCTGTGCATATTTGATCGATATATGCAAATTTTATTCAAAGGGGATAGTCTTATTGAGGGTATTTTTCGTGGTTCCCTGTATTTGCAAATTAAAAAAAATATCTTCCCGTTATTTCCCGATAACAATTGTGTTCTCAAATTGTAGGTATGATTTTTATCTACCGATGCTAGAACGCTTATAAATATCTGTGCATATTTGTTCGATATATGCAAATTTTATTCAAAGGGGACAGTCTTATTGTGGGTATTTTTCGTGGTTCCCTGTATTTGCAAATGCAAAACAATGTCTTCCTGTGATTTCCTGATAATAATTATATTCTCAAATTGTAGGTATGATTTTTATCTACCGATGCTATAACGCTTATAAATATCTGTGCCTATTTGTTCGATATACAAAAATTTTATTTAAAGGGGACAGTCTTATTGTGGATATTTTTCGTGGTTCCCTGTATATGCAAATTAAAAAAAAATATCTTCCCCACATTTCCCGATAATAATTATAGTCTCAATTTGTAGGTATGCTTTTTTCCTACCAATTCTATAACGCTTATTAATATCTGTGCATATTTGTTTGATATATACAAATTTTATTTAAAGGGGACAGTCTTATTGTGGGTATTTTTCGTGGTTCCCTGTATTTGCAAATTAAAAAAAATATCTTTCCGTTATTTCTCGATAATAATTATAGTCTCAAATTGTAGGTATGATTTTTTCTACCGATACTATAACGCTTATAAATATCTGTGCATATTTGTGCGATATATGCAAATTTTATTCAAAGGGGACAGTCTTATTGTGGGTATTTTTTGTGGTTCCCTGTTGTTGCAAATGAAAAACAATATCTTCCTGTTATTTCCCGATATTGATTATAGTCTCAAATTGTAGGTATGAACTTTTGCTACCGATGCTTTAACGTTTATAACAATCTGTGCAATTTGATCAATATATGTAAATTTTATTCAAAGGGACAGTCTTATTGAGGGTATTTTTCGTGGTTCCCTGTATTTGCAAATTAAAAAAATATCTTTCCGTTATTTCCCGACAATAATTATAGTCTAAAATTGTAGGTATGATTTTTTTCTACCGATGCTATAACGTTTATAAAAATCTGTGTATATTTGTTCGATATATGCAAATTTTATTCAAAGGGGACAGTCTTATTGAGGGTATTTTTTGTGGTTCCCTGTATTTGCAAATTAAAAAAATATCTTCCCGTTAATTCCCAATAATGATTATAATTTTAAATTGAAGGTATGATTTTGTCTACCGATGTTATAACGTTTACAACAATCAGTGCATATTTGATCGATATATGCAAATTTTATTCAAAGGGGACAGTCTTATTTAGGGTATTTTTCGTGGTTCCCTGTATTTGCAAATTAAAAAAATATCTTTCCGTTATTTCCCGATAATAATTATAGTCTCAAATTGTAGGTTTGAATTTTTTCTACCGATGCTTTAACGTTACATATAACAATCTGTGCATATTTGATCGATATATGCAAACTTTATTCAAAGGGATCAGTATTATTGAGGGTATTTTTCGTGGTTCCCTGTTTTTGCAAATTAAAAAAAATATCTTCCCGTTATTTCCCGATAATGTTTATAATTTCAAATTGAAGGTATGATTTTGTCTACCGATAGTATAACGTTTATAAAAATCTGTGCATATTTGTTCGATATATGCAAATTTTATTCAAAGGAGACAGTTTTATTGTGGGTATTTTTCGTGGTTCCCTGTTGTTGCAAATGAAAAACAATATCTTCCTGTTATTTTCCGATAATGATTATAGTTTCAAATTGTGGGTATGATTTTTGTCTACCGATGCTATAACGTTTATAAAATATATTTGTTCGATATATGCAAATTTTATTCTAAGGGTACAGTCTTATTGTGGATATTTTTCGTGGTTCCCTGTATTTGCAAATGAAAAACAATATCTTCCTGTTATTTGCCGATAATGAATATAGTCTCAAATTGTAGGTATGATTTTTGTCTACCGATGCTATAACGTTTATAAAAAGCTGTGCATATTTGTTCGATATATGCAAATTTTATTCAAAGGGGACAGTTTTATTGTGGGTATTTTTCGTGGTTCCCTGTATTTGCAAATGAAAAACAATGTCTTCCTGTTATTTCCCGATAATGATTATAGTCTCAAATTGTAGGTATGAATTTTTGCTACCGATGCTATAACGTTTATAACAATCGGTGCATATTTGATCGATATATGCAAACTTTATTCAAAGGGGACAGTCTTATTGAGGGTATTTTTCGTGGTTCCCTGTTTTTGCAAATTAAAAAAAATATCTTCCCGTTATTTCTCGATAATGCTTATAATTTCAAATTGAAGGTATGATTTTGTCTACCGATAGTATAACGTTTATAAAAATCTGTGCATATTTGTTCGATATATGCAAATTTTATTCAAAGGCGACAGTCTTGTTGTGGGTATTTTTCGTGGTTCCCTGTTGTTGCAAATGAAAAACAATATCTTCCTGTTATTTTCCGATAATGATTATAATTTCAAATTGTAGGTATGAATTTTTTCTACCGATGCTATTACGCTTATAAATATCTCTGCATATTTGATCGATATATGCAAACTTTATTCAAAGGGGACAGTCTTATTCAGGGTATTTTTCGTGGTTCCCTGTTTTTGCAAATTAAAAAAAATATCTTCCCGTTATTTCCCGATAATGCTTATAATTTCAAATTGAAGGTATTATTTTGTCTACCGATGCTATAACGTTTATAAAAAGCTGTGCATATTTGTTCGATATATGCAAATTTTATTCAAAAGGGACAGTCTTATTGTGGGTATTTTTCATGATTCCCTGTTGTTGCAAATGAAAAACAATGTCGTCCTGTTATTTCCCGATAATGATTATAGTCTCAAATTGTAGGTATGAATTTGTGCTACCGATGCTATAACGTTTATAACAATCTGCAAAGGGACAGTCTTATTAAGGGTATTTTTCGTGGTTCCCTTGTATTTGCAAATTAAAAAAAATATCTTTCCATTATTTCCCGACAATAATTATAGTCTCAAATTGTAGGTATGATTTTTTTCTACCGATGCTATAACGTTTATAAAAATCTGTGTATATTTGTTCGATATATGCAAATTTTATTCAAAGGGTACAGTCTTATTGTGGGTATTTTTCGTGGTTCCCTGTATTTGCAAATGAAAAACAATATCTTCCTCTTATTTGCCGATAACAGTTGTATTCTCAAATTGTAGGTATGATTTTTATCTACCGATGCTATAATGCTTATAAATATCTGTGCATATTTGTCCGATATACAAAAATTTTATTTAAAGGGGACAGTCTTATTATGGATATTTTTCGTGGTTCCCTGTATATGCAAATTAAAAAAAATATCTTCCTCTCATTTCCCGATAATAATTATACTCTCAAATTGTAGGTATGATTTTTTTCTACCGATGCTATAACGCTTATTAATATCTGTGCATATTTCTTTGATATATACAAATTTTATTTAAAGGGGACAGTCTTATTGTGGGTATTTTTCGTGGTTCCCTGTATTTGCAAATGAAAAACAATGTCTTCCTGTGATTTCCTGATAATGATTATAATTTCAAATTGTAGGTATGAATATTTGCTACCGATGCTATAACGCTTATTAATTGTGCATATTTATTCGATATATGCAAATTTTATTCAAAGGGGACAGTCTTATTGTGGGTATTTTTCGTGGTTCCCTGTTGTTGCAAATGAAAAACAATATCTTCCTGTTATTTCCCGATATTGATTATAGTCTCAAACTGTAGGTATGAACTTTTGCTACCGATGCTTTAACGTTTATAACAATCTGTGCAATTTGATCAATATATGTAAATTTTATTCAAAGGGACAGTCTTATTGAGGGTATTTTTCGTGGTTCCCTGTATTTGCAAATTAAAAAAAAAATATCTTTCCGTTATTTCCCGACAATGATTATAGTCTCAAATTGTAGGTATGATTTTTTTCTACCGATACTATAACGCTAATAAATATCTGTGCATATTTGTTCGATATATGCAAATTTTATTCAAAGGGGACAGTCTTATTGTGGGTATTTTTCGTGGTTCCCTGTATTTGCAAATGAAAAACAATATCTTCCCGTTATTTCCCGATAATAATTATAGTCTCAAATTGTAGGTATGATTTTTTTCTACCGATACTATAACGCTTATAAATTGTGCATATTTGTTCGATATATGCAAATTTTATTCAAAGGGGACAGTCTTATTGTGGGTATTTTTCGTGGTTCCCTGTTGTTGCAAATGAAAAACAATATCTTCCTGTTATTTCCCGATATTGATTATAGTCTCAAATTGTAGGTATGAACTTTTGCTACCGATGCTTTAACGTTTATAACAATCTGTGCAATTTGATCAATATATGTAAATTTTATTCAAAGGGACAGTCTTATTGAGGGTATTTTTCGTGGTTCCCTGTATTTGCAAATTAAAAAAAATATCTTTCCGTTATTTCCCGACAATGATTATAGTCTCAAATTGTAGGTATGATTTTTTTCTACCGATGCTATAACGCTAATAAATATCTGTGCATATTTGTTCGATATATGCAAATTTTATTCAAAGGGGACAGTCTTATTGTGGGTATTTTTCGTGGTTCCCTGTATTTGCAAATGAAAAACAATGTCTTCCTGTTATTTCCCGATAATGATTATATTCTCAAATTGTAGGTATGAATTGTTTCTACCGATGCTATAACGTATATAACAGTCTGTGCATATTTGATCGATATATGCAAACGTTATTCAAAGAGGACAGTCTTATTGAGGGTATTTTTGGTGGTTCCCTGTATTTGCAAATTAAAAAAAATATCTTCCCGTTATTTCCCGATAATGCTTTAATTTCAAATTGAAGGTATGATTTTGTCTACCGATGGTATAACGTTTATAAAAATCTGTGCATATTTGTTCGATATATGCAAATTTTATTCAAAAGGGACAGTCTTATTGTGGGTATTTTTCGTGGTTCCCTGTTGTTGCAAACGAAAAACAATGTCTTCCTGTTATTTCCCGATAATGATTATAGTCTCAAATTGTAGGTATGAATTTTTGCTACCGATGCTATAACGTTTATAACAATCTGCAAAGGGACAGTCTTATTAAGTGTATTTTTCGTGGTTCCCTGTATTTGCAAATTAAAAAAAATATCTTTCCGTTATTTCCCGACAATAATTATAGTCTCAAATTGTAGGTATGAATTGTTTCTACCGATGCTATAACGTTTATAGCAGTCTGTGCATATTTGATCGATATATGCAAACGTTATTCAAAGGGGACATTCTTATTTAGGGTATTTTTCGTGGTTCCCTGTATTTGCAAATTAAAAAAATATCTTCCCGTTATTTTCCGATAATAATTATAGTCTCAAATTGTAGGTTTGAATTTTTTCTACCGATGCTTTAACGTTACATATAACAATCTGTGCATATTTGATCGATATATGCAAACTTTATTCAAAGGGGTCAGTCTTATTGAGGGTATTTTTCGTGGTTCCCTGTTTTTGCAAATTAAAAAAAATATCTTCCCGTTATTTCCCGATAATGTTTATAATTTCAAATTGAAGGTATGATTTTGTCTACCGATAGTATAACGTTTATAAAAATCTGTGCATATTTGTTCGATATATGCAAATTTTATTCAAAGGAGACAGTCTTATTGTGGGTATTTTTCGTGGTTCCCTGTTGTTGCAAATGAAAAACAATATCTTCCTGTTATTTTCCGATAATGATTATAGTTTCAAATTGTGGGTATGATTTTTGTCTACCGATGCTATAACGTTTATAAAAAGCTGTGCATATTTGTTCGATATATGCAAATTTTATTCAAAGGGGACAGTCTTATTGTGGGTATTTTTCGTGGTTGCCTGTATTTGCAAATGAAAAACAATGTCTTCCTGTTATTTCCCGATAATGATTATAGTCTCAAATTGTAGGTATGAATTTTTGCTACCGATGCTATAACGTTTATAACAAGCGGTGCATATTTGATCGATATATGCAAACTTTATTCAAAGGGGACAGTCTTATTCAGGGTATGTTTCGTGGTTCCCTGTTTTTGCAAATTAAAAAAAATATCTTCCCGTTATTTCCCGATAATGCTTATAATTTCAAATTGAAGGTATGATTTTGTCTACCGATAGTATAACGTTTATAAAAATCTGTGCATATTTGTTCGATATATGCAAATTTTATTCAAAGGGGACAGTCTTGTTGTGGGTATTTTTCGTGGTTCCCTGTTGCAAATGAAAAACAATATCTTCCTGTTATTTCCCGATATTGATTATAGTCTCAAATTGTAGGTATGAATTTTTTCTACCGATGCTATAACGTTTATAACAATCTGTGCATATTTGATCGATATATGCAAACTTTATTCAAAGGGGACAGTCTTATTGAGGGTATTTTTAGTGGTTCCCTGTATTTGCAAATTAAAAAAAATATCTTCCCGTTATTTCCCGATAACAATTGTGTTCTCAAATTGTAGGTATGATTTTTATCTACCGATGCTATAACGCTTATAAATATCTGTGCCTATTTGTTCGATATACAAAAATTTTATTTAAAGGGGACAGTCTTATTGTGGATATTTTTCGTGGTTCCCTGTATATGCAAATTAAAAAAAAATATCTTCCCCTCATTTCCCGATAATAATTATAGTCTCAATTTGTAGGTATGCTTTTTTCCTACCAATTCTATAACGCTTATTAATATCTGTGCATATTTGTTTGATATATACAAATTTTATTTAAAGGGGACAGTCTTATTGTGGGTATTTTTCGTGGTTCCCTGTATTTGCAAATTAAAAAAAATATCTTTCCGTTATTTCTCGATAATAATTATAGTCTCAAATTGTAGGTATGATTTTTTCTACCGATACTATAACGCTTATAAATATCTGTGCATATTTGTGCGATATATGCAAATTTTATTCAAAGGGGACAGTCTTATTGTGGGTATTTTTTGTGGTTCCCTGTTGTTGCAAATGAAAAACAATATCTTCCTGTTATTTCCCGATATTGATTATAGTCTCAAATTGTAGGTATGAACTTTTGCTACCGATGCTTTAACGTTTATAACAATCTGTGCAATTTGATCAATATATGTAAATTTTATTCAAAGGGACAGTCTTATTGAGGGTATTTTTCGTGGTTCCCTGTATTTGCAAATTAAAAAAATATCTTTCCGTTATTTCCCGACAATAATTATAGTCTAAAATTGTAGGTATGATTTTTTTCTACCGATGCTATAACGTTTATAAAAATCTGTGTATATTTGTTCGATATATGCAAATTTTATTCAAAGGGGACAGTCTTATTGAGGGTATTTTTTGTGGTTCCCTGTATTTGCAAATTAAAAAAATATCTTCCCGTTAATTCCCAATAATGATTATAATTTTAAATTGAAGGTATGATTTTGTCTACCGATGTTATAACGTTTACAACAATCAGTGCATATTTGATCGATATATGCAAATTTTATTCAAAGGGGACAGTCTTATTTAGGGTATTTTTCGTGGTTCCCTGTATTTGCAAATTAAAAAAATATCTTTCCGTTATTTCCCGATAATAATTATAGTCTCAAATTGTAGGTTTGAATTTTTTCTACCGATGCTTTAACGTTACATATAACAATCTGTGCATATTTGATCGATATATGCAAACTTTATTCAAAGGGATCAGTATTATTGAGGGTATTTTTCGTGGTTCCCTGTTTTTGCAAATTAAAAAAAATATCTTCCCGTTATTTCCCGATAATGTTTATAATTTCAAATTGAAGGTATGATTTTGTCTACCGATAGTATAACGTTTATAAAAATCTGTGCATATTTGTTCGATATATGCAAATTTTATTCAAAGGAGACAGTTTTATTGTGGGTATTTTTCGTGGTTCCCTGTTGTTGCAAATGAAAAACAATATCTTCCTGTTATTTTCCGATAATGATTATAGTTTCAAATTGTGGGTATGATTTTTGTCTACCGATGCTATAACGTTTATAAAATATATTTGTTCGATATATGCAAATTTTATTCTAAGGGTACAGTCTTATTGTGGATATTTTTCGTGGTTCCCTGTATTTGCAAATGAAAAACAATATCTTCCTGTTATTTGCCGATAATGAATATAGTCTCAAATTGTAGGTATGATTTTTGTCTACCGATGCTATAACGTTTATAAAAAGCTGTGCATATTTGTTCGATATATGCAAATTTTATTCAAAGGGGACAGTTTTATTGTGGGTATTTTTCGTGGTTCCCTGTATTTGCAAATGAAAAACAATGTCTTCCTGTTATTTCCCGATAATGATTATAGTCTCAAATTGTAGGTATGAATTTTTGCTACCGATGCTATAACGTTTATAACAATCGGTGCATATTTGATCGATATATGCAAACTTTATTCAAAGGGGACAGTCTTATTGAGGGTATTTTTCGTGGTTCCCTGTTTTTGCAAATTAAAAAAAATATCTTCCCTTTATTTCTCGATAATGCTTATAATTTCAAATTGAAGGTATGATTTTGTCTACCGATAGTATAACGTTTATAAAAATCTGTGCATATTTGTTCGATATATGCAAATTTTATTCAAAGGCGACAGTCTTGTTGTGGGTATTTTTCGTGGTTCCCTGTTGTTGCAAATGAAAAACAATATCTTCCTGTTATTTTCCGATAATGATTATAATTTCAAATTGTAGGTATGAATTTTTTCTACCGATGCTATTACGCTTATAAATATCTCTGCATATTTGATCGATATATGCAAACTTTATTCAAAGGGGACAGTCTTATTCAGGGTATTTTTCGTGGTTCCCTGTTTTTGCAAATTAAAAAAAATATCTTCCCGTTATTTCCCGATAATGCTTATAATTTCAAATTGAAGGTATTATTTTGTCTACCGATGCTATAACGTTTATAAAAAGCTGTGCATATTTGTTCGATATATGCAAATTTTATTCAAAAGGGACAGTCTTATTGTGGGTATTTTTCATGATTCCCTGTTGTTGCAAATGAAAAACAATGTCGTCCTGTTATTTCCCGATAATGATTATAGTCTCAAATTGTAGGTATGAATTTGTGCTACCGATGCTATAACGTTTATAACAATCTGCAAAGGGACAGTCTTATTAAGGGTATTTTTCGTGGTTCCCTTGTATTTGCAAATTAAAAAAAATATCTTTCCATTATTTCCCGACAATAATTATAGTCTCAAATTGTAGGTATGATTTTTTTCTACCGATGCTATAACGTTTATAAAAATCTGTGTATATTTGTTCGATATATGCAAATTTTATTCAAAGGGTACAGTCTTATTGTGGGTATTTTTCGTGGTTCCCTGTATTTGCAAATGAAAAACAATATCTTCCTCTTATTTGCCGATAACAGTTGTATTCTCAAATTGTAGGTATGATTTTTATCTACCGATGCTATAATGCTTATAAATATCTGTGCATATTTGTCCGATATACAAAAATTTTATTTAAAGGGGACAGTCTTATTATGGATATTTTTCGTGGTTCCCTGTATATGCAAATTAAAAAAAATATCTTCCTCTCATTTCCCGATAATAATTATACTCTCAAATTGTAGGTATGATTTTTTTCTACCGATGCTATAACGCTTATTAATATCTGTGCATATTTCTTTGATATATACAAATTTTATTTAAAGGGGACAGTCTTATTGTGGGTATTTTTCGTGGTTCCCTGTATTTGCAAATGAAAAACAATGTCTTCCTGTGATTTCCTGATAATGATTATAATTTCAAATTGTAGGTATGAATATTTGCTACCGATGCTATAACGCTTATTAATTGTGCATATTTATTCGATATATGCAAATTTTATTCAAAGGGGACAGTCTTATTGTGGGTATTTTTCGTGGTTCCCTGTTGTTGCAAATGAAAAACAATATCTTCCTGTTATTTCCCGATATTGATTATAGTCTCAAACTGTAGGTATGAACTTTTGCTACCGATGCTTTAACGTTTATAACAATCTGTGCAATTTGATCAATATATGTAAATTTTATTCAAAGGGACAGTCTTATTGAGGGTATTTTTCGTGGTTCCCTGTATTTGCAAATTAAAAAAAAATATCTTTCCGTTATTTCCCGACAATGATTATAGTCTCAAATTGTAGGTATGATTTTTTTCTACCGATACTATAACGCTAATAAATATCTGTGCATATTTGTTCGATATATGCAAATTTTATTCAAAGGGGACAGTCTTATTGTGGGTATTTTTCGTGGTTCCCTGTATTTGCAAATGAAAAACAATATCTTCCCGTTATTTCCCGATAATAATTATAGTCTCAAATTGTAGGTATGATTTTTTTCTACCGATACTATAACGCTTATAAATTGTGCATATTTGTTCGATATATGCAAATTTTATTCAAAGGGGACAGTCTTATTGTGGGTATTTTTCGTGGTTCCCTGTTGTTGCAAATGAAAAACAATATCTTCCTGTTATTTCCCGATATTGATTATAGTCTCAAATTGTAGGTATGAACTTTTGCTACCGATGCTTTAACGTTTATAACAATCTGTGCAATTTGATCAATATATGTAAATTTTATTCAAAGGGACAGTCTTATTGAGGGTATTTTTCGTGGTTCCCTGTATTTGCAAATTAAAAAAAATATCTTTCCGTTATTTCCCGACAATGATTATAGTCTCAAATTGTAGGTATGATTTTTTTCTACCGATGCTATAACGCTAATAAATATCTGTGCATATTTGTTCGATATATGCAAATTTTATTCAAAGGGGACAGTCTTATTGTGGGTATTTTTCGTGGTTCCCTGTATTTGCAAATGAAAAACAATGTCTTCCTGTTATTTCCCGATAATGATTATATTCTCAAATTGTAGGTATGAATTGTTTCTACCGATGCTATAACGTATATAACAGTCTGTGCATATTTGATCGATATATGCAAACGTTATTCAAAGAGGACAGTCTTATTGAGGGTATTTTTGGTGGTTCCCTGTATTTGCAAATTAAAAAAAATATCTTCCCGTTATTTCCCGATAATGCTTTAATTTCAAATTGAAGGTATGATTTTGTCTACCGATGGTATAACGTTTATAAAAATCTGTGCATATTTGTTCGATATATGCAAATTTTATTCAAAAGGGACAGTCTTATTGTGGGTATTTTTCGTGGTTCCCTGTTGTTGCAAACGAAAAACAATGTCTTCCTGTTATTTCCCGATAATGATTATAGTCTCAAATTGTAGGTATGAATTTTTGCTACCGATGCTATAACGTTTATAACAATCTGCAAAGGGACAGTCTTATTAAGTGTATTTTTCGTGGTTCCCTGTATTTGCAAATTAAAAAAAATATCTTTCCGTTATTTCCCGACAATAATTATAGTCTCAAATTGTAGGTATGAATTGTTTCTACCGATGCTATAACGTTTATAGCAGTCTGTGCATATTTGATCGATATATGCAAACGTTATTCAAAGGGGACATTCTTATTTAGGGTATTTTTCGTGGTTCCCTGTATTTGCAAATTAAAAAAATATCTTCCCGTTATTTTCCGATAATAATTATAGTCTCAAATTGTAGGTTTGAATTTTTTCTACCGATGCTTTAACGTTACATATAACAATCTGTGCATATTTGATCGATATATGCAAACTTTATTCAAAGGGGTCAGTCTTATTGAGGGTATTTTTCGTGGTTCCCTGTTTTTGCAAATTAAAAAAAATATCTTCCCGTTATTTCCCGATAATGTTTATAATTTCAAATTGAAGGTATGATTTTGTCTACCGATAGTATAACGTTTATAAAAATCTGTGCATATTTGTTCGATATATGCAAATTTTATTCAAAGGAGACAGTCTTATTGTGGGTATTTTTCGTGGTTCCCTGTTGTTGCAAATGAAAAACAATATCTTCCTGTTATTTTCCGATAATGATTATAGTTTCAAATTGTGGGTATGATTTTTGTCTACCGATGCTATAACGTTTATAAAAAGCTGTGCATATTTGTTCGATATATGCAAATTTTATTCAAAGGGGACAGTCTTATTGTGGGTATTTTTCGTGGTTGCCTGTATTTGCAAATGAAAAACAATGTCTTCCTGTTATTTCCCGATAATGATTATAGTCTCAAATTGTAGGTATGAATTTTTGCTACCGATGCTATAACGTTTATAACAAGCGGTGCATATTTGATCGATATATGCAAACTTTATTCAAAGGGGACAGTCTTATTCAGGGTATGTTTCGTGGTTCCCTATTTTTGCAAATTAAAAAAAATATCTTCCCGTTATTTCCCGATAATGCTTATAATTTCAAATTGAAGGTATGATTTTGTCTACCGATAGTATAACGTTTATAAAAATCTGTGCATATTTGTTCGATATATGCAAATTTTATTCAAAGGGGACAGTCTTGTTGTGGGTATTTTTCGTGGTTCCCTGTTGCAAATGAAAAACAATATCTTCCTGTTATTTCCCGATATTGATTATAGTCTCAAATTGTAGGTATGAATTTTTTCTACCGATGCTATAACGTTTATAACAATCTGTGCATATTTGATCGATATATGCAAACTTTATTCAAAGGGGACAGTCTTATTGAGGGTATTTTTAGTGGTTCCCTGTATTTGCAAATTAAAAAAAATATCTTCCCGTTATTTCCCGATAATGCTTATAATTTCAAATTGAAGGTATGATTTTGTCTACCGATAGTATAACGTTTATAAAAATCTGTGCATATTTGTTCGATATATGCAAATTTTATTCAAAGGGTACAGTCTTATTGTGGGTATTTTTCGTGGTTCCCTGTATTTGCAAATGAAAAACAATATCTTCCTCTTATTTGCCGATAACAGTTGTATTCTCAAATTGTAGGTATGATTTTTATCTACCGATGCTATAATGCTTATAAATATCTGTGCATATTTGTCCGATATACAAAAATTTTATTTAAAGGGGACAGTCTTATTATGGATATTTTTCGTGGTTCCCTGTATATGCAAATTAAAAAAAATATCTTCCTCTCATTTCCCGATAATAATTATACTCTCAAATTTTTTTCTACCGATGCTATAACGCTTATTAATATCTGTGCATATTTCTTTGATATATACAAATTTTATTTAAAGGGGACAGTCTTATTGTGGGTATTTTTCGTGGTTCCCTGTATTTGCAAATGAAAAACAATGTCTTCCTGTGATTTCCTGATAATGCTTATAATTTCAAATTGTAGGTATAAATATTTGCTACCGATGCTATAACGCTTATTAATTGTGCATATTTATTCGATATATGCAAATTTTATTCAAAGGGGACAGTCTTATTGTGGGTATTTTTCGTGGTTCCCTGTTGTTGCAAATGAAAAACAATATCTTCCTGTTATTTCCCGATATTGATTATAGTCTCAAACTGTAGGTATGAACTTTTGCTACCGATGCTTTAACGTTTATAACAATCTGTGCAATTTGATCAATATATGTAAATTTTATTCAAAGGGACAGTCTTATTGAGGGTATTTTTCGTGGTTCCCTGTATTTGCAAATTAAAAAAAAATATCTTTCCGTTATTTCCCGACAATGATTATAGTCTCAAATTGTAGGTATGATTTTTTTCTACCGATACTATAACGCTAATAAATATCTGTGCATATTTGTTCGATATATGCAAATTTTATTCAAAGGGGACAGTCTTATTGTGGGTATTTTTCGTGGTTCCCTGTATTTGCAAATGAAAAACAATATCTTCCCGTTATTTCCCGATAATAATTATAGTTTCAAATTGTAGGTATGATTTTTTTCTACCGATACTATAACGCTTATAAATTGTGCATATTTGTTCGATATATGCAAATTTTATTCAAAGGGGACAGTCTTATTGTGGGTATTTTTCGTGGTTCCCTGTTGTTGCAAATGAAAAACAATATCTTTCTGTTATTTCCCGATATTGATTATAGTCTCAAATTGTAGGTATGAACTTTTGCTACCGATGCTTTAACGTTTATAACAATCTGTGCAATTTGATCAATATATGTAAATTTTATTCAAAGGGACAGTCTTATTGAGGGTATTTTCGTGGTTCCCTGTATTTGCAAATTAAAAAAAAATATCTTTCCGTTATTTCCCGACAATGATTATAGTCTCAAATTGTAGGTATGATTTTTTTCTACCGATGCTATAACGCTAATAAATATCTGTGCATATTTGTTCGATATATGCAAATTTTATTCAAAGGGGACAGTCTTATTGTGGGTATTTTTCGTGGTTCCCTGTATTTGCAAATGAAAAACAATGTCTTCCTGTTATTTCCCGATAATGATTATATTCTCAAATTGTAGGTATGAATTGTTTCTACCGATGCTATAACGTATATAACAGTCTGTGCATATTTGATCGATATATGCAAACGTTATTCAAAGAGGACAGTCTTATTGAGGGTATTTTTGGTGGTTCCCTGTATTTGCAAATTAAAAAAAATATCTTCCCGTTATTTCCCGATAATGCTTTAATTTCAAATTGAAGGTATGATTTTGTCTACCGATGGTATAACGTTTATAAAAATCTGTGCATATTTGTTCGATATATGCAAATTTTATTCAAAAGGGACAGTCTTATTGTGGGTATTTTTCGTGGTTCCCTGTTGTTGCAAACGAAAAACAATGTCTTCCTGTTATTTCCCGATAATGATTATAGTCTCAAATTGTAGGTATGAATTTTTGCTACCGATGCTATAACGTTTATAACAATCTGCAAAGGGGCAGTCTTATTAAGTGTATTTTTCGTGGTTCCCTGTATTTGCAAATTAAAAAAAATATCTTTCCGTTATTTCCCGACAATAATTATAGTCTCAAATTGTAGGTATGAATTGTTTCTACCGATGCTATAACGTTTATAGCAGTCTGTGCATATTTGATCGATATATGCAAACGTTATTCAAAGGGGACATTCTTATTTAGGGTATTTTTCGTGGTTCCCTGTATTTGCAAATTAAAAAAATATCTTCCCGTTATTTTCCGATAAAAATTATAGTCTCAAATTGTAGGTTTGAATTTTTTCTACCGATGCTTTAACGTTACATATAACAATCTGTGCATATTTGATCGATATATGCAAACTTTATTCAAAGGGGTCAGTCTTATTGAGGGTATTTTTCGTGGTTCCCTGTTTTTGCAAATTAAAAAAAATATCTTCCCGTTATTTCCCGATAATGTTTATAATTTCAAATTGAAGGTATGATTTTGTCTACCGATAGTATAACGTTTATAAAAATCTGTGCATATTTGTTCGATATATGCAAATTTTATTCAAAGGAGACAGTCTTATTGTGGGTATTTTTCGTGGTTCCCTGTTGTTGCAAATGAAAAACAATATCTTCCTGTTATTTTCCGATAATGATTATAGTTTCAAATTGTGGGTATGATTTTTGTCTACCGATGCTATAACGTTTATAAAAAGCTGTGCATATTTGTTCGATATATGCAAATTTTATTCAAAGGGGACAGTCTTATTGTGGGTATTTTTCGTGGTTGAATGTATTTGCAAATGAAAAACAATGTCTTCCTGTTATTTCCCGATAATGATTATAGTCTCAAATTGTAGGTATGAATTTTTGCTACCGATGCTATAACGTTTATAACAAGCGGTGCATATTTGATCGATATATGCAAACTTTATTCAAAGGGGACAGTCTTATTCAGGGTATTTTTCGTGGTTCCCTGTTTTTGCAAATTAAAAAAAATATCTTCCCGTTATTTCCCGATAATGCTTATAATTTCAAATTGAAGGTATGATTTTGTCTACCGATAGTATAACGTTTATAAAAATCTGTGCATATTTGTTCGATATATGCAAATTTTATTCAAAGGGGACAGTCTTGTTGTGGGTATTTTTCGTGGTTCCCTGTTGCAAATGAAAAACAATATCTTCCTGTTATTTCCCGATATTGATTATAGTCTCAAATTGTAGGTATGAATTTTTTCTACCGATGCTATAACGTTTATAACAATCTGTGCATATTTGATCGATATATGCAAACTTTATTCAAAGGGGACAGTCTTATTGAGGGTATTTTTAGTGGTTCCCTGTATTTGCAAATTAAAAAAAATATCTTCCCGTTATTTCCCGATAATGCTTATAATTTCAAATTGAAGGTATGATTTTGTCTACTGATTTGTTCGATATATGCAAATTTTTTTCAAAAGGGACAGTCTTATTATTGTGGGTATTTTTCGTGGTTCCCTGTTGTTGCAAATGAAAAACAATGCCTTCCTGTTATTTCCCGATAATGATTATAGTCTCAAATTGTAGGTATGAATTTTTGCTACTGATGCTATAACGTTTATAACAATCTGTGAATATTTGATCGATATATGCAAATTTTATTCAAAGGGGACAGTCCTATTGAGGGTATTTTTCGTGGTTCCCTGTATTTGCGAATTAAAAAAAATATCTTCCCGTTATTTTTGATAACAATTGTATTCTCAAATTGTAGGTATGATTTTTATCTACCGATGCTATAACGCTTATAAATATCTGTGCATATTTGTTCGATATACAAAAATTTTATTTAAAGGGGACGGTCTTATTGTGGATATTTATCGTGGTTCCCTGTATATGCAAATTAAAAAAAAATATCTTCCCCTCATTTCCCGATAATAATTATAGTCTCAAATTGTAGGTATGATTTTTTTTTTACCGATGCTATAACGCTTATAAAAATCTGTGCATATTTGTTCGATATATGCAAATTTTATTCAAAGGGGACAGTCTTATTGTGGGTATTTATCGCGGTTCCCTTTTGTTGCAAATGAAAAACAATATCTTCCTGTTATTTCCCGATATTGATTATAGTCTCAAATTGTAGGTATGAATTTTTGCTACCGACGCTTTAACGTTTTTAACAATCTGTGCATATTTGATCAATATATGTAAATTTTATTCAAAGGGACAGTCTTATTGAGGGTATTTTTCGTGGTTCCCTGTATTTGCAAATGAAAAACAATGTCTTCCTGTTATTTCCCGATAATGATTATAGTCTTAAATTGTAGGTATGAATTTTTGCTACCGACGCTTTAACGTTTATAACAATCTGTGCATATTTGATCAATATATGCAAATTTTATTCAAAGGGGACAGTCTTATTGAGGGTATTTTTCGTGGTTCCCTGTTGTTGCAAATGAAAAACAATATCTTCCTGTTATTTCCCGATATTGATTATAGTCTCAAATTGTAGGTATGAATTTTTGCTACCGACGCTTTAACGTTTATAACAATCTGTGCATATTTGATCAATATATGTAAATTTTATTCAAAGGGACAGTCTTATTGAGGGTATTTTTCGTGGTTCCCTGTATTTGCAAATTAAAAAAAAATATCTTTCCGTTATTTCCCGACAATAATTATAGTCTAAAATTGTAGGTATGATTTTTTTCTACCGATGCTATAACGCTTATAAATATCTGTGCATATTTGTTCGATATATGCAAATTTTTTTCAAATGGGACAGTCTTAATGATTATAGTTTCAAATTGTAGGTATGATTTTTGTCTACCGATGCTATAACGTTTATAAAATATATTTGTTCGATATATGCAAATTTTATTCTAAGGGTACAGTCTTATTGTGGATATTTTTCGTGGTTCCCTGTATTTGCAAATGAAAAACAATATCTTCCTGTTATTTGCCGATAATGATTATAGTCTCAAATTGTAGGTATGATTTTTGTCTACCGATGCTATAACGTTTATAAAAAGCTGTGCATATTTGTTCGATATATGCAAATTTTATTCAAAGGGGACAGTTTTATTGTGGGTATTTTTCGTGGTTCCCTGTATTTGCAAATGAAAAACAATGTCTTCCTGTTATTTCCAGATAATGATTATAGTCTCAAATTGTAGGTATGAATTTTTGCTACCGATGCTATAACGTTTATAACAATCGGTGCATATTTGATCGATATATGCAAACTTTATTCAAAGGGGACAGTCTTATTGAGGGTATTTTTCGTGGTTCCCTGTTTTTGCAAATTAAAAAAAATATCTTCCCGTTATTTCTCGATAATGCTTATAATTTCAAATTGAAGGTATGATTTTGTCTACCGATAGTATAACGTTTATAAAAATCTGTGCATATTTGTTCGATATATGCAAATTTTATTCAAAGGCGACAGTCTTGTTGTGGGTATTTTTCGTGGTTCCCTGTTGTTGCAAATGAAAAACAATATCTTCCTGTTATTTTCCGATAATGATTATAATTTCAAATTGTAGGTATGAATTTTTTTTACCGATGCTATTACGCTTATAAATATTTGTGCATATTTGTTCGATATATGCAAATTTTATTCAAAGGCGACAGTCTTGTTGTGGGTATTTTTCGTGGTTCCCTGTTGTTGCAAATGAAAAACAATATCTTCCTGTTATTTTCCGATAATGATTATAATTTCAAATTGTAGGTATGAATTTTTTCTACCGATGCTATTACGCTTATAAATATCTGTGCATATTTGTTCGATATATGCAAATTTTATTCAAAGAGGACAGTCTTATTGTGGGTATTTTTCGTGGTTCCCTGTATTTGCAAATGAAAAACAATGTCTTCCTGTGATTTCCTGATAATGATTATAGTCTCAAATAGTAGGTATGAATTTTTGCTACCGATGCTATAACGCTTATAAAAATCTGTGCATATTTGTTCGATATATACAAATTTTATTCAAAGGAGACAGTCTTATTGTGGGTATTTTTCGTGGTTCCCTGTTGTTGCAAAGGAAAAACAATATCTTCCTGTTATTTTCCGATAATGATTATAGTTTCAAATTGTAGGTATGAAATTTTTCTACCGATGCTATAACGCTTATAACAATCTGTGCATATTTGATCGATATATGCAAATTTTATTCAAAGGGGACAGTCTTATTGAGGGTATTTTTCGTGGTTCCCTGTTGTTGCAAATGAAAAACAATATCTTCCTGTTATTTCCCGATATTGATTATAGTCTCAAATTGTAGGTATGAATTTTTGCTACCGACGCTTTAACGTTTATAACAATCTGTGCATATTTGATCAATATATGTAAATTTTATTCAAAGGGACAGTCTTATTGAGGGTATTTTTCGTGGTTCCCTGTATTTGCAAATTAAAAAAAAATATCTTTCCGTTATTTCCCGACAATAATTATAGTCTAAAATTGTAGGTATGATTTTTTTCTACCGATGCTATAACGCTTATAAATATCTGTGCATATTTGTTCGATATATGCAAATTTTTTTCAAATGGGACAGTCTTATTGATTATAGTTTCAAATTGTAGGTATGATTTTTGTCTACCGATGCTATAACGTTTATAAAATATATTTGTTCGATATATGCAAATTTTATTCTAAGGGTACAGTCTTATTGTGGATATTTTTCGTGGTTCCCTGTATTTGCAAATGAAAAACAATATCTTCCTGTTATTTGCCGATAATGATTATAGTCTCAAATTGTAGGTATGATTTTTGTCTACCGATGCTATAACGTTTATAAAAAGCTGTGCATATTTGTTCGATATATGCAAATTTTATTCAAAGGGGACAGTTTTATTGTGGGTATTTTTCGTGGTTCCCTGTATTTGCAAATGAAAAACAATGTCTTCCTGTTATTTCCAGATAATGATTATAGTCTCAAATTGTAGGTATGAATTTTTGCTACCGATGCTATAACGTTTATAACAATCGGTGCATATTTGATCGATATATGCAAACTTTATTCAAAGGGGACAGTCTTATTGAGGGTATTTTTCGTGGTTCCCTGTATTTGCAAATTAAAAAAAATATCTTCCCGTTATTTCCCGATAATAACTATAGTCTAAAATTGTAGGTATGATTTTTTTCTACCGATGCTATAACGTTTATAAAAATCTATGTATATTTGTTCGATATATGCAAATTTTATTCAAAGGGGACAGTCTTATTGAGGGTATTTTTTGTGGTTCCCTGTTTTTGCAAATTAAAAAAATATCTTCCCGTTATTTCCCGATAATAATTATAGTCTCAAATTTTAGGTATGAATTTTTTTCTACCGATGCTATAACGCTTATAAATATCTGTGCATATTTGTCCGATATATGAAATTTTATTCAAAGGATACAGTCTTATTGTGGGTATTTTTCGTGGTTCCCTGTTGTTGCAAATGAAAAACAATATCTTCCTGTTATTTCCTGATATTGATTATAGTCTCAAATTGTAGGTTTGAATTTTTTCTACAGATGCTATAACGTGACATATAAAAATCTGTGCATATTTGATCGATATATGCAAACTTTATTCAAAGGGGACAGTCTTATTGAGGGTATTTTTCGTGGTTCCCTGTTTTTGCAAATTAAAAAAAATATCTTTCCGTTATTTCCCGATAATGCTTATAATTTCAAATTAAAGGTATGATTTTGTCTACCGATAGTATAACGTTTATAAAAATCTGTG
This sequence comes from Nowickia ferox, assembly GCA_936439885.1. Lineage (NCBI taxonomy): Eukaryota > Metazoa > Arthropoda > Insecta > Diptera > Tachinidae > Nowickia > Nowickia ferox. The sequence continues at coordinate 47,000,382 of OW387027.1, read as the reverse complement.
CATATTTGTTCGATATATGCAAATTTTATTCCAAGGAGACAGTCTTATTGTGGGTATTTTTCGTGGTTCCCTGTTGTTGCAAATGAAAAACAATATATTCCTGTTATTTTCCGATAATGATTATAGTTTCAAATTGTAGGTATGATTTTTGTCTACCGATGCTATAACGTTTATAAAATATATTTGTTCGATATATGCAAATTTTATTCTAAGGGTACAGTCTTATTGTGAGTATTTTTCGTGGTTCCCTGTATTTGCAAATGAAAAACAATATGTTCCTGTGATTTCCTGATAATGATTATATTCTCAAATAGTAGGTATGAATTTTTGCTATGTTTATAACAATCGGTGCATATTTGGATCGATATATGCAAACTTTATTCAAAGTGGACAGTCTTCTTGAGGGTATTTTTAGTGGTTCCCTGTATTTGCAAATTAAAAAAAATATCTTCCCGTTATTTCCCGATAATAACTATAGTCTAAAACTGTAGGTATGATTTTTTTCTACCGATCCTATAACGCTTATAAAAATCTGGGCATATTTGTTCGATATATGCAAATTTTATTCAAAGGGGACAGTCTTATTGTGGGTATTTATCGCGGTTCCGTTTTGTTGCAAATGCAAAACAATATCTTCCTGTTATTTCCCGATATTGATTATAGTCTCAAATTGTAGGTATGAATTTTTGCTACCGACGCTTTAACGTTTATAAAAAAATATATTTGTTCGATATATGCAAATTTTATTCTAAGGGGACAGTTTTATTGTGGGTATTTTTCGTGGTTCCCTGTATTTGCAACTGACAAACAATGTATTCCTGTTAGTTCTCGATAATGATTATAATTTCAAATTGAAGGTATGATTTTGTCTACCGATAGTATAACGTTTATAAAAATCTGTGCATACTTGTTCGATATATGCAAATTTTATTCAAAGGCGACAGTCTTGTTGTGGGTATTTTTCGTGGTTCCCTGTTGTTGCAAATGAAAAACAATATCTTCCTGTTATTTTCCGATATTGATTATAATTTCCAATTGTAGGTATGAATTTTTTCTACCGATGCTATTACGCTTATAAATATCTGTGCATATTTGTTCGATATATGCAAATTTTATTCAAAGGGGACAGTCTTATTATGGGTATTTTTCGTGGTTCCCTTTTGTTGCAAATGAAAAACAATATCTTCCTGTTATTTCCCGACATTGATTATAGTCTCAAATTGTAGGTATGAATTTTTGCTACCAACGCTTTAACGTTTTTAACAATCTGTGCATATTTGATCAATATATGTAAATTTTATTCAAAGGGACAGTCTTATTGAGGGTATTTTTCGTGGTTCCCTGTTGTTGCAAATGAAAAACAATATCTTCCTGTTATTTCCCGATATTGATTATAGTCTCAAATTGTAGGTATGAATTTTTGCTACCAACGCTTTAACGTTTTTAACAATCTGTGCATATTTGATCAATATATGTAAATTTTATTCAAAGGGACAGTCTTATTGAGGGTATTTTTCGTGGTTCCCTGTATTTGCAAATGAAAAACAATGTCTTCCTGTTATTTCCCGATAATGATTATAGTCTTAAATTGTAGGTATGAATTTTTGCTACCGACGCTTTAACGTTTATAACAATCTGTGCATATTTGATCAATATCTGCAAATTTTATTCAAAGGGGACAGTCTTATTGAGGGTATTTTTCGTGGTTCCCTGTATTTGCAAATGAAAAACAATGTCTTCCTGTTATTTCCCGATAATGATTATAGTCTTAAATTGTAGGTATGAATTTTTTCTACCGATACTATAACGCTTATAAATATATGTGCATATTTGATCAATATATGTAAATTTTATTCAAAGGGACAGTCTTATTGAGGGTATTTTTCGTGGTTCCCTGTATTTGCAAATTAAAAAAAAATATCTTTCCGTTATTTCCCGACAATAATTATAGTCTAAAATTGTAGGTATGATTTATTTTCTACCGATGCTATAACGCTTATAAATATCTGTGCATATTTGTTCGATATATGCAAATTTTTTTCAAAGGGGACAGTCTTATTGATTATAGTTTCAAATTGTAGGTATGATTTTTGTCTACCGATGCTATAACGTTTATAAAATATATTTGTGCGATATATGCAAATTTTATTCTAAGGGTACAGTCTTATTGTGGATATTTTTCGTGGTTCCCTGTATTTGCAAATGAAAAACAATATCTTCCTGTTATTTGCCGATAATGATTATAGTCTCAAATTGTAGGTATGATTTTTGTCTACCGATGCTATAACGTTTATAAAAAGCTGTGCATATTTGTTCGATATATGCAAATTTTATTCAAAGGGGACAGTTTTATTGTGGGTATTTTTCGTGGTTCCCTGTATTTGCAAATGAAAAACAATGTCTTCCTGTTATTTCCCGATAATGATTATAGTCTCAAATTGTAGGTATGAATTTTTGCTACCGATGCTATAACGTTTATAACAATCGGTGCATATTTGATCGATATATGCAAACTTTATTCAAAGGGGACAGTCTTATTGAGGGTATTTTTCGTGGTTCCCTGTTTTTGCAAATTAAAAAAAATATCTTCCCGTTATTTCTCGATAATGCTTATAATTTCAAATTGAAGGTATGATTTTGTCTACCGATAGTATAACGTTTATAAAAATCTGTGCATATTTGTTCGATATATGCAAATTTTATTCAAAGGCGACAGTCTTGTTGTGGGTATTTTTCGTGGTTCCCTGTTGTTGCAAATGAAAAACAATATCTTCCTGTTATTTTCCGATAATGATTATAATTTCAAATTGTAGGTATGAATTTTTTCTACCGATGCTATTACGCTTATAAATATCTGTGCATATTTGTTCGATATATGCAAATTTTATTCAAAGGCGACAGTCTTGTTGTGGGTATTTTTCGTGGTTCCCTGTTGTTGCAAATGAAAAACAATATCTTCCTGTTATTTTCCGATAATGATTATAATTTCAAATTGTAGGTATGAATTTTTTCTACCGATGCTATTACGCTTATAAATATCTGTGCATATTTGTTCGATATATGCAAATTTTATTCAAAGAGGACAGTCTTATTGTGGGTATTTTTCGTGGTTCCCTGTATTTGCAAATGAAAAACAATGTCTTCCTGTGATTTCCTGATAATGATTATATTCTCAAATAGTAGGTATGAATTTTTGCTACCGATGCTATAACGCTTATAAAAATCTATGCATATTTGTTCGATATATACAAATTTTATTCAAAGAAGACAGTCTTATTGTGGGTATTTTTCGTGGTTCCCTGTTGTTGCAAAGGAAAAACAATATCTTCCTGTTATTTTCCGATAATGATTATAATTTCAAATTGTAGGTATGAAATTTTTCTACCGATGCTATAAAGCTTATAAATATCTGTGCATATTTGTTCGATATATGCAAATTTTATTCAAAGGCGACAGTCTTGTTGTGGGTATTTTTTGTGGTTCCCTGTTGTTGCAAATGAAAAACAATGTCTTCCTGTTATTTCCCGATAATGATTATAGTCTCAAATTGTAGGTATGAATTTTTGATACCGATGCTATAACGTTTATAACAATCGGTGCATATTTGATCGATATATGCAAACTTTATTCAAAGGGGACAGTCTTATTGAGGGTATTTTTCGTGGTTCCCTGTTTTTGCAAATTAAAAAAAATATCTTCCCGTTATTTCTCGATAATGCTTATAATTTCAAATTGAAGGTATGATTTTGTCTACCGATAGTATAACGTTTATAAAAATCTGTGCATATTTGTTCGATATATGCAAATTTTATTCAAAGGGGACAGTCTTATTGTGGGTATTTTTCGTGGTTCCCTGTTGTTGCAAATGAAAAACAATATCTTCCTGTTATTTCCTGATATTGATTATAGTCTCAAATTGTAGGTTTGAATTTTTTCTACAGATGCTATAACGTGACATATAACAATCTGTGCATATTTGATCGATATATGCAAACTTTATTCAAAGGGGACAGTCTTATTGAGGGTATTTTTCGTGGTTCCCTGTTTTTGCAAATTAAAAAAAATATCTTTCCGTTATTTCCCGATAATGCTTATAATTTCAAATTAAAGGTATGATTTTGTCTACCGATAGTATAACGTTTATAAAAATCTGTGCATATTTGTTCGATATATGCAAATTTTATTCCAAGGAGACAGTCTTATTGTGGGTATTTTTCGTGGTTCCCTGTTGTTGCAAATGAAAAACAATATCTTCCTGTTATTTTCCGATAATGATTATAGTTTCAAATTGTAGGTATGATTTTTGTCTACCGATGCTATAACGTTTATAAAATATATTTGTTCGATATATGCAAATTTTATTCTAAGGGTACAGTCTTATTGTGAGTATTTTTCGTGGTTCCCTGTATTTGCAAATGAAAAACAATATCTTCCTGTGATTTCCTGATAATGATTATATTCTCAAATAGTAGGTATGAATTTTTGCTACTTTTATAACAATCGGTGCATATTTGATCGATATATGCAAATTTTATTCAAAGGGGACAGTCTTATTGAGGGTATTTTTCGTGGTTCCCTTTATTTAAAAATTAAAAAAAATATCTTCCCGTTATTTCCCGATAATAATTATGGTCTCAAATTGTAGGTATGATTTTTTTCTACCGATTCTATTACGCTTATAAATATCTGTACATATTTGTTCGATATATACAAATTTTATTTAAAGGGGCCAGTCTTATTGTGGGTATTTTTCGTGGTTCCCTGTATTTGCAAATAAAAAAAAAATATCATCCCGTTATTTCCTGATAATAACTATAGTCTCACATTGTAGGTATGAATTTTTTGTACCGATGCTATAAATGATATTTTAAAATGCGCGGTATTGTTAAATATTGTATTAAATTAATGACAAATATTGTTGAAATTAAAATTTTTTTTCAATAACATGGTTTTGTTGAACATGATTCTTGTCTATTTTTTCCTGTGTACTTCTTAAGAAGGTTGTAAGTTTCCAAAGCTGTCGAAATGTTCTTTTTCATTGATGTTTTTATAATATGATACCCAATGTGTACCAGGTCCTGTTGATGCATCTAAATTATTTATTCCACATTCAATTTTCTTTGTTCGTTTTGGTAGAGTATTCAACATGAAAACTCCTCTAAAATATGGAATATTTATAGAGAAACGGTTTAGGTCCACATCAGAAAGTAGTCTGTTGGGCAGCATCTCTAAGAGTTTTTTGATTCCCCTTTGTGAAATAAACCATAACCCTTTTTATATGGTTTTAAGTAAAGTCCTTTTCCAACTGCTATAGATTCCATCGCTCTATTATGTCTAGTTGCTTCATCAAGTTGATTTTTAGCATTCTTTGTTGCATTTACAGCTTTAGCTATGGCAGCACCTCCAGTTGTTAGACTACCAATTGCACCCAGAGCAGTTAAAATCGGTATTAGAGGTAAAAAACCACCAATTTTTGGAACACGTATTACACGTGGTACTATAATTTGAGACTTTCTTCCTTTTAATGACTTCTTAATAGTTTTTCGTGCAATTTTAATAGCTGAGTTAATATCTAATGGTTTTTCTTTTTTTAGTATGTATATTTGTTGCAGCTCTAATTGATGTTCTAAATAGTGTTTTAACATTTAGTTTGTTCTTTTTAACATTTTTCTTTTTCTCCACACCCATACCAAATTTTGTTTTGGCTTTCATTGCGTTAGTAACCATATATGCAAATGATTTTTCAGCAAGACTACTATCTTTTGATAAAACTCGATCCCAAGCGGAGTTTTCAAGTATTTTATCAGCTTTATGTCAGGTACTTAAATCCTTATTTTTGGAATAAGCAATATCGTGATTTTTACACGCAGAGTCCAATAAATTAATTCCTTTATCACCTCGATTTAAACGTTTTTGTAGTTTTGTTCCAGGTCCACAGTACTGATATCCAGGTAGATGAAGTTCAATAGGTAGAGAGTTTATTATTTTGTGTACTAGACTAACTAAAAGTTTTCTGATATCGTATAACCATATTATCTAATTTTTCCTATATAAGAGGTAATATATATGAAATGCATTTAGTTACAAAAATGCACTTAGTAAAACAACATAAAAATATTTTAGTTCGAAATATTGATGATTCAGCGAACATCAGTTCAAAAATAAAGCATAGTCCTCTCTTACCAAATTCTATTCGTGCTCTAATAGTGGGACCATCAAATTGTGGAAAGACTAATGTTATGATTGGCTTGGTAGAAAGTCCTAATGGACTCAAGTTTGAAAACATCTATTTATACTCAAAATCTCTCTATCAACCTAAATATGAATACATAAAGAAACTAATTTCACCAATTAAAAGTATAGGGTATTATACATTCACCGATAATGAATCAGTTATTCCACCCGAAGAAGCTAAAACTAATTCAATTATGATATTTGATGATGTTGCATGTGAAAAGCAGAATAATATGCGTACATATTTCTGTATGGGGCGACATAGGGATGTTGATTCATTCTACCTGTGTCAAACTTATACCAGAATTCCCAAGCATTTAATAAGAGACAATGCAAATGTTATTATAATGTTTAAGCAAGATGAGACAAATATGAAGTATGTTTATAAGGATCATGTTGCCAGCGATATGAGCTATGAAAAGTTTCAAGAAATTTGTCGAGAATGTTGGAAGGATAAATATGGATTTTTGATGATAAGCAAAGATAACGAATTAAAAGCTGGTCGCTACAGAAAGCATTTTGACTATTTCATAACTATATAAGCAACTACTCATAAAAAATTACCTTTAGTTATTAATCTAACTTTAAACTTGATACATCTATTTGCTATAACCTCATCTGATACCTGATAAGTTGATCTGAAAACCAGACCAGATCGTGATAAGCTGATCTGAAAACAAGACCAGGTCCTAATACGCTGATCTGAAAACCAGACCAGGTCCTGATAAGCTGATCTGAAAACCAGACCAGGTCCTAATAAGCTGATCTGAAAACCAGACCAGGTCCTGATAAGCTGATCTGACAACCAGACCAGCTACCTGATAATCTGATCCGATAGCTGATAAGTAGTAGGGAAATGGGCATTCGGGGTCAATTAAAATTGTTAAATTGTGGGCTGAAATTGTTAAATTGTGGCTGAAATTGTGAAATTTGGGTAATTAAAATTTGAAAATTTTAAAATTCTTTGAAATTTGTGAAATTTGATACCTACGTGTGTGTATGTGTGTGTGTGTTTTCGGCGGCGCTTTGATGTTTTTGTTTACATAAAGAGTTTTTTGTTTACATTAACCCTTGTGTGAACGGGTGATTTTTTTGTGGTGACATTAATTGTGTGAACGGGTGATTTTTTTGTGGGGGAGGATTAAGGGGTTTCATAAGATTAAGATTTTATAAGTATATATATATACATATAGATATGCCGACGGGAAAATCATGAAATGATTCTTCCTAATGCCTACGGCAATACATGATTATTTTTCCTAATGCCGACGGCAATACATGATTATTTTTCCTAATGCCGGAGGCAATACATGATTATTTTTTTCAAATGCCGACGGCAAAATATGATTATTATTTTTTTCAAATGCCGACGGCAATACATGATTATTATTTTTTTCAAATGCCGACGGGAAAACATGTTTATTTTTTTCAAATGCCGACGGGAAAATCTTGGAAATGATTTTTTCTAATGCCGACGGAAAATTTGTGGGTGTGTCTAGCTGTAGGATTCTAAGTCTGGCTATGATTCTTGGAGGACGAGGTGTGTCTAGCTGTAGGAATTGAAGTCTGGCTGTGCTTGGGGGCGGGGTGTGTCTAGATTGTTAGACCTTAAGGCTGACCGTGATTTGGGTAGGTGAGGGTGTTTTGTAATATGTAACCGTGGGAATTCGATGATGTTTATGCTTGTTGGAATTTAAGCAAAGCTGTGCTTGGTGGGGGGCGGGGTGTATTGGAGGTAGATCGACTGGTGGAGGGTGGGGAGTTGTTGTAATACGTATCCGTGGGAATCTGTGTATATGTATGTTCGTAGGAGTTTAAGACTGATTGTGATTTGAGGTGGAGGAGGGTCTTGTTGTGATAGATAGATAGAATGTGCCTATGTGTGTATGTGTATGTATGTATGTATATGTAGCAGTTTAAGTCTATCCTTGATTTGAGGTAAAAGGGGGGGGGGGGGTGTTATTGTAATATGTATCTATAAGAATTTGGGAGTTTATATGTTTGTAGAAATTTTTGTGCATGTATGTCAGTAGAAGTTTAAGGCTGATCGTGATTTGGATTGTTGAGATTGATCGATTGTATGTGACCTTGAGAATTTGTGTATGTATATCTGTAGAAAATTTAAGGCTTATCGTGATTTATGAGGGGCGAAGTGTTCATTAAATATATCATGATTAATGAGAGGTGAGGTGAAGGTGTTCATGTATATGTATACGTATTTGTGTGTATGTATGTCTATATGAGTTTAAGGCTGATCGTGATTTAGGTTGTGAGATTGATAGATTGCATGTTACCTTGAGATTTTGTGTATGTATATCTGTAAGAACTTTAGGCTGACTGTGATTTGTGAGGGGAGGGGCGTTGTTGAAATAGGTGTAATTTTTCGTAGATGAATTTTAGTATGTGTGTGTGTATGTGATTTTCTCACCATAGTATTTATATGTACGTAGAAATAAATTGTTTCTCATATGAACATTTTTTGCTAGAAAATATTATCATATATCTGAACTTCCCTAATCCTAGTATGTTTTTCATATTGGAGGATGAGATTGCTTTATATTTTATCAAGCTTAAATTTGTTTATATTTGTATAAATATTAATTTCAGATTTTGCAAAATTCTTGTGTACGATCGTGGTGATTTTTTTGTGTGTGTATGTGTGTATGCGCGATAGAGTTTGATTGGTCTGTGATAAGTTTGTTTATTTAAGTACATTTGTCTTCTTCGACTTTCGTCTTCAAGCGTCAATAGCTTGGAGAACGGTTTGTATGTTTTCATGATGTAGATATGTAAGTGTGATTGTTAAAATCTAATAAATACTTGAGCATGTGTAAGAAATTTGATAATATGTGTACATATGTACATATGGATCTACAAATTGATTTTATGTATGTATGTATGTACATACAAATAAGTCTGGGGCTCCCTGTTTAAATAATTTTTTTTGTGATGTGCTGTTGTTGCTGTTGTAAATATTCGCCAGGTCTTTTGTGTATAGATGTGTAATATCACCATAGTTTTTTTATTTGAAATTAAAAAAACGTTCTTTTAATTTTTAGATGTATTTACTTAAAAGTTTGTGAGGAGTTTCTGGTTTAAGTAAAATTGAATTCCTCTCTAGTTGTAGTAACTATAGTATAAATATTTAATATTTTTTATTTCCATTTGTTTAAAGTTGATGTAGCCTATATAGTCAACGTTAGAAATTTCTCGGTGTAAATTTTTTCCAACTATCATCTTTTTTCTTCACCTTTTTCATATATTTAAACATCTTACATTGGCTTTAAAAAATGACAAGCGCTTTGAAATGAAACTGATTCAGCAGTCCAGCTTAGGTGATGATAGTTTTTTTGTTAACCACTTTGCTTCTCTTTCCTTTTTTATTGATAAACATTTAAAATCAAATGGTGGTTTTATAATGAAATTGTTATACTCATTATTGTTAAAAACATCCGCTACTTCTTTTTGTAATGAAAATCATTCGAAACTTTACTCGTATATTAAAACCATTTCTTCATTCATATTACTTAATTTATAAGACTTTCAGGACTTTCTATTATTCGATCATCAGTAAAAATGCAGTAGCAGTAGTATGCTTACTGTTTCATATTAAATTTCTATATCAATTGGGCCGCTATTGAATAAAAGGAACTTTTATCTTAAACTTTAGTGCATTTGGAAGTGCTTGAGATTCTTTCATATAATAGCTTTGTTGGAATCTTAGATACGAGTACATATAATATAGAATTGCATAACGTTTATTTTTAATTTTTATGTTAAGATCATCATCATTTGGATATGAGACTGAATTTAAATGTACTTTTAAATTAGTTAAATCATAATGAGGAAACTTGTTTTCTTCTTGAATAGCGATCAACAGAAAACTAAATCGTTTTCTTACAATTTAGGTCTGGCCTCTCAACGGTTCCTCTAGTATACAAGATGACTTTCTATGTCAACATATCTGTCTACTCTTTATCAGCGTTAAGGGACAATTAAATGTTAAAATTCAAATTCCTCAAATTGTGTTACTTCATACTGATAATATGTTTTCGTTAATAAGGTATATGTTTATCTTATGAAGGTTACTCGCCTATGGCTTTTATTTGATGTTCTAGATGATTTTTTTTCTCATTTTATTAAATTTCAACGTATTGTGTATATATTTCTGATATTTTTAAGTGCGCTTTATTTACCTGTCAGACAAAGTGTACGTATCAGTTGATCACTCAGTCTCTCTTTTTAATATTTTTTTTCTTTTAATGTATCACTACTATTTTTTCAGATTTTACTACTTGAAAAAGAGAATATTTGTATAATTTTTAAATGTATTCATATATACATATAGGTAAATATATGTATGTATGTATAGAGAAATTACTTTATCTACAAAGAAATACATGTTTAATAATCAACTATTCTAGAAAATCTATCTCAAATAATTCAGTTACCTCCACCATAAATTCACCGTCTGTGTTTTCATAGTGTCAGAAACATTAGAATAACTATGTTTGAGAGAATTTTTACATCGAGTTTTTCTACATGAGGTTTGCTGGTTGACCCCCTTGAAGTTATTGTTGACGTAGGCTGGGTTGTATCACATTCAGATGTAATAATTTCTCACTTAAAAAAGGTTCTCATCACCTTCTATCAGGTTTTTATATTTTTCTAACATGCATGTCTTAGCATGCTTTTGTCCATAGTGACGCAAGCGTCCGAGATGTATTGGTGTTTCAGTTAAAAATCTATACTATTAGAATTTACAATTTCGCTCTTTTTATTCTTTTATAAAGTAGATACATATTTATGTATTTCATTTAGCATAGAATCAAAATATTTCTTTACTTACAAAATTATATGACGTGAGGAATTCTTTTAAATTTGCATGCTTCGGCATGCTTTCAATATTTTTTCTGTAAATTTATTTTATACTCATACAGTTACAGATATAAAGTAAGATCTGCTTATATTGCATTTTACAATTTATATATGCTTCAGCATGATTCCAGTTGATGTCCATATTTATTCAGTAAGTTTGTTTGATACTAATTCATACACATATACATTCTTAAAGATTGGAAATCTAAGTCCAATTTATGTAGTTTGACTATATTTTCTAAAGATTTGATAGCTATAGAAATGAATAGAGTGAAGATCTATTATAATAGCCCATGAGCATATTTTAAAATTTCGCTTGCTAGAGCTTTCGAAATGGAAAATGTACAATTTTCACTATAAAAAGTGATAATATTATGTGTTACTGAATATTACACTGTGTTATAATTTATTTTGAACGCTTAAGTTTTCACAATATTTCATACAGGCCAACAAGTTCAGAGAATTTCCAGTATATTAAGTTAATTATCTTTCTTAAGACCTATCATTCCTAATCAATCCTTCAAAAATACAAACCAAACTAGATTTTTCCTGTTTAATTTTATTTTTTACTTTCATTAAATTTCAACATTTTGTTCATCTTCAAATTATTATTATTATAGCAGCGTTTTCTCATTTGTTGAGTTAACTTTAATCGGAAACATTTAAATAGTGAGATGAACTTTTTTATTGTATACGAGTACATTAAGTAATTCTTTGTATATTTCAATACACTTATATGAACCATCATCACATAATTCCTTTGGATGATCTATTAAATCATTCTACTATTGATGCTTTCATATTAAGTAATATTAAATATTCTACTTATGCATAAATTTTCCAGTATCTATTAAAAAATTCTTTACGAACATCCATTTGTAAGTTTTTTGGTACTCGTAACATTTCAAAAATATTTTCCATAGCCTAGGTTTTTTCGAGTGCAACTTTTATTTTCAACGGTATTGACCATAGAAACTTTGAGAATGAATCATTTACAGTCTACAATAATCAATAATTTCTATTTTCTGTAGAATAGTTTCCCATTTCACCTAAATCAGCTCCATAAAAAATCAACTATTCGTTTCATTACATATCTGCAATGCACAAACAATTTTCGAGATTTATTATAGAGTTCGTCTACTAAATTTCTTTTTGACATTAAGTTGTTTAACAGATTTTTTGGAGAGTGTTGTGATCTACTTGATGCACTTTCAGCTATTTATACTATCATGTAGTTAATATTCCAATCTATAAATTTTATTGTTCAGCTGTTCAATTTGTTTTTTCAAAAGATGATTTAATTTTTAGTATGTGTTTTTTCAATTTTATAACTATCTTCTATCTCTAATTGTATTTCACGTTGTACTCCATCAATTTGCATTTTAATATATTCTTGAATTATATTAATTCCTTAAGCTGTATTATTAATTTGTCCTATAGTTTATCGTTTTGAGTTTCCAGAAACAATTTACTGATAACATCATTCTCCGTCAGTGAATGATGATGATTCTCTATCCATGTATTAGTAGAAATTATATATTTTATATAGTTTTCAAAATAAAATTTCTCATAGTATTTCCATGTTTTATTATCAATCATTAAAGAAAATAAAGCTACTATTAGAGCCTATATTTGACCATCAACTTGTATTTTATCTTCATTTAGTTTTAGGTTACTATCACCAAATTTCCATTCATTATTCAAATCTTAATGTGGGCCATAGTTTGTATTTAATTCAATTCTTCCTTCCAAGACTGATAAATGAGTATAAGTGTCTTCAGAATTGGAAGTCTATGAGTAAAAATCATATTAATCATCCTCATCATCATTCTCAGTATTAGCATCATTAAATAAGATGTTATCATCAAATATTGTTCCTTCTGAAAGTTTCTTCGGTGTACTTGTCTCTATATTGACTGATGGCTTTAAACTTATATTATTTTCAGCTTCTATCTTGATTTTACTTTCTTCTTTCTTGTGAATTCTTTCAATATTTCTAGAACTATTTATGAATTCTTTGAGAGGTTCTGTTATAGGTTTAAATGTATCTTTTCTAGCTCACATGTATCTATTTCACCAGTTTTTATACTACGAAGCTTTTTCTTCAAGACATTTCTTGTCAACACCAACTGTTTTAAAATCTTCTCATCCATGTTTAGCAAATAAGAGGTATCAGTTATTAGATCAGGTATCAGCTTATCAGGACCTGATCTCGTTTTCAGATCAGCTTATCAGGACCTGGTCTGGTTTTCAGATCAGCTTATCAGGACCTGATCTGGTTTTCAGATCAGCTTATCAGGACCTGATCTGGTTTTCAGATCAGCTTATCAGGACCTGGTCTGGTTTTCAGATCAGCTTATCAGGACCTGATCTGGTTTTTAGATCACCTTATCAGGACCTGATCTGGTTTTCAGATCAGCTTATCAGGACCTGGTCTGGTTTTCAGATCAGCTTATCAGGACCTGATCTGGTTTTTAGATCAGCTTATCAGGACCTGGTCTGGTTTTCAGATCAGCTTATCAGGACCTGGTCTGGTTTTCAGATCAGCTTATCAGGACCTGGTCTGGTTTTTAGATCAGCTTATCTGATTCAGATTAGGTTATCAGTTTACAAGTAGCTGCCTATTTATAACATTTAGATGAATGCAGTTTAAGGTCAGATGAAAAACGAAAAAGTAAACTTTTATGTAGTCAAATTCTCTTTTTTTCTATAACGATCATCGTTTAATTCAATATCGTTGCTTATAATCAAAATTCATATTTATCCTTCCAACATGCATTTTATTTGTCTCATCTTACTTAAACATAATAATTACATTATGATTATCTGGTATAAAATGTTTGGTGATTCTGGTATAAGTTTGACATCAGCAGAATGCATCAACATTCTTATCTCACTCCACACAAAAATATGTTTCTCACATCTAAAATCGTTAAATATCATATCGGAATTACTTTTAGCTTTGTTAGGAGAATTAATAGATTCAGTATCTGTAAATGTGTAATATCCCATTCCCTTAATTAATGAAATTATGTAATATCTTTAAGTATCCATATTTGGGTTGATAAAGAGATTTTGAGTATTTTTAGGTTGTTTCACTAACCACATTTGTGTAACTAAATGCATTTTATAAATATTATCTCTTATTAAAAAAAATAAAATAATACAGCTATTCGATATCAGAAAATATTTTCTGAAATCGTGTAGATGTATTATTTTATTTTTTTAATAAGAGATAATGATGTATACTAACATTCAAAACAACATAAAACTATCATTTGTTTTGATTATGAGTATACGTCAATATTTATGAAATGCAATTAGTTACACAAATGTGGTTAGTGAAACAAAGTATATTTTAACAGCCTTATTTATAAAAATTATTAAGACTTTATAAAGGCTTTTTTAGAAAAATTTTTTATGAAAATTTGTCTAAAAAAAAACCTTTATAAAGTCTTAATAATTTTTATAAATAAGACTGTAAGAGTTTAAAATCAGTATTTTTATGATAATACTGGTTTTAAACTCTTGAAATATTTCATTTGCGCAAAAATAGTTGGTCTGTCAAATTGTAAAAAAATAAAATAAAAAATATGTTATGATTGGCTTGCTAAAAAGTCTTAATGAACTAAAATTTTAAAACATCTACATATTAATACTCAAAATCTCTCTATCAACCTAAATATGGATACTTAAAGAAATTAGATAATTTCATTAATTACAGGAATGAAATAATACACATTTACAGATACTGAATCTGTTATTTCTCCTAACAAAGCTAAAAGTAATTCCGATATGATATTTAACGATGTTAGATATGAGAAACATATTTTTGTATGGAGTGAGATAAGAATGTTGATGCATTCTGCTGATGTCAAACTTATACCAGAATCACCAAACATTTTATACCAGATAATCATAATGTAATTATTATGTTTAAGTAAGATGAGACAAATAAAATGCATGTTGGAAGGATAAATATGAATTTTGATTATAAGCAACGATATTGAATTAAACGATGATCGTTATAGAAAAAAAGAGAATTTGACTACATAAAAGTTTACTTTTTCGTTTTTCATCTGACCTTAAACTGCATTCATCTAAATGTTATAAATAGGCAGCTACTTGTAAACTGATAACCTAATCTGAATCAGATAAGCTGATCTAAAAACCAGACCAGGTCCTGATAAGCTGATCTGAAAACCAGACCAGGTCCTGATAAGCTGATCTGAAAACCAGACCAGGTCCTGATAAGCTGATCTGAAAACCAGACCAGGTCCTGATAAGCTGATCTAAAAACCAGATCAGGTCCTGATAAGCTGATCTGAAAACCAGACCAGGTCCTGATAAGCTGATCTGAAAACCAGACCAGGTCCTGATAAGCTGATCTGAAAACCAGATCAGGTCCTGATAAGCTGATCTGAAAACCAGACCAGGTCCTGATAAGCTGATCTGAAAACCAGATCAGGTCCTGATAAGCTGATACCTGATCTAATAACTGATACCTCTTATTTGCTAAACATGGATGAGAAGATTTTAAAACAGTTGGTGTTGACAAGAAATGTCTTGAAGAAAAAGCTTCGTAGTATAAAAACTGGTGAAATAGATACATGTGAGCTAGAAAAGATACATTTAAACCTATAACAGAACCTCTCAAAGAATTCATAAATAGTTCTAGAAATATTGAAAGAATTCACAAGAAAGAAGAAAGTAAAATCAAGATAGAAGCTGAAAATAATATAAGTTTAAAGCCATCAGTCAATATAGAGACAAGTACACCGAAGAAACTTTCAGAAGGAACAATATTTGATGATAACATCTTATTTAATGATGCTAATACTGAGAATGATGATGAGGATGATTAATATGATTTTTACTCATAGACTTCCAATTCTGAAGACACTTATACTCATTTATCAGTCTTGGAAGGAAGAATTGAATTAAATACAAACTATGGCCCACATTAAGATTTGAATAATGAATGGAAGTTTGGTGATAGTAACCTAAAACTAAATGAAGATAAAATACAAGTTGATGGTCAAATATAGGCTCTAATAGTAGCTTTATTTTCTTTAATGATTGATAATAAAACATGGAAATACTATGAGAAATTTTATTTTGAAAACTATATAAAATATATAATTTCTACTAATACATGGATAGAGAATCATCATCATTCACTGACGGAGAATGATATTATCAGTAAATTGTTTCTGGAAACTCAAAACGATAAACTATAGGACAAATTAATAATACAGCTTAAGGAATTAATATAATTCAAGAATATATTAAAATGCAAATTGATGGAGTACAACGTGAAATACAATTAGCGATAGAAGATAGTTATAAAATTGAAAAAACACATACTAAAAATTAAATCATCTTTTGAAAAAACGAATTGAACAGCTGGACAATAAAATTTATAGATTGGAAAATTAACTACATGATAGTATAAATAGCTGAAAGTGCATCAAGTAGATCACAACACTCTCCAAAAAATCTGTAAAACAACTTAATGTCAAAAAGAAATTTAGTAGACGAACTCTATAATAAATCTCGAAAATTGTTTGTGCATTGCAGATATGTAATGAAACGAATAGTTGATCTTTTATGGAGCTGATTTAGGTGAAATGGGAAACTATTCTACAGAAAATAGAAATTATTGATTATTGTAGACTGTAAATGATTCATTCTCAAAGTTTCTATGGTCAATACCGTTGAAAATAAAAGTTGCACTCGAAAAAATATTTTTGAAATGTTACGAGTACCAAAAAACTTACAAATGGATGTTTGTAAAGAATTTTTTAATAGATACTGGAAAATTTATGCATAAGTAGAATATTTAACATTACTTAATATGAAAGCATCAATAGTAGAATGATTTAATAGATCATCCAAAGGAATTATGTGATGATGGTTCATATAAGTGTATTGAAATATACAAAGAATTACTTAATGTACTCGTATACAATAAAAAAGTTCATCTCACTATTTAAATGTTTCCGATTAAAGTTAACTCAACAAATGAGAAAAAGCTGCTAAATATAATAATTTGAAGATGAACAAAATGTTGAAATTTAATGAAAGTAAAAAAATAAAATTAAACAGGAAAAATCTAGTTTGGTTTGTATTTTTGAAGGAATGATTAGGAATGATAGGTCTTAAGAAAGATAATTAACTTAATATACTGGAAATTCTCTGAACTTGTTGGCCTGTATGAAATATTGTGAAAACTTAAGCGTTCAAAATAAATTACAACACAGTGTAATATTCAGTAACACATAATATTATCACTTTTTATAGTGAAAATTGTAAATTTTCCATTTCGAAAGCTCTAGCAAGCGAAATTTTAAAATATGCTCATGGGCTATTATAATAGATCTTCACTCTATTCATTTCTATAGCTATCAAATCTTTAGAAAATATAGACAAACTACATAAATTGGACTTAGATTTCCAATCTTTAAGAATGTATATGTGTATGAATTAGTATCAAACAAACTTACTGAATAAATATGGACATCAACTGGAATCATGCTGAAGCATATATAAATTGTAAAATGCAATATAAGCAGATCTTACTTTATATCTGTAACTGTATGAGTATAAAATAAATTTACAGAAAAAATATTGAAAGCATGCCGAAGCATGCAAATTTAAAAGAATTCCTCACGTCATATAATTTTGTAAGTAAAGAAATATTTTGATTCTATGCTAAATGAAATACATAAATATGTATCTACTTTGTAAAAGAATAAAAAGAGCGAAATTGTAAATTCTAATAGTATAGATTTTTAACTGAAACACCAATACATCTCGGACGCTTGCGTCACTATGGATTAAAGCATGCTAAGACATGCATGTTAGAAAAATATAAAAACCTGATAGAAGGTGATGAGAACCTTTTTTAAGTGAGAAATGATTACATCTGAATGTGATACAACCCAGCCTACGTCAACAATAACTTCAAGGGGGTCAACCAGCAAACCTCATGTAGAAAAACTCGATGTAAAAATTCTCTCAAACATAGTTATTCTAATTTGAAATTTATTTGCTGGAGGTATGAATCTATTTTATTTTTCTATAAATACTTTTATTGTTATCCAATGGATTTCTAATTGTATAAAGGTGTAGAAAAATAAAATAGATTCATATCGAATATAAATTATTTGCTGGGATTTTGTTATAGTTTCTATGCCTATTGCTTGGGTTTCGCTTGTGATTTTCAGAAATATTATTATTTGTGATTATTATTTGTGAATTCTCAAATAGTTTTTGAAAGTCTGTGCATAAGATAAGAGGTTTGTGACTGTTCAAAATGTGGTTAAAGTCTACTGATGATTTGGCTAAGCACCAATGAAATATATAGACAATGCTTGACCTCCAGCAAATAAATTTCAAATTAAAATAAACTTATGACAATATGTCGAATAATAAATTTCTTAAATGTTAAATTTAGATTTTATTTTTCATTTTGCCTTATAAATACTTTTATTGTTATCCAATGGATTTCTAATTGTATAAAGGTGTAGAAAAATAAAATAGATTCATATCGAATATAAATTATTTGCTGGGATTTTGTTATAGTTTCTATGCCTATTGCTTGTGTTTCGCTTGTGATTTTCAGAAATATTATTATTTGTGATTATTATTTGTGAATTCTCAAATAGTTTTTGAAAGTCTGTGCATAA
Organism: Nowickia ferox; assembly: GCA_936439885.1. Lineage (NCBI taxonomy): Eukaryota > Metazoa > Arthropoda > Insecta > Diptera > Tachinidae > Nowickia > Nowickia ferox. The sequence goes on along the minus strand of OW387027.1, from coordinate 46,981,579 downwards.
GATAAGAGGTTTGTGACTGTTCAAAATGTGGTTAAAGTCTACTGATGATTTGGCTAAGCACCAATGAAATATATAGACAATGCTTGACCTCCTGCAAAATAAATTTCAAATTAAAATAAACTTATGACAATATGTCGAATAATAAATTTCTTAAATAGTTATTCTAATGTTTCTGACACTATGAAAACACAGACGGTGAATTTATGGTGGAGGTAACTGAATTATTTGAGATAGATTTTCTAGAATAGTTGATTATTAAACATGTATTTCTTTGTAGATAAAGTAATTTCTCTATACATACATACATATATTTACCTATATGTATATATGAATACATTTAAAAATTATACAAATATTCTTTTTTTCAAGTAGTAAAATCTGAAAAAATAGTAGTGATACATTAAAAGAAAAAAAAAATATTAAAAAGAGAGACTGAGTGATCAACTGATACGTACACTTCTGTCTGACAGGTAAATAAAGCACACTTAAAAATATCAGAAATATATACACAATACGCTGAAATTTAATAAAATGAGAAAAAAAAATCATCTAGAACATCAAATAAAAGCCATAGGCGAGTAACCTTCATAAGATAAACATATACCTTATTAATGAAAACATATTATCAGTATGAAGTAACACAATTTGAGGAATTAGAATTTTAACATTTAATTGTCCCTTAACGCTGATAAAGAGTAGACAGATATGTTGACATAGAAAGTCATCTTGTATACTAGAGGAACCGTTGAGAGGCCAGACCTAAATTGTAAGAAAACGATTTAGTTTTCTGTTGATCGCTATTCAAGAAGAAAACAAGTTTCCTCATTATGATTTAACTAATTTAAAAGTACATTTAAATTCAGTCTCATATCCAAATGATGATGATCTTAACATAAAAATTAAAAATAAACGTTATGCAATTCTATATTATATGTACTCGTATCTAAGATTCCAACAAAGCTATTATATGAAAGAATCTCAAGCACTTCCAAATGCACTAAAGTTTAAGATAAAAGTTCCTTTTATTCAATAGCGGCCCAATTGATATAGAAATTTAATATGAAACAGTAAGCATACTACTGCTACTGCATTTTTACTGATGATCGAATAATAGAAAGTCCTGAAAGTCTTATAAATTAAGTAATATGAATGAAGAAATGGTTTTAATATACGAGTAAGGTTTCGAATGATTTTCATTACAAAAAGAAGTAGCGGATGTTTTTAACAATAATGAGTATAACAATTTCATTATAAAACCACCATTTGATTTTAAATGTTTATCAATAAAAAAGGAAAGAGAAGCAAAGTGGTTAACAAAAAAACTATCATCACCTAAGCTGGACTGCTGAATCAGTTTCATTTCAAAGCGCTTGTCATTTTTTAAAGCCAATGCAAGATGTTTAAATATATGAAAAAGGTGAAGAAAAAAGATGATAGTTGGAAAAAATTTACACCGAGAAATTTCTAACGTTGACTATATAGGCTACATCAACTTTAAACAAATGGAAATAAAAAATATTAAATATTTATACTATAGTTACTACAACTAGAGAGGAATTCAATTTTACTTAAACCAGAAACTCCTCACAAACTTTTAAGTAAATACATCTAAAAATTAAAAGAACGTTTTTTTAATTTCAAATAAAAAAACTATGGAGATATTTCACATCTATACACAAAAGACCTGGCGAATATTTACAACAGCAACAACAGCACATCACAAAAAAAATTATTTAAACAGGGAGCCCCAGACTTATTTGTATGTACATACATACATACATAAAATCAAATTGTAGATCCATATGTACATATGTACACATATTATCAAATTTCTTACACATGCTCAAGTATTTATTGGATTTTAACAATCACACTTACATATCTACATCATGAAAACATACAAACCGTTCTCCAAGCTATTGACGCTTGAAGACGAAAGTCGAAGAAGACAAATGTACTTAAATAAACAAACTTATCACAGACCAATCAAACTCTATCGCGCATACACACACAAAAAAATCACCACGATCGTACACAAGAATTTTGCAAAATCTGAAATTAATATTTATACAAATATAAACAAATTTCTGACCGACAGACTTTAACACTGGACAAATTTAAGCTTGATAAAATATAAAGCAATCTCATCCTCCAATATGAAAAACATACTAGGATTAGGGAAGTTCAGATATATGATAATATTTTCTAGCAAAAAATGTTCATATGAGAAACAATTTATTTCTACGTACATATAAATACTATGGTGAGAAAATCACATACACACACACATACTAAAATTCATCTACGAAAAATTACACCTATTTCAACAACGCCCCTCCCCTCACAAATCACAGTCAGCCTAAAGTTCTTACAGATATACATACACAAAATCTCAAGGTAACATACAATCTATCAATCTCACAACCTAAATCACGATCAGCCTTAAACTCATATAGACATACATACACACAAATACGTATACATATACATGAACACCTTCACCTCACCTCTCATTAATCATGATATATTTAATGAACACTTCGCCCCTCATAAATCACGATAAGCCTTAAATTTTCTACAGATATACATACACAAATTCTCAAGGTCACATACAATCGATCAATCTCAACAATCCAAATCACGATCAGCCTTAAACTTCTACTGACATACATGCACAAAAATTTCTACAAACATATAAACTCCCAAATTCTTATAGATACATATTACAATAACACCCTCCACCCCCCCTTCTACCACAAATCAAGGATAGACTTAAACTGCTACATATACATACATACATACACATACACACATAGGCACATTCTATCTATCTATCACAACAAGACCCTCCTCCACCTCAAATCACAATCAGTCTTAAACTCCTACGAACATACATATACACAGATTCCCACGGATACGTATTACAACAACTCCCCACCCTCCACCAGTCGATCTACCTCCAATACACCCCGCCCCCCACCAAGCACAGCTTTGCTTAAATTCCAACAAGCATAAACATCATCGAATTCCCACGGTTACATATTACAAAACACCCTCACCTACCCAAATCACGGTCAGCCTTAAGGTCTCACAATCTAGACACACCCCGCCCCCAAGCACAGCCAGACTTCAATTCCTACAGCTAGACACACCTTTCCACCAAGAATCATAGCCAGACTTAAAATCCTACAGCTAGACACACCCACAAATTTTCCGTCGGCATTAGAAAAAATCATTTCCAAGATTTTCCCGTCGGCATTTGAAAAAAATAAACATGTTTTCCCGTCGGCATTTGAAAAAAATAATAATCATGTATTGCCGTCGGCATTTGAAAAAAATAATAATCATGTTTTGCCGTCGGCATTTGAAAAAAATAATCATGTATTGCCTCCGGCATTAGGAAAAATAACCATGTATTGCCGTCGGCATTAGGAAAAATAATCATGTATTGCAGTAGGCATTAGGAAAAATAATTTTCACAATTTCCCCATTGGTATTAGGAAAAATTATTTTCACAATTTCCCTATTGGTATTAGGAAAAATCATTTCATGATTTTCCCGTCGGCATATCTATATGTATATATATACTTATAAAATCTTAATCTTATGAAACCCCTTAATCCTCCGCCACAAAAAAATCACCCGTTCACACAATTAATGTCACCACAAAAAAATCACCCGTTCACACAAGGGTTAATGTAAACAAAAGCTCTTTATGTAAGCAAAAACATCAAAGCGCCGCCGAAAACACACACACACACACATACACACACGTAGGTATCAAATTTCACAAATTTCCAAGAATTTTAAAATTTTAATTACCCAAATTTCACAATTTCAGCCACAATTTAACAATTTCAGCCCACAATTTAACAATTTTAATTGACCCCGAATGCCCATTTCCGTACTACTCTGATACCTGATCTAATAGCTGATACCTCTTATTTGCTAAACATAGATGAGAAAATTTCAAAACAGGTGGTGTTGACAAGAAATGTCTTGAAGAAAAAGCTTCGTAGTATAAAAACTAGTATAATAGATACACGTGAACAACTAAGAGATACATTTAAACCTATAACAGAACCACTCAAAGAATTCATAAATAATTCTAAAAAAAATTAAAAGCATTCCCATGAAAGAAGAAAGTAAAATGAAGACAGAAGTTGAAAATAATACAAGTTTTAAACCTGAAAAAACATCAGTCAAGATAGAGACAAGTACACCAAAGAAACTAGCAGAACAATATTCGATAATACCATCTTATTTCATGATGCTAATACTGTGAATCATGATGACGATGATGATGATGATTTTTACTCACAGACTTCCAATACAGGAGATACTTATACTGACTTATCAGTCTTGGAAGGAAGAAATGAATTAGATACAAACTATGGTCCACATAATGATTTCAATAATGAATGGAAATTTGGTGATAGTAACCTCAAACTTAATGAAGATAAAATACAAGTTGGTGGTCAAATATGGGTTCTAACACCAGGACTATTTTTTCTAATGTTTCATAAAATACCAAAAAATTATGATAAATTTGAACTCGAAATATATAAAAAGATTTTAATTACTAGTAATGCATATAGAAGGGACTATAAACCTGATGGTCAAATTAAGGGTACTAGAGGATATAAATACAAACATATTATTAAGAAATTTATTGACGGGAAAAATCAGAAGAATTTAACCGAATCAACAGGATCTAAGCCAAAACGTAGTTATTTAGGTGATGGAATGATGGAATTTAACGCCCATAAGCCAAACTATATATACTGGGACGATCCAAATGAGTTAGTAGATCGTCTTCGACCAGTGCTTGCATCACAAGCTGCAGGTCATACTAATCACAATAACGAGATTGTATCAATTATTGAAGAACTACGTGAAGCAAATATAATACATTAACTTTAATAAATATATATATATGTATATAAAGTATGTCTGTTGATAAATTTGGACATTATTTAAACGATACTAGCAGCATAATTTCTTTGAAAAATGCACCTAAACTGCTGGGGTTCTTTATGGATACGAACAACAACATTGATGTCCAAAACAAAAGAATCAAAAATGTTGCAAAAGCTCTGGAAGAAAACGATGTTATCAATAAATTGTTTCTGCAAACTCAAATCGAAAAATTAGAAGAGAAATTATTAACATACTTTAACGAAGATAATACTATAATTCGAGAAGATATTCAAATGCAAATCGAGGAGCTACAACGCGAAATAAAATTAGAGATAGAAGACAATTATAAAATTTAAAGAGACATTCTAAAAATTAAATCTTCTTTTGAAGAACAAATTGAACAGCTTAATGAGAAAATTTATAGATTGGAAAATTACATGTTCGTATCAATAGCTGAAAGTGTGTCAAGTAGATCACAACACTCTCCAAAAAATCTGTAAAACAACTTAATGTCTTCAAAAAGAAATTTAGTAAACGAACTGCATAAGCAAGCTCGAAAAGTTTTTATGCGTCGTAGTTGTAATGAAAGGAATAGATGATCTTTGGCAAGCTGATTTAGTTGAAATAGGGATCTATTCTAGAGAAAACAGAAATTATCGATTTTTGTTAACTGTAATTGACACATTTTCAAAATTTGCATGGGCAGTACCACTATAAACTAAAACTGCACTCGAAACCACCAAGGCGATGGAAAATATTTTTGAATTAGGACGAGTACCAAAAAACTTGCAAACAGATGATGGTAAAGAATTTTTCAACAAACACTTTGGAAAACTAATGGATAAATACAACATTAATCACTACTCAACATATAGCAGTATGAAAGCATCAATAGTATAACGTTTTAACAGAACATTGAAAGGAATGATGTGGAAAGAATTTAGCTTTAATGGTTCATATAAGTGGATTGATATATACAAAGATTTAATTAATGCATACAATAGAAAAGTTCATCGCACCATTAAAATGTCTCCGATTAAAATCAACTCAACAAATGAGCAAAAGCTACTAAATACAGTATACAGTCATTTGAAAATGTATAAAATGTCGAAATTTAATTTAGGAGATCATGTACGCATAAGCAAATATAAGCATACATTTGAAAGAGGTTATACTCCAAATTGGACCACAGAAATTTTCACAATTACAAGAGTTCAAAATACAAATTCTACAACATTCATATTAGAAGATTATCTTGGTAATCCTATTAAAGGTGGATTCTATACTGAAGAACTTTCAAAAACTAGATATCCAAATACATATCTAGTTGAAAAGGTTCTTAAAACTAAAGGAAAGGAGGTATATGTTAAATGGCTGGGATTTTCTAATCAACACAATTCTTGGTAAGAATGAAATATTATAGCTGAACACCACCACCATCAAACACAATAGCAGTAATATTAAGAAACTAATGTTAATTTTAAAACAAGAAAATGAAATAAATATGTAAATTATGCATATAATATTGGAATATAATTATTACAAACTTCTTCATTTAAATACTTCATTAATTTGTATATTCATATATATTTAAGTATGATTTTGATTTTATAGTCATGTATAAAATTAATATTGAATAATTTACCAATTATGTTGAGTATTGATATTGGCAAACTATGCTAAATCTCTTTATATATACGTATGTATGTATAATAGAGGTGTTACTATAATCACTCGCACACGTTGATTATAATAATTGGGTATAAAAGAAAGAAGTAAAGGGATTAAAATTGTTCTTGAGAACAATAAGAGTTTATGGTGCTTACCAGTTGTATGTAAGAGAAATTGCAATTTATTTTAAGTGGTAAAATACACGGGTTTTATGCAGGTATTATTGTTTATTTCAGGCAGTTAACAGGTTATAATTACAATGTAACTTGATGGTTTGAGTTATACCAAAGGAATGAAAATTTGTCTCTATATCTGAACTTAGGATACTTCGGCTTTTCCTTTTATTGGAAAACCGAAGGTAAGTATAACACTTACAATACTAAGTATAACACTTACAATACTAAACAAGTGTTACAATTCAATTTATAACTTCATTTTTAGCGATTATTTATGTTTTAGGTTGTAGGTAAGTATGTAATAATAAACTTCAATGTAAATAGGTATAACATTAAGGTAAAGGTGAGTACATAAAAATGAAATTTCAATATTAATATTAATAAATTTAAATTTTTAAATGTTGTTCAAATGAAGTTTGGACATGGCGCCGGCCTTGCCTTTAGGCAATAGATGCCACCTTGTCGTTGACACACAAAACATTTGCCAAGGATTTAATGGCTTCAGCGATGATTTTGGCATCAGGCATAGATGACACTGTAGGAGTTGGTACTGCAGATTGTTCGATGGGGCGTTTTACCCTTTTTCTTTTGCGTAGGTGGCTGGTAGTAATGCTTCGTCGAGGCTTACTTTTATTTGATCGAAGGTGCAATAAAGTGTGATGAAATTTATCGCACCTTTTACAGGTTTCCATTGATGTGCACGATCTCAAATCATGGCTTCTTGCTAGGCAATTGTTGCAATACCTATATGTGTCCACAATGTCATGTCGGTCATCCACGCTCATAAGCAAAAATTTGTTGCAAAAACGGAGTGCGTGATATTTTTTGCATACCATGCACTTGTATATGGTAGTATCTTGTTTTACGACTCTAGCATTGAGACGATGTTTACGATCCATGATTTCACAGTTGCCTGATAAACTTCTTTGGTTGCTGCAGGAAGAAAATCGGAAGCATTATTAGGAGAGTATAAGACTGGTAGAGGGAAGATCGTTAAGAATTGTGTTTTCGTTTTATAAAATATTTGTTTTACTTAGCTGCTGAGGTAGAAATGTATAGAAAGAGAATATAAATATGTATTTTTATATAAATATACGAGTATAACCGTGAATAAATTTGTATGAAGTGTTAGAAATAAAAATTTCTTTTTTTTTACTTATGAATTTTATCATCTAAAAATGGTAAATAGCATAACTTTACTATTGGTCGCGTTATAACTCCAGTTGCTGTCCGGACGTCGACAATACGTACGTTCTGGTCTGAGCCTGGGTAGGTATTCTCAACTCTTCCTAATCGCCATTCATGAGGTGGTTGTAGGTTATCAATTACGATTACAAGATCTCCTACTTTGAGATTTGGAAATGAGTTTCTCCACTTATATCGCGTATGAAGTGATTTGAGATAATCTTCTTTCCATCTCACAGAAAATTGATGGTGAAGAGCTCTTAATTTTTCCCATCTATTTATGAGGGACATATCTTGAGAGCTTTGCTCTGGGAGAGCCATAAGTGGAGCTTCTTTTAGGAAATGTCCTGGAGTTAGAGCTGTTAGATCTGCAGGATCTTCAGACAACGCTGATATGGGACGTGAATTTAGAACTCCTTCTACGCGGGTTAATACCGTAGAAAACTCTTCGAAAGTGAACCTTTGTGCGCCAGCTATTCGTTTGAAGTGGTATTTAAAACTTTTCACTGCAGCTTCTTATAAGCCACCCGTATGAGGAGCATGTGGGGGGATAAACTTCCATTCAAAACCATGAGCTAAATATTTAGCAGATACATCTTGGGCCGAAGTTTTTACAAACTCATTAAACTCGCGCTCGAGTACTTTACTGGCACCAAGAAAATTTCTACCGTTGTCCGTTACTACCCTTTGGGGGAGCCCCCGCCTCCCAACGAAGCGCGCGAATGCCGCTTGGAATGCTGCTGAGGACAAATCGGAGCACGGCTCTAAGTGGATTGCTTTTGTGCTGAAACATACAAACACACTAACGTATCCTTTTAAGTAGATGGACTTCCGTACAGCAGAGGATTTTAATTCAAAGGGACCAGCAAAGTCTATACCTGTGATCTGGAAGGGAGGGGAGAGTGTGCATCTTTCTGGAGGGAGGGGAGCCATCATTTGTGAACAAGACTGTTGCCTATGAATAATGCATGTCTTACAATTTCTTATGATACCTTTTATACGAGGTTTGAGTCGGAAAATGTGAAACTCGGTTTGAGCCATTCGATACATTTGTCTGCATTCAGCATGTGCAAGAAATTCGTGAAGGTGATTAAGGTAGAGATGACAAAATCTCGAGTTAGACGGCAAAGCTATGGGATATTTTTCATTATAAGGGAGGGATGACTGAGACAATCGTCCATTGACTCTCATTATTCAACTAGAGTCAAGAAATGGGTTCAAGTTTCTGAGTGAGCTTTTACAAAACTTTTGAGTTACTTAGGTCTTGATATTCGTCTTTATAAAAAGTTCTTTGCGATTTTTTACAAATTTCATTTCGTCGTGAGTTAAATTGAGTTTGATGTTTTGATTGTCGTTGGGATTTAGGTTTTTTTTACATTTATTAAAAAATCGGAAAACATAGCATATAACTCGAAGTGCTCTGCTGTGTGACGAAAAATCGTTTAAAAGATCACTTATTTCTACTTCAATATATGGGAATGAACTTGTGTACATTTTGTAACTTCCAGAGGATTTCGCTTGGGCCATTCTGAGTTAGGTTTGCTTAACCATGACGGACCATACCACCAAAGAGAATTCTGAGCGAGATCTTGAGGTCTGCACCCTCGTGTTCCAAGATTATTCTTAGTTGGGACATATCTCCACGTTACATCTGCTGTTAACGAGTGAATTTGAGATATTCTTTTTGCAACGTATGTTTCCCATGATACAGGAGGTTTTGATAGCCAACCTAATACTATGAACGAGTCAGTCCATAAATATATTTCTTTAGTATTTAAATTTAGGGATGATATAACATAATTCACAAGATTTGCTAAGAGTACGGCTCCATTTAACTCAAATTGTTTTGATAGGAGCAACTTTACATTTGGCTACTAATAGGTTGGTGAAAGTAGTATGTGTGGGTGTGAGACATCTAATGTACACTGCTGCACAAAATGCGAATTTTGACGCATCAGAGAATCCATGTATTTGGATATTATCTGAAACTATCCAACGAGGTATGGATATAGTTTCTACTTTTGTGAGATCGTAAACTAAATCATTCCATTTTTTAAGGGATTCTGCAGAAACGTCTTCATCCCATTGTAACCCTTCTAGCCACAGTTGCTGCATAATAATTTTTGCTCTTACAACTACAGGTGCTAACCACCCAGCTGGGTCAAATAGTTTCGCAACTGATGAAAGGATTTGACGTTTAGTAATATTTGCTGATTTTTCTAGCGGGGAAAAACTAAACGAGAAAGAGTCAGTTAGTGCGTTCCAGTTAATACCAAGAGTTTTGGTCGAGCTAGTTTCATGGAAGCGTAAGAAATTTGAGTCATAGAGATCTTCTTTTGGCAAATGGTCGAGTAATATCGGATCATTTGCTGTAATCTTTTTCAATGGAAGTCCTGCTGATTTCAATGAATGTATAAGTTGTGTTTGGGCAGCAAGGGCTTCTTCTTTAGTGTGGCCTCCGAAGAAAATATCACCTACATATGTTTCGTTTCGGAGAATTGATGATGCTTTGGGGAATGAATACTCATAGTCTGATGCAAGTTGTAAAAGTGTTCTAATCGCTAGGTACGGAGCACAATTTACTCCGAAAGTTACTGTTTTTAATTGATAATCTTCAATAGGTTTATCAGATTGAGGTTGAAATAATATTCTCTGAAAAGGTCTATCATCAGGGTGTACGAGTATTTGGCGATACATTTTCTGTATGTCGCCACTAAAAACATATTGATATTTTCTCCAACTGAGTATTATGGTGATTAGATCATTTTGGAGCATGGGACCTGTGTATAGGACATCATTAAGTGAAAATTTCGACTTTGTTTTCCTGGACGTATTGAACACAACTCTTACCTTAGTAGTTTTGTGTTCTGGACGAACGACTGCATGGTGTGGCAAATAGTAGGAATTATATTTGCCGTGAGACGATATTTCATGTGAAGACGTCGCTTCCATATGATCAAGAGTCAAATACTCATTCAATACGTCCTGATATTCAGATTGAAGGGTGGGATTTTTTGCCAATGTTTGCTCCATTCGAGTATATTGAGCTAAGGCAACGAAACGCGATGTGCCTAAGAAAACCTTTTCTGGGAAGCCTTTCTTGAACGGCAGCCTTACAACGTATTTGCCATTCTTAAGTCGTGTAGTGGTTTGGTTATAAAATTGCTCACAAAACTCGTCTTCCTCTGAGATCAAACGCTTTTTTGGAATTTCTTCCTGCTCCCAGAACCTTTTTAAGTCAGATGTGTCTGACGGTAGTACAGAGGTCGTAAAAGATTGAATTGTGTTTATTTTTACGGGACCACTTAGCACCCATCCGAAAATAGTTTTATAAGCTGATGCTTGGGCACAAACATTTTTTATTATGCCTTCAAGATTGAGAAAATGTTCATAGTCATTGCCTAAAATTAGATCTATCTGTGAAGACTTGTTGAAATTAGGGTCTGCTAGATCTAGTTTGGCGAGTTCATCAGAGATAGTAATTTTAAAGGTGCAAGCTGGGAGTCGTTTGGTGACTTTAGGTAAAATTATAGCTTTAATTGGTATTCTGAGATTGTACCTTTTTGCGTATAAAACGAGTTCACACTCTTTGCTAGCTGTTTGCTTCCAACAATATCGAAATGGGATTTCTTGTAAGGAAGCTCAAGACGATTTCTTATTTTTTCTGTTAGAAAAGTTCGTTGTGACCCTGGATCAATTAAAGCTCTAACCGTGAATATTTCACTTCTGTATTCTATTTGGATAAGGGCAGTTCGTAAGAGAATTTTTTCTTCACTAATTGAGCAATTAGCTTGGATTTGCTTGGAAGTTCCAGGAATATCGTCCTGAGAAATATTCTTAGAATTGTGAGAGAATTTTGGTAAAGCTTTCTGATGAGATTTGCTCTCATTGAGAGTTTCTTTACTTTTATTACTTTCAGAGAACCGACTTGCGTTTTGGGATTCTCGTCCCATGTGTAATAGCGTATGATGAGACTTTTTGCATCGAATACAGGTGTTTTTACTGTTACAATTAGCCTTGAGGTGGGATGAGGCTAAACAGTTGTTACAATATCTGTTCTTATATACAAAATCGACTCTCTGTTGAATAGTAAGTGCTATAAATTTGGGGCATGTTCTTAACGAGTGATTTTCACCACATAACTTGCAAGATGAAAAGGTCAAATTTTCTTGATATAGATATGTTTGTACATAGTGTTTGGGTGTAGTTGTTAGAGTGAAGCAGTTTTTTGATGTCTGGATGCTCATGAATCTTTCCACTGCTTCATATCTATCCACCAGAAATTGAGACATTTGAGTCCACATGGGCAGTTCTCGGGGAGAAGTGAGAGATTGCTCCCAAAGTGCTAGAGTTTTTTCTGGGAGTTTGGTGGAAATTAAACGAATCAGAATGGGGTCCCAGCTTTCTACTTCAATGCCAAGGGTTCTTAAAGTAGCCAATGAGTCATTTACAGAAGACTGAATTCTTCTTATTGATTCACTGTCTTCTTTTGTGGCTGCTGGGATATCGAAAAGGATTTTTATCTGATTGTCTACCAGAACTCTTTTGTTCTCGTAGCGGGTTTTTAGGGCATTCCAAGCAAGTTCGAAGTTTTCATTCGAGAGAGGATATCGTTTAACTATTGCTCCTGCTTCACCTTTCGTTTTATTACGAAGATGGTACAATTTTGTCACAGGAGAGAGCTTAGAAATGAGGGCCATTGTTCGTAACTGCCTTTGAATACTTCTGTGTCACAGGGGGGTAGTTTAATGCAATTAGAGTTTTCCTGAATAAAATTTTGATTTAACACTTGTGGGGGTTGATTGCGAGTGGTCGATTGAAAGTTTGGGTTACCAAATGCTTCCAATCGATTAACTTTTAATAAGTCAATGATTTGGGTAGAGTAGTTATAATATGCATATACCATATTCCTTTTTAATATGTTCTTTTATTTCGGGTTTTTTTAGATCGCTCTGAGATAGCATGGCTCTTTCATACGACCCTTCTAATCTAGACAACCTTGCTTCTAAATCTTTTAATTTGAGTTCGAGTGTTGTTTCTGATTGATCGTCTACAGCAAGTCTACTAAATTTCGCACAGAACTGGAGCAAGTGGTCGCAGTCAAATTCAAATATCTCCATGTGAGATGCGGTAGAATCTGTTCGAGTTGAAGAAGTCACTTTATTCTGAACTAAGTTAGAAAAGAGAAGGGTTTAAATTGTAATGACAATTTCGCAATTAACTACAATAGAGAAAATATGTACGAATTAAAGTAATATCTAATTTCGATGGGTAGGGGCTACAGAAATAGCTCTAGATTTATACTTCTAGTTAAAGTTTGAAATAAATTTACCAAGAAAATTTCTGCTTGTTTTATATATTCGAGGGATTGGGGCTGTAAGGAATTAGCGCTAGAAATGTACTTCTAGTTTAGAGATGAATATATGATGTTTAACAGAAATTTAGTGATGATGTTACTTTTTAAGTTATCGGATTTTTATTCTTCTTTTTTTTTTTTGACTAACAATCTTTCGAATGATTTGAATTATATTTTGGTAGTTTTTTAAGTTTATCCGGTAATTGATTTTAATAGACGGAAATGGTAACTCTTGACCAGTATGTTAAGCATATGAGTAGAAGTGAAGAGCAACTTTCGACAAATGAGTATTATAATTTCTAATAATTATGTTTCATTAAATTTTCCTTCTTTATTATTACTTTTGGTTTTGTTTTATAAGGCAAAATTATCGTCTTTTGGGTTGAAAATAAGTTAAGAAAATTCAGATTTCTCCGATTTATTTACCAGTTACTCGTAAATACTTAGTATGTATGTATTTTTAAATACGATAAAGTTTAGAGTAAGTATTTATTTTAATTTATTAACGTAAATGTTAGATTTTGAGGTTTAATTTTTATTTTAAATTAAATTGAGATGTTCTAAATATTTTAATTTAAAGTGTATCTATATGGTACGATAGCAAAGAGGATCTTTTTTGTAGTGGACTGTATTATTCTGTTTTTTAATGTTTCTGTTTTTAATTTAAGAGTATTAACTCACTAAAAAAAATTTTTTGAGAAAAAAAAAGATTTAGGTATTTATTTTGTTCTTCTTAAAGGGTTTTGTAAAAAATTATGGTAACACTGTTTTATTGTATAAATTTTATACACACAAATATGCTAAGATGGGAGATACTCTCAATTAATCTCATTTATCTTTTAAAGATGATTGTAAAACAAATTTAATACAGCTAACCCAGTGAACAATCAAGATTAATTTTGATATAGTTTACGAACTTAAGTATTTTTTAGGGGTTCTTTTTCTTTTGGTTTTTTGAGAAGATAAAACTTTTAACACAATAAATTATTAACTAGTTTTAGATTTTTTTTTTTATGAGCATGTACTTATGTACATGAATTTTTAAATACCTTTAAATGATGATTCTGTTACTGCTGCTTTAATATTAATTTATTTTTTGCTTGTTTTTTTTTAACGAACGATAAATGCACTTACGTATGTATGTATGTACCAATTTAAGTTTGTATATGGGCATTAACTGTATGTATTTATTTGCTTTTCTTCATGAACAGCTTATATACATATGTACGTAAATATGTATGCTTGCGGTTTGTAAATAGGTACATACATTTATACAAATTGGTCAAAATACCCTTTTTTTGCGGAACTTTTTTTTTTGCTTTTAAACGGTATATATGTACTTGCTTATGTACGTGTATGTGGATATGTGTATGTTGTTCTAAAATTTTCTTTTCTTCTTAAACCCTTATTTATTTATTTTTGTAAATTTTAACTTTTCACTTCTTTTTTTGCTTTAAATTGGAAATTTATTATTTTTTACTTTTGTGCATATGTATGTACGCACATACCATATGTATGACCCTTTATTTTTTGTTTCGGCAATGGACTGTATGGATTTTGGTTATTTCATTTACTTCTGTTATTTAACTTTCAATTCTTGTAGGTAAATTGGACAGGGGTTACTTGTATGAATGTAAGTATGTATGTGTATTTAATCATTAAATTTTATTGAGTGACAAGTATGAGTTAAAATTTGGGATAATTTGTATTTACATATACATAAATATAAATGAAGAGAACTTACTTGATGAGATTATTGATCAATAGCGCACAGTTTAGAGTTGAGAGACTGGAGAACAAATTTTGCGATTTGGTGGTTGAAAATAACTTAGTCTTTTTCTCTTCCTTATTTCGTATTTTTGTTTAATATTTCTTTCTTATATTTACAGAGGTTTTATTTTATTTTTGTTAAAAATCAAATTTCGTTATTTCTGTTAATTTTTTGTTTCTTCTTGTTTTGAGAACTTTTTTGTATGTAGGTATGTATATACAATATGTACCTATTTGTGACTTGCATAAAACATTTACATATGGTTATGCATATATACATATATATGTATGTATGTATATATGTATGTGCAATGTGCAGCGGTTTTCTTACATAGGTATTATTGTAGAAACCGTTCAGATTATGTTTTTTTTTTGATTTATGTATGTATGTAACTGTGTACTTGTTTATGTATATAAGTATGTACCTTTAGAATTTTGGGGTTTTTGTTTGTTTTACAAACGGTAATTTTAAGTTTTTTTTTGTAGATAATTAACTGTAACATGTACCTCCCTTTAAATTTTTGAGTATACATACATACATATGTACATAAACGAGCCTTTTTTTTAATTATACACTGTAGCTTTAATTTATACACTTACATATCTTTCAAACTCTAATTTTTTTTTTATTATCACTATTGTTTCTTTTTAACCGTTTTTTACTTTGTTTTGTTGTATTTATTAGTTTGTATGCCTTCGGAACTACATACGCACTTGTTTTTGCTGCGGCATTCAGTTTTCAACTGATTTCTTTTATTTTTATTTTTTACCTCATTAATTTTGTTGAACTCAATGATGCTTTTCTTGCCTTATTCCTTTGTGTTACTCTTTTCTGGCATCGAGAGGACCATGAAATATAGATATCAGTCTTCAAATAAATACAAATAGAATTACATACATTTCTCTATGGGTTATGGGCCATTAAAATTTAGAAATGTATTCAAGAGATGAAATTAAGTCTACTGTCAGCAAGCTGAATGGAACTAATTATTCAGTTTGGAAAATTAAGATGGAATTAATCTTAATTAAAGAAGATTTGTGGGATAGTTTCAAAGCCTAAGCCCACAGCGCCGGATGCTAACTGGATAAAGAAGAACGGGCAAGCAAGAGCATGTATTGGACTTTTGGTTGAAGATTCACAATTGCTATATTTCAAGAATGCGGAAAATGCATTTGATTACTGGAAAAATCTAAAAGATCATTTTGAAAAACCATCCCTGAATGCAAGAGTACATGTAATGAAGACCATATGTAAATTACAACTAGACGATGATGAAAAATTGCATTAATCAAAGCCAATACATCTACTCAATTATTTTACGAGCTAATTTGCAGGATAGCAAAGTTTCAAGAATACCGATGGATGTTGGTTACGTTAATTTAGATCGAAAAAATTTTAATATTATGACAAGCAATGAAAAATACCAAGAACTTATTGGATGTTTGATATATCTTTCTGTTAATAGTCGTCCAGATATATCTGCAGCCGTTTCTATTTTAAGTCAACATGTTACACAACCAGCTGAAGAAGATTGGGTGGAACTGAAAAGACTAACCAAATATCTCAAGGGGACCATGAACATTAAATTGAAACTCGGTAGCAACAGATTAGAAAAACTTGTTGGATACGTTGATGCTGATTGGGCACAAAACCGAGTTGACAGAAAATCGTTCAGTGGTTATGTTTTTAAATACAATAGTGGGTGTGTAAGCTTGTCTTGTCACAAACAACAAAGCGTATCGCTGTCGTCAACCGAAGCTGAATACATAGTGCTAGCTGAAGCAGCACAAGAAACTATATGGTTAAGAAAACTTATAGAAGACTTTGCAATTGAACTTCATGAACCTACAACTTTGTTTGAAGATAACCAAAGCTGCATAAAGTTAGTGGAATCAGAAAAATTTAGCAAAAGAACAAAACATGTAGATACAAAATATCACTTCGTTCGCGATCTTAAAAATAAGAATATCCTGAAGTTGTGTTATTGTCCGACAGAAGAGATGCAAGCCGATGTATTAACTAAGCCACTGTCTTATATTAAATTTGATAAATTTAGAAGTTTCTTTCAATTAGTAACGGTATTGGAATATAATTATTACAAACTTGTTCATTTAAATACTTTATTAATTTGTATATTCATATATATTTAAGTATGCTTTTGATTTTATAGTCATGTATAAAATTAATATAGATTTCAGTCTTCAAATAAAGACAAATAGAATTACATACATTTCTCTATATATAAACCATACTGTGTACTAAACTTTATTTAATTGTAATCAGTCTATTATAATGTCAATAACACTTACTCTGAGCTCTAACTCATCAGAATTATCTACTAGTTACTTTCCTCCTAATGAGTTACATGGTGCATATGAGTGTGCTCTAACTGATTTTCATTCATACAACAGCATTCCAAATATAGACACCTACAACAATATGTTTCATATAAGGAAACATACAATTGAAATACCAATTGGATCTTACGAATTGAATGATATTGTAGATTTTATACAAGAGCAATACAGAAGACTCTGTCCAGAAAATACGATTTTTATTGAAGCCTATAACAATACAATGCAAGTTAAAGTTAATAGTTCCAAAGATCCTGTATATTTTAATAAAGACAACACAATTGGAAAACTTTTAGGATTCAATAGCAAAATCCTAACACCAAACAAATATTATTACTCAGATCTTCCAGTTAATATTTTTAAAGTGAATCTCTTGCGAATTGAAAGTAGTATCACTATTAACACATATATGAATAACTCCAAATCGCATACACTTCATGAATTTCCGATTAATGTGCCTCCAGGCTATAAAATAGATGAGGTTCCAAGAAATCTCATCTATGTACCTGTGAACACCAGAGAGATAAGTTCACTAGCGCTGCGCGTAGTTGATCAACACGGTGATTTAATTAATTTTCAAGGAGAGGAAATTACAATACGAAAACATTTGAGGTCAACTAAATAATGCTAATATACAACACAAATACATTGAAAAATATAGCAGCAACAACAACAACAACATTAAAGCGACCAGCTCAACAAAAATCTCTAACAACATCATCATCATCTTGAATTTTAAATTGAAGACAAAATGAGTTCAATAATAGATGTCTTTGATAAACCCTTGTCGGATGAGAATATAATCAAAAAAGACTATCATACATATGTACCATACTTACAATCGTACAACAATAATGATGAAATCAGAATTTCAATACAAAATCAAGATTTATACGTGCTACCCAGTGAGAGCTACATTTATTTAGAGGGGTTTGTTGCCGATGATAATACATACCCCTTAATCTTCTTCTTCAGAGAACTTTAAATTAAAAAACAAAATTTGTGGCATATCTATTTGATGAAATTCGCTATGAGCTCAATGGAATTGAAATTGATCATACAAGATATTTAGGAGCCACGAGCACCATAAAGAACTTGGTTTCTCTATCACCAAACGAAAGCAATGTGATGCAAAATGCTGGATGGAACAAAATTGACGATGTCACTCTTGCAAATGGATTTTTCAATTTCTATGTACCTCTAACAATGCTTCTAGGATTCGCTGAAGACTACAACAAAGTTATATTAAATGGAAAACATGAACTGATACTCTTCCGCAATAAGAACGACGAAGATCTTGTACGCTCGAGTGTTTCTACTGAAAAAGCTAAACTTACAATTTCACTCATCTCATGGAGAATACCTCATGTTCAATTATCTGACCTTAGCAAATTGAATATGATTAAAATTATTAACAATCGTGCTTCTATACCCATGGCATTTCGCAGTTGGGATTGTCATATTAATCCACAATTAGACACAGGAACTAACCATATTTGGAATGTTAAACTGGCTGCAAATAGAGAACGCCCCCGTTTTGTGTTGATCGCTTTTCAACAAGAAAATAAGTTTGTTCATTTTGATTTGACTAATTTAAAAGTACATTTAAATTCAGTCTCATATCCATACGATGATCTTAACATAAAGTTCAAAAATGAACGTTATGCAATTCTATATGATATGTATCTAAGATTCCAACAAAGCTACTATATGAAAGAATCTCAACCGCTTCTAACTGCATCAGAGCTTAAGACAAAAGCTTCTATTATTGTAGTAGATGTCAGTCATCAGAATGAATCACTGAATAATGGTCCGATTGATATAAAAATTGAATTTGAAACAGCAACTAATATTGCAGCAAAGATATCACCTTACTGCATTCTTATTCATGATCGTATAATAGAATATATACCCATCAAAGGACAAGTTCGAAAAGTGTTATAAATTGAATAATATGGAAAATAACATAATTTTTATAGACGTACAAGGTTTCAAAACTAATTCAAACGATTTCATCGCAAAAGAAGTAGCGATTGTTTTCAACAATTATGAATATAACAATTTCATTATAAAACCACCATTTGATTTTAAATGCTTATCAATAAAAAAGCAAAGTGGCTAACAAAAAACTATCATCACCTAAGCTGGACTGCGTTTGCAATTTTTTAAAAGCCAACGCAAGATGTTCTAAAATTTACGTAAAAGGTGAAGAAAAAAGACTATGGTTGGAAAAAATGTTACACCGAAAAATTTCTAACGTTGAGGATATAGGCTGCATCAACTTTAAACAAATGGAAATTAAGTATCCAGAATATTTTTATTGTAATTATCATAAATTTGGTGTATGCGCATTAAAAAATGCTATTTTACTAACAAAAGAAATGTCTTGCTTTAAATGACATTTTTACTTTTTAAAATATTAATGTATGTATTATTATAAAATTTAAAAAAATTTTAAGCAATAAATGTATACAAAATAAAAAATGTTCAAGTGTTTTCTTATTTCAAATACAAACTACATAAAGGGTATAGAAGGAAGTGGGAAGGAGGAGAAGTTAACTTTTTTGCTTACTTGCAAATTTATACTTTTTGTTTCTCTGCTGATGACTGTACTTAGTTGAAAATCCTCTGCTTTAAAATAATCGTAGACAAAGAAAATGACTGCGTTGCAAAATATAAATGTATTCAAATATTACGTCTGTATTCTACAGAGCCACAAAATATTCCATGCACAAATTCCCACGGTCACACATGCATTTGTATGTACATACATACATACATACACATTCAAGAATTTCATAATGTTATGAAATAAATATTTCTTAAAAAAATTAACAAAATATAAACTTATCTGGGACAGACAAACTCGACCACCCACACACAAGAATTAGGGTGTTCACATATATGAGAACATTTTATACCATAAAATGTTGACATGATAAATAATTTATTAGCGTGAGAAAATCATACATACATAAATATATACATACATATATACATACATACATATATAGTATATATACATATACAAATTCCCACAGTCTGGCAACACTGACAACTTTCCCGTCGGCATTAAGAAAAATCGTTTTCATGATTTTTCCGCCGGCATTAGGAAAAGTTAATTTTCTCGTTTTCCCATACTAGGAAAAAATATATGATGTTTTGCCGTCGGCATTTGGAAAAATTAATTTCATGATTTTTAATCCATTACCACAAAAAAAATCACCCGTTCACATGCAATTAATGTCAGCACAAAAAAATCACCCGTTCACACAACTAATGTAAACAAAAAACAGTTAATGTAAACAACAAAAAAAACTCCTAATGTAAACAAAAAGACATTAAAGCGCACCGAAAACACAATTTCTCAAATTTAAAATTTTAATTACCCAAATTTTAAAATTTCACACAAATTTTAAAATTTTAATTGCCCCAGAACTGGGAATCCCCTACTACTGACGATAAAACCATTTCAATCAAATCAAGTACAGTTTTACTTCTTTAAATAACCAAAAACAACTACACGATCCTCCATTACATTTGTAAATTTTTTATACTAAACATTAAGTCATATTATTATTATCTACAGTTCACTTTATTTTAAAACTGTCTCTAAACAAATTCTTTGCTAGTCTTTTTTCAATTTCAATCTATATATACAAAACCACAATTTTTATTTTTTAAAAAAAGTTTAGTAAGACGCTTTCAATTTCAATTCTCATCTAAAAAATTTTTCAAAAAATAAAAATTGTGGTTTTGTGTAACTGATTAAGAATTTATTTTTATATTTAAATAAAGAAAAGCTTATTATATAAAAATATCCTCTTTGAACCTTCACAGTGAACAGACGTCATAGCGGATTTTTTTTTACATACATACGAAATAAAAAACAAAAAAACAAAAACAAAACTTATACATACAAAAAATATTCGTAATACATATTGACTTCGATAAATAAGCTTATTTGCTTTACGAATATTTTTTTCTTTACATAGCAAGAAACCAATAAAACCGCAAAAAACGGCAGAAATTCCTATTTTACTGTGAGCTCCTAAGCTCTTAATGTTAACAATAAAACTATAAAATCTGATTATAGTCTTTTTCTAACGGCAAAGCCACTTTTTCGTCAGCGATCAACTTCGCTTTGTCCAATGCCAACTAGTGATTCGTTGCCTAGTACTTCATCATTTAAGCCAGCGACATCATCTGCTCCGTGCTCGTGCTCATCTCTTAAGCAAGTTATCACTATTGATAACAGTAGCTCAAAACCCAAGGTCCAATTTGGAATGGACAGATATATAACCCAAATTCTTATAAAATTTTATCTACTCCATAGATGTCTAGGGATAACAGCGCATCATCTACTAATCGTCAAAATCGGTTTCAAATTTTGCAAGACAATAACGACAAGCCCGTTGCATCATCTCAAAAGTCTTTTAAGTCACCACCTATCTAGAAAAAAATTCTAACGTGCTTTTAAAAAAACTACTGTCGGCCATTGGTGAAAATACTTTTCACATCATTCCAATTAAGCGAGGTAATATTGATGAAACCACAATCCAAGTATATGATGAAAAAGATTTCCGAAAAATTGTTAGTGAATTTGAAAAAAATAAAACAAATTTTTACACATACCAACTTAAAAGTGCTAAAGGCCTACAAATAGTATTAAAGGGCATATATTTATATGTTGACCCCGAAGAAGTAAAGTGTGCTCTCAGCGACAAAGGATTTAAAGTAAAAAATTTTACTAATATAATTAACAGAGAAAAGGTCCCGCAACCCCTATTTCGGGTCGAACTGGAGCCGAATGACATACAATTGAAAAAAATGAAACCCATCCAATTTATAGCGTAAAGTTTCTCTTACACCGAAAAATCACAGTTGAACAGCCACGTAAGCGTTCAGGTCCCATACAGTGCCATAATTGCAGAGAATATGGCCATACAAAAACTTACTGCAAATTACCTACAGTTTGTGTTATCGGCGGTGAATTGCATGGTTCTTCTAGCTGTAATAAGCATAATCCGCTGAAAACTTTAAGAATAACCTGTCATAGTGCAGGTTATAGCTCTCGAGTTACAGAAATCCAGATATTAATAACAGCAATAATAAAATGGCGTTAAAATTTTCAAAGGTTTCAAAATTCACTTGAAGACTTCTGGGATATAGTACTGATTCCCGTTGAAAGCACTGTTATGTTCCACTTCTGCCTCTTCACAAAAATCTTTCAATGCTGTCATGCGAACAGTGTTAAGGTAGAAGTGAGAATATGTTTTAACAACAACCCACTCGCGACACAGCCGATGCCGACCAAATGTGGAACCCAGTGTTTCAATCGGTGATAAACATTATTCTTTCCGTCACGAGTTTCTCCACCAAAATTAACTTTTGCATTATAGCCACAGAAGCAGACGATTTTTTTGCTCAGATCGTAGTCACTGTCAGTAGACGTTAATAGATCGAATATTAAGGTGGAATTTTCACCAGCTTCTTCGGTTAAATTCAAAACTTTAAAGCGTACACCGACAGTAGGGATAAAATGTCGAACGAGCACAGGAAAAAGTTTGATATTCCCATGGTTTGATGCATCTGTGTAGATTGACACATAACTACAGTCTTTTAAATATTCTTTAAGCAATTGTTGTTCGTGCGGCGCGAAAACATTGGTGACTATTGTTTGGCATTTTTTCTCCGCACACGAAAACTTTTTTATTTTAAAACATGATTTAAATATTTTTGTCGCACAATCTGACGATTTAAAACTGGGATTAGAATTAATAACATGATATTCCCACACTTCTTCCATTGCCGATATATGTAAATACAAATTCGATTGAAAATGTGACCTTATCGATGTGCTGATAGAAGCGACAATTTGAGCCTCTTGATGTTTTTTTGTTTTGATATGACGACCGATATCCGCGTTACCACCAAACGCAATAGAAAAAGTACCTCTGCACTTTTTGCACAAAACATCACTATCACTTTTTGTTTTTTCGGGAAACGGATACTTTTCACGAAGTTTTGCATTAAATGTGTTTTTGTCTTGATTTATACATTAATTATTCTATACAAATTAAAATTATTAAAATGAAGATATTAGAATTGAAAAAATTAGCGACGTTTTCTAAGCAAGTATGTATAATGACGATGATGAAAGAGAAAGAAAGATACAAATATGTATATATTTGCTTACCTCGATCGTCCTGGTTGGTCTGGGGAGCCGTGGTGGATGCTTTGCACACAAAAACCGGGAATACGTTGCCCACAAACGTTGTTGAACGTTGGCGTCGTTGCCCACAAGGAAACACTGTTTTTAGATGATTTTAATTATTTATTACGGATCTAACAGTTTAATTACAAGTTTAGTTTGACTTTTTGGAAGACGCGACTTTACGAATTGAAGTTGGTAGAGACAATAATAAAATTGTCACTAAGAAGAAGCACGAAAAAAAGTCGATGGTTCTAACACCTTCAACAATTATACATAAAGAACGGTGCAACTCTTATAATATCGATGATATTAATGCCAATACTTTACAAAATAATATTACAATAGATTTTTCATACTTAAACTTCCCCTTAAAATTACATGACATAAGAATATTTGAGGAAAGAAATACTAATCTTAGCGTAAATGTATTTGGCTACAATAAAGAAACCGATAAAATAGTTGGCCCGTATTACAATACAAGAGAAGAGAAACAAAATCATGTGAACTTAATGTTATTAGAAAATGCTGAGCGGTTTCATTATATCTTTATAAATGATATATCAAAGTAAGTAAAAATATTTAAATACACAGATTTGTATAATTTATTTATTGATTTTATTTTTTAAGACTTTTGAAACGACAGACAACCAAACATTGTAGTAAACTATTATTTTGTAATAGTTGTTTACAATACACCCATCAAGAATATACAATGGCTCAGCACAAAATGGAGTGTGGTAAAATTGTAACGAAAATGCCGAGACCTGAAAATTCAACACTAAAATTCGAAGACTATCAAAGGAAAATAGAAGTTCGTTTTGTTATATATGCGGGCTTTGAATGCGTCCTAGAAAAAATAGAAACTAGTGTAAGTGATAAAACTAAATATATTCAGAAACATATTCCTTGCTCATTTAGTTACTATATTAAATGCAAACATAATAATAAGTTAGATAAGGTGGAAATTTATACAGGAAAAGATGCTTCTGTTAAATTCGTTGAATTTTTAAATAGAGACTGTCAGGAAATCTATAATAATTATCTTTCAGAAATAAATCCCATGGATACTCTAACTCATGAAGAATTAGTATCATTTCTAAATTCTCCGATTTGTCATATATGTGAAAAATATTTAAATAGTGATCGCGTGAGAGATCACTGTCACATAAGTGGGAAATTTAGAGGAGCGGCGCATAAAAGTTGTAACTTAAATTATCAAATCCCTAAGTTTATACCAATATATTTCCATAACTACTCATGCTATGACTCCCACCTCTTTGTAAAGGAGTTAGGTAAAATTTAAAATAGTTTAAAAGTCATTCCGTTTAATAAAGAATTGTACATATCTTTATCACAATTTATTAAAATGCCCGATAATTTCAATCTTGAACTCAGATTTCTTGATACATTTCGATTTATGCCTCACAGTTTAGAATCCTTAGCTAAAAATCTTTCGGAAAATGATTTCTGTACGGTTTAAAATCAAACCAGAGTCTGCTGTCATACGAAAAAAGGGAATTTTTCATTATGAATAACTTGACTCATTTGAAAAGCTCAATGAAACTCGGCTTCCATCTAGGGAAGACTTCTTTAACAAACTCAATAATAAAGAATGTTCGATTGAAGATTACGCTCACGTTAGAGATGTCTGGCAAACTTTCAATTGTAAAACTCTCCGTGATTACTCAGAATTATATTTGAAATCAGACGTACTATTATTGACTGATATATTTGAAAATTTCCGAAGTGTTTGCAAAGGAATTTACAACTTAGACCATTGTCAGTACTATACTGCTCCAGGACTATCATGGGATGCTATGAAAAGCATACAAATATTGAATTAGAGTTAATAACTGATATAGATATGTATTTCTTTAAAAAAGGCATACGTGGTGGACTTGTTCAATGCGTTAAAATGTATTCCAAAGCCAATAACAAATATCTAGAAGATTTTGATAAAGAGAAACCGTCAGAATTTCTAGTATATTTGGATGCAAACAATCTGTACGGTTGGGCTATGTCGGAGTATCTTCCTTATGGAGGATTTAGATGGTTGACAAGTGAAGAACTAAATCTGGATCCTAGATATATAGAGGATAATTCAAACGATGGTTATGTATATGAAGTAACTTTAGAATATCTTTCTTATTTACATGACTCACATAATGATCTACCTTTTTGTCCTGAAAATAAAGGACCTTTAGGAACAAGATAAAATAAGTTGATTACCGATTTCTCTGCGAAACATATGTATGTTATACACTACAGAGTTCTTAAGTAATGTTTGGAATATGGTTTAGTTCTACGGAAAATTCATCGAATTCTCACTTTCAAACAATCTCCATGGTTAAAAGATTATATAGATTTAAATACTCAACACAGAGCTGTTGCGAAAAATGATTTTGAAAAGAATTTCTTTAAACTACTCAACAACGCAGTATACGGCAAAACCATGGAGAATGTGGATAAAGGAAAAGATGTACGAATAGTTACAAACTGGAGTAGAACGAAGCGAAACCGCTTAGGAGCTCAAGAGTGGATATCCAACTCCAATTTTCACAGTTTATCTGTATTTTCGGACGATATGGTTGCAATTGAAATGAATAGAGACAAGACATATTACAATAAGTCTATATATTTAGGATTTTGTTCTTGGAGCTTTCTAAATGGAAAATGTATGATTTTCATTATCGATATATGCAACCTAAATTCAAATCAAATTTATCTCTTAATTATATTGACACGGACTCATTTATATATACCATAAAAACTGATGACTTTTATATTGACATAAAAAGTGACTTAACACAAGAATTTGATACTTCTGATTACCCAGAGGATAACAAGTATGGTTTATCTCGCCTAAACAAGAAGGTCTTACGAATGATGAAGGATGAGAATTGTGGAAAGGTTATGAAAGAATTTGTGGGATTGCGATCTAAAATGTACTCTTTTAGCGTTCAGTATGAAAATGATACTAAAAAATCTAAAGGAGTAAAGAAATGTATTCTCGATAAGTATAGTTTAGAAAGTTATAAAAACTGTTTGTTTAATAAGTCTATAATATATGATAATATGATAACATTTAAATCAAAAGTACGTCACATTTATACTAGTCAACTAAAAAAAGTAATTTTAAGCTATAATGATGATAAAAGAAAAATAAAACTTGATGGTATAAATACATTTGCGCATTATCATTATCAAATCGAGGAAACTAATCCGCATTATGAATTAGATATGTTATTAATGGAAATAGACAAGCTTAAATAAGGTTGAAATTATTTAAATTATTAAGGAAACAAATTGTTTAAGAATATAAGCATATATATATATATGCTTATATTCTTAAACTATTAGATATATATATATATATATATATATATAGTATTTATGAATTGCATTTAGTTACAAAAATGCAGTTGGTAAAACAACATAAAAATATTTTGATCCGTAATATTGATGTTTCATCAAACATCAGCTCAAAAATAAAGCATAGTTCCCTCTTACCAAATTCTATTCGTGCTCTAATAGTTTTCCCATCGAATTGTGGAAAGACTAATATTATGATTAGCTTGATAGAAAGTCGTAATGGTCTCAAGTTTAAAAACATATATTTATACTCAAAATCCTTATATCAGCCGAAATATGAATACCTGAGAAACTTAATTTTACCAATAAAGGAAATGTTATATTACACATTTACAGATAATGAATCAATTAGTTCCCCTACCGAAGCTAAAATCAATTCAATTATGATATCTGACGATGTTGCATGTGAGAAGCAAAATAATATACGTGCATATTTTTGTATGGGGCGAAATAAGAATGTTGATTAATTTTACTTATGTCAAACTTATACCAGAATTCCAAAACATTTGATAAGAGACAAGCCAATGTAATTATAATGTTTAAGCCAGATGAGAAAACTATGAAGCATGTTTTAGTGATCATGTGGCAAGCTAAATGAGTTTTGTAAAGTTTCAAGAAATTTGTCGAGAGTGTAGGAAGGATAAATATGGATTTTTGATGATAAGCAAAGATAATGAATTAAACAATTGTCGTTACAGAAAACAATTTGACAATTTCATAACAATATAAATTACTTTACATAAAAGGTATTCTTTAGTTCTAAATCTGACTTTAAACTTTATACTTAAATTTTTTATAATTGGTCACTGATCTGATAATCTGACCAACATCTAATAACACCGATGTGATAACATTAACTGATAGCTGATAAGCTGAGCTGATAACCTGATCTGATACCTGAAAACCAGATATGATAACCTGTTCTGATACCTGAAAACCTGATCTGATACCTGATAACTGATCTGATAACCTCTTCTGATACGTGATAACTGATCTGATAACCTGTTCTGATACCTGAAAACCTGTTCTAATACCTAATAACTGATCTGATAACCTGTTCTGATACCTGATAACTGGTCTGATAATCTGTTCTAATACCTGATAACTGATCTGATACCCTGTTCTGATACCTGATCTGATAGCTAATAAGCTGGTCTCATATTTGACGCTAATAAACATGGATGAAAAAGTTTTAAAAGAGCTGGTTACAATAAGAAATATCTTGAAGAAAAAGCTCAGTAGTATAATAACTGGTGAAATAGATACACTTGAACAACTTAGAGATACATTTAAACCTATAACAGAACCTCTTAAAAAATTTATAAATAGTTCTAAAAATATTGGAAGAATCCCCAAGAAAGAAGAAAGTAAATTCCAAACAAAACTTGAGAATAACAAAAGTTTAAAGTCCTTGAAAGCATCAGTCAAGGTAGAGACAAGTACACCAAAGAAACTTGTAGAAGGAACAATATTTGATAACACCATATTATTTAACGCTGCTAATGACGTGAGTGATAAGATGAGTTTTACTCACAGATTTCCATTACTGAAGAGAGTTGTACAGACTTGTCAATCTTGGAAGCGAGAAATGAATTAGATACTTACTATGGTCCGAATAGAGATTGCAATAACGAATGGAAATTTGGTAATAGTAATATTGAGCTAAATGTAGATAAAATTCAAGTAGATTAGTAATGGGGACGATAGTTTGGGAATTCAAAGCCGGGGAAAAACGATAAATACTGGCAACCCTGTTGCATATGGGGGATTTTGGGGATTCATGCTGAGATTTTCTTAGCTATGTGTGTATGTGTGTTAAAGTTTGATTCTCTGTTTATATGTTTGTATGTATGTATATACATACTTGTGTGTACAGCTTTTGTTGTGTTGTAGAGAAACTTTGTGCTTAAGGCCATGACTCACTATCATACAATGTCGTGCGATCTACGAAAAAGTACAACTCTGGTGTGATGAACTGTTATTGTCTTTTGAAAATTTTCATAAACTCCATAAAACCAGGGTTGTATTTTTTCGTAGATCGCACGACTTTGTATGATAGTGTATCACGGCCTTTACAGTGGATTTATGGATGTATCTGTGAGTGTTTGTATATGTGTATGTATGTGTGTTTGTATATGTGTATGTATGTGTGTGTGTATATGTGTGCGTTGTTGTATTTACTTGCATGTTTGCCAGTATCCACTACTTTTGTTGTAGTGAGAGACAAACATTATACCCTGTAGGAAATGTTGATGTTGAAAATGTACTGACTCCCTTTTGACTTTGTAACCAGTACTACTCTATAATTATTCCTCATGCAATGCTTCGTGCTATAGACATAGACTAGACATAGTGACTACTTAGTTCTTATGGGAAAATGGAGACATACCAACCAGACAGTTAGTTACTGGTACATTTCTATAATTTACGTACATACAAATGTATGCATATTGCCAAGTTGTTGACAATTCCACCACAAATACGTCATACCTGTTTTCTCTTTCTTTTATAGTGACGGATAGAAGAAAACTTATTATACTACAATTGTCACTAGAATTTTAGTGTTGACACAAAAGCACTTGGTCCCAGTCTGACTGCAGGGTAGTAACAAGGGATCTGTGTCTTTGTGTGTATGTAGTGATCGTTATTTGATTGACTTTGGTTTGCTCCTCTGAGTTTTCGTTGCTTTGCGTATGTATGATTATTATTGTATGTATACATTTATTTTTGGGGTCTCTGGGGAAATAATATAAAAGCTGTAGAAAGTGGCAACCCTGATAGATGTTTGGAATGGAGGGGGATAGGGAATGCGTTTGGTAATGTATGTATGCATGTTTATGTTGTTGGATTAATGTATGTGATCGTATCTATTTTTGCTTTGAAGAATATCATTGCTTGTGTGAAAAATAACAATGTGTGTCATAAAAAATTTTTTTACAATTTTTTTACAATTTTTTTATGACACACACTGTTATTTCTGTAATTGAAAGGAGAAAAAAGAAAAATTTAATTTCAAATATAAAAATATCCTGAAGAAGTTAACCAAAGGTTAACGAAATATCGAAGTACTAAAATAATAATAAACATTGACCTAAAGCTCAAAAAATTAGTTTAATTGAACTTATGTAGTATTGTAGTTTTTTTTTTTTTTTGGTTTGGAAAATATGTGGTGAATTGTTGAGATATCAAAGTATACTGATGACAATCTACATTATTTTTTTATTTTTTCTATATACGTTACATGAGAATCGCATAGTAGTCATCAAATCTAATTTCTCTGATGGTATTACGACATATGATGAAATTCGTACACACACACACACACACACACATACACATACACACATCCCCACAATTCATATGAGAATCGGGGCACGTGAGTGCAGGTCCCTCTATAAGTTTTTGTTAAAGTAAAATATACTAAAATAAAAATATAATTACCCCGATTCATAAAACTCTGCTTGTCAACCTGATGGGACTTAAAATATTTAATATCTGAAATGCACTTATATAAATAAAACCTATGCCAACACAATATTTTTCTATTTCCATAAGAACAGCAATGTCAATAGCTTAGAAAACATATATGCACATATATGTAAATATGTATGAAGTAGTGTTGATGTAATTCACACAAGCAATGATATTCTTCAAAGCAAAAATAGATACGATCACATACATTAATCCAACAACATAAACATGCATACATACATTACCAAACGCATTCCCTATCCCCCTCCATTCCAAACATCTATCAGGGTTGCCACTTTCTACAGCTTTTATATTATTTCCCCAGAGACCCCAAAAATAAATGTATACATACAATAATAATCATACATACGCAAAGCAACGAAAACTCAGAGGAGCAAACCAAAGTCAATCAAATAACGATCACTACATACACACAAAGACAAAGATCCCTTGTTACTACCCTGCAGTCAGACTGGGACCAAGTGCTTTTGTGTCAACACTAAAATTCTAGTGACAATTGTAGTATAATAAGTTTTCTTCTATCCGTCACTATAAAAGAAAGAGAAAACAGGTATGAAAGAGAAACAGGTATGTATCTCTAAGTTGTTCAAGTGTATCTATTTCACCAGTTATTATAGTACTGAGCTTTTTCTTCAAGATATTTCTTATTGTAACCAGCTCTTTTAAAACTTTTTCATCCATGTTTATTAGCGTCAAATATGAGACCAGCTTATTAGCTATCAGATCAGGTATCAGAACAGGGTATCAGATCAGTTATCAGGTATTAGAACAGATTATCAGACCAGTTATCAGGTATCAGAACAGGTTATCAGATCAGTTATTAGGTATTAGAACAGGTTTTCAGGTATCAGAACAGGTTATCAGATCAGTTATCACGTATCAGAAGAGGTTATCAGATCAGTTATCAGGTATCAGATCAGGTTTTCAGGTATCAGAACAGGTTATCATATCTGGTTTTCAGGTATCAGATCAGGTTATCAGCTCAGCTTATCAGCTATCAGTTAATGTTATCACATCGGTGTTATTAGATGTTGGTCAGATTATCAGATCAGTGACCAATTATAAAAAATTTAAGTATAAAGTTTAAAGTCAGATTTAGAACTAAAGAATACCTTTTATGTAAAGTAATTTATATTGTTATGAAATTGTCAAATTGTTTTCTGTAACGACAATTGTTTAATTCATTATCTTTGCTTATCATCAAAAATCCATATTTATCCTTCCTACACTCTCGACAAATTTCTTGAAACTTTACAAAACTCATTTAGCTTGCCACATGATCACTAAAACATGCTTCATAGTTTTCTCATCTGGCTTAAACATTATAATTACATTGGCTTGTCTCTTATCAAATGTTTTGGAATTCTGGTATAAGTTTGACATAAGTAAAATTAATCAACATTCTTATGTCGCCCCATACAAAAATATGCACGTATATTATTTTGCTTCTCACATGCAACATCGTCAGATATCATAATTGAATTGCTTTTAGCTTCGGTAGGGGAACTAATTGATTCATTATCTGTAAATGTGTAATATAACATTTCCTTTATTGGTAAAATTAAGTTTCTCAGGTATTCATATTTCGGCTGATATAAGGATTTTGAGTATAAATATATGTTTTTAAACTTGAGACCATTACGACTTTCTATCAAGCTAATCATAATATTAGTCTTTCCACAATTCGATGGGAAAACTATTAGAGCACGAATAGAATTTGGTAAGAGGGAACTATGCTTTATTTTTGAGCTGATGTTTGATGAAACATCAATATTACGGATCAAAATATTTTTATGTTGTTTTACCAACTGCATTTTTGTAACTAAATGCAATTCATAAATACTACCTATATATATATATATATATATATATGCTTATATTCTTAAACAATTTGTTTCCTTAATAATTTAAATAATTTCAACCTTATTTAAGCTTGTCTATTTCCATTAATAACATATCTAATTCATAATGCGGATTAGTTTCCTCGATTTGATAATGATAATGCGCAAATGTATTTATACCATCAAGTTTTATTTTTCTTTTATCATCATTATAGCTTAAAATTACTTTTTTTAGTTGACTAGTATAAATGTGACGTACTTTTGATTTAAATGTTATCATATTATCATATATTATAGACTTATTAAACAAACAGTTTTTATAACTTTCTAAACTATACTTATCGAGAATACATTTCTTTACTCCTTTAGATTTTTTAGTATCATTTTCATACTGAACGCTAAAAGAGTACATTTTAGATCGCAATCCCACAAATTCTTTCATAACCTTTCCACAATTCTCATCCTTCATCATTCGTAAGACCTTCTTGTTTAGGCGAGATAAACCATACTTGTTATCCTCTGGGTAATCAGAAGTATCAAATTCTTGTGTTAAGTCACTTTTTATGTCAATATAAAAGTCATCAGTTTTTATGGTATATATAAATGAGTCCGTGTCAATATAATTAAGAGATAAATTTGATTTGAATTTAGGTTGCATATATCGATAATGAAAATCATACATTTTCCATTTAGAAAGCTTCAAGAACAAAATCCTAAATATATAGACTTATTGTAATATGTCTTGTCTCTATTCATTTCAATTGCAACCATATCGTCCGAAAATACAGATAAACTGTGAAAATTGGAGTTGGATATCCACTCTTGAGCTCCTAAGCGGTTTCGCTTCGTTCTACTCCAGTTTGTAACTATTCGTACATCTTTTCTTTTATCCACATTCTCCATGGTTTTGCCGTATACTGCGTTGTTGAGTAGTTTAAAGAAATTCTTTTCAAAATCATTTTTCGAAACAGCTCTGTGTTGAGTATTTAAATCTATATAATCTTTTAACCATGGAGATTGTTTGAAAGTGAGAATTCGATGAATTTTCCGTAGAACTAAACCATATTCCAAACATTACTTAAGAACTCTGTAGTGTATAACATACGAATGTTTCGCAGAGAAATCGGTAATCAACTTATTTTATCTTGTTCCTAAAGGTCCTTTATTTTCAGGACAAAAAGGTAGATCATTATGTGAGTCATGTAAATAAGAAGGATATTCTAAAGTTACTTCATATACATAACCATCGTTTGAATTATCCTCTATATATCTAGGATCCAGATTTAGTTCTTCACTTGTCAACCATCTAAATCCTCCATAAGGAAGATACTCCGACATAGCCCAACCGTACAGATTGTTTGCATCCAAATATACTAGAAATTCTGACGGTTTCTCTTTATCAAAATCTTCTAGATATTTGTTATTGGCTTTGGAATACATTTTAACGCATTGAACAAGTCCACCACGTATGCCTTTTTTAAAGAAATTATACATATCTATATCAGTTATTAACTCTAATTCAATATTTGTATGTATAGAAGACATGTTTACATATCGAGATAGAAGTTTGACGTACAGGAAGCAAAGCAGTATTTTATTAAAATAATGTGGACTGGAGGAACATTTGTGCTGCAGAGAACATATAGTTTTTGAGTTACATGACTAAAAGTGTCGATTTTACCGAAGTTACTGACTTTGAGAGCCTGGCGCCGTACTGAAGTACTCCGATTGGCCTGAAACTTTCCAGATTTTTCTTTATCTCAAAAATAAAAAAATTAATGGGTAAAACTTTAATATTTTCAACTTTAAATACAAAAGACATTCTATTTTGCATACAAATATCATTTTGTATGGCGCTTACGAGTTTTTGGAAATGGCTTGAGTATTTGTTTTTTCATACAAAGTTGTCAACTTCAAATGCGTGTAAAAAAAATCTAGCACTAAACTAAAAAAAAATTTAGGGGTTTGTTATGTTATGAAAACGTCAGCTTTCATTTGCTTTTGGTTTCATACCATTCAGATTCGGAAATTTCGATTTTGTATCACAGTGTAATGGAAAAGCCTAAAGGCGTTAAATCAGAAAATCTCGGTGGGCAAATGTGATCAAGCAACTGCGTAGAAAATTTTATAAGAACAATGCAGGACCACATTCTTTATAAAAAATTTTCCACGCTAGCGCTGGAGTGACGGTAATTTGGCTGATATTGTTTACCATCTTTAATGACATCACATTCTTTTCACAATTATATAAATATCGGATGATTTAGGTTAAAAATATTCTTTTCTTTATACATTTTTGGTAGGCCCTTTTATATTAATATGAAAATATTAATATCGAGAGTTCATCCGGGATTTAAGTCCGGGACCCCCAAACATCCGAAATGGAACTCACACCCCAGACCAACGAGCCGAGTGGCTGGTTTCTAAATGTATATTTTAAGCTAGGACAATTTCTTAGAATGTATTATTAATATTCACTTTTTAGCTAAATTTGTAAAGAAATGTAAATATATGTATGTTAAGAATTTATTCAAATAAAAATAGTATATACCCTACGCGTATTTTTGCGTCCCACTTAGCGAACTATAATATAACAATTTTTTAAAAACAGGACCTGCCGCCATTCAAGCAGACATACTAGAGATGGGCAAAAAATATTCATATATCGAAATATCGATATTTCAGGAAATAAATATCGATATATATCGCCGATATTTCAAAAACCGATACATCGATTATTATTTACGAGTATCGGGTTTCGATATTTTTAAGAGCTCTATAAATTTAGCATTGGCATCACTGCTAGTGATGAGAAAAAAAAAAAAAGAGAAATTTCATAATAACGGCCAAGATGACCCCACTAAGCCAGGTGACTTTTGTTTGTTAATTAAGCTAAATGTCAAATTTGGTTTGTGTATGTATAAACCTAAAGGCAGAATTAGTTTTTACTTCCTGTTCTGTTAGGACTGTTACGTCTGACTCTTTTTCCGTTCGTAGAAATCTTATACAAGCCGTTAGTTTTTCTCTACCGTTCTGTGCTGTTTCGGTTCAGCCTGTGAAAATCAAAAAACTGTTAAGTAAGTGACAGCATGTGGAAAATAAAAACATTTCGAAATAAACTGTGATTGTATTTACATACGAATTGATTTTGTATTTTATTATTATTTTAGTACTTCGATATTTCGTTAACCTTTGGTTAACTTCTTCAGGATATTTTTATATTTGAAATTAAATTTTTCTTTTTTTCTTTTTTCTCCTTTCAATTACAGAAATAACAATGTGTGTCATAAAAAAATTGTAAAAAAATTGTAAAAAAAATTTTTATGACACACATTGTTATTTTTGTAATTGAAAGGAGAAAAAAGAAAAAAAGAAAAATTTAATTTCAAATATAAAAATATTTATTTCTGTAATTGAAAGGAGAAAAAAGAAAAAAAGAAAAATTTAATTTCAAATATAAAAATATCCTGAAGAAGTTAACCAAAGGTTAACGAAATATCGAAGTACTAAAATAATAATAAACATTGACCTAAAGCTCAAAAAATTAGTTTAATTGAATATATTGAAAAAGGTCGAAAAATTAGATAAAAGAATTTGATACTACAAAAGTGCTAAAACTAATTACTGTTTGTTAAACAAGTTCATAAAAAATTATTATTAAATTGTTTATAAATAAAATAATTAAATAAATTGTTTATAAATAAAATAATTAAATAAATTATAAACAAATAAATAAATAATAAAAATAATTAAATAAAATGAATACTGCAAGTTGTCACATCTGCAATAAAGTCTTTATGACTCAAACAAAAGTAAATGAGCATATAGAAACACACACATATGCTAGCCAGTCGAAGGCTATGGTGGGAATTAGTAAGCTAAATATTTATTAACAACAAATATTGTGAGGATTGTGATGAGATGATTCCATCAAATGGTTGTATGGCTCACGTCAGAACCACAAAACACAAAAACAGCTGTCAGCAAGCAAGGATCAGCGATTTTCTGACTAGAAGAATAAGTAACTTCAATGGGTGGATCGAGACATATATTCTTCTCAACAAAAATGTGGGCGTCTTGTTTAACCATTTAATGAACGTAGTAGGATACATACTACATTTAAATTTAATATGGAGCTCACATATGATTATATGAAGATGGTAAATGATGAGATGAATGTTAGCCAACTTGTGCACATCTCAAAGATGATGTTGGTGAGTTTGTCTGATGACATAGAGGCTATGTACAAGAAACAGACCGATGAGCTAAGAGCCAAATGGAAGAGTTTCAAGAGAGGGATAGCAGATGGACATTGATTTCAATAAATTCCCTTGAAGTTAATATAAACAAGGCGTCGATAATGAGAGGATCGAGCTTTATCCCTCTCCCAAAAAATATTGCAATGAAACGTGCATGCGTAAATATCGAGAACAATGATATTTATTGCTTTAAATGGTGTCTCATTGCGGCTTTGTACAAAAATAGCGGTCTGAATCCTAAACAACGGAAAAACTTTAAAAACTATAATATAACAAACATTTCTGATGAGAATATTAATTTAGGAGCAATTGTGTTAAATTTTGAAGGCCTAGAGTTTCCACTCCCATTGAAGCAGATAAAACAATTCGAAAATCAAAATGATCTGAGCATGAATGTATTTGGCCATAATGACACATCGCTTATAGGACCATACTACATAACAAAAGGAGAAAAACACATTCATATTAATCTCTTATTGCTCCAGTCCAATGAAAACTTCCACTATGTACTCATCAAGGATATATCAAAGTAAATTTCATTTGTGCATTTATGAAAAATCTGCTTTCATCTCTATTTAAAAAGTTACTTCTTATTGTTATATTTATTTATATCGTATTGGTATTTTCTATATTTTCTTCAGACTCCTTCGTTCCAGCATAACATCACACAGAAGTAAGATCATGATATACAACACCTGCCTATATCATACACATGATGATTATGTGTATAATCATCATAAAAATGTTTGTCGGAAAAAAGTCATCAGAATGCCAGAAGATGAATCTATTATCAAGTTTAGAGTACTAGAGTTATCGAAGTGGAGAATGTATGACTTCCGTTATGGCTTCAAGAAGCCTAAATTTGGAGAGATCATTTCTCTCAACTATATGGATACTGACTCATTTATTTATTCAATTAAAACTGATGATTTTTACGATGACATCCGTAATGATATTAGTTTGAATTTTGATACGTCAGAATATCCTATAGATAATGAATTTCGTTTGTCGCTACTCAAGAAGAAGGTTTTGGGAATGATGAAAGATGAAAACAATGGGCATATAATGACAGAGTTTGTTGGTCTAAGAGCAAAAATGTATTCTCTTTCGACTCTTCGCTCGGAAGCTGTAAAAATATTAAAAGGGGTCAAAAAGTCTCTAATTAAAAAGTTGTCCATTAATGATTACAAAAGTTGCTTATTCGAATCCAAAATTATCTCGGATGAAATGTTTTTGTTTAGATCTAAAACACATCAACTATATACCCAAAAACTACATAAAATAGCACTTAGCTTTTCTGATGATAAAAGAAATATAATGAAAGATAAAATAAAAACGTGCGCTTGGGGACATTACATAGCCCGAAACAATGAAACAATGGATGTAGAATAGAATGATTCTTACTAAATTGCATGTAAGATGACAACGAGAATTTAATTTTGTACTAATTGTATTTATTTATTAATGTATTTATTTAATTATTTATTAATTTATTTATTATTTACTTATTTGTTTATTAATTTATTTATTAATTTAATTTTGTACTAATTGTATTTATTTATTAATGTATTTATTTAATTATTTATTAATTTATTTATTATTTACTTATTTGTTTATGAATGTATCTTATTAATTTTAGTATTTTATTCACCCAAAAGCATGTTAAAATTGAATGGTTTAAAACTTTTATCTTTTTACCTATACCTAAATTATTTGTAAATAAAAATAAAATATTCGATTAATGATGTTTTTTTCTTTTTATATCTGTATATTTTTATTTATACATAGAGTTGAATCGTATTAGTACTAAGATTTTTAAGAAAAACTGTTAAATAAAATATTGAAAAAATAATAAAATATGTAAATGGTTTTTATTTCAGCTTAAATTTACTAAATAGAAATTTTAACTACAAGTCTACATTTTTATATTTTGCTTATCTATTGGTTTTACTTCACTAAATCAAAAAATTTTTCTTTTTGTTTATTTGCAAATTTTTGTTGTTTGTTTTCATATGGCTTAAACATGCACAGTTTTGTTATCTTTGAAAGGTTCTACACAAGAGGAATTGAATTTCACAATATTATGAAATTCCATTAAATTTCATTAGATACTTTCTTATCGACACCAACTGCTTTAACACCATCTCATCCATGTTTGCCAATAGCAAATAGCAGAACACGTATCAGCTATTTGATCAGGTATCAGCTATCAGAACAGGTTATCAGGTAGCTAGTCTGGTTTTCAGATCAGCTTATCAGGACCTGGTCTGGTTTTCAGATCAGCTTAACAGGACCTGGTCTGGTTTCAGATAAGCTTATCAGGACCTGGTCTGGTTTTCAGATCAGCTTATTAGGACCTGGTCTGGTTTTCAGATCAACTTATCAGGACCTGGTCTGGTTTTCAGATCAGCTTATCTGATTCAGATGAGTTTATAGCAAATAGATGTATCAAGTTTAAAGTTAGATTAATAACTAAAGGTAATTTTTTATGAGTAGTTGCTTATATAGTTATGAAATAGTATTATTATATTATAATATTATATATTATATTATTATATTCAAAATTCCATATTTATCCTTCCAAGACTTTACAAATTTCTTAAACCTTTTTAAAATTCATATTACTGACTACATGATCCCTATAGACGTGCTTAATATTTTTCTCATCTTACTTAAACATTATAATAACATTTGCATTGGCTCTTATTAAATGCCGAATTCATAAATATTTTAAACAACATTTCAAATGTTGTTTAAGCAAAATTCACTAAAATTGTATTCGTAATAGAATTTTAGCTTAAAAACGTTTTTTAAACCTGGTGTAAACAACCAGATTTTAAAATTGACTGCATCCATATTTAAAATAATTTTGAGTTGACCTTGTTATAATTTTGCTTCATGCTTATTTGCATTTTTAACTTTGCCTGTATGTATGTATGTATTTATGCATGTGTGTATTAGGAATTATGCTACAAGTTTAGCACAAGCAGAATTAGTCATCATTCTTATGTCGCCCAATACAAAAATATACACGTATTGCTTCTCATGCGCAACAGCGTTAAATATTATAATTGAATCATTGAACCTTTAATTGATGAAATTAATTTCTTCAGATATTCATATCTTTGCGAGCATTGAACTAGTCCACCTCTAATTCCGTTTTGCATAAACATATACATTTCGGAATCAGTGAACTGTTCCAGTGAAACTTTTGTGGTTTTCAACATTGCATCCCAAGATAAGCCTGGTGCTGTATAATAGTGACAGGGGTCCAAATCGTATATACCTTTAAAAATTGTCCTAAAATTTTCAAACACGTCGGTTAGAAGAAGAACATCTGTCTTTAAGTAGAGTTCAGTATAGTCAAGGAGGGTTTTACAGTTAAAGTCTCTCCATATTTTTTGACCATGTTCATACTGGACATTCTTCATTCGTTAGAATATTGAAGAACTCTTCTCTACGCGGGAGTTTAATTTCCTTAAACTTAGTCATGGAATCCATGTAAGAGTACGGAAATACACGCTTTCTTCTAATCAGGTTGAAATGAGCTTCATCAACGAAACATGACCGAATAGTATTAAAATCATTGCTATCAAGATTTTTCGCTAACGTATCTAAACTCGAAGCCATAAATCTAAACGAGTCTATAAATCTTATTTCGGATCCATATTTTTCATCTAATCTGATGAAAATTTAAAGAGAAATATAACTCTCTGTGTTCTGGGGAATCACTTTTATTGTAGAATATTTTATAGAAGAAAGTTCTTTGAAAAATAGGTATATATCATATGCGGAAAGATTATGCAAGATAACCGGTATAAACTGAGGTGTTTTATAATTCAAATTACATTCGCTATGAGCTGCCCCACGATAATTGCCTGTAAGATGACAATGATGTCTAACTTTATCGTTATTTAATATTTTCTTACATATATGACAATTTTTTGCATTATTATATTGAGCTATTTCTATTGGGGTTATGAACATTTTCTTAACTATAAGTAAATAATTTAAATAAATATCTGTACAATCTTCAAAAAATTTTTTGATAAATATATTCGCCGATTCTTCACCCAAATAATGTCTATATAAATTATTTTCTCTCTTGAAACTACAATTAATAAAATAACCGAATGCACAAGCATGATGTTTCTGTACATTTGTGGTGATTTTACTTACAGCATTATCAACTTTTTCTAAAATAGACTCAAAGTACGCTTAGATTACAAATGGTACATCTAACTGTTTGTAGTAGTTCTTAAACTTGATAATAGATTCATATTCTGGCATTCTGATGACTTTTTTCCCACAAACATTTTTATGATGATTATATACATAATCATCATGTGTATGATATAGGCAGGTGTTGCATATTGTTTGGGGAGGGGGGGATGAGTGAACGGATGAGGGATACAATACCACTTTTTATTAACGCTCCTTGATCACACTTCGTATCTTTGAATACCAATTTTCGTAGCTGCTTTGCGATGTTTTATTCACTTGACACAATTGATAAAGTCCTTTTGGTTTGATTTTAGTAATAACTTTATTTTTTAATTAAAGGCTTTCTTATTAACAGTAATACCTTTAATAGGTATTTGGATATAAAACAGATTCAGCAAAAAAATGTTTTATTTGCAAGGAACTTAAAATGTATGTAAGTATGTAGGTGAGCAAAAGAGATTTTATTATGTGGTTGTATTTCACATTTATTTTATATTTTTTTTTGTTTTTTTTTTAATTGTTTTCTGGAAGAATTTCTTAGATCTTAGTAGATATATAATGGTAGTTTATATCAACGTATATGCGCGGTCATTGGTTGAAACAAGACTCAAGCTTACTGAGTTTGCTTTGTCAAACAAAAGCAAACATCAAAAAGAAATAAGGAGCGGCACAAAAAAATTAGAAGAAAAAAAACATAAGGTGACCATTCGTAGCCGGAAAAATTGAGGTGACAAGTGTAATGATATGGAGTTACAACACAAATAATAATTTTTAATTAGCAAGATTAACGAATACAATTTTAATTCAGTTTGATAGCTGATATAAGTCAGTATGCAAAAAAAAATATATACTAATGTGTATGTAATATATAAGACCATATAGTATAAGGAATTCAATATATTAGTTTTACATAAGTATGGCAAAAAGATATATTAATATGTATGTAGTATAATCATAGTATCTTGTGCCATGGGGGATGTAAGTGTTGCTGGTTGGATGCCGCTACGGATTAGTTGAGGGTAGATATCAGCGCCAAGCACGAAGTTTATGGTTTCGTTTAGGAAAAAATCTGGATCAGCAAGGCGAAGATTTTGGTACTGCTCGGACAGTATAGCGTCAAGCCTTTTCCTTGACTGTAGTATAGGCAAATTTTTGTCAACTCTAGCCGTCAGCATAAAGGTTGTCCCACCGTTGAAGCGCGAACGAAAGGATATAGTGCACCATTTTTTGTCATCATATGTTTCGGTGAGGAGTTTGTAGCGATCCACTAGGAATGCGGCAATGGAGCTAACTTCCCCACAAGGGTTCAATAGGCCTGGCACCAGGCCCCATTCACCATTTAGTTGGAGATTTATAATAACAGTGGGTGTGACGATGGCAGATCCAGTAGGGTGGTGATGATCTTCAGATGAGCTGGTAGTATTAAGCCGTCTGTGACAATGGAGTAGTGAGTGATGCTTGCCGTCACAGTGTTTACAGCGTGCCATATTTGTACATCTGGAGATCTGATGAGAGTGTGCGACACAGTTTTCACAAAAGCTAAAACGTGTCTCCACACCTACGCGAGCCGATACATTCATAGTGTTGAACTTGGCACATTTTCTTAGGGGATGCTTCTGGCGACACAAACGGCAATCATATTTGTTGTTGACTCTAGCGGGGTGCTTAATTTTATGTTGTTCAATGGGGGAGGAGTTGCGGTTTGGCATGATGGCTGGAGAACTGAAATAAAAGAAGGTAGTGAGTATGATTAGGGTTGTGGAAGTAAAACAAGTTTGGTGATAGGTCTTGTCAAAGTGCCGTTAGCAGTTCGTAGCTCAGCTACTCGTACTCGATTGTCCGAGCCAAGAAAGACCTTTTCGATATGTCCTAGACGCCATTGAGTGGGGGGCAAGTTGTCTTGACGGATGACAACGAGATCGCAGACCGCATAATTTCGATTCGGGCATTTCCATTTCGTTCTTTTGTGGTGCTCGTTTAAATATTCTTCTTTCCATCTTCGAGCCAACGGTTCACGTAACTCAACGAGTGACTGGTCAAATCTGGCTCAGGGGGAGAGAGAAGCGGGGCTACAATGAGAAAGTTGCCTGGAATTTAGCGCACATAAATTATTGGGGTCATCATTCATGGAACTTAGGGGTCGTGAGTTCAGACATGCTTCGATGCGTGCCAACATGGTGCTGAACTCCTCAAAAGTAAAGCTTTGACTGTGGTATAATTTCTTGAAATGGGATTTAAAACTCTTCACACCTGCTTCCCAGAGTCCGCCCATGTGCGGAGCGCCTGGAGGAATGAAGTGCAAGGGATAGAAAGTTTATTTTATCTTCATGTAGGATGTTTGAAGCGCCGACAAAGGCCGTGCCGTTGTCTGAATACATGGCGTGAGGGGTTCCTCGTCGGGAGAAAAATTCGGCGAAAGCCGCGAGAAATGCTTGCGTCGAGATTTCGCTGGTGCCTTCCAAATGGATTGCCTTGGTAGCGAAGCAGATGAAGACGAGCGTGTACCCCTTGCTGATTTTGCATCCGCGGCCAGCGTATGATTTCAACTCAAAGGGTCCAGCGAAGTCCACTCCTGTGTTGTAGAAAGGGCGTGATAAACTAACACGTTCAGGGGGTAATGCAGCCATGATCTGTTGGCTGACTTGGCGTTTTTGCTTAACGCAAATCAAACATTTTGATATTACAGTCTTTATAAGTGTTTTAAGCCTAGGGACGTAGTAATGAAATGGCATGAGTATTTATGAAGGTAGTTAAGAAATAATCTCGTGAAACAAGCATGATAGGGTAATAGAATGGGATGTCGTTCATCATGAGTTAGCGTGGGGGCA
Organism: Nowickia ferox; assembly: GCA_936439885.1. Classification (NCBI taxonomy): domain Eukaryota; kingdom Metazoa; phylum Arthropoda; class Insecta; order Diptera; family Tachinidae; genus Nowickia; species Nowickia ferox. The sequence goes on along the minus strand of OW387027.1, from coordinate 46,937,913 downwards.
TCCGATACTCGTCCATTTATTCTCATGATTCCGGCAGTGTCGATATATGGATTGAATGTGAGGAGCTGACTTTTTCGTGACAATGGAAGACCTTGAGAGAGTTGGTTATATTCGTCGCGGAAATGTAGTTTTTGACTGGCGATTATTAAGTGAACTTTGGCAGAGTTGATTTCTGCAGGCGAGAGTTCTATAGGATTAGTAATTTCACGATTGTGGAGTGGTTTGAGGCGGGAGTAAAAACGCAGTACATAGCTCATTACTCGCAGTGCCCTAGCGAAATCAGAGAAATCTTGTAAAATGTCATATTCAACAGTCGCCATGTGAACGCGAATTGTTTTGGCTTCTTCGTCCGTAGAGAATTTTCCAGTCCAAGAAGGCCAATCGGAGTGGGGCCTGCTTAGCCACGTCGGTCCATGCCACCAGAGGTCATTTGATATAAGTTGTGACACAGTGAGACCACGTGAAGCCAGATCTGCGGGGTTACTTTTAGAGTCGACGTGAGACCAGGAATCGTTGCCTACGTTTTCTACAATGGAAGAAATTCGATTTTCAACAAACGTTTTCCATTTATGGGGAGGTTTTTTTAGCCAAGCCAATACAATGGTGGAATCAGTCCACAGGAAAAGTTTATGATCTCTAAGATTGAGTTGAGTTTGAATAGTATCTACCATGTTGGAAATTAGTTCAGCTCCACACAATTCTTTTCGTGGTAAAGAGATGAACTTAACTGGAGCAACTTTAGTTTTAGCAACTAGAAGATGGGAAGAGATAAAACCAGTACGTTCCGACCGAAGATAAAGGGCAGCTGCGTAGGCCTTTTCGGAGGCGTCGCAAAAGCCATGGAGCTCAATCGGAGATGATGGGTCAAAATCTATGAAACGGGGTATTTTGATTTGTGCTATTTCGGCGTAGTCATCCAAAAAATCATACCACTTTTGCAGTGTGGAGTGTTGAAGGTCGTCATCCCAATAAGTGCCATCTTTCCATATTTCTTGCATGATCATCTTCGCTACGATTATTTTGGGGGAAAGCCAGCCGGCGGGATCGAATAACTTAGCGATTTTTTACAGAACTGATCTTTTTGGAGTCTTACTGCGGTCAGGAGAGTTTTTTAATTGGAAGTAAAAATAATCGTTTCCAGCATTCCATCGGAGTCCGAGGGTTTTTGTTATGCTAGAGTCGGACAGTTTCAATAACCCTTCGTCGAGCAGATGATTGGACGGTAGGTCTTTCAGCAATTGGTCATCATTTGCAGTCCATTTTCGTAGTAAAAATCCAGCTGATTCTAACACGGTAATGAGATCATTTCGAGATTGTAAGGCGGATGATAGAGTGTGGGCTCCAGCCAGCACGTCGTCGACGTACATATAGTTTTTGAGAATATCAGCCACATGGGGGAAGCGAGATTCAGATTCTTTGGCGAGTTCGAGCAATGTCCTGATTGCCAAATATGGAGCACAGTTTACACCAAATGTAACTGTATTCAATTCATAATCGAGGGTTTGCTCATTGGGTGAGCTACGGAAAATGATTCGTTGGAAGGGGGTTTGAGAGGAATTCACAGGGCTTTTAGGTACATTTTTTCAATGTCCGCATTAAATACATATCTGAAAAAAACGCCATCGCAGAACGAAAATCGTCAAATCAGCTTGTAATGTAGGACCAGGATAGAGTATGTCATTAAGACTTATTCCGTTGGATGTGGGACTTGATGCATTGAACACCACGCGTATCTTGGAGGTGGTGCTGTCGGGTTTGAAAACAGCATGGTGAGGTAGGTAATAGTCACCAACACCAGAAGAAGGGGTTACTTTGGTCATTTGCCCTAGGTTAGCATATTCAGTGATCACATGATCGTACTCTGACTTGAGTTGGTGGCATTTTGCTAGTTTAGATTCATTTCGTAAAAACTGTGAAAGAGCTATATGTCTAGACTGACCGATATTGAGTGTCTGGCGATATTCTGTTTTGAAGGGGAGGGAAACGACAAATCGTCCCTTTTCATTTCTGAAAGTAGTGTTTTGGTATAGTTGTTCGCAATAAGAGTCTTCAGGGGAACATCTTAGCTTCTTGGGGATGTCTTCGATTTCCCAAAAACTTTGTAGCTGATGAGAAAGGTCGATCTCATTAAAAAACGAAAAAACTTGAGTTGCGTTAGAATTACTTTTAACTCAGCCAGTAATGATCCAACCGAATACTGTCTTCTGGACGACCAGTGACTGATTATCGTTCCATTGAAGGCCATTTTGAATTATTTTTAGGTAGATATTACCTCCGAGAAGTAAGTCTATTTCGGAGCGATGTTGACGATAGGTATCGGCCATTTGAAGATGTGAAAAGTTATCGTGTTTGAGGGCAGTCGCTTGTTAGTTTCTTAACGACGAAAGCGTTTGCGTACATCTCGAACGAACTATCGATTGGAGAGCCAATTTTAAAATGACATGTTTGAGTCGATGTAGCGGTTAGGGAATCATTTAGGGCGCGTACTTCCGCTTGAGAAGTGCGTGTTTTAAAGTTTAGCCTCATTTGAAGTTTTTTTGAAACGAATGTAGCTTCGGAGGCTGAATCGATTAGGGCGCGAACAGTGCACTTAACATCATCCATGTAGACGTCTACTAAAGCACTACCGAGGATAATAGAAGGTGAAATGGATGGCAATTGGGTATTATTTATGGGGGTTGAAGCAGCAGGAGTAGGATTGGGCGGTACATGCGTCCGTTGAGTCAGTGGTGAGTTGGATTCTACCCGGTGAAGTAAAGTGTGATGTTTCTTTTTACAAACGTTGCACACGAAACGACTCTTACATTTTTTTAAATCGTGGGAAGTTCCGAGGCAATTTGTACAACGATTTTGTTGTTTAACGACAGTGAATCGTTCTTCAATTGACATTCCGATAAACGCCGGTCATAACCGTAGAGGATGAAAGTGAGGCCATAAAAGGCATTTTTCTGTTTTGTTACTTGACACATTATTGTTGAACTTTCTTTTCTTGAACTTTCTTTTCTTGAGAAAAGTTCATTTTCTTAGGCGTAGGGGTTTTATTTTGATGAGAAGTATGTGACGCTGAAAAAGTGGATCTTATGTCCGCTACCGACTCCAGAGTTTGGAATCGTGAGGTGAGGAAAGCATCCATCTCTTTCCATGTGGGTAAATTTGGGGTGTGAGGCAAGGAGTGCTCCCACAAGTTGAGCGTTACATCTGGTAAGCACGTCGAACAGATATAAACAAAAATTGGGTCCCAGTTCTGAGTATCGACTTGAATTAGGGCTAAATTTGTGACGCAATCATTAATTGTACGTTGCAGCCGTCTGATAACGAGGCCCGTCTCCTTGGACATAGGGGAAATATTAAATAGACATTTAAGTTGTGCATTGATCAAGACTCGTTTGTTTTCATAACGATTAACGAGATTTTGTAATAGGGCATGTCTTGATAAGTTCACATGCTTCTCCTTGAGTCTTCTTGAGGAGATGACACATTTTCTCCACGGGTGAGAGGCGTTGGTTATTTCCATACAAGGCCGTGAACATGTCACGAAATGTATGCCATGATTTATAATCTCCGTAAAAGATCTCTGTGTAACACGGGGGTAATGATATGTGGGCTGTCTGATCAGCTTGCACATTGGAAGAGGTACTAGCAGGAGTTTCCTTTTGACGTAAATTATCGATAATCCCATTAACTTGCGAAAGTAGTTCAACATGATTCTTAAATGAGGCAGCGAAACGCCCTTTAAGTGATTCCAGATATATACTCTTTTTTATGGTATCATATTGGTCTAGTGTTATTATCATAACAAGTTCGAAAGGTGGTCCAAAGACGCGTAATTTCATTCTTATAAACTTCCATAGCGTGAATCGAGTCCTCTATGCTATCTCGTGCACTCATAAATGTTTTAAAATCGACTATGCGATCGGAAGCTAGTGTAAGGGCTGATAATACCGACATGTCTGATTATTAGACAATATCGATGCAGAATGATATGGGTTCACCGAGTGGCGTATGAATGTCACGAATTATTTTGATTACGAAAATAAATGTTGTCGAGTTGAGGTAAGTGCTCAAAAGACTGATTAATTTGAAAAGGGTGTATAAAAAGTCTAAAAACTCTCCGCGTGTGCCTCGTAGTAGAGACAAGGGTAATGCAAGGGGGTTGATGTAGAAAAAAGTTTAAAAACTTTTTAGTGTGCTTCTTAGGAGCGGCAAGTGTGATATAAGTTGTGTGACTTTGTTTGTCTTACGTTTTGCATACATACAGACATACAATGGATAAGGTGTTTTTCTTTTGTCCAGAATTTAAAGCAACAATAGCTCGTGACAGAAATTGTTTGTAGTCAGCGCAGCAGACAAGTTTGAAGTTAATTGGTATGAAACCAACCCTTGGTTTGATTGGTTTCTCAAACAAAGTGTGTACGACAGTGTTGGCTCTGCTATTTACTTTCCGTACGAAGAGTAGAAATACGACGATAAACAGAACAAACAAAAAAACAGGGCATATACATAAGTCTGGCTGACGGTCAAACTTGAAGGGCACTATGTAAATATATTTGCAGGAATTTTTTGTTGATGTTTAATTCCAAATAGCGTTCATGCATACATATATGTAAGTATGTATATGTATATAAGTACTTATGCCGAATAACTGATATGTGATGACAAGACTTGCGGTACTTGTTGATTTGAATATATACATATATAAGTTTGTATGTGCGTATTGAATTTAGATACAGTTGAATTCCAAGCGGGTACTTATGGAATCTTCTCGTGAAGGAATAAACTCCATCGAATGCGTATAAATACGTGGATGCGTGGGGTGTTTGTATGCAGCTCCACGAGACAATCGTTTGCAGCAAATGTGAGTATATGTATAAAAGGTAGTGGTGTGTACTTATTATGTGCTTGGGGGTACCGGGGGATTATTGACGCAGTTCTCCAACGGCCTGCTATCCGGTTCGAAGGACCAGAATGTTTGGAAGGGATGAGTGAACAGATGAGGGATACAATATCACTTTTTTAACGCTCCTTGATCACACTTCGTATCTTTGAATACCAATTTTCGTAGCTGCTTTGCGATGTTTTATTCACTTGACACAATTGATAAAGTCCTTTTGGTTTGATTTTAATAATAACTTTATTTTTAATTAAAGGCTTTCTTATTAACAATAATACCTTTAATAGGTATTAGGATATAAAACAGATTCAACAAAAGAATGTTTTATTTGCAAGGAATTTAAAATGTATGTAAGTATGTAGGTGAGCAAAAGTGATTTTATTATGTGGTTGAGTTTCACATTTATTTTCTATTTGTTTTTGTTTTTTGTTTTTAATTGTTTTCTGTAAGAATTTATTAGATCTTAGTAGACATATAATGGTAGTTTATATCAACGTATATTTAATTTTTCTATTTGAAAAAAACACTGTATTTAATATATTATTTTGTAAAGTTTAATATGCGCGGTCACTGGTTGAAACAAGACTCAAGCTTACTGAGTTTGCTTTGTCAAACAAAAGCAAACATCAAAAAGAAATAAGGAGCGGCACAAAAAAATTAGAAAAAAAACATAAGGTGACCATTCGTAGCCGGAAAAATTGAGGTGACCATTCGCGCGTTAACACATATCATGATCTTACTTCTGTGTGATGTTATGCTGGAACGAAGGAGTCTGAAGAAAATAAAGAAAATACCAATACGATAATAATAATAATAATATATAAATAAATATAACAATAAGAAGTAACTTTTTAAATAGAGATGAAAGCAGATTTTTCATAAATGCACAAATGAAATTTACTTTGATATATCCTTGATGAGTACATAGTGGAAGTTTTCATTGGACTGGAGCAATAAGAGATTAATATGAATGTGTTTTTCTCCTTTTGTTATGTAGTATGGTCCTATAAGCGATGTGTCATTATGGCCAAATACATTCATGCTCAGATCATTTTGATTTTCGAATTGTTTTATCTGCTTCAATGGGAGTGGAAACTCTAGGCCTTCAAAATTTAACACAATTGCTCCTAAATTAATATTCTCATCAGAAATGTTTGTTATATTATAGTTTTTAAAGTTTTTCCGTTGTTTAGGATTCAGTCCGCTATTTTTGTACAAAGCCGCAATGAGACACCATTTAAAGCAATAAATATCATTGTTCTCGATATTTACGCATGCACGTTTCATTGCAATATTTTTTGGGAGAGGGATAAAGCTCGATCTTCTCATTATCGACGCCTTGTTTATATTAACTTCAAGGGAATTTATTGAAATCAATGTCCATCTGCTATCCCTCTCTTGAAACTCTTCCATTTGGCTCTTAGCTCATCGGTCTGTTTCTTGTACATAGCCTCTATGTCATCAGACAAAGTCACCAACATCATCTTTGAGATGTGCACAAGTTGGCTAACATTCATCTCATCATTTACCATCTTCATATAATCACATGTGAGCTCCATATTAAATTTAAATGTAGTATGTATCCTACTACGTTCATTAAATGGTTTTACTATGGAGCTCTTTGCAGATGCGAGAAACTCCTCCGGAAACAAGACGCCCACATTTTTGTTGAGAAGAATATATGTCTCGATCCACCCATTGAAGTTACTTATTCTTCTAGTCAGAAAATCGCTGATCCTTGCTTGCTGACAGCTGTTTTTGTGTTTTGTGGTTCTGACGTGAGCCATACAACCATTTGATGGAATCATCTCATCACAATCCTCACAATATTTGTTGTTAATAAATATTTAGCTTACTAATTCCCACCATAGCCTTCGACTGGCTAGCATATGTGTGTGTTTCTATATGCTCATTTACTTTTGTTTGAGTCATAAAGACTTTATTGCAGATGTGACAACTTGCAGTATTCATTTTATTTAATTATTTTTATTATTTATTTATTTGTTTATAATTTATTTAATTATTTTATTTATAAACAATTTATTTAATTATTTTATTTATAAACAATTTAATAATAATTTTTTATGAACTTGTTTAACAAACAGTAATTAGTTTTAGCACTTTTGTAGTATCAAATTCTTTTATCTAATTTTTCGACCTTTTTCAATATATTCAATTAAACTAATTTTTTGAGCTTTAGGTCAATGTTTATTATTATTTTAGTACTTCGATATTTCGTTAGCCATTGGTTAACTTCTTCAGGATATTTTTATATTTGAAATTAAATTTTTCTTTTTTCTCCTTTCAATTACAGAAATAAATATTTTTATATTTGAAATTAAATTTTTCTTTTTTTTTTTCTTCTTTCAATTACAAAAATAACAATGTGTGTCATAAAAAATTTTTTTACAATTTTTTTACAATTTTTTTATGACACACATTGTTATTTCTGTAATTGAAAGGAGAAAAAAGAAAAAAAGAAAAATTTAATTTCAAATATAAAAATATCCTGAAGAAGTTAACCAAAGGTTAACGAAATATCGAAGTACTAAAATAATAATAAACATTGACCTAAAGCTCAAAAAATTAGTTTAATTGAACTTATGTAGTATTGTAGTTTTTTTTTTTTTTGGTTTGGAAAATATGTGGTGAATTGTTGAGATATCAAAGTATACTGATGACAATCTACATTATTTTTTTATTTTTTCTATATACGTTACATGAGAATCGCATAGTAGTCATCAAATCTAATTTCTCTGATGGTATTACGACATATGATGAAATTCGTACACACACACACATACACATACACACATCCCCACAATTGATATGAGAATCGGGGCACGTGAGTGCAGGTCCCTCTATAAGTTTTTGTTAAAGTAAAATATACTAAAATAAAAATATAATTACCCCTATTCATAAAACTCTGCTTGTCAACCTGATGGGACTTAAAATATTTAATATCTGAAATGCACTTATATAAATAAAACCTATGCCAACACAATATTTGTCTATTTCCATAAGAACAGCAATGTCAATAGCTTAGAAAACATATATACACATATATGTAAATATGTATGAAGAAGTGTTGATGTAATTCACACAAGCAATGATATTCTTCAAAGCAAAAATAGATACGATCACATACATTAATCCAACAACATAAACATGCATACATACATTACCAAACGCATTCCCTATCCCCCTCCATTCCAAACATCTATCAGGGTTGCCACTTTCTAAAGCTTTTATATTATTTCCCCAGAGACCCCAAAAATAAATGTATACATACAATAATAATCATACATACGCAAAGCAACGAAAACTCAGAGGAGCAAACCAAAGTCAATCAAATAACGATCACTATATACACTCAAAGACACAGATCCCTTGTTACTACCCTGCAGTCAGACTGGGACCAAGTGCCTTTGTGTCAACACTAAAATTCTAGTGACAGTTGTAGTATAATAAGTTTTCTTCTATCCGTCAGTATAAAAGAAAGAGAAAACAGGTATGACATATTTGTGGTGGAATTGTCAACAACTTGTCAATATGCATACATTTGTATGTACGTAAATTATAGAAATGTACCAGTATTTAACTGTCTGGTTGGTATGTCTCCATTTTCCCATAAGAACTAAGTAGTCACTATGTCTAGTCTATGTCTATAGCACGAAACATTGCATGAGGAATAATTATAGAGTAGTACTGGTTACAAAGTCAAAAGGGAGTCAGTACATTTTCAACATCAACATTTCCTACAGGGTATAATATTTATCTCTCACTACAACAAAAGTAGTGGATACTGGCAAACATGCAAGTAAATACAAAAACGCACACATATGCACACACACATACATACACATATACAAACACTCATAGATACATCCATAAATCCACTGTAAGCACAAAGTTTCTCTACAATACAACAAAAGCTGTACACACAAGTATGTATATACATACATACAAACATATAAACAGAGAATCAAACTTTAAAACACACACACACATAGCTAAGGAAATCTCAGCATGAATCCCCAAAATCCCCCATATGCAACAGGGTTGCCAGTATTTATCTTTTTTCCCCGGTTTTGAATTCCCAAACTTGGACTATCGTCCCCATTACTAATCTGCTGGCGGTCAAAGATGGGCTCTAACACCTGGTTTGTGTTCTTTAATGTTTCATAAAACACCAAAAAACTATGACAAATTTGAACTTGAAATCTACAAACAAATTTTAATTTTAACTAATGCATGCAGGAGAGACTATAAACCTAATGGTCAGATTAAGGGGACTAGAGGATATACATATAAGGATATAATTCAAAAAATATTTAAAGAAAATAGTGAGAAGAGTATATGAACGCATTAGCAAATGCAGAATGATGCGCTTTAACCCCCGAAAACAATACTATAATTCGAGAAGATATTAAAATGAAAATTGAAATAAAATTACACATAGAAGACAATTATAAAATTGAAAAAGAAATTCTAAAAATTATATCATCTTTTGAAGAACAAATTGAACAGCTGAATGAGAAAATTTATAGATTACATGTTCGAATCAACAAGCCCGAAAATCTTTTGTACGCCGTAGAGTTGTGATGAAAGGATTAGATGATCTTTGGCAAGCTGATTTATTTGAAATGGGTACTTATTCATCGAAAAATAGAAATTATCGATTTTTGTTGACTGTAATTGACACATTCTCAAAACTTGCATGGGCAGTACCGCTAAAAACAAAAACTTCACTCGAAACAAGCAAAGCAATGGAAAATATTTTTCAATTAGGACGAGTTCCAAAAAAATTGCAAACGGATGGATGGTAAAGAATTTTTCAATACTCACTTTGGAAAATTAATGCATAAATACAGCATTAATCACAACTTAACATATAGAAGTATGAAAGCAACAATAGGAGAACGATTTAATAGAACATTACAAGGGATGATGTGGAAGATGATGTGGAAAGAATTTAGCTTTAATGGTTCATAAAGTGGATTGATATATATAAAGATTTACTTTATGCATACAATGAAAAATTTCATCGCACAATTAAAATGTCTCCTATTAAAGTCAACTCAACAAATGATAAAAAGTTGGTAAATACACTAAACAGTCATTTAAAGATGTATAAAATGTAAAAATTTAATGTTGGCGATCATGTACGCATAAGCAAATATAAGTATACAATTGAAAAGGGCTGTACACCAAATTAGACAACAGAAATTTTCACAATTAAAAGAGTTCAAAATACATATCCTACAACATATATTTTAGAAGATTATCTCGGAAATCCTATTAAAGGTGGATTTTATGAAGAAGAACTTTCAAAAACTAGATATCCAAATACATATCTAATTGAAAAGGTTCTTAAAACGAAAGGAGAGGAGCCATATGTTAAATGGTTGGGGTTTTCTAGTCAACACAATTCTTGGATAAGTAAAGATGAAAGATATTTAGCAAATAATGTAATAATATACATTTAGAATAAGAAATAAACCGTTTTTATAAACAATATTGTAGTAAGTTTTATTTATTTGTAATCATATTGTCATAATATCAATAACAGTTACCTTGAGCTCTAAGTCATCAGAGTTATCTGCAAATTACTTCCCTCCTATCGAGTTAAATGGAGCTTATGAGTGCGCTCTAACTGCTTTTCATTCATATAATAGCATACCGAATGTAGACGTTTATAACAATATGTTTCACTTAGGAGAACATGTAATTAAAACACCAATTAGATCTTATGAATTAAATGATATAGTTGATTGCTTAGATAAACAATATAAAGACTGCAGTCCAACAAATAAAATTCGAATAAAAGCTAATAATAATACAATGCAAGTTAAAATTAACAGCTCTAAAGATTTAATAGATTTTAATAAAGAAAATACAATTGGATAACTTTTGGGATTCTCATACTAAAATCCTGACTCCAAACCATGATCATTACTGAGATCTTCCGTTCAATGTATTTAACGTAAATCTTTTGCGAGTTGAAAGCAGTATCGCTGTTAATACATACATGAACAATTCCAAGGCACATACACTACATGAATTTCCGATTAATGTTCCTCCAGGGTATAAAATAGATGAAATCCCTAGAAATCTAATTTATTTACCAGTCAACTCCCAAGAGATTAGTTCACTTGCTCTATGCGTGGTTGATCAGCACAATGACCTAATAAATTTAAGAGGACAGGAAATAACCATTCGCATACATTTGAGACCAACTAAATAATGATAATATATAACACAAACATATCAAGGAATAAAGCTGTATATAATTCTAAAACTATACTAGAACCTAAGCGACAGTTAAAGAGATCAGTCCAACGAAAAAATCTAACCAAATGAAATCAAAACTTTCTCAAGTCCTTAAATTTAAAATTGAAAACAAAAAAATTAATTCAATAATGGATATACTAGATAAGCCATTATCTGATGATATTATAATCAAAAAAGACTTTCACACATATGTACCGTACCTACAATCATACAATAATGATGAAATTCATATTTCAATACAAAATCAAGATTTGTACGTATTGCCCAGTGAAAGTTATATATATGTGAAAAGATTTGTTGTAGATTATAAAAGCTCAACATCCTCTAATTTAAGGTTTAAATTAAAAAACAACTTTGTAGCGTATCTCATTGATGAAATCCGTTATGAACTTAATGGTATTGAAATTGATAATACAAGCTATTTAGGACAGACAAGCACCATAAAAAATCTGATTTCTTTATCACCAACGGAGAGCACTGTCATGCAAAATGCTGGATGGAACAAAATTGATAATTTGAATATTGAAAATGGATATTTTAATTTCTATGTTCCACTTCAAATGCTCTTAGGATTTGCCGAAGACTATAATAAAATAATACTAAATGGTAAACATAAATTAATACTCTTGCGTAACACGAATGATGCAGATCTTGTACAATCGAGCACTTCTATGACAAACCCAAAACTTACAATTTCGTTAATCTCATGGAGAATTCCCCATGTGCACTTATCTGATCATAGTAAATTGAATATGATTAGAATTATTAACAATGCTGCTTCTATACCAATAGCATTCCGCAGTTGGGATTGTCATGTAAATCCACAATTAAACACAGGAACTAGCCACATCTGGAATGTTAAGATGGCTGCAAGTAGAGAGCGACCCCGTTTTGTATTGATTGCATTTCAACAAGAAAAGAAGTTTGTTCATTGTGATCTCACTAATTTAAAATTACATTTGAATTCAGTTTCATATCCATATGATGATCTTAAAATAAAATTTAAAAATGAACTCTAAGCAATTCTATATGATATGTATGTAAGATTTCAGCAAAACTATTATATGAAGGAGTCACAACCTCTTCTATCTTCTCAAGAGTTTAAGAATAACGCGCCCATTATTGTAGTAGATGTTAGTTATCAAAACGAAACATTTAACAACGGACCAATTGGCATAAAAATTTAATTTAATTAAAAACAGCTACAAATATTCAAAACATCAGCTTACTGTATTCTTATTCATAATTGTCTAATTGAATACATACCTATAAGAGATCAAGTTCGCAAAGTCTTATAAATAAAAAAGATGCGAATAATATAATAATATATATATATTTCATAGTCTTGCAAGGTTTCAAAAGTATTGCAAATGATTTTATTGCAAAAGAAGTAGCAATTGTTTTGAACAATAACCAACACATCAATTTTATCATAAAACCTCCTTTTGATTTTAAATGTTTATCAACAAAAAAGCAAAGAGAAGCAAACTGGTTAACAAGATATTATCATCATCTAAGCTGGAACGATGGGACTGTTTCATTTAAAGTCATTCGCGAATTTCTAATAACTAATGTAGATGATTCATATATACGTTAAAGGCGAGGAAAAGAGGCAATGGTTAGAAAAAATGGTGCAAAAAAGTGTTTTTAATATTGAAGATATTGGTAGCATCAACTTTAGTCAAATAGGGATGAAGTATTGAGGACTATTTTATTGCAGCTGTCACTCCAATGGTATTTGTGCTTTACGAAATGCAACCTTACTTGAAAAAGAAACATCAGAATGAAAAAAAAAATTGATATGAGTTAATTTTTAGTATATTATTTGTTTTATTTTAAACCTATATTTTAATATATATATATATTAATGTTACAATTTTAAATTTAATTAAAGTGTAAAAATTGAAATTTTGTAAAATTTAAATAATTATATTTATGTTAAAGTTTATATACTTATGTATACCTGAAAATAATATTTTAATAAAAAATATAAAAATAAATACATAAAAAATTGATATGAGATTTTTTATTAAAAGCAAATGAATGAATGAATGTAATAATGTAATACATAAACATTTAAAAAACATTTGGATTAAATATACATTCACAATTAATAATTTTTGTAATATACATACATCACTGTCATCTCATATACATATATATATATATATATATATATATATATATATATATATATATATATATATATATATATATATATATATATATGTATGTATGTATGTATGTATGATTTTCTCACGCTAATAAATTATTTATCATGCCGACATTTTATGGTATAAAATGTTCTCATATACATATGTGAACCCCTTATGCTTGTACGTGGGACGTCGAGTTTGTCTCTCCCTGATAAGTTTATATTTTGTTTATTTGTTTAAGAAATATTTATTTCAAAACATTATGATATTCTTGATTGTGTTTGTATGTACATATGTATCTACATACATATGCATGTGAGACAGTGAGAATTTGTGCGTGGAATATTTTGTGGTTCTGTAGAATACAGACATAATATTTGTATACAGTTATATTTTGCAACGCAGACATTTCTTTGACTACGATTATTTTAAAGTATTTTCAACTAAGTACAGTCATCTATGTAGTACTTAAATCCTTATTTTTAGAATAAGCAATATCGTGCTCTTTACAAGCAGAATCCAATAAATTAATTCCTTTATCACCTCTACCTAAACGTTTTTGTAGTTTTGTTCCAGGTCCACAGTACTGATATCCAGGAAGATGAAGTTTAACAGGTAGAAAGTTTATTATATTGTTAACTAAACCTTCTCGAATTACAGTTTTTTTATGACTAAACTATATTATTTTATTTTTTTCTATAATAAAAGGTAGTATATATGAATTGTATTAGTTACAATTGACTCATAAGGGTTTTCATGCATACTCATATAGGCTGTATCATCGGCAAATGTAGAGGTATGGATATTATTGCTCACAGGCATATCACAAGTATATATTAAATACAAGATTGGCCCCAGAATACTACCCTCTGCGACACCGGAAGATATAGATTCGGCCACACTCATGAAGTCTCCTTCTACAACAGTGAACTTCATATAAGTAATAAAACTTTCGAAGTGTTTGTATGTTTATTGGCAGAATTTTAAAAGTAGGCCTTCGTGCCATACTTTGTCCAATGCCTGAGAAACATCAATGAAGAGGACAGAACAATACTCATTTTCTTCAAATGTCTTCCTTATAACTTGCACCAATCTATGCGTTTGCTCACTTGTGCTATGCTGACTTCTAAAACCAAATTGATGCACCTATTATCAGCTAAAATTTTGGAAAATTTAGTCATCAGCAGCTTTTCGAAAAGCTTTGAGATTGTTGATAGTAAGCTTTATGACTCAGCCTTGGAGGATCTTTTCCCGGCTTTGGAATCATTTTGATCTTCGCAAGTTTTCAGTTATGCGGAAAATACTACATTCGTAAAATGGCATTAAAAATAAATAGCAGGATTCTTATTGCAATTAGAGGCAAATTCATCAGCGTCTTGTTACTAATTCTATCAATACATGGAGCTTTTTTCGGGTTGAGTTAAGCAATTATTTTTTGTACTTCACGCAGCTTAAACTTTAAGGGCTGAGGGGTAGGGAAACTGCACTTGGCAAATCAACAGCACCCGTACATGAATATGGAGTGAATACAGATTTTAAATGCTCAGCAAATTAATTACCTTTCTCACTATCCCTTGAAAACGAGTGCGTCTTTTATTTCTTCGGGAAGAACATTCGAATATATGCCCTTCAGTACAATTTGCAGGCCTTTAGCACTCTTAAGCTGGTAATTGCAGAAACTTGTTTTACTTTTTTCAAATTTAGTAACCATTTTACGAAAATCTTTTTCTTCATAAATTCGAATTTTCGTTTCATCACCACGTTTTATTGGAACAATGTGAAATTTATTCTCACCAATGACCGAGATTAATTTTTTAATACTTTTAATAATAAATTTTTCTCTCAAAAGATTGGTGGTGGTTTGGAGTTTTTTTTTCGAGGATAGAATGGTTTATCGTTGTCATCTTGCAAAATTTTAAAACGGTTTTGACGATTAGTAGAGGATGCGCTGTTATCCCTAGACATCTTTGCAGCAGATGCAATTTTAAAAGAATTTGGGTTTCGCCCACGCTTTACCACAGTTATATATCTGCCCATTCCGAGTTGGACCTTGGGTTTTGAGCTACTTTTATCTGTGGTGATAACTTGGTTAATTGATGAACACGAGCCCGAAGGTGATGAATCGCTGACTTATATGAATAAGTACTAGGCAATTGTAATCAGAGACCTGCGGCGGCTCAAATTCGGCTGTCAGCCGTCAAATACATCGGCTAGCCGCTTTTTGTACGGCTCTTGCAAAAGGACGGCTAAGCCGGCTTAAATGCAGATAATTAAAATTTACTTACGGTATAGTTAGTTTTTGATTATTTAGCAATTTTAACTAAAAATATGTATATGTATGTATGTATGTTGATAAATAGTATACAAAATCTTGTATATATATAGTACATACATAGCATAAATAGAGAAAGGAAACACCAAATGAAATAGTTGGGAGTGAATGGAGTAACCCCTTTCTATTATCGTTTATAATTTGGTCGTTGCTTTTGCACTGTAGTCTCTAAAATTTGGAAATATGTAAAGCATTTTCTTTTACATTAACATCAAAGCAAGTTTATTCTGAATGGGAATGAATGAATATTACCAAATTGTGATAATTAATTATTTAATGTTTCTGTATGTCCAATACCACAAAACGTGTTCTATAGCTTATAACATAAGCCTGTACCAGAGCTGCCAAAAAATTTTGACTCTTGTGCCCAATTTAAAACGTCATGTCACCAAAAAATACCCATTTCAAAAGATAAATTATAATTTTTGTCCCCAAAAAAAAGTTTGTAAAATTTATTTGAGTCCACCCCTAAATTAATTAAATCGAATATTTATTTTTACTTAAGCTTTCGCAGCGGAGAGTGCGAATAATAACAAGAAATTCGACAGAACTGGGAATTGAATTTGCCACTTGTGAAATGCATAAGTTCAGTGAATGGGAAACACATTTAACCAATTTGATGGAACTATTTTAATTTTTAACAAAGTATAAAGATATTGGTTTGAACCGAACATATTGTTGAACCATCTGTTCCAATGGCAGTTAAGTTATTAAAACTTATGCATTAAACACATAGACCACAGCAGGCTACATGGCTACACGACTACAAGTGCCGCTGGCAACAAATGTTGCCTGATAGCCAGCTACGAAATTTGAAAACGGCAGCAACACCGTAAGAACTGGTATTGAAGTATAAATATGTATATATTTCAGTGGCGCTGCTTTCAAATATTTCACATTTATAAAAATGCAATAGTTTATTCAAAAACATAAAAACAAATCAATTTTTTTATATTTTTGTGAATTTTACTATTTACAGGTTCAGTAATTTCTTTAATACATTTACTAATTTTTCGCTAACTTGCGATTTTTCAACGGCTTTGGAGATTTATAATAAATTTTAGGGCTGTTAGTAAGTTTTTGCGAATTTCTGCCGTTTTCTCGATTTTCATATATTTCCATTCCTCATAGTTTTGAAGATTTTTGATCAATAGTATGGCTTGTTTAAAACTTTTGCAACTTCTCGCGAATGTTTGCAAAATTCGCGATAAAAGCGACTTTTTGCATGTTTTTAGCTTCCTAAAAGTTTTGCCGATTTTTAAACAATATTAAACTTTTTTATCACCTCGCTGTTAATAACTTTTTGTGAATTTTCGTCATTTTCGAACATTTTTGGTATTCCTTACAGTTTTAGCGATTCTTAATCAATGTTATGTTTTTTTTTAAATTTTGCAACTTTTCGCGAATTATAATTTTATTCGCTTTATAAAATGTATAATTAGTTTTGTAAATAGCATTACAATTTTGTAACTTTCTTTTTCATTTTCCAATAAAATTTTTTTCTAAGCGCCAATTGGATTTACATATTTTACTATATTGTCAACAGGGTTCTTGATTTGTAGTCATCAAAAATAGAAATTAGTTTAATTTGACTACAGCGACAAATGTAGCACGGACAACAACCTGTAGCCTTGTTGCCATCAAAAAAAATCATTAAAATAATCTGTAAAATTAGAAGAAAACCCATAAAACGTAAATATTGTATTAAGATAAAATAAAAAAAAAATTTGATGTTAGAGCCCAAAACGAAAAGTCCCCAAATCCCTCCCCACGAAATTTTGTCCCCAATTGAGAGGCGAAATCCCCATTTTAAGGACAAATCTGGCTGTACTGGCCTGTACAGAAACATTTTTGTGCTGAAGTAATATGTGGAAAACTTGAAATCAAATATTTTTCGTGTAACTGCAGCGTAAATTAAATTTAGCAAAAAAACAAACATAATCAAAAATTGTGGGTGAATTTTAATCGATGTTCATTATAGCCGAACTGTGTGTGTCCCAACATTTTTTGCAACATTTAATTTTATTTTATTTTCCATATAAAAACTCATTTCAATAAATTCAGCATAAAAAAGTCAAACTAAAAAAAATTTTTAAATAATCGGCGGCTAATTTTAATCGTTTGAATTTAATCGGCGGCTAATTTTAAACCGATTTTTAGCCGAGAAATTATCGGCGGCGGCGGCTGCCAGAAATCATCGGCCGCGCGGCTTGAGCCGGATAAACCGTCACAGCGCAGGTCTCTGATTGTAATGTTAACGAATCACTAGTTGGCATTGGACAAAGCGAATTTGTTCGCTGACGAAAAAGTGGCTTCGCCGTTAAAAAAGACTATCATCAGGTTTTTTATTTTTATTGTTTTCATTAAGAGCTTCAGAACTCATAGTAAAATATGCATTCCTCTGTTAGAACTCACTTCACAATTTTTTTTATTTTCACTTCACAATTTTTTTTAAGTACTCATATAGAGTATTCCTCAATATCACTTTGTTTGCGGTTTTTTGTTTGTTTTTGTTGTTTCTGACTATGTAAAAAATACTAGCATTATTTGCTTTGCTGATTTATCAAAGTTAGTATGTATTACGAATATTATGTATTACGAATATTTTTTGTTTGTTTAGTATGTATATAAAAAAACTCCGCTAAGACGTCTGTTCACTATGACGGTTCAACGAGAACTATAAACTAATTAGAAACTAACTAAAAATATTGCAGTCAAATAATGAAGGAGTCGGTAATCTAGTTTTCGGGGACCTTACAATGAATAAAATTGTTTAATTCTAAGCAACTTGTTCTTTCAAAATGACAACGATCCGAAACATACGATGATAACTGCTAAGGAATGATTGTTATATCGACCATCCACCTCTAGATCATCCACAGCGGTCTCCAGACCTGGATTCAATCGAACCTTTCTGGGATGACCTTGACATAAATATCAGGCAGAGGGTCCTCTCCAACAACAACGGTTTGAAAAAAGCTCTAACTAAAGAATGGAACAATATCTTTCCAAATATAACGAAAAACCTTGTGGAATCAATGCCTAGGAGTTTGAATGTATTGCTGAATGCAAAACAAACTAAATATTAAAAGTTGACAGTAATTTAGCTTAGGGACCTAATTATCTAGTGTAATGGGTTCTGTTTAGTTTTTCTGTGACGCGTAAAATCATCAGTATATTTAAAATAGAGTGAATTATTTTTGTTATTATTTTCTTTTCGTTTACTGTTTATACAGAATTAAACTCTTATTATATAAGCCTCTTAAGCTACAATTAAACTATTTAATTTTTATGAATTACTGTACTGTAACAAAAGTTTTTATACAGATGAAATAACTGTATATAATCCAAAAACAAACATTGTGTAATTTCTAAAAACATCTGAAAATTTAATTAAAAATAATAATTAAATAATAAAAAGAGTTAAGAAATAATTATCATAAAAATTATGCAGTATTGTAATAATCTTAGTTATAATGATACTCAACATTATTAGAAACAAATATGTGTGTATATATAACAGTATATATAAATATATATATATATATACATATATATATATATATATACATATATATATATATATATACATATATATATATATATATATATATATGTATATATATATATATATATATGTATATATATATATATGTATATATATATAGATCAAAAGGATCAATGAGGACATTGAAATTTCTAATTACATACATAACATACCATAATGCAGTGTGTAGCGCAAGCATTTAGTGCTGACGTAAGCTTCTGCAACTTCATGCGCAACTACATTTGTTGAAGTTGTTATGTAATACTTTTTCTTAATATTTTTTTTTACCTTAATTAAATGCAACTATTTCATCTTTTTCTACATTATAGTTTTAAGTAAAACATAATTTTTTAAATAATAAAGAATCATTAAGGGTTTTCAAGAGAACTCTTAAAATTGCCATTTGTGCAATTGGGCAAACTTGACTTCTTTCATGAAGCCCCTTTTGAACTTTTGCGCAAACAGTTTATGTAAATTTGAAACAAACATCAAACGGTTCATTTAATAAAAATAAAAAATTATTTTTATATAAAAATAAAAAAGTGTGTGTGTGTGTGTCTAAAAATGCCTAAAGAAATCCAAAAAAACAAGAAGTTGTTGTTTACAAAATGCACAATTGCACATCTTATGTTTACGAGTCAAAATTATTGGGCAAACTTAACAGGTTTGTGTAAATAAATTTCTACTCTTATTATCTTTACAAAACGCAACTAAAGTTTATTGCACCTATTACGGTTTACAACTCAACTAAGTTAGTTGAAATTGTAACAACTTAACTTTGAAACAACTTAACTGTCTTTTGGTATTCTGAATTACAACTAATTTTAGTTGTCTTTGAAACAGTGCTCGAAAAGAAAAGGTTTTTATCTATACTATATTTTTGGAAACCATAGTAGCCATCACAAAACATTTTAAATATTTTAAGTTTTGGCCTTGTATTTTGTTTTTAGATTTCATGTTTTATGAACATGGCAACAACATTTTTTGACATTTGCTTAGCGGTTTGTCTCATGGTGAAAAAGTTGTAACCCATAATAAAAATTTGACAACTACAACTAAACTATCCATTTAGTTGTAAATCATAATAGGGGCCATATTTAATTTTAATATATGTATGTATGTATTTAATACAGCCATATTGCAATAAAATCTAACACAATGTTTAAGTTCTTTAGCCAATCATCTACATTGTTCTGCGTGTCCGCTGAAAAAAAAACTGATGATTTAGTTATGTCTTCAGATGGTTTACTGACTTGGGTCTCTAAACAAAATGACCGTGGACGCGCACATAATTCCCTAGGTGAACAAATTAAAGGAACATTATTATGTGTGGAGTCTCTTAAATCAATAGAAAGAACAGGCGATGAACTGAAACTACTTTCATCTCTCCAAATATGTAAGAAAATGCCATCTAACGTACACCACCGTCTATTCCAATTATGATGTTTATGAGGATCTTGCACATTTAAAAAACCATTGAACGAGTGTTTGGGAATACGTACTTCCGCTCTCCCTTTTAAACGTATTTCTCGTAATAAATTTGTTGACTTGGTTCGAGTTGTTAAGGGAAGGTTGCAAAAGCAAGACGATCGTATACAAATACGATCTGAGTTGACTGATTCTTGATGCACGTATTCGTAAGGTACAAAATCTTTAGCATCTAAAGTAAATGATGCATGCAAACGAAATCTGGAAACGACTTCGCTAAAAGACGATGACGATGTCGAAGATGATGATGAAGACGACTTTAGTGTTTCAGCAGTAGTTTGTGTCAATTTCTCGATTATTGTCTGTAATTAAATATACATACATAATTAAAAATTATATTCAAGAGATTTATTATTCGACATATTGTCATAATTATATTATAAGTGAAATTTATTTTCTGGTGGTTAAGAGATGTCTATATGCATTTCATTGTTGCTTTAACAAATCGTCAGTAGACTTCAACCACACATTTTGAACAGTCACAAACCTCTTATCTTATGCACAGCACAGACTTTCATAAACTATTTGAGAATTCACAAATATTAATATTTTTGAAAATCACAAAAGAAAAATGAGCATAGTAGGCTTAGTAACTTATACAAAACCCAGCAAATAATTTTTATTCGACATGAATCTATTTTATTTTTCTACACCTTTTATTTGCTGGGTTTTATATAAGTTACTAAGCCTACTATGCTTATTTTTCTTTTGTGATTTTCAAAAATATTAATATTTGTGAATTCTCAAATAGTTTATGAAAGTCTGTGCATAAGATAAGAGGTTTGTGACTGTTCAAAATGTGTGGTTGAAGTCTACTGACGATTTGTTAAAGCAACAATGAAATGCATATAGACATCGCTTAACCACCAGCAAATAAATTTCAATTAAAAATTATATTTAAAGCAAAATTAAATTCGGGGCTTCTTTCTTATAACTTACTTTTTTTTTTAGTTCAATTGCGCTGTTAGATATTTTGCGCAAGCGAAGCATAAATATATTGCATTTAACAGCGGTCCACTCCTTTCCTATCGTAGTATCTTTTCCCAATTCCGAAAAATACATGAATTCAATGCCGATATCGCGAAACACAACTTTACTATTCAGACACTCTGATGATTGTGTGGATTTAATGACGCCGTCACATTCAAAGGTAATAATATAAAAATTATTAAAAAATATATCATCGTTAATATTCGAGGCAACAGGTAAAAACATATCATCTATAAAGAATAGTATTTTTGATTTTCGACACATGCTTTGAGTTTTTCTTGATGTTGAAGAAGTTAGTTGATTTTTCCGACGAATTTCTGAAAACAACAACAGCCTCTCAGCCTCAACCATTTCCGTTGAAATTTCCATAACAGGCAGTTTACGACAAAAGCTTACAGTGTGCGCGATTTGCTCACTAATAGATGCTGATTCATTAAAGGTTAACAAGTCGTCTAGATCAGGAGTAGAATCCGCAATTGACTGTTTACAGAGGCTTGCTGTTGCGTTATTCATTGAAAAATTCAAAGAGTTAGACAAATGTTTTCCCTTCTCTCTAATAAAGCTTTTACTCTTTCGAAAAGAATTGTGCAATACACTTTTTAAGCTATTATATCCATCCATTACATTGAAAATTTTTGAATTTGATTTTGTTATGGACGTTGATACTTCATTCATACTGAGAGAACGCGATGGATTTTGTCCAAATATGCATTGGACACTTTTTTTGTATGGTGTATTTGGACAACTGCTGTATAAATGATCATTGATTTTTTCCATCTCCTTATCAAAATTTGCAATTGTTTCCCCCTAAATTAATAAAAAAAACATTTTTTTAATTTTCTGTTCAAACTTATCATTTATTTCTGTCTTATTAGTCTTTCTAAGGTTAAGAGCTGATCAGATTTTTAACCCTAAGCTTAATTTTTTTTAAATAAAGACTTACAAAATTAGATTTTTATTAAAATATGCTGTAAAAACATTCTTTCGACTACAGCTGACAAAGATAATAAATTTTGAACAAAATAAAAAAGGTGTCAAAAGTATTGTGCAGCAAACGCAATAGGTATAAAAACCAAAGATAACATTTAAAAAATTTAATTTGCAAGTTTATGAAGTTATATAAAACAAATATTCATATGTACATATTATTATTTTGGAAAACAGTAACCGAAATCCAAAAAATATTCATCAAAAAAAAGAAATAAATATTAGAAATGATGTTGATGAGATTATTACTGACGATCACCTCAAAGCAGAAATTTTAAACCAATACTTCATAACATCTGTAAACGATTTGAAATCACATATATAGACCTTTCCAGCAGATACATACGTGTAATTCACTAAGAACTTTAATTCAGCATAATAACAGATTTAATTTTTCTCTTACTACATATGAAGAAATGCATAGAGAACTCTCGAATTTAATACCAGGTAAGAGTGCCGGTCATGATAATGTGCCCACGAAAATTCTCCTTATGTGCAAAAGTGAAATAACTCCATTTTTGGTAAGCATTTTTAATAACATAATCATTAAAGGCATCTACCCAGATGTCTTAAAAATTCATAAAGTTGTACCAATCCCCAAGGAACATAATGTTTCCGATATTCGTTTGTTCAGACCGATAGCAGTGCTGCCTGTTATATATAACATTTTTGAAAGAATCATATACAAGCAAATCTCACATTATGTGCAAATTGAAAATCTATTTAATGACTACCAGTACGGATTTAGGAAAGGGTGTGGAACAGAAGAAGCAGAAGTTAATGTAGTAAACTTTATATGTAAAAGCTTAGATGAAGGTTCTAAGGGAGTAGCTGGTATTTTCTATGATTTAACAAAAGGATTTGATCTTATAGACCACAAAATACAGAAATTTAGGTATTACGGCATTTGTACCCATGAGTTGCGTCTACTGAAAAGCTACTTAATAAATCGGAAACAGTATGTTGAAATTAATTCACATAAAAGCTCCGTGGAATCGATTGTAAATGGAGTACCTCAAGGCAGTGTTCTGGGGTCATTATGTTTTAATATGTATATATTTAAATGATTTAAAAAACCTAAATTTTCACGGAAAGCTTTCCATGTACGCCGATGACATCTGCTTGTCTTATCCATATTTGCATGAAACTGTTGTTAAATAATACATCGAATACGACGCAGCAATATTATCGGAATAGTTAAGAATAAACAAACTTCTCCTAAACCCAACAAAAACGAAATTGGTAAGTTTTAGGCCACATGCTCCACAAAACTTAAGCTGCAATGTTTTTGTCGATGGCATCACCATAGTTGAGCAGACGTCAATAAAATACTTGGGTCTTATGATCAGCAGTAACCTCAACTGGAATCAACATCTCCTACATGTCAAAACAAAAATCTCACAATCTATTGGGCTTTTATAAAAATTTCAAAAATCCACTAAACTTCTTATCTACAACGCATTAATTCAGCCACACTTAATTTATCTTCATATATTATTCGGTTATAAAAAGTCTAGTGAATTAAAGTCCCTGCAACGATTAATAAATAAGTCATAATAAATTGTAGCAGATCTCCCATTAACGTATCCAACAATATCTTTGTATCGCAACATTTTCCCTACAATATTGCCAATCCACGGAATATACAAACTGCACCTGTTAATCTATGTCTATAAATGCTTACATAATATTGGGCATCACACATCCCAATTTTTAAGAAATCAGATAGCAGTAATTTAGATCTAGATTGGAGTTAACTAAATAAAGAATAGAATATATGGGTAGTCGTGAATTCAACAACTTGCCATCTGATTTGACATATATTTATATTATGAGAATTTCTACATTTAAAATATCTATAAAGCGTCTTTTATTCGAATAATTAGAAGAGCTTTTAACTTATAATTTGGACTCTAACAGCACACATGCATGTTCCTTTTTTTTATCATTTTATATGAATTCTCTTTTTTTTTCTTCTTTCTTATAATATGTATGTTTTATGAACTATTTATTATATACTTTTATTATACATATATTATTTATAAAATTGCAAACTTGCCTCTTTTAATGCCTTTTAGGCGCGGAGGCCATAAATGTAATCTATAATAATTATAACATTTGTGAGAAATAATTCAACATAGAGCTTTGTTTTGATTTAAACTTTAATATTATGTAACTAGAATTAAGAGAACCTAAAGTATTTTAAATACTACTACTAAATAAATAAATAAATAAAATAAAAATATTCAATATCTGATAATAAATAAATTGAATTGAATTGATTAGACATTGGGAAAAAATTTACCTCTTTAGTTATAAATAGAATTGGGACGAACTCGTTCACTAGTTCATTTTTGCCACAAACAAATTATCAAGCAAAATTAAATTGCATGTACGAGGTGTGTTCAAAAATTCTCACGAATTTTTAATTTTACGTATATTCGAATTTTGATTTTTTTTTGTGGCATTATGTTGGTACTCATGTCTCTTACTTATGCCGACAATTTCGGCCATTTTGAATGTTCATTTAATTGTTGACAGCTGCTTTGCTTGCACGTGTTTTGGGTCATATTTTTGTTTTGGTTTTTTGTTACATATATTACGTGATCAACTTCTACGTTTAAACATGGAAGTGACACAAGTTTGATGGGAATGCAATTTCTGATAATGCCTTAAACGAGTTTACATCAACAGAAATGTTATTAGATTTTACTTCTGCCTAAAACTCGATGGTAAACTCAAGGTTTCTCCATTGCGTTAAGTAAATTATTCTCTATTCATTACATATAGAAAAAAATCTCTATAAGACTATACGAGTACTTGCATTATGTCTTCTTTGTCGTGTAGCAAAACACTGTTTACAATCATTATGCTTAAAATTTTAAAGTTCGGGGGTAATATGCAGCGTATTTCTTCAACCACACCTTGTACTATCTTATCAGAATTTTTTCAATGCTTTATTTAAATTCAGAGCTTATGCTTTTTAAATGATAGAATTCCTCGAAAAAAATAGATTAGGAATTTTCTTTTTGAATTTTGGGTTTAGTGCCACCGCCACGAAATAAAAAGCAACAAAAATTAATTTAAAACAGCACATTGTCAACAATGTGAAAGCCTTTCAAAAAGATATTCATGTTAAAATTGTTCCCAGTTCTAACAAATAATATGTGTAAACCGTACCATCAATTTGGTTCTAGAAGTCAGCATAGTACCATTGAACCAACGTATAGATTGATTCAATTTATTAGAAGAACATTTAAAGAAAAGAAGTCTTGTTCTGCCCTCTTTATTGATGTCTAAAGTTAAAATTAATACCCTTATTCTAATAAATTGTGACAAATTTTTTTGTCATACAATTTTGTCAAGTTTCTTGTTATATTTTTTTTAAATGAAATTGTCATGGTATTTTGTTGCTCATATGACAAGAAAAAGCTTAAAAAGTTTTCAACATACTATGGTGAGATTTATTTCAATTTGACAACTATATTTATTTATTTAAAAAATAATAAAAAATGAATTATGAACTTTAAGAAAGGTATTTTTTTTACATGAACCGGAGTATCTTGCATTTACATGGGTAAATAGCAAACGATGGTCGCACACATAGAAATGTACTAATAATAACTATATACAACAAATTAAGACTTTTTGAAAAACATACGGACTGGATAGTATAGGTTCGTAATTTGTCCAGAAAAAGGGTTAAACATTCCTTAATTGAGAAATCTGTGGAAGAAAACTTGTATGGTATGAGGGTAATAAAACCCTCTACCAAACAAATCTTGTTAGCATCTTATGCCAAAAAAATAATTTCTTCTCGCACTTTTTTTTTGCAAAAATTAAGGAAAAAAATTGTTTTCACTTTTTTCAGAATAACTAGCAGGGACTCCTAACTTTTTGCTAACAATATTTGTGAAAATTGTATCTAAGGTAAAGCAGGAAAAATTCTGTGAACACATCAATATAATCTGAACGTGTCTGGTGAAAAGTTATTAGTCCTTGCAAGTTATGCTGAAAAAGTGAAAAAAAATATTCTTTCTTCTATTTAAAAAAAAAAATGCAACCAAAAATTGTGACAGTGACAAAATTATAACAAAACTGAGGTGAATGACTATTTGTATATTTTTGGTATTCTGAAAAATATTGTCATGAATAAAATATAACAAATTTGTCACCTTAAGCCTGGTACTCTGGTAACAATTTCGTGCGAAATGCTGTCAAACTACATATAAAAGTATTTGGTGTGAAATATTTGCGAAATAAATTCGCAAAAGTAGTACTCTGTTCTTGTTGTGAAAAACACGTAAAATCATATCTTTCCATGCAAAATTAGTCTGGCATCATTTTAGTTTAGCTGCGAAACAATATGAGCAGTGCTTTTTTCGCACAGAATTTTAACAATGTTGCATACTTTCAAGCAATAAAAGCAAGAAATTTATATAAAAAAACGCGGGCTACATTTAGTACATGTCAAATTTTTCACGCGAAATAATCAATGGTGTTGACAATTTTTCACAACTTTGAACAGAGTACCTTTATGCAAAGCACATAACAAAATAAAAATTTATTAATTTTCCTTTTAATTTACTTTTTAGTTGTGAGACTCAAAGAGAAAAAGGCGTGATTATTGAAAAATCATCTTATGCCAAAAAAATAACTTCTGGGTGCATTTTTTTTTTGCAAAAGTAAAGGAATTTTTTTCACTTTTTTCAAAATAACTTCCAAGGACTCACTATTGCCAATTCAGCTATTTTCTCGTCAAATCTAGCGATTTTTAATTACATTTTGCGGGAAAAATTATGATTTAGCTATTAGCGAGAATTCTAGCGATTTTTTGTGCATCATAATTCGCTTCAAAATGTGAGATTTTTAGAAGCAGTGAACGTATATGAAGCAAACTCTTCAGTTTAAAAAAAAGGGCGATTGAATAGCGCCAAAACAATGCAGGTTTTATAGAAAGAAAATTAGCTAATGTACTCACATTAATCATCGAAATCACATCACCCTCAGGTGTTTAATAGTAAATACCGTTATATTATTAATCCATTAAAGAGCCCCTTAGATAACTGCTATGTTTGCATGTTTTATTATATTAAAATATTTAGTACTCCAAACCGGAAACTCTACATACAAAAATCAGCTGGTTTGTCAGCAAACTTTTATTGCATAATAGCACAGTCTGATTTATTTCAAGCAATTTTTTTTACTGGGAAATTCCCGAATTCAGTACTAAGAAAATTAGGTACAAATTCTATCTACTATAGTACTAATGTTGAAGACTGGGTTAAAATTTTTAGTTAAAAAAATATCGCTTATATACATATCGGTACTTTATTGCAACACAGTCATATCTCAAAAAATTCATTTTTGGAGTTAATAATGCAGAAAAATTCGTTATATAATATTTAAGCTTGTGTGAAAATTTCATACAAAAGGCTTTTACACTCACGTTTTGAGAAACGAAAATATTTTTATATTTTCATAGAAGTGTATATAAATTGAAAAGTTTAAACTTATTTTCTGCAAAACTAGCATTTTTGAGTTATGACTAGTGTTGTTAATTATTTGTGTTTTATATTTGTTCAAATGAAAGTTCATGATTTTTTTCTTGTTCGAACGGAGGAAGAATTTTGAACTTTTGTTCGAATATTCGAACGAAGAAAGAATAAAAAATTTATTCGAATAATTTCAAAAAAGTTTAATAAGTTTTAATATGAGTTTAATTTTTTTATTAACAAACAAAAAATAATTCATTATAAATACAAGAAAAACAAATAGTTTTAAAAACAAACGCAGAAATATGTATGATACCGTTTAAAAAAGGATTAAAAAGCATATCCAGTTTGTGTGTTCTTTTCTTTGATATTCAAATAATTTAAATCAACTTCAAAATTGTTGAAGATTTTTATATTAGTACAATTTCTTACTTTATTGATAAAATTTTTTAGATCAGCTAATAAAACATTGTCAGTTACTTCAGAAATTTCGTCTAATACTTAATCGTACTTGAGATTATTTGCGAAATTTTTATTACAAAATAATCATGAAATCAAAATGTTTACGTACTCTTTTTTAGCTTTTTGTGGCATATTTTAAAAAGTTGTTATTGGAAAGCTTAGGAATAATATTATTTATTTATTTATAACAATAACCAACAGTTATTTTTAAACTTTTAACCAGGCACCTTCTGATTCAATTACAGACCAACCTAAATTATGACGCAAAGCGAAACGTAATTTAGCACTTAGATTTTACGCTGGAATGAGTAACATAAATTAAAGCGTTAGCGTTGCAAAAACAACAGTACTTTTGCAGCCAACTTCACTTCTTTTTGGATTTTCCAATAGCAAAGCGTTGACGTCGCGTTATTTCGGTTGATCTCATAGACAACGCTTTTAATAGTAATTTAGGTTGCTCTGTTAAGGAAAACAAAAGATGCGTTTAGCGAACATATACAAACATGCTTACACCAGTATTTATAATTTGTAGTAATTTGATTACTTAACATCATATTGTTAACAAACTAAAAAGTTATGAAATGTAAAATACTTTTTATACAAAGAGATTAAGGAAATTGGTCGAATATTCTACAAAAATGATTCGAATAATTTTTTATTCTAAATTTAAAATTTTTGTTCGTTCGAACATATATGAAAAAAAGTTTTTCGAATATTCGAATAATTTTTGTTCGAATGACAACACCAGGGGTCAAATTATGGCATTCGATACGATTCGAAATTTAAAAATATTCCAATATAAACTCTATTGAAATATTTTGTAATTTTGTTCGATAACAAGTGCCGTAATTTTTAAATAAAATAAACCTTTTATTGGCCTATTACAATGCTGTTATTTAGTATTTTATAAAATTTGTAGGGAAATTTGGCAGGTATGGAAGAAGTTAAAAAGTTACAGTAAAATTTTTGAAAAAAATTAAAAACCATTTCTTAGCTATTTATCACTAAATTTTTAAATATTTTTGAAATTTAGCTATTTTCTAGCTATTTTCTTGTCTACTTCAGTGATATTTGTTGAACAAAAGTTGGCAACAGTGCAGAGACTCCTGATTTTTGGCCAACAATATTTGCAAAGTTGTAGCTACGGAGAACTTTTGCGAATATATTAATACAATTTGAACATGTCTAGGTACCCTAATAGCTCATACATATCACTTTTTACCTTAGAAATTTATTTTTTCTGAATTTTCCGAAGCTAATTTTTTTTCGAAATCTTATTATCAAGTGCACGCATCTCTACTGAGTGTTTTTTGTGTGAATTGTTACAATTTAAGTTTAAATTTTTTTTAACGCACTACTAATCCCAAATTATTATTTTACTTATTAAGTAAAATATTTTTTTAATAAAAATACATTGAAATTGATTATTGAGGGGTTTAGCTGGATCCTATGCGCATTTCACTGTTGCTAAAGCAGATCATCAGGGAACCTTTACCCAAAAATTTCTTAGAACAACTAGATTTAATATGTTAAACTTTCATTTAAGCAAATGAGAAGCTCAACAAATGACAAAGTTGAAACAAGAACTCAATAATCAACATGTTTTTTATTTTCTTACTTTATCATTACTACATTGGCTTTTTTTTGTTTTTTTTACCGGGTGCTGTCAAGTTTGTGGGAATTGTTACAGTTTAAGTTTAAAATTTTTGTTTGCACTTTTTTTTTAATAGAAAAAAGAATATTTTGTTTTCACTTTTTCAGCATAACTTACAAGGACTAATAACTTTTCACTACCAATATTTGGCAAAGCAAAAACAAAACCAACTTTACATAGTAAATAGTAAAATCTGCAACACAAGAAATACAACAATAACAAAGATAGGGAAAAAATGCTATAAAAGTAAAAAACTAACTTTTTTAAAGTACAAAGTGGTTTTAATGAGGTAAATATATTGATATGTACATATGTTATATTGATATCAGAGAAAGCCAATCGATTCTTCGTTACAACCCGCATATCTACGCATATCTATCGACAAACGCATGACTTGTAACACATTAGATTTTTTAAACATTTTTTTAAAGTGTTGCCAGAAATACTAGTTTGTAGTTGTTGAAATGCTAATTTTTTTTAAACTATTTGAATACAAAATTCATCTTCACCCCAATCGCAGTCGTTAAGCCTAAGCCCTACAGTGCGGGAGGAATTAGAGATAAAATGCCTAATTTTGAAAAAATTTGGAGAAAATCCAGCACAAAATATAGTCCACTCTCTTCTTAACAGACTTAAGACAGTTAGTTATTTCCAAATTGTTTTCTTCTAAATTCGGTTGCTAAAACACTTGCTATTAATTTGTATTTTTTAAATTTCAATGTAAACAGGTGTAGCATGTGTTTTAACATCCGAACTCACAAGCAAACATGTGAAAACAATGTGGAAGCCAGAACATAGACGATTATGTATTTTTTCATGAAATTAGTTGCATGAACAATTTTTTATTTGTCAATATGCCTTGAGAAGCAAATCAGATCAAACAAATTTGTCAAAAATCCTTCAGAGATTCATGCTACGTCATGTGAAAAAGATTTCATAAAAAAATGCATGTATGTAAGCATGCTTGTTGATGGGATTGTGCTATCATACTCATTGTCGTTGGAGTATCGATATGTATTGAGCAGTCAAAAAGTAACTTTTTGGTTTTATCTGATTGATATGTATGTTCAGAGAATTTTTCCAGCTTTACCGTAGATACAATTTTCCCAAATATTGTTAGCAAAAAATTAGGAGTCCCTGCAAAATATTCTGAAAAAAGTGAGAGCAAATTTTTTCCTTAATTTTTGCAAAAAAAAAGTGGCATAAAGATTAACAAGATTTGTTTGGTAGAGGGTTTTACTTCCCTCATACCATTATAATTTTTCTTCCACAGATTTTTAGTAGTAGGGAACTGGGGGTCCTGGGTCAATTAAAATTGTGAAATTTTGAAATTTTAATTACCCAAATTTTAAAATTCTTGGAAATTTGTGAAATTTTATACCTACGAGGGTGGTTTAATAATTCCGTCCGATTTTTTGTTTACATAAGGAGTTTTTGTTTACATTAACTTTGTGTGAACGGGTGATTTTTTTTGGGGTGACATTAAGTGTGTGAACGGGTGATTTTTTGTGGGGTGGATTAAGGTGTTTCATAAGATTAAGATTTCATAAGTATATATGCCGACTGGAAAATCATGAAAATGATTTTTCCTAATACCAACGGGAAAATCATGAGATGATTTTTCCTAATACCAATGGGGGAGAGTTGTGAAAATTAATTTTTCCTAATGCCGACGGCAATGCATGATAATTTTTCCTAATACCTACGGCAATGCATAAATAATTTTTTCAAATGCCGACGGCAAAACAAGATTATTTTTCCTAATGCCTACGGCAAAACATGAATATTATTTTCAAATGCCGACTGCAAAATATGAATATTATTTTCAAATGCCGACGGCAAAACATGATTATTTTTCTTAATACCAAAGGGAAAATTACCGGTGTTGCCAGACTGTAGAAATTTGTTATCGTAATACTATATCAGTAATATCAGAGAAAATAGATTTGATGACTACTAGACGATTCTCATATGAATCGTGGGAATGTGTATGTGCGATTTCCCTACGCTAATAAATTGTTTATAAATAAAATAATTAAATAAATTAATTTAATTTATTTAATTATTTTATTTATTTATTTATAAAATGTTCTCATGTATGTGAACACCCTAATGCTTGTGTGTGGGTGGTCCAGCTTGATTGTCGCTGGTAATTGTATATTGTGTTTATTTGTTTAAGAAATATTTATTTCATAACATTATGAAATTCTTGAATGTGTATGTATGTATGTATGTACATACATATATATGTATGTACATTTGTGCGATCGTGAGAACTTGTGCGTGGAATATTTTATTGAATACATTTATATTTTGCAAAGTAATAATTTTCTTTGTCTACGATTATTTTAAAGCAGAGGATTTTCAACTAAGTACAGTCATCAGCAGAGAAACAAAAAGTATAAATTTGCAAGTAAGCAAAAAAGTTAACTTCTCCTCCTTCCCACTTCCTTCTATACCCTTTATGTAGTTTGTATTTGAAATAAGAAAACACTTGAACATTTTTTATTTTGTATACATTTATTGCTTAAAATTTTTTTAAATTTTATAATAATACATACATTAATATTTTAAAAAGTAAAAATGTCATTTAAAGCAAGACATTTCTTTTGTTAGTAAAATAGCATTTTTTTAATGCGCATACACCAAATTTATGATAATTACAATAAAAATATTCTGGATACTTAATTTCCATTTGTTTAAAGTTTGATGCAGCCTATATCCTCAACGTTAGAAATTTTTCGGTGTAACATTTTTTCCAACCATAGTCTTTTTTCTTCACCTTTTACGTAAATTTTAGAACATCTTGCGTTGGCTTTTAAAAAATTGCAAACGCTATGAAGTGAAACTGATCCAGCAGTCCAGCTTAGGTGATGATAGTTTTTTGTTAGCCACTTTGCTTTTTTATTGATAAGCATTTAAAATCAAATGGTGGTTTTATAATGAAATTGTTATATTCATAATTGTTGAAAACAATCGCTACTTCTTTTGCGATGAAATCGTTTGAATTAGTTTTGAAACCTTGTACGTCTATAAAAATTATGTTATTTTCCATATTATTCAATTTATAACACTTTTCGAACTTGTCCTTTGATGGGTATATATTCTATTATACGATCATGAATAAGAATGCAGTAAGGTGATATCTTTGCTGCAATATTAGTTGCTGTTTCAAATTCAATTTTTATATCAATCGGACCATTATTCAGTGATTCATTCTGATGACTGACATCTACTACAATAATAGAAGCTTTTGTCTTAAGCTCTGATGCAGTTAGAAGCGGTTGAGATTCTTTCATATAGTAGCTTTGTTGGAATCTTAGATACATATCATATAGAATTGCATAACGTTCATTTTTGAACTTTATGTTAAGATCATCGTATGGATATGAGACTGAATTTAAATGTACTTTTAAATTAGTCAAATCACAATGAACAAACTTATTTTCTTGTTGAAAAGCGATCAACACAAAACGGGGGCGTTCTCTATTTGCAGCCAGTTTAACATTCCAAATATGGTTAGTTCCTGTGTCTAATTGTGGATTAATATGACAATCCCAACTGCGAAATGCCATGGGTATAGAAGCACGATTGTTAATAATTTTAATCATATTCAATTTGCTAAGGTCAGATAATTGAACATGAGGTATTCTCCATGAGATGAGTGAAATTGTAAGTTTAGCTTTTTCAGTAGAAACACTCGAGCGTACAAGATCTTCGTCGTTCTTATTGCGGAAGAGTATCAGTTCATGTTTTCCATTTAATATAACTTTGTTGTAGTCTTCAGCGAATCCTAAAAGCATTTTTAGAGGTACATAGAAATTGAAAAATCCATTTGCAAGAGTGACATCGTCAATTTTGTTCCATCCAGCATTTTGCATCACATTGCTTTCTGTTGGTGATAGAGAAAGCAAGTTTTTTATGGTGCTCGTGGCTCCTAAATATCTTGTATGATCAATTTCAATTCCATTGAGCTCATAGCGAATTTCATCAAATAGATATGCCACAAAGTTGTTTTTTAATTTAAAGTTCTCTGAAGAAGAAGATTAAGGGGTATTATCATCGGCAACAAACCCCTCTACATAAATGTAGCTCTCACTGGGTAGCACGTATAAATCTTGATTTTGTATTGAAATTCTGATTTCATCATTATTGTTGTAAGATTGTAAGTATGGTACATATGTATGATAGTCCTTTTTGATTATATTCTCATCAGAGAAAGGTTTATCAAAGACATCTATTATTGAACTCATTTTGTCTTCAATTTAAAATTCAAGGACTTTAGAAAAATTTTATTTGATGTTGTTAGAGCTTTTTGTTGAGCTGGTCGCTTTAATGTTGTTGTTGTTCTTGCTGCTATACTTTTCAATGTATTTGTGTTGTATATTAGCATTATTTAGTTGACCTCAAATGTATTCGTATTGTAATTTCCTCTCCTCGAAAATTAATTAATTCACCGTGTTGATCAACTACGCGCAGCGCTAGTGAACTTATCTCTCTGGTGTTCACAGGTAAATAGATGAGATTTCTTGGAACCTCATCTATTTTATAGCCTGGAGGCACATTAATCGGAAATTCATGAAGTGTATGCGATTTGGAGTTATTCATACATGTGTTAATAGCGATACTACTTTCAATTCGCAAGAGATTCACTTTAAAAATATTAACTGGATCTGAGAGTAATATTTGTTTGGTGTTAGGATTTTGCTATTGAATCCTAAAAGTTTTCCAATTGTGTTGTCTTTATTAAAATATACAGGATCTTTGGAACTATTAACTTTAACTTGCATTGTATTGTTATTGGCTTCAATAAAAATCGTATTTTCTGGACAGAGTCTTCTGTATTGCTCTTGTATAAAATCTACAATATCATTCAATTCGTAAGATCCAATTGGTATTTCAATTGTATGTTCCCCTATATGAAACATATTGTTGTAGGTGTCTACATTTGGAATGCTGTTGTATGAATGAAAATCAGTTAGAGCACACTCATATGCACCATGTAATTCAATAGGAGGAAAGTAACTAGCCGATAATTCTGATGAGTTAGAGCTCAGAGTAAGTGTTATTGACATTATAACAGTCTGATTACAATTAAATAAAGTTTAGTACACAGTATGGTTTATATGCATAATTTACATATTTATTTCATTTTCTTATTTTAAAATTAACATTAGTTTCTTAATATTACTGCTATTGTTGTTGATAATGGTATTTAGCTATAATATTTCGTTCTTACTTATCCAAGAATTGTGTTGATTAGAAAATCCCAACCATTTAAAGTATGCCTCCTTTCCTTTAGTTAAAAGAACCTTTTCAACTAGATATGTATTTGGATATCTAGTTTTCGAAAGTTCTTCAGTATAGAATCCACCTTTAATAGGATTACCAAGATAATCTTTTAATATGAATGTTGTAGGATTTGTACTTTGAACTCTTGTAATTGTGAAAATTTCTGTGGTCCAATTTGGAGTACAACCTTTTTCAAATGTATGCTTATATTTGCTTATGCGTACATGATCTCCTAAATTAAATTTCGACATTTTATAAATTTTTAAATGACTGTATACTGTATTTAGTAGCTTTTGCTCATTTGTTGAGTTGACTTTAATCGGAGACATTTTAATGGTGCGATGAACTTTTCTTTTGTATGGATTAATTAATCTTTGTATATATCAATCCACTTATATGAACCATTAAAGCTAAATTCATTCTTATCATTCCTTTCAATGTACTGTTAAATCGTTCTACTATTGATGCTTTCATACTGCTATATGTTGAATAGTGATTAATGTTGTATTTATCCATTAATTTTCCAAAGTGTTGAAAAATTCTTTACCATCATCTGTTTGCAAGTTTTTTGGTACTCGTCCTAATTCAAAAATATTTTCCATCGCCTTGGTTGTTTCGAGTGCAGTTTTAGTTTAAAGTGGTACTGCCCATGCAAATTTTGAAAATGTGTCAATTACAGTTAACAAAAATCGATAATTTCTGTTTTCTCTAGAATAGATCCCTATTTCAACTAAATCAGCTTGCCAAAAATCATCTATTCCTTTCATTACAACTCTACGACGCATAAAAACTTTTCGAGCTTGCTTATGCAGTTCGTTTACTAAATTTCTTTTTGAAGACATTAAGTTGTTTTACAGATTTTTTGGAGAGTGTTGTGATCTACTTGACGCACTTTCAGCTATTGATAAAAACATGTAATTTTCCAATCTATAAATTTTCTCATTAAGCTGTTTAATTTGTTCTTCAAAGGATTTTTTAATTTGTAGAATATCTTTTTGAATTTTATAATTTTCTTCTATCTCTAATTTTATTTCGCGTTGTGGCTCCTCAATTTGCATTTGAATATCTTCTCGAATTATAGTATTATCTTCGTTAAAGTATGTTAATAATTTCTCTTCTAATTTTTCGATTTGAGTTTGCAGAAACAATTTATTGATAACATCGTTTTCTTCCAGAGCTTTTGCAACATTTTTGATTCTTTTGTTTTGGACATCAATGTTGTTGTTCGTATCCATAAAGAACCCCAGCAGTTTAGGTGCATTTTTCAAAGAAATTATGCTGCTAGTATCGTTTAAATAATGTCCAAATTTATCAACAGACATACTTTATATACATATATATATATTTATTAAAGTTAATGTATTATATTTGCTTCACGTAGTTCTTCAATAATTGATACAATCTCGTTATTGTGATTAGTATGACCTGCAGCTTGTGATGCAAGCACTAGTCGAAGACGATCTACTAACTCATTTGGATCGTCCCAGTATATATAGTTTGGCTTATGGGCGTTAAATTCCATCATTCCATCACCTAAATAACTACCTTTTGGCTTAGATCCTGTTGATTCGGTTAAATTCTTCTGATTTTTCTCGTCAATAAATTTCTTAATAATATGTTTGTATTTATATCCTCTAGTACCCTTAATTTGACCATCAGGTTTATAGTCCCTTCTATATGCATTACTAGTAATTAAAATCTTTTTATATATTTCGAGTTCAAATTTATCATAATTTTTTGGTATTTTATGAAACATTAGAAAAAATAGTCCTGGTGTTAGAACCCATATTTGACCACCAACTTGTATTTTATCTTCATTAAGTTTGAGGTTACTATCACCAAATTTCCATTCATTATTGAAATATTTATGTGGACCATATTTTGTATCTAATTCATTTCTTCCTTGCAAGACTGATAAGTCAGTATAAGTATCTTCTGCATTGGAAGTCTGTGAGTAAAAATCATCATCATCATCATCCACAGTATTAGCATCATTAAACAAGATGATATTATCGAATATTGTTCCTTCTGCTAGTTTCTTTGGTGTACTTGTCTCTATCTTGACCGCTGTTTTTTCAGGTTTAAAACTTGTATTATTTTCAACTTCTGTCTTCATTTTACTTTCTTCTTTTATGGGAATTCTTTTAATTTTTTTTAGAACTATTTATTAATGCTTTGAGTGGTTCTGTTATAGGTTTAAATGTATCTCTTGGTTGTTCACGAGTATCTATTTCACCAGTTTTTATACTACGAAGTTTTTTCTTCAAGACATTTCTTGTGGAAACCAACTGTTTTAAAATTTAGCTGATTCATTATCGTTAAATGTATAATACCCCATACCTTTAATTGGTGAAATTAGTTTCTTTAGGTATTCATATTTAGGTTGATAGAGAGATTTTGAGTATAAATAGATGTTTTCAAACTTGAGTCCATTAGGACTTTCTACCAAGCCAATCATAACATTAGTCTTTCCACAATTTGATGGTCCCACTATTAGAGCACGAATAGAATTTGGTAAGAGGACTATGCTTTATTTTTGAACTGATGTTCGCTGAATCATCAATATTACGAACTAAAATATTTTTATGTTGTTTTACTAACTGCATTTTTGTAACTAAATGCATTTCATATATATTACCTCTTATAGAGGAAAAATTAGATAATATGGTTATACGATAGCAGAAAACTTTTAGTCATAAAAATACCGTCGTTGGAGGAGGTCTAGTAGACAAAATAATAAACTCTCTACCTATTGAACTTCATCTACCTGGATATCAGTACTGTGGATCTGGAACAAAACTACAAAAACGTTTAAATCGAGGTGATAAAGGAATTAATTTATTGGACTCTGCGTGTAAAAATCACGATATTGCTTATTCCAAAAATAAGGATTTAAGTACCTGACATAAAGCTGATAAAATACTTGAAAACTCCGCTTGGGATCGAGTTTTATCAAAAGATAGTAGTCTTGCTGAAAAATCATTTGCATATATGGTTACTAACGCAATGAAAGCCAAAACAAAATTTGGTATGGGTGTGGAGAAAAAGAAAAATGTTAAAAAGAACAAACTAAATGTTAAAACACTATTTAGAACATCAATTAGATCTGCAACAAATATACATACTAAAAAAAAACTATTAAGAAGTCATTAAAAGGAAGAAAGTCTCAAATTATAGTACCACGTGTAATACGTGTTCCAAAAATTGGTGGTTTTTTACCTCTAATACCGATTTTAACTGCTCTGGGTGCAATTGGTAGTCTAACAACTGGAGGTGCTGCCATAGCTAAAGCTGTAAATGCAACAAAGAATGCTAAAAATCAACTTAATGAAGAAACTAGACATAATAGAGCGATGGAATCTATAGCAGTTGGAAAAGGACTTTACTCAAAACCATATATAAAGGGTTATGGTTTAGTTCACAAAGGGGAATCAAAAAACTCTTAGAGATGCTGCCCAACAGACCACTTTCTGATGTGGACCTAAACCGTTTCTCTATAAATATTCCATATTTTAGAGGAGTTTTCATGTTGAATACTCCACCAAAACGAACAAAGAAAATTGAATGTGGAATAATCAATTTAGATGTATCAACAGGACCTGGTACACATTGGGTAGCATATTATAAAAACATCAATGAAAAAGAATATTTCGACAGCTTTGGAAACTTACAACCTTCTTCAGAAGTAGTCAAATATCTTGGTACAAATATAAAATACAACTATAATCAACATCAGAATTTTAATACATTTACCTGTGGACATTTATGTCTTAAATTTCTTTATGAAATAACTGAAAATATTAAATAAAAACACAAACATTTATATTTTACAAAACTCTTTAATGTCTTTTTATTCATAATTTAAAAAACGTAATTAATATAATTTATTGCCAGACAGGATATTGGGAATTTTGAATTAGAAATTCACTCAGCTCATTCTCAACGATTAGGTTTTCCTCACCTTCTCTACTTAGGCAATATGATCCGCTCGAGAGATCTTTAATATCGTCATCTGTTGAAGTATTATATCGTTTAGGCAGGAACATTATATGTTTATCAATTTCAACTTTTAGTGTTGCTCCATATTTTGTTGTTACACGTTTCACATTTCGAATAGTATATTTCATGGACGTGGCAAGCTCCTTTACGTGGATTAAGGTTTTGTTGTTTAGAGAATTAAATTTTGAAATTAGATTTGTTGTGGAGTCCATTTTTTTATTTAGTTCTTCTCACTTTGAATGTTTAACTGGAAATGATCTTAAAAGTAGCGATGATGACTTCAAGAAGGTTAATCGAAAATAATTATGGTGAAATAGTGAATAAGTGGGGGATAGTAATAGAGAGAAAGAGATAGTTATAGAGAGAAAAGGGTTAGAGCCATAGAGTGCTAAAAAGAAATATGGAATAGAGATGATAGTATAGATATTTGAAAAATTTAAAGAACAAATTAGTCTTAAAAAAACCTTCCAACATTCACCATCATTCATTTATCAGCAAATAAAATGAGCCAAATTAGACGTACTCTAAACCAATTTATAAGAGATTTTGAAAGCTTCAGACTTTTTGATCATTGGGAGATGATAAAATTTTTCCAAAATATGCTGGATGAGAACGAAGAATATGGCATAATAGAAGATGAAGACAACACAGAAGGGCATTTTCGAAACTGCCCATGGTACGATATGAACTGTGAGGAAGGACCTGATACTTGTAGATGTACAATAAATTTTTTACGGAAAAGTATAATAGAACATCTAATAATTGGATACTATGAAATGTTTCCATCATTATAAATAAAATATTTAAGAAATTAAATTAAATGGTATTATTAACAGAAATAAAATACA
This sequence comes from Nowickia ferox, assembly GCA_936439885.1. Classification (NCBI taxonomy): domain Eukaryota; kingdom Metazoa; phylum Arthropoda; class Insecta; order Diptera; family Tachinidae; genus Nowickia; species Nowickia ferox. Next base: position 46,897,478 of record OW387027.1, on the reverse strand, counting down.
ATAAAATAAAATAAAATTCAAGAGATTTATTATTCGATATTTTGTCATAATTATATTATAAGTGAAATTTATTTGCTGGTGGTTAAGCGATGTCTATATGCATTTCATTGTTGCTTTAACAAATCGTCAGTAGACTTCAACCACACATTTTGAACAGTCACAAACCTCTTATCTTATGCACAGACTTTCATAAACTATTTGAGAATTCACAAATATTAATATTTTTGAAAATCACAAAAGAAAAATAAGCATAGTAGGCTTAGTAACTTATACAAAACCCAGCAAATAATTTTTATTCGATATGAATCTATTTTATTTTTCTACACCTTTATACAATTAGAAATCCATTGGATAACAATAAAAGTATTTATAGGCAAAATGAAAAGTAATATTTTAATGAAACATTCAAGAGATTTATTATTCGACATATTGTCATAATTATATTATAAGTGAAATTTATTTGCTGGTGGTTAAGCGATGTCTATATGCATTTCATTGTTGCTTTAACAAATCGTCAGTAGACTTCAACCACACATTTTGAACAGTCACAAACCTCTTATCTTATGCACAGACTTTCATAAACTATTTGAGAATTCACAAATATTAATATTTTTGAAAATCACAAAAGAAAAATAAACATAGTAGGCTTAGTAACTTATACAAAACCCAGCAAATAATTTTTATTCGATATGAATCTATTTTATTTTTCTACACCTTTATCCAATTAGAAATCCATTGGATAACAATAAAAGTATTTATAGGCAAAATGAAAAATAATATTTTAATGAAACATTCAAGAGATTTATTATTCGACATATTGTCATAATTATATTATAAAATAAAATAGATTCATATCGAATAAAAATTATTTGCTGGGTTTTGTATAAGTTACTAAGCCTACTATGCTTATTTTTCTTTTGTGATTTTCAAAAATATTAATATTTGTGAATTCTCAAATATTTTATGAAAGTCTGTGCATAAGATAAGAGGTTTGTGACTGTTCAAAATGTGTGGTTGAAGTCTACTGACGATTTGTTAAAGCAACAATGAAATGCATATAGACATCGCTTAACCACCAGCAAATAAATTTCACTTATAATATAATTATGACAATATGTCGAATAATAAATCTCTTGAATGTTTCATTAAAATATTATTTTTCATTTTGCTTATAAATACTTTTATTGTTATCCAATGGATTTCTAATTGTATAAAGGTGTAGAAAAATAAAATAGATTCATATCGAATAAAAATTATTTGCTGGGTTTTGTATAAGTTACTAAGCCTACTATGCTTATTTTTCTTTTGTGATTTTCAAAAATATTAATATTTGTGAATTCTCAAATAGTTTATGAAAGTCTGTGCATAAGATAATAGGTTTGTGACTGTTCAAAATGTGTGGTTGAAGTCTACTGACGATTTGTTAAAGCAACAATGAAATGCATATAGACATCGCTTAACCACCAGCAAATAAATTTCACTTATAATAAAATAAAATTGTATTATTAAAATATTCCTTGTTTTGTATTATTTTTTCTAAAGGAAAATTAGGAATCATCTGCTCGAATAGAAAATAACAGAAACTTGTATGTAGTGAAAAATATAAGGACTTATCCGATTATCTAAATTTTTGGTCTTTACAAAAATATCTAATGAAATTTAATGGAATTTCTTAACATTGTGAAATTCTACTTTTCTTGTGCAGAACCTCTCAAAGGAAACAAGACTGTGCATGTTTAAGCGATATGAAAACAAGAATTTGCAAATAAGCAAAAATAAAAATTTTTTTGATCCAACGAAGTAAAGCCAATAAAGAAATAAACACCATTCACATTTTCATTCTTTTTTCAATATTTTATTTAAAATTTTTTCTTAAAAATTCATTTACATATGTACAATAGTTTTTCTTAATAAATAAATAGGATTTTATTTACAATAATTTTTTTTAATAACTAAGATTTTATGTACAATTTAAAAATTAACTAATTAACTAAAAATTAATTAATTTTAAACATTTTCTTGCATTCTAGGAATCTCTTCTAGCAACATGTCAAGTTCGTATTCAGGGTTAGTTTCCTTAATACGAAAATGATACCATGCATATGTGTTAATGTTATTTGATCTAATTTTTCTCTTATCGTCTCCATAACTTAAGACTACCTTACTTAAGTCACTAGTATATATTTGATGCAGCTTAGATTTAAATGTTAACATATTATCATATACATTAGTCTTATTGAATAAACAATTTTTATAAGTAGCTAAACTATATTTATCTAATATGGCTCTCTTTACCCCCTTCGATTTTTTAGTGTCATTTTGGTTCTGTGCACTAAATGAGTACATTTTTGATCGCAGCCCAACAAACTCTGTCATTATCTTACCGCAGTTCTCATCCTTCATCATACCAACTACTTTTTTATTTACTAGTGGAAAATTATAAATATTGTCTGTAGGATAGTCCGATGTATCAAATTGTTCTTGTATGTCATTTTTTATGTCGGCGTAAAAGTCGTCCGTCTTTATTGAATATATAAAGGAGTCCGTGTCCATATAATTTAATGAGAGTTTTGTCTTAAACTTAGGTTGCATGTAATGGAAATTATACATTTTCCATTTGGAAAGCTCCAGTACACAAAATCCTAAGTAAATTGGTTTATTGTAGCAGGTTTTGACTCTATTCATTTCGATAGCTACCAGATCTTCAGAAAATATAGATAAGCTATGAAAATTTGGCTTTGATATCCAATCTTGGGCACCCAATTGATTACAATTCGTTCTCTCCCAACTATTGACAATTTTAACATCTCTCCTCTTATCCACATTTTCCATTGTTTTACCATACACTGCATTATTGAGTAGTTTGAAAAAGTTTTTTTCAAAAGTATTTTTAGCAGTGGCCCCATATTCTAAGCGCTGTTTCAGAACTCTAAAGTGCATCACGTATGATTGCTTTGTAGAGAAATCGGTTATCAACTTGTTATACTTCGTTTGCATAGGTTTCTTATTTTCAGCGCAAAAAGGAAGATCATTATGCAACTCGTGTAAATGAGAGGGATAATCCAACGTGACCTCATATACATAACCGTCTGTTCCATTATCAGCTATGCTGTGTGGATCCAGATTCAGATCGTCTTGCGATAACCATCTGAACAAACCATGAGGAAGATATTCCGACATCGCCCAACCATACAAATTGTTAGCGTCTAAATAGACGAGAAATTCTGAGGGCTTCTCTTTAACGAAATCTTCCAAGTATTTGTTATTCGCTTTCGAATATCTTTGGCTACACTGTACGATTCCCCCACGTATACCTTTTTTCATAAAATTGTACATGTCTATGTCTGTCAATAATTCTAATTCAATTTTTGTGTATTTGAGCATTGCATCCCAGGAAAGTCCAGGTGCTGTATAATATTGACATGGATCCAGCTCATAAATACCTTTGCAAATTTTCCTAAAGTTCTCGAAAATATCTGTCAGTAAGAGGACATCTGTTTTTAAGTAAAGTTTCATGTAATCTTTCATAGTTTTGCAACCAAAAGTATTCCATACCTCTACAGCATGTGAGTATTCCTCTAACGAACACTCTTTATTGTTCAACTTATTAAAGAAATCACTGCGTGAAGGCAGCTGACATTCATCTAATTTTTGGAATGAATTTAGGTACTCATAGGGGAAAATACCTTTTTTCTTAATAAGCTGAAATTCTTTTTCTGACTGAAATAAGGATCTTATAGTGCTGAAATCATTATCCGACAAATTGCAGGCCAATGATTCCAAACTCTCAGCCAGAAACCGTATTGTATCAAGAAATCTTATTTCAAGCTTATGACCGTCGCTCATTTCTGTAAATTGGTAGAGGGATATATATAAAGTTCCTTATTGAGAGAGAGTACTTTCAGTTGCATTGAAATTTCACTTAGTTCTTTAATAAAAAGATGTGAGTCATAATTTGAGTAATTGTGAAAGTAAACTGGTATAAACTTGGGGATTTGGTAATTTAAATTACAGTTATTGTGGGCTGCACTTCTAAATTTACCACTAATATGACAATGATCTCTAACGCGATCTTTACCTAGAAATTTTTGACAAATGTGACAATTCACCGCACTATAAAAATTATAAATATCAGAAGGGGATAAAGTATCCATTTGCCTATTATTTACTAAATAATTATTATAAATATCCTCACAATCTTTAATTAAATATGTCACGAATTTTTTTGAGGCATCTTTCCCTGTATAAATCCTTAACTTATCTAACTTACTGCTATGGAGACACTTAATATAATAGTTAATTCACAAGGAGTGTGCTTTTTGATAAGACTGGTTTTACTACTTACACTATCACTAATGACTTCTAAGATGCACTCGAAGTCCGCGTAAACAACAAAGGGGACATCCATTTTTCTTTAATGTCCCTTAAAGCTTAGAATTGTATCCGGACCTGATGGCATAGTTGTAACGATTTTGCCGCATTCCCCCTTATGATTAGTCATTCCACTCTCGCTATGAGTGTACTGGAGACAGCTATTGCAGAAAATTAGTTTGTGTCCATTCCTGGTAGTCTGCTTCTGTAAGTCTGTGAATAATAAAAAATAAAAATAGAAAAAAGTTTATAAATAAAACGTTCATATTTTATAAAATATATAAAACCAATATATGTATCATTAAATTAAAGTGTAGTATAATTTTCTAACTTACTTTGACATGTTCTTTATCAAAATGTAGTGATGACATTCACCATTCTCTAAAAGCAGTAAGTTAACATGATTTATTTTCTCATCTTTGGTGACATAATAAGGACCAATGATCTGATTTGCTCCCTCATCATACCCAAATACGTTCACACTTATGCCGGATTATTCACCTCGAAATCCTTCATTTTGTTTAGTGCTAATGGGTACGTTAAATTTTTGAAATTTAACGCTACACCATTTCGCGTAACAATCGTCTCTGCAGCAATGTCAGGGATATTGTAGGAACTACAACGTTCTGTATGTTTGTATTTCGTCGTATCCATTGCAGCAATCAGACACCACTTGAAACAATATGCATCGCTGTTTTCTATGTTGATGCAAGCTTTCTTCCTTCTAATTTTTGAGGTGTGGATATCCAATTCGAGCCTTTGACAACCGACGATTTGTTGATGTTGATTTCTGCTCGGACTATGCGTGACAAGGTCCAACCAGAATCTCGCTCTTCAAATTCGGACATTTTGGTTGAAATCTCCTCAGCCTGTTTACGGAATAACTATTCTATGTTATCTTCCTTCGTTAGAAAACTCATTTTGGCTACATGTGATATTATGCACAACTCCAATTCTTCTTCAACAATTGTGATGTACTCCGCCACAATACTCACATGAAATTTAATAATTATATGCTTAGTTAAATTCATTTGAAGCCTCTCAATAAAAATATTTTTGTTTTCCTTAATAAATTCTTCCAAGAGAAGTTGATCTTTTTTCTTTAGAATTGCGTATGTGGCGATATGATTTTTGAAGGCTTTCGATATTTTAAAATATCTCACATTCTCTTCGACTTCTTCTGTCCTAGCATGTGAAGTACTCATTGGAGTTGGCAGAGTTTCTTCTCTTCTTTCTTCTACTTCTACTTCTCTATCACTTTCCGGTAAACTTATATCCATAGCATCGTTGTATAAAGTCCCTCCATAGATATCCACACGTTGTTGTTGCTGCTGCTCTTGTTGATAACACAGTACAACAGCCAATCTGGGGGTTGAGAAATTCCAAGTCAGGGTGATGGTACTAGGTCAGTATAGTAAAACCCTCAAAGGGTTTGGCGTTCGTATGTGTCAGTTTTTTTTATGACCTTTTAAATTTTTTCTTTTTCACTTGTCCGATTTTGATGAAACAAATTTAGAAAAATTAAGAATTACAATTTCTCTAATCTGTTTCTATACCGTTTTCCTATATGTGCAACACTTTCGAAGTTAAAAATAAATTTGTGGAGGCAAAAAAATATTTTTTTGCCTAAAAATTTAAATATTTTTTTTAAATTCATAAAAAATCCAAAATGGAATGTGGCACACCGGATGAGATGTGGCACACCGGATGAGATTGATTCGGACGCACTCATGAAGTCTCCTTCCACAACAGTGAACTTTCGAGCAAGAATATAACTTTGCAGAAGATTAACAATGTTTATTGGTAGATATGTCTTCAATTTTAAAATTAGGCCTCTATGCCACACTTTATCAAATGCTTGAGAAACATCAATAAAGAGGGCAGAACAATACTTCTTTTCTTCGAGTGTTCTTCTTATAAATTGAACCAATCTATGCGTTTGTTCAATGGTGCTATGCTGACTTCTAAAACCAAATTGATGATCCGGTATGCACGCATTATCAGTTAGAATTGGGGACAATTTGATCATGAGTAACTTTTCGAAGAGCTTTGACATTGTTGGCAGTAAACTTATTGGCCTGTATGACTCAGCCTTAGTAAGATCTTTGCCCGGCTTTGGAATCATTTTGACCTTGGCTAGCTTCCAGCTGTGTGGATAATACTCCAGTCTTAAAATGGCATTAAAAATGAATAGCAGAATTCTAATTGCAATACGACGCAACTTCATCAGCATCTTATTACTAATTTCATCAATACCCGAAGCTTTTTTTGGGTTGAGTTCAGCAATTAGTTTTTGTACATCACGCATCTTAAACTTTAAGGGACGAGGGGGTAGAGCAACTACACATGGCAAATCAGCAACACCCATACATGTGTTTGGGGTAAATACGGTTTTTAAATGCTCAGCAAATATGTTACCTTTTTCAGTATCGTTTCTTGCCCAACCTCCGGTAGAAGTGCGCAGGGGTGGTTTAAACTCAACGGGTGTTTTAAGCTTCCTCGCAGCGCGCCACAAAGAATAATTAGATGCTGGTGTAACATCAAGACCTTCCAGATAATTTTTAAGAGATGCAGTTTTTTCAGATGCAAGCAACTCTTGGAGTCGTTTAGTGCACTCTTTAAACCTGATTTTATGTTGGGGTGATCTGTGTTGCTGCCATTCCCTTTTAGCTCTTCTTTTTTCACTTACGAGACGTTCAATATCCGTAGAATAAATTCTATTAAACCCAGTCTGCGGGTGGGAGGTAGTAGCATGTTCAGCAGCCTGTTTAATATTTCCGTTAAGATTCGCAATGTTAGATTCAATATCATCGGATGTACTTAGCGTTATGTTTTCTGTGCGATGACTACTAAGATATTTTTTGAATCTCAGCCAATTAACACGATTGACCATCTTCACATATGGATGAGGTAAGTCACTTCTTAGTGGATTACAGATTGTAACGATAGTGGGAGAGTGATCGGAGGAAAGATCTGGAGAAGCTTCAACATGAACTAAATCTCTAGAAATATTTTTCATGACGCCAAAATCTATAACATCCGGAATTTTTTGTATGTCAGTAGGCCAGTAAGTGGGCTGCCCACTCGAAATGATTTGACGAAATCCTCGTATTGATCCTCAGTGATTGAAAATCTGGGAGGGGAGTAAATTGATGATATAACGAAATTTGTACAAAAATTTTCGACGCAAATATTTGTTGCTTGTAGATTTTCTTCACAAACGTTGTCAAGAATATAGTGCTTGAGTCTTGACTTTATTAGAATTGCCGATCCACCGCATGCTCTTCCTCTAGGGTCTTTTGGATCATATAAGTTGTAGCCATTGATTTTGAAAAGGCTTCTCGAAGCCAAATGAGTCTCAGCGACCAACATTATATCAATATCTTTTTCCATAAGGAAGTGCTCGAGCTCATTTTTGTGTTGGCGAATGCCGTTTGCGTTCCAGAAACATATTTTTAACGTGTTCATGGCTTGTTAATTAATGCTTGAAGCAGAGTATTCTGCATTCGAAGCATTTCTTGCATCATATTAGTCATATTTGTTGTGAAATTGTTTGTAGTTTGCACCAGATTATCAATAGTGGCTTCAAGGCGACTGAAATTAAAACTTGTGTTCGCATTTGTTGAATTACTTGGTGGGGACACTTTCTGCGTGGGAACAGAATTTATTTTAACAGCATCGGCGTACGATACACGTGAGGTACTAGGTTGGTTCATTGGAGGAAAAGTGACAGAGTAAGCGTTAGTTGATTGAGCTGGAACTAATTTAGGTTTTTGACCCATAGCCTGTTTAACGAAAGAATACACAGGGCATCCTCTGTAGTTAGCGGTGTGGTGATTGCCTCCACAATTACTACATTTTTTTTCTGCTTGTTCTTTTGGCTTAGTACAGCTAGCAGTACCATGCAATTCACCGCAGATAACACAAACTGTAGGTAAATTGCAATAGGATTTTGTATGGCCATATTCTTGGCAATTATGGCACTGTACGGGACCTGAACGCTTACGTGGCTCTTCAACTGTGATTTTTCGGTGTAATATATAGAAACTTTACAATATAAATAGGATGCGTTTCATTTTTTTTCAACTGCATGTCATTCGGCTCCAATTCAACCCGAAATAGGGGTTGTGGGACCTTTTCTCTGTTAATTATACTGGTAACATTTTTAACCTTAAATCCTTTCTCAAGAAGTGCACATTTTACTTCTTCGGGGTCAACATATGAATCTATGCCCTTTAATACTATCTGTAGGCCTTTAGCACTCTTAAGTTGGTAAGTGTAAAAATTTGTTTTGTTGTTTTCAAATTCGCTAACAATCTTTCGAAAATTTTTTTCATCATAAATTTGGATTTTTGTTTCATCAATATTACCTCGTTTAATTGGAATGATGTGGAAAGTATTTTCACCAATGGCCGACAGCAGTTTTTTTAGAAGCGCGTTAGAATTTTTTTCTCTCAGATAGATAGGTGGTGGCTTAAAAGACTTTTGCGATGATGCAGCGGGCTTCTCGTTATTGTCTTGCAATATTGAAAAACGATTTCGACGATTAATAGAGGACGCGCTGTTATCCCTAGACATTTTTGGAGCAGATGAAATTTTAGAAGATTTTGGGCTTCGGCCACGCTTTACCACAGTTATATATCTGTCCATACCGACTTGGACTTTGGGTTTTGAACTGCTGTTATCTGTAGTGATAACTTTGTTAAGTGATGAACACGAGCCCGAAGGGGATGATATCGCTGACTTATATGAAGATGTACTAGGCAACTGTAATGTTAACGAATCACTTGTTGGCATTGGACAAAGCGAAGTTGATCGCTGACGAAAAAGTGGCATTGCCGTTAGAAAAAGACTATCATCAGATTTTTTATTTTTATTGTTAACATTGAGAGCTTCAGAACTCACAGTAAAATATGCATTTCTGCCGTTTGAACTCACTTCACAATTTTTTGTTTTTGAGGTACTCATGTAGAGTATTCCTCAAGGGCACTTTGTTTGCGGTTTTTGTTTGTTTTTGTTTTTTGTTTCTTGCTATTTAAAAATAATATCAGCAATATTTGCGTTGCTTATTTATCAAAGTTAATATGTATGTATTACGGTTATTATGTATTACGAATATTTTTTATGAATTTTTGTTTGTTTAATATGTATATGAAAAAAAACTCCGCTAAGACGTCTGTTCACTATGAAGGTTCAGCGAGAGGAATTTATACATTCATACATTCATTTATACATTCATACATGCATACATTCATTTATACATTCATACATGCATACATACATACATACATACATACAATTATATTTCTTAAACAAATAAACACAATATACAATTACCAGCGACAATCAAGCTGGACCAGGCACACACAAGCATTAGGGGTGTTCACATACATGAGAACATTTTACATCATAAAATGTCGGTATTATAAATAATTTATTAGCGTGAGGAAATCACACATACACATTCCCACGATTCATATGAGAATCGCCTAGTAGTCATCAAATGTATTTTCTCTGATATTACTGATATAGTATTACGATAACAAATTTCTACAGTCTGGCAACACCGGCAATTTTCCCTTTAGTATTAGGAAAAATAATCATGCATTGCCGTAGGCATTAGGCAAAATAATCATGTTTCGCCGTCGGCATTAGGAAAAATTATGTTTCACTATTTCACAATTGGTATTAGGAAAAATCATTTTCATGATTTTCCCGTCGGCATATCTATATGTATATACTTATAAAATCTTAATCTTATGAAACCCCTTAATCCACCCCACAAACATACATACATATAAATTCCCACGGTCATAAAAAACCTGACTTATTGAACCGCCCTCGTATGTAGTAATAAAAAAAAACTCCTTATATAAACAAAAAACTCCTTATGTAAACAAAAAATCGGACGGACTTATTGAACCATCCTCGTAGGTATCAAATTTCACAAATTTCCAAGAATTTTAAAATTTGGGTAATTTAAATTTTACAATTTTAATCGGCGACAGAATCCCTACTACTGGCATAAACTTAGTGATAGTAATCAATAATACTTAAATATCGTATTAAGCACAAAAATATTTTCAAGCAGTTTCATCTGTGTTGAGTGTTGAGTATTAGCGCCATAATGTCCCTCTTTTTTAAGCTGATGTGTCCAGTAAAATTCAAGATATTACGAGCAATGGGATTAGGATGAGACTCGAGTTTTGTTAAGTATTTGCCTGCATATTTTTTAATTTCTTCAGTCACTAGTGGCATTTTTAAATCACTATGTAAATTTGAATTTTTGATGTACCATGGAGCTGATGGTATTAGTCTTAAAATCTTGTTTTGCCTTCGTTGGATTCTCTCTATATTGGAAGCTGAAGCAGTGCCCCATAGCTGTATTCCGTAGCACCATATTGGTTTTAAAATCGACTTTTATATTGAAAGTGTACAATCTAGACTAAGTGTTGAATTTCTACCAATCAGCCAATGTATCTGAGTTAATTTAAGTTTCATTTGTGTTAGCTTTGAGTCAATATGGTGTTTCCATGCAAGCCGTCGATCAAGGTGTATACCAAGATATTTCACATGTGAATATTGAGGAACAACTTGATTGTTGATTCGAATTGGGGAACAAGTATCTCTTCGAAGAGCAAATGTGACCTGAACATACTTTTGTTGGTTTATTTCAATTATTCATAAGTTTAATCATAGTTCCAGCTGTCTAAAATGTTCTTGTAGATATCGGGAAGCCTCGTGAGGTTTTTCGTACATACTAAGGCAGGCTGTATTATCTGCAAATGTAGATGTGTGGATAGTAAGAGGCATATTACAAGTATAAATCAAATACAAAACTGGCCCAGTATATTCCCCTGTGGCACACCGGATGAGATTGATTCGGGCACAGTCATGAAGAATATAACTTTGCAAAAGAGTAAGAATGTTTATTGGAAGATATGTCTTCAATTTTAAAATTAGGCCTTCATTTTTCAAATGCCTGAGAAAGGTCAATAAACAGGGCACAACAATACTTTTTTCTTCAAATGTTCTTCTTATAAATTGAACCAATCTATGCGTTTGTTCAACGATGCTATGCTGACTTCTAAAAGCAAATTGATGGTCTGAGATGCACCCACTACCAATTAGAATTGGGGAAAATTTTATGATAAGTAGCTTTTTGCTTTGACATTGTTGACAGTAAACTTATTGGACTGTATGACTCAGCCTTGGTAAGAGCTTTGCCCGGATTTGGAATTATTTGGACTTTGGCAAGATTTCAGTGGTGTGGATAATACTCCAGTCGTAACATGGCATTCAAAATGAATAACAGGATTCTAATTGCAATACGAGGCAATTTCATCAGCATCTGATTACTAATTTAATCAACACATCAATTTTGTACATCACGCATCTTTAACTTTAAGGGTCGAGAAGGTAGAGGCAACTATACATGGCAAATCAACAACGCCCGTACTTGTGTTTGGGATAATACTGATTTTAAATGCTCAGCAAATATGTTACCTTTTTCAGTATTGCTTCTTGCCCATACTCCGGTAGAAGTGCGCAGAGGTGGTTTAAACTTAACGGGTGTTTTAAGCTTTCTCGCAGCGCACCACAAAAAGTAATTAGATGCTCGTGTGATATAGAGGTTTTCCAGGTAATTTTTAAGAGATGCAGCTTTTTGCAGATTCAAGCAACTCTTGGAGTCGTTTAGTGCACTCTTTAAACTTGATTTTATGTTGGGGTAATCGGTGTTGTTGCCATACCCTACTAGCTCTTCTTTTTTCACATACGAGACGTTCAAAATCCGTAGAATAAATTCTAATAAACCCAGTCTGCGGGTGGGAGGCAGTTGCATGTTCAGCAGCCTGCTTAATATTTTCGTTCAATATCATCGGATGTTCTTAGCGTTATGTTTTCCGTGCAACGACTACTAAGATATTTTTTGAATATCACACAATTAACACGATTACTCATCTTCACATATGGGTGAGGTAAATCACTTCTTAGTGGGTGTAAGATAGTAACGATAGTGGCAGAGTGATCGGAGGAGAGATATAGAGAAGCTTCAACATGAACTAAATCCCTAGAAATATTTATCATGACACCAAAATCTATAACGTCCGGAAATTTTTATATATCTGCAGGCCAATAACAGGTCTCTCCACTCCCATTTTTGAAATTGTGTTGAACAACGCTCTTCCTCTAGGTGTAATAAGGCGCGAACCCGAGAACGTATGTTTTGCATTGTAGTCTCCAGCTGCTACGAAACAAGATCCAAGCGATTTGTAGAAATCCTCGTATTGATCCTCTGTGATTGTGATTTTTGGAGGGGAGTAAATTGATGATATAACGAAATGTGTCCAAAATTTTTCGAAACAAATATTAGTTGCTTGTAGATATTCTGCACAAATGTTATCAATAATATACTGCTTGAGTCTTGACTTTATTAGAATTGCTGATCCATCTCATGCTCTTCCTCTCGGGTCCTTTGTATCATATAGGGTTTAGCCATTTATTTTGAAAAGACTTCTCGAAGTCAAATGAGCCTCAGAAACCAACATTATATCAATATTTTTTTCCGTAAAGAAGTACTCGAGTTCATTTTTGTGTTGGCGAATGCCGTTTGCGTTCCAGAAACATATTTTTAACGTGTTCATGGCTCGTTAATTAATGCTTGAAGCAGTGTATTCTACATTCGCAGCATTTGTTGTATCATGGTAGTCATATTTGTTGTAAAATGTTATAGTTTGCACAGGGTTATCAATAGTAGCTTCAAGGCGATTAAAATTAAAGCTAGAGGTTGTATTTGTCGAATTATTTGGCGGTGATACTTTTTGTTTGTTGAGCTAATTTAGATTTTTGTCCCATAGTCTGTTTAACGAAAGAATATACTGGACATCCTCTGTAGTTAGCAGTGTGATTACCTCCACAATTGCAAAAATTTTTTTCAGCTTGATCTTTTGGCTTCGTACAGCTAGCAGAGCCATGCAATACACCGCAGATAATACAAATTGTAGATAATTTGCAGTAAGTTTTTGTGTGGCCATATTTTTGGCAATTATGACACTGTACTGGACCTGAACGCTTATGTGGCTCTTCAACTGTGATATTTCGGTGTAAGAGAAGCCTTACGCTATAAATTGGATGGGTTTCATTTTTTTCAGTTGTTTGTCATTCGGCTCTAGTTCTACCCGAAATAGGGGTTGGGGGACCTTTTCTCTGTTAATTATATTAGTAATATTTTTTACCTTAAATCTTATGTTGATAAGAGCACATATAACTTCTTCGGGGTTAACATATGAATATATGCCCTTTAATACTATTTGTAGGCCTTTAGCACTTTGAAGGTGGCATGTGTAAAAATATGTTTAATTTTTTTAAAATTCAATAAAAAAATTTCGAAAATTTTTATCATATATTTGGATTTTAGTTTCATCAATATTACCTCGTTTAATTGAAATGATGTGAAAAGTATTTTCACCAATGGCCGACAATAGTTTTTTTAGAAGCGCGTTAGAATTTTTTCTCTCAGATAGATAGGTGGTGGCTTAAAAGACTTTTGCGGGCTTGTCGTTATTGTCTTGCAATAATGAAAAACGAGTTTGACGATTAATAGATGAAGCGCTGTTATCCCTACACATCTTTGGAGCAGATGATATTTTAGAAGAATTTGGGCTTCGCCCACGCTTTACCACGGTTATATATTTGTGCATTCCGACTTGGACCATAGGTTTTGAGCTACTGTTATCTGTAGTGATGAATACGAGCCCGTATCGGATGATATTGCTGTCTTATATGAAGCAGTACTAGGCAACTGTAATGTTAACGATTCACTAGTTGGCATTGGACAAAGCGAAGTTAATCGCTGACGACAAAGTGGCTTTGCTGTTAGAAAAAGACTATCATCAGATTTTTTATTTTAATTGTTTTTGAAGAACTCATGTAGAGTATTCCTCAATGTCACTTCGCGGTTTTGTTTTGTTGTTTCTTGCTATGTAAAAAAAGATTAGTAAAGTAAATAAGCTTATTTATCGAAGTCAATATGTATTACGAATATTTTTTTGTATGTTTAAGTTTTTTTTGTTGTTTTTTGTTTTGTATTGTTTTTTGTTCCGTATGTACGTAAGAAAAACTCCGCTATGACTTATGTTCACTATGAAGGTGAATCACGCGTGATCTTGGTAACCGTGACTTAAAAAAAATTACTCGTGCGTGATCGTGCGTGAGTTTTTTTAAGAATGACACGCGAATTCTCACGCTCTCACGAGATAATACTCCTGCGTTTGTATATAACTGTATTGAAAATTTTAAATTTTCTTATCATAAATACTACAATCTATGTATGTCTGAGCTGTCCAAAGTAGCACCAGAGTGCCAAACATCAATCGGCAATGAATGCACATACGCGAATACATTACTCTCGTGTCTCTCGGTGGCCAGCTCTGATCTATGTAAATACAGTGATGCCAACTTTTGGGACTCAAAACTCGTAATTTTTTTTAAAATATGGCTAAAAAGGGCAACATTGAAAAAATACGTTCAGCGCAAAATAAAGTCAAATTTTTCGAGTAAGCGCGAGAAGGGACTAGTTTTAAAATGTTTCTGTTGAAAATCAAAACAACAAACATATTTTTGTAAAGTAATTTATTAGAAAATATATAACATGAGATCAACACATATGTACATAGGTTGAGATATTACACTTCAATAAGGCACATAAGTACGTAGATTAACAGCCCTTTTCACAATGTACAATTAAAAGCTAACAGGGACTTTAACGGCAAGTTTTGTATGAAAAACTGTCAAAGTTCATGTTAACTCTTAATCATACATTGTGAAAAGGGACGTAAATAGTCGTTTATGTACAAATGTATGACGTATGTATGTTAACATAAGTACATACATTTAAAATTCATGGTTATTAACCCTAGAATGTCATCCTGCGTCAAAATTACTACGCGCGTTTTTCGTATAGCTAAAGTTAGTTACTCAAAACTAATGTTACATTTTTAGTTTAATAAATTTATTTTAAGAAACTACAAGACTTAATGGGAAAAAAATTTGCAATATTTCATACAATAGATGCTATCTTTTAAGAAAAAAAAAATGCCAATTGAAAGAAGGCTGTGCAATGTTAATTCTACGTTAAACAATTAAAAAAAATATATGAATTTCGTCATATAATAATTAAAAACTAACTAAATATCAATAATAAATCTATTTTGGTACTTATTATTGCTCACGACGTTTTTTATTGGCTCTTGAAATAGGTCGTATTCAAAATGACGAAGGATGACGTTGGTGTACAAAAAATTAGGATGACGTTCTAGGGTTAAACAATTTCGATTTCTCGCTATTCCAAGAAAATACATTACCTGTTTTTAGGCTATACTGAATAACTGATTATTTCAAAGAACAAAAAATTTGGAAGAAATAGATTATTCTATATTCTTCTTGTTTTTTAAATTGGAAAAGCAAACTAGCAAAATAAATTGAGTAAAAAGTCGATATTGCTAGATTAAAGGAAGAAAACGTTCACAAAGATTAAAATGTTGCCATATCGAGCAAGAAGTAAACAGGGTACGTGATCGTGAAAATTTTCAAAATCATTCGTGCGTGAAAGTGCGTGAGTAAAATATTTTTCTGCGTGAGCGTACGTGTCGTCAGTCAAAAACCGCTCACGTGCACATCTCTACTAGAAATGCTGCAAATGCAGAATACTCTGCTTCAAGCAATAGTTAACAAGCCATGAACACGTTAAAAATATGTTTATGGAACGCAAACGACATTCGCCATCACAAAAATGAGTTTGAGCACTTCCTCACGGAAAAATATATTGATGTAACGCTGATCTCAGAGACTCATTTGACTTCGAGAAGCCTAATCAAAATTAATGGCTACACCGTATATGAGTCAAATGTGCTAAAAAAGTCAAGACTCAAGCACTATATTCTTGATAACATTTGTGCAGAACATCTACAAGTAACTAATATTTGTGTCGAAAATTATTGTACAAATTTCGTTATATCATCAAAATTCCAATTTTATAGATTTTGGCGTCATGACAAATATCTCTATCTCATGTAGAAGCTTCTCTAGGTCTTTCCTCCGATCACTCTTCCACGACCGTTACAATCTGTAACCGACTAAAAAGTGACTTACCTCACCCATATGTAAAGATGATCGATCGCCATCACAAAAATGAGTTTGAGCACTTTCTCACGGAAAAATATACTGATGTAACGCTGATCTCAGAGACTCATTTGACTTCGAGAAGCCTAATCAAAATTAATGGCTACACCGTATATGAGTCAAATGTGCTAAAAAAGTCAAGACTCAAGCACTATATTCTTGATAACATTTGTGCAGAACATCTACAAGCAACTAATATTTGTGTCGAAAATTATTGTACAAATTTCGTTATATCATCAAAATTCCAATTTTATAGATTTCGGCGTCATGAAAAATATCTCTATCTCATGTAGAAGCTTCTCTAGGTCTTTCCTCCGATCACTCTTTCACGACCGTTACAATCTGTAACCGACTAAAAGGTGACTTACCTCACCCATATGTAAAGATGATCGATCGTGTTAATTAACTGGGTTTCAAAAATTATCTCAGTAGTCATTGTACGGAACAAGTTTAGCTAAGAAGATCCGAAGATGTTGAATTTAACATTGCCAATCTTAACGAAAATATTAAACAGGCTGCTAAACATGCCACTTCCTCCTATCTGCAGACTGGGCACAAAGTAGACCAGAGTTGTAAAAAGTGACTTAAGAAAAAAGCTAAAACCCGCTGATTTGATCACTGTTAAAAAGGGACAAATTAGTGTTTGTTATTGAATATTTTTAGTACAATAATCAAAACAAACAATAGAAAATGAATACTTAGTGAAATGAACAATTGAAAATTTTTACAAAATTAAATGAAAGATTTTGTAGTGTTGAAAAAAAACAATGTGTTAAACATTATTAGTATTATAAAAGTGATTAAATTTAGTTTCCAAATGCTTACAAACTCAATTTTAAAGATTTTCCAACAAAGATATTAATTTTTAACTTCAACTTACAAAAAGCAGACAACGAATGAGACCACATAGCATATAATGAAAATACATTTGAGCACATGAACATTTGTACAAAATAAATTGGAGGAATTTGAGGTATTGAATTAAAAAACACAATGCTAAAAAGATTATTAGTTATTAGTTAGTTATTATTGCTAAACATGGATGTGAAAATTTTAAAACAGTTGGTGTTGACAAGAAATGTCTTGAAGAAAAACCTTCGTAGTATAAAAACTGGTGAAATAGATACATGTGAGCAACAAAAGATACATTTAAACCTATAACAGAACCTTTCAAAGAAAGAAAGAAGAAAGTAAAATCAAGATAGAAGCTGAAAATCATACAAGTTTAAAGCCATCAGTCAATATAGAGACGAGTACACCAAAGAAACTGTCAGAAGGAACAATATTTGATGATATCATCTTATTTAATGGTGCTAATACTGAGAATGATGATGAGGATGATGAAGATGATTTTTACTCATAGACTTCCAATTCTGAACACACTTATACTCATTTATCAGTCTTGGAAGGAAGAATTGAATTAGATACAAACTATGGCCCACATCAAGATTTGAATAATGAATGAAAGTTTGGTGATAGTAACCTAAAACTAAATGAAGATAAAATATAAGTTGATGGTCAAATATAGGCTCTAATAGTAGCTTTATTTTCTTTAATGATTGATAATAAAACATGGAAATACTATGAGAAATTTGATTTTGAAAACTATATAAAATATATAATTTCTACTAATACATGGCAAGAGAAACATCATCATTCACTGACGGAGAATGATGTTATTAGTAAATTGTTTCTTGAAACTCAAATCGATAAACTATAGGACAAATTAATAATACAGCTTAAGGAATTAATATAATTCAAGAATATATTAAAATGCAAATTGATGGAGTACAACGTGAAATATAATTAGAGATTAAAAATTAAATCATCTTTTAAAAAACAAATTGAAAGTGCATCAAGTAGATCACAGCACTCTCCAAAAAATCTTTAAAAGAACTCAATGTCTTTAAAAAGAAATTTAGAAGAATTAATAGACACTGGAAAATTCATGCATAAGTAGAAGATTAAACATTACTTAATATGAAAGCATCAATAGTAGAATGATTTAATCGATCATCCAAAGGAATTATATGTTAAGAATTTAGCATTAATGGTTAATATAAGTGGATTGATATATATATATATATATATATATATATATATATATATATATAGATTTACTTAGTGCCTAAAATAGAAAAGCTCATCTCACAATTAAAATGTTTGCAATTAAAGTTAACTCAACAAATGAGGAAAAGGTGGAAAATACAGTATACATTAATTTGAAGATGTAAAAAATTTTGAAATTTAATGATAATAGAAATAAAATTAAAAAAGGAAAAATTTGTCATGGTTTTTTTTTTGAAGGATTGATTAGGAATGTTAGGTTTTAGCAAAGATAATTAACTTAATGTAGTGGAATTCTCTAAACTTGTGGGTCTGTATGAAATATTGTGAAAACGTAACCGTTCAAAATGAAGTTTAACTCAGTGCAATATTCAGCAACACATCGTATTATCACTTTTTACAGTAAAAGTTGTACATTTTCCATTTCGAAAGCAGTAGCACACAAAATTTAAAAATATGAATCTGGGCTTATTATAATAGATCTTCACTCTGTTCATTTCTATAGCTATCATATCTTTAGAAAATATAGATAAACTAAGCAAATTGGACTTTGATATCCAATCTTTAAAAATGTACATGTGTATGAATTAGTATCAGACAAACTTACTGAATAAATATGAACTTCAACTGGAATCATGCTGAAGCATATATAACCTGTAAAATGCATTGTAAGCAGACCTTACTTTATATCTGTATCTGTATGAGTATTAAATAAATTTACAGAAAAAATATTGAAAGCATAATAATTTTGTAAGCAAAGAAATATTATGACTCTATGCTAAATGAAATACATAAATATGTATCTACTTTGTAAAAGAATAAAAAGACCGAAATCGTAAATTCTAATAGTATAGATTATTAATTGAAACACCACTACATCTCTGACGTTCGCGTCACTATCGACAAAAGCATGCTAAGACATGTATGTTAGAAAAATATAAAAATCTGATAGAAGGTGATGAGGACCTTTTTTAAGTGAGAAATCATAATATCTGAATCCGATACAACTCAGGCTACATCACCGACAATAACTTCAAGGATTCAACCAGCAAATCTGATGTAGAAATATTTGAAGTAAAATTTCTTTCCAACGTAGATATTCCAATGTTTCTGGCACTATATGAAAATACCTACGCTGAATTCATGATGGAGGTGACTGAGTTTTTGAAGATCGATTTGGTATAATAGTTGATTATTAAATATATATTTCTTTGTATTTAAACTAATTTCTACATACATACATATATTCGGATATATAGATGCAGGTATGAATACACTTGCATATGTACACACTAACATATGTATATATTTTCATTAAAAATAAAGGATTTAAAAATTATATTAATGTTCTCTATTTCAAGTAGTAAAATCAAAAAAAGTAGTGATACATTAGAAGAAAAAATAAATAAAACAAGAGACTGACTGACCAACTGATATATACAGCCTGTCTGACATGAACACAAAGCATACTTAAACATAACAGAAATATGTATACAATACGCTAAACTTTAATACAATGAGAAAAAAAAATTATCATCTAAAGCATCAAATAAAAGGCATAGACGATCACCCTTCATAAAATAAACATATAGCTTATTAATGTAAAGATAGTAACATTATCAAGTAGCACAATTTGGGCAATTAAAATTTTAACATTTAATTACCCATAACACCGACAAAGGGCAACCAGAAATTCCAACATGCAAAGTCATCTTGTATACTAGAGGAACCGTCGAGAGGCTAGACCTAAATTCACAGAAAATGACTTCGTTTTCTGTTGATCGCTTTTCAAGAAGAAAATAAGTTTGTTCATTGTGATTTGACTAATTTAAAAGTACATTTAAATTCAGTCTCATATCCATATGATGATCTTAACATAAAAGTAAAACATTAACGTTATGCAGTTCTGTATGATATGTATCTACTACTCGTATATGAAAGAATTTCAAGCGCTTGTAACTGCATCAGAGTTTAAGATAAAAGCTCCTTTTATTCAATAGCGGGCCAATTGATATAGAAATTTAATATGAAACAGCAAGCAAGGACCTCAGCTACTGCATTTTTACTAATGATCGAATAATAGAAAGTCCGGAAAGTCTTATAAATTAAGTAATATGAATGAAAAATGGTTTTAATAGACGAGTAAGGTTTCGAATGATTTTCATTACAAAAAGAAGTAGCGGATGTTTTCAACAATTTTTTTTTTTTTTTTTTTTTTTTTTTTTTTTTTAATACATATAACTTATTTATTGCATCTTCACAAAAATGAACTAACAATAAGTAATCAAATCTTAAGTCTAGATATAATTAATGTGTCCGACCAATGCCGAAAACAATTTTAGTGATAGTAGTTATTAATACAATAATTATGTACTAGCAAAAAAAAATTATTCTCAAAAAGTTTCATCTGAGGTATTGCGTATTAGAGCCTTGGTGTCCCTCTTTTTTAAGCGGATGTGTCCAGTAAAGTTCAAGATGTTACGAGCAAGGGGATTAGGATGGGACTCGAGTTTAGTTAAATATTTGCCTGCGTATTTTGAAATTTCTTCAGTCACTAGTGGCATATTTAAATCACGATGTAAATTTGAATTTTTAATGTACCATGGAGCCGATGTTATTAAACGTAAAATTTTGTTTTGTCTTCGTTGGATTTTCTCAACATTTGAAGCTGAAGCAGTGCCCCATAACTGAATTCCGTAGCACCATATTGGTTTCAAAAGCGACTTGTATATTAACAGTTTGCAGTCTAGGCTGAGTGTTGAATTTCTGCCAATCAACCAATGTATTTGAGATAACTTAAGTTTCATTTGAGTTAGCTTAGAGTCAATATGATGTTTCCACGTAAGCCTTCGATCAAGGTGAATACCAAGGTATTTCACGTGAGAATGTTGAGGAATATTCTCATTGTTTATTCGAATGGGGGAACAAGTATCTCTTCTTAGGGAAAACGTTATATGGACACACTTTTGTTCATTTACTTTAATTCTCCATAAGTTCAACCATATTTCCAACTGGGTAATATGTTCCTGGAGATTGCGGGATGCCTCAGAAGGGTTTTCGTGAATACTCATACAGGCTGTATCATCGGCAAACGTAGAGGTATGGATATTATTGCTCACAGGCATATCACAAGTATATATTAAATACAAGACTGGCCCCAGAATACTACCCTGTGGGACACCGGAAGATATAGATTCGGGCACACTCATGAAGTCTCCTTCCACAACAGTGAACTTCCTATCAACAATATAACTTTCCAAAAGTTTTTGAATGTTTACTGGCAGGTATGTCTTCAATTTTAAAACTAGGCCTTCGTGCCATACTTTGTCAAACGCTTGAGAAACATCAATGAAGAGGGCAGAACAATATTTCTTTTCTTCAAATGTCTTCCTTATAACTTGCACCAACCTATGCGTTTGCTCAATTGTGCTATGCTGACTTCTAAAACCAAATTGATGATCCGGGATACACCCATTATCAGCTAAAATTTTGGAAAATTTAGTCATGAGCAGCTTTTCGAAAAGCTTTGAGATTGTTGATAGTAAACTTATAGGCCTATATGACTCAGCCTTGGTAAGATCTTTACCCGGCTTTGGAATCATTTTGATCTTCGCCAGTTTCCAGTTATGTGGAAAATACTGCAATCGCAAAATGGCATTAAAAATAAATAGCAGGATTCTTATTGCGATTAGAGGCAAATTCATCAGCATCTTGTTACTAATTCCATCAATACCTGGAGCTTTCTTCGGGTTGAGTTCAGCAATTATTTTTTGTAATTCACACAGCTTAAACCTTATGGGACGAGGGGGTAGAGAAACTACATTCGGCAAATCAACAGCGCCCGTACATGAATAGGGAGTGAATACAGCTTTTAAATGCTCAGCAAATAAGTTACCTTTCTCGCTATCGCTTCTTGCCCATCCTCCGGTCGAAGTGCGCAGTGGTGATTTAAGCTCAACGGGTCTTTTAAGATTTCTAGCAGCGCGCCATAAAGAGTAATTAGATGCTGACGTGACATCGAGACCTTCTAGAAATTTTTCTAGTAATGCTGTTTTTTCCGACGATAGCAACTCTTTGAGTCGTTTAGTACATTCTTTAAGTCTGAGTTTATTTAGGGGTGATCTGTGTTGTTGCCATTCTCTTCTAGCTCTCCTTTTTTCACATACAAGACGTTCAATATCCGCAGAATAAATTCTATTAAAGCCAGTCTGCGGATGGGAAGTAGTGGCATGTTCAGCAGCCTCTTTAATATTTTCGTTAAGATTGGCAACGTTAAATTCAATATCATCGGATGTACTTAGCTTAATGTTTTCCGTACAATGACTACTGAGATATTTTTTGAACCCCAGCCAATTAACACGACTTATCATCTTCACATATGAGTTCGGCAAATCACTCCTTAGTGGGTTAAAAATTGTAACTATTGTGGGAGAGTGATCGGAGGAGAGATCTAGAGAGGCCTCCACGTGAGTTAGGTCCCTAGGGATATTTTTCATGACACCAAAATCTATTACATCCGGAATTTTTTGTACGTCAGTAGGCCAATAAGTGGGCTCCCCACACGAAATGACATCCAAGTCCATTTTTGAAATTGTATTAAACAACGCTCGACCTCTAGGTGTAACAAGACGCGAGCCCCAGTACGTATGTTTTGCATTGTAGTCGCCAGCTGCCAGGAAACAAGATCCAAGCGATTTGTAGAACTTCTCATACTGCTCTTCTGTAACTGCAAATCTAGGAGGTGAGTAAATTGATGATATCACGAAATTCGCACAAAAATTTTCTACGAAAATATTCGTTGCTTGCATATATTCTTCACAAACGTTGTCAAGGACATAGTGCTTGAGTCTTGACTTAATTAGAATTGCTGATCCACCGCATGCTCTCCCTCTCGGGTCCTTTGAATCATATAGAGTGTAACCATTTATTTTGAATAAGCTTCTTGATGTCAAATGAGTCTCAGAGACCAACATTATATTAATATTAACAATTTCATTATAAAAACACCATTTGATTTTAAATGTTTATCAATGAAAAAGGAAAGAGAAGCAAAGTGGTTAACAAAAACTATCATCACCTAAGCTGGACTGCTGCATCAGTTTCATTTCAAAGCGTTTGTCATTTTTTTAAAGCCAATGCAAGATGTTCTAAAATATATGTAAAAGGTGAAGAAAAAAGATGATAATTGGAAAAAATTTTACACCGAAAAATTTCTAACGTTGACTATATAGGCTACATCAACTTTAAACAAATAGAAATAAAATATATTAAATATTTATACTATAGTTACTGCAACTAGAGAGGAATTCAATTTTACTTATAACAGAAACTCCTCACAAACTTTTAAGTAAATACATCTAAAAATTAAAAGAATGTTTTTTTAATTTCAAATAAAAAAACTATGGAGATATTTCACATCTATACACAAAGATCAGGCGAATATTTACAACAGCAACAACAAAACACCGCACATGACAAAAAATTTATTTAAACAGGGAGCTCCAGACTTATTTGTATGTACATACATACATACATAAAATCAATTTGTAGATGCATATGTACATACATATGTACACATCAAATTTCTTACCCATGCTCAAGTATTTATTGGATTTTAACAATCACACTTACATATCTACATCATGAAAATATACAAACTGTTCTCCAACCTATTGACGCTTAAAGACGAAAGTCGAAGAAGACAAATGTACTTAAATAAACAAACTTATCACAGACCAGTCAAACTCTATCGCGCATACACACATACACACACACAAAATCGTCACGATCGTACACAAGAATTTTGCAAAATCTGAAATTAATATTTATACAAATATAAACAAATTTCTGACCGACAGACTTTAACACTGGACAAATTTAAGCTTGATAAAATATAAAGCAATATCATCCTCCAATATGAAAAACATACTAGGATTAGGGAAGTTCAGATATATGATAATATTTTCTAGCAAAAAATTTTCATATGAGAAATAATTTATTTCTACGTACATATAAATACTAGGGTAGAAAATCACATACACAAACACATACTAAAATTCATCTACGAAAAATTAAACCTATTTCAACAACGCCCCTCCCCTCACAAATCACAGTCAGCCTAAAGTTCTTACAGATATATATACACAAAATCTCAAGGTAACATACAATCTATCAATGTCAACAACCTAAATCACTATCAGCTCATAAACTCATATAGAGATATATACACACAAATACGGATACATATACATGAACACCTATATTACATGAACACTTCACCCCTCATAAATCACGATAAGCTTTAAATTTCCTACAGATATACGTACACAAATTCTCAAGGTCACATACAATCGATCAATCTCAACAATCTAAATCACGATCAGCCTTAAACTTCTTACAGACATATAAACACCCAAATTCAATAATATTACAATAACATCCCCCGCCTACCTCAAATCAAGGACAGCCTTAAACTGCTACATATACATACATACATACACAAACACATAGGCACATTCTATCTATCTATCACAACAACACCCTCCCCCACCCTAATTACAATCATCCTACGAACATACATATACACAGATTCCCACGGATACGTATTACATGAACACTCTCACCTCGCCGTTCATAAATCACAGACAGCCTTAAACTCTGACAGACATACATACATACATGTACACAGATTCCCACGGATACATATTACAATAACTCCCCGCCCTCCACCAGTCGATCTACCTCAAATACAGCCCGCCCCCCACCAAGCACATCTTGGCTTAAATTCCAACAAGCATAAACGCCACCGAATTCCCACGGTTACATATTACAAAACACCTTCACCTACCCAAATCACGGTCAGCCTTCAGCTCTCACAATCGAAACACACCCCTCCATCAAGCACAGCCAGACTTCAATTCCTACAGCTAGACACAACCACAAATTTTCCGTCGGCATTATGAAAAATCATTTCCATGATTTTCCCGTCGGCATTTGAAAAAAATAAACATGTTTTCCCGTCGGCATTCGAAAAAATAAACATGTTTTCCCGTCGGAATTTGAAAAAAATAAAGATGTTATCCCGTCGGCATTAGAAAATCATATACATATAAAAGCTTCAAACCTATAAACCCCCTTAATGTTTTCCCACAAAATATTCCGCGCACAAGTTCCCACAGTCATACATACATACATACAAACATACATACACTTAATATAAACAAAAAACAATTAATGTAAACAAAAAAACACTTAATGTAAACAAAAGAACTCCTTATGCAAACAAAAAATTGGACGGACTTATTGAAGCAATCTCGTAGGTATCAAATTTCACAAATTTCAAAGAATTTTAAAATTTAGGTAATTAAAATTTGAAAATTTTACAATTTTAATTGTCGCAGAATGCCCATTCCCCTACTACTAATGAGAAGCTCAACAAATGACAAAGTTGAAACAAGAACTCAATAATCAACATGGTTTTTATTTTCTTACTTTATCATTACTACATTGGCTTTTTTTTTACCGGGTGCTGTCAAGTTTGTGGGAATTGTTACAGTTTAAGTTAAAAATTTTTGTTTGCACTTTTTTTAATAGAAAAAAGAATATTTTGTTTTCACTTTTTCTGCATAACTTACAAGGACTAATACTTTTCACTACCAATGTTTGGCAAAGCAACAACAAAACCTTTACATAGTAAATACTAAAATCTGCAACACAAGAAATACAACAATAACAAAGATAGGGAAAAAATGCTATAAAAGTAAAAAACTAACTTTTTTAAAGTACTAAGTGGTTTTAATGAGGTAAATATATTTATATGTACATGTGTTATATTGATATCAGAGAAAGAAAATCGATACAAAAAAATTTGGATACTCCAGCACATATCGAACATTTTTTATGCTAGTGCGCATTGATACCCATTCATTTTCATACTTGCGTATACCCCTGCGCATTTTATTTTATACTTGTATGTATCTATGCGCATTCTTAGTTACAACCCGCATATCTATCGACATACCCTAGAGCTGGGTCCAACTTGTTCATTCGTTCAATTTATGCCACAAACCTATGATCAAACCCATTGAAATTACATGGGTTTGATCATTGGTTTGTGGCAAAAATGAACGAATGAACGAGTTGGACCCAGCTCTAACATACCCATGACTTGCAGCAACACATTCAATTTTTTAAATATTTTTTGATAAGTGTTGCCAGAAATACTAGTTTGTAGTTGTTGAAGTGCTAATTTTTTTTTCAAACTATTTGAATACAAAATTCATCTTCACCCCAATCGCAGTCGTTAAGCCTAAAGGCAGAATTAGTTTGTACGTGCTGTTCCGTTCTGAATCAGCTGTTTTGTTTCTGTGCAATTGAAAATCTGTATGTGTGGTTTGTTTTTCCTTTTTCGTTCTGTTCTGTTGCGGACAAATCTGTAGAAAATAGAATTCAACGTTAAGTGACAGCCAAAAGTGTGTATGTATTAGTTTATTTTGGTATTTGGTATAAAAGTGTAATCAGTTCTATAGGTTGCCAGCGGATTTTTTCACAGGAAAAGTAATTGCAAAATATTTTATACTGAAAAGAACTGCACAGAACGGCAGCGAAAAGTCAAAACTAATGAGGTCTTAAGCCCTACAGTGCGGGAGGAATTAGAGATAAAATGCCCAATCTTGAAAAAATTTTACCTAAAAGCAGAATTAGTGGAAGAATGGCTTAATGTTTGGAGAAAATTCAGCACAAAATATAGTCCACTCTCTTGTTAACAGACTTAGGGCAGTTAGTTATTTCCAGAACACATGCTATTAATTTGTATTTTCTAAATTTCAATGTAAACAGGTGTAGCATGTGTTTTAACATCCGAACTCACAAGCAAACATGTGAAAACAATGTGGAAGCTAGAACATAGACGATTTATGTATTTTTTCATGAAATTAGTTGCATGAACATTTTTTTCTTTGTCAATAGGATGCCTTGAGAAGCAAATCAGATCAAACAAATTTGTCAAAAATCATCCAGAGATTCATGCTACGTCATTTTTTATATATGTTTTCTTTAATAACGTTGCTATGAGCAAATAGAAAAAGTTTCGTGAAAAAGATTTCATAAAAAAATGCATAATATAATTTATGTATTTGTTAAATTTATACACAAGGATTTTTTTATATACATATGTTTATATTTAGTAACATTGTTCATATAGTCATAATCGTCATTACATGCTTATGCGCACATGTATTGATACGAATATCTATAGTAGAACTGGGTCCAACTCGTTCATTCGTTCATTTTTGCCACAAACCTATGATCAAATCCATTTAAATTACATGGGTTTGATCATTGGTTTGTGGCAAAAATTAACGAATGAACGAGTTGGACCCAGCTCTAATGCCTGTATGTAAGCATGCTTGTTGATGCGAATGTGCTATCATACTCATTGTCGTTGGAGTATCGATATGTATTGAGCAATCAAAAAGTAACTTTTTGGTTTTATCTGATTGATATGTATGTTCAGAGAATTTTGCCAGCTTTACCGTAGATACAATTTTCCCAAATATTGTTAGCAAAAATTAGGAGTTCCTGCAAGTTATTCTGAAAAAAGTGAAAGCAAATTTTTTCCTTAATTTTTGCAAAAAAAAAGTGCAAGAAGAAATTATTTTTTGGCATAAAATGCTAACAAGATTTGTTTTTTAGAGGGTTTTACTTCCCTCATACCATTAGAATTTTTCTTTCACAGATTTCACAATCAATGAATGTGTAACACTTTTGCTGGAAAAACTACGAACCGTGTGTTTTTCGAAAAGTCTTAATTTCTTGCATATAGTTATTATTAGTACATTTCTATATGTGCGACCATCCTTTGCTATTTACTCAAGTAAATGCAAGATACTCCGGCTCATGTAATAAAAAAAAATACATTTCTTTACGTTCATAATAATTTTTTTTTATTATTTTTTAAATAAATAAATATAGTTGTCAATTTGAAATAAATCTCACCATAGTATGTTGAAAGCTTTTTAAGCTTTTTCTTGTCATATGTAACAAGAAACTTGACAAAATTGTATGACAAAAAAATTTTACACAATTTATTATAATACGGGTATTAAATTAACTGAAGTACATTGGCTGATTGGTAGAAATTCAACCCTCAGTCTAGATTGTAAACTTTAAATATACAAGTCCTTTTGAAACCTATATGGCCTACGGAATTCAGCTATGGGGAACTGCTTCAGCTTCCAATGTAGAGAATCTAACGAAGGCACAAACAAGATTTTCAGGTTAATAACATCGGCTCCATGGTACACCAAAAATTCCATTTACATCCTGATTTAAATATGCCACTAGTGACTGAAGAAATTGCAGAAAACGCAGTCAAATATTTAACAAAACTCGAGTCCCATCCAATCCCCTTTACTGGACACATCCGCTTAAAAAGAGACACTACGGCCCTAATACGCTACACTCCAGATGAAACTTCTTGAAAATATTTTTGTGCGTAATACAATATTTATGTATTAGTAATTATTATCACTAATATTATGTCCGACACTGGTCGGACCTAAGATTTGAATACTTATTGTTAGTTCACTATGGAAGATACAATAAAAAAATATCTGTGTAAAAAAAGCACTAAGCACTAAATTCAAAATTTTCCACCTCGAAAATTTCAAAAAGCACTAACAAAGGTGCGAAAAGCATTATTAATACCATATAACGATGGGATAAAAAAGTAAAGAGTTAACGCAGCACAGTGGCGTGAAATAAAAAAAAGTGGTAAAATGTTCGCAACTTTTGAACTAGAAAACCGATTTCGATGAAAACAACTGTTTTGGAAAGAAAAAGTATTGAACTTTTGAGAAACTATATTTGAAGGCACCCTGTTGTAAGAAAGGGTGGCTCCAAAGAGCGTCAAAGTGGGAAACTGCGGGTGTCGAAATTCTTTCGGAGCTTGTAACTTTTGTAAATATCGACCGATCTTAATAATTTTTTCAACGGTACAATTAACGTTAAGAAAAAAATAATAATAAAACATGTTAAGAGCACCAAATTATCTCTTACAGTTTCCAAGTTATTTGACTTGAAAATTTTTTTTTTTAATTTTTGGCCATGACTTATATTAATCGTTATTACATAACTTCTTTATTATTTGACAAAAATCATTTGGGTTTGTTGTTTTTAAAAGACAATTCATTACAATTCATATGACAAAAAAAATCATTTTGATATCTCAAAAATTGTAGCAAGGAATAATTTTGCAATTTGGATTTTTGAAAACTATGTATTATTGTATATTTTGTGGAAAAAGTATTCTTATTTTTTTTGTAATATTTTAAAAAATTATTAAGTACTTGATAAAAACTCTGATTGTTTCTGAGAGAAGAGGTATTAAAAGAGACTGTGAAATAAATTTTAGAGATTTTTTATGATGCACCCTACATCCAGCAAAATCTATTTTTTTGGATGTGGCAAAAAAATTGCACCCTTTTTTGTGTAAATTTTGTTGGTCTTTTATAATAAATAAAGAAAGAATTTCACCCGCAGTTTCCCACAGACAGACATACTTTCTCAAAAGTTCAACACTTCTTCTTTCCAAAACAATTGGCTTCATTGAAATCGGTTCACTAGTTCAAAAGTTGCGGACTTTTTACTACCGTTTTTTATTTCACGCCACTTTGCGTAGGCTTCTCAAATTTGGTGCAGTTAAGAAAAATGGAAGTTTAAAAAAAAATCGGACCAATAAGTTCCTTTTGCATTGCGATTACTGTGCTAAGACTATCTGAACCTCCAAGTCCATCATCCACATAAAAATTATCCTTCAACATCTGGTATCCATACGGAAAGCACGTGTAAGCAAGTGTACATTTTCTTCAGCTATTTTTTTTAAACATCTGGTGGCAAGATAAGGTGCTGCACGTGTTCCATATGTAACCGTGTTAAGTTGGTAGTAGTTAATTGGTGATGACGGATTTTCTCGCCAGATAATAATTTGATACTGATGATCCGTTGGGCTGATTAATATCTGTCTATACATTTTTTCTACGTCTGTTGTAAAGACAAATTTTGGCAACCTAAAACGCATGAGGATTGAAAACAAATCGCTTTGGACAACTGGTCCAGCAAACATTAAATCATTCAAAGAATATCCAGTTGATGTTTTTTTTGTGCTGATGCGTCAAAAACTACTCGGAGCTTTGTTGTGGTGCTTTCCGGTTTCAATACGTAGTGATGAGGAATAAAGTATCTAGAATGTGGTACTTCGTGAATAATTATGAATTGTATGTATTGACCTTGAATGCTCTGATTTCTTTTTAGTCGTTTTTCTAAGCTAACGAATCTGTTGTAAGGCTAACAATGTTGGAAGGCTAACAATGAAACGATTATGTTTGTTAGTTTTGGTATTGTGAACAAAATGAGCTTCGCATTGTTCTTCTGATGGAGACATAATTTTCTCAGGCGATTCTATTTCGTCCAATTTCCATAGTTGTTCAATGTTTTGGTCTAGTGTTGACTCGTTGCCAAATATGGCACATGTATGTGGCGAACTTGAGTTAATAGTTTGGTGCATTGAGCCACCTACGATACAGCCCAGTAATGTATTTTGCAGAGTAGGAATGCCGTCAGTTAATTTTATTATCCCTGGAAGCATAAGCTTGAAGTAGAATTCTGCTCCGAGAAGAATATCTATTTTTTCTTGCTTGAAAAATCTAGAATCTGCTAGGTGGATATTGTCTGGAATGTTCCAGGTTGAAACATCAATGTTATGATGTGGTTGTGATGAAATGATAGTTGGAAAAACGATAGCTTCCAAATTTGTCAAAAAGTCACATTTTATTGATGATAATTCGACGTTCACGCGGTGAGATGCTCGTTTTTGAGTCCTTCCAACTCCATCGATGCACAGAGAAGTCTCAGTTGGAGCCAATAATAACTTTTTGACGAGACGTGCAGATACAATGTTTACTTGTGAGCCTGAATCCAGAATAGCTCGAAACTCAGTGGACATACCATTTGGAGCCTTCACAATTACCTTCGCTGTAGCAGATGCTGATGAAGCTGCTGCAGTGTTGCCCTTTGCATCTGAATCTGGTTGAGACACCTTCGATATGATCTGCTTATGTTGTGGATTTTGTTGCAAATGCAATAAAGTGTTATGTTTTTTATTGCACTTTTTACATCAACTGGAAGTACACGTTTTTGATACATGATCAGTCTTCAGGCAAGTAACGCAGAGTTTTTGTTTCTGTACCCACTTTAACCTGTCTGATTCTGTCATGTTTAAGAATTGCCTACAACGATAAATATGATGGTTTTCATTATTACAAAGCTTACAGTTTTCGTATCTAATCATTGATGTTACTGATGAAACGGTTTTTGTATTTTGATGAGTAGTTGATTTCTCTTTATAACCAATAGAGTCCATTGACTAAAATTGAATTTCAAGGAAAGAGAAGAGGTCGTCCATTGATGGTATATCTTTTGGATTAGCTAGTGATTGTATGAATCGGATGTAGAGAGATCGATCCAATTTTTTAATCATTAGCTGGATCAGCATAGTATCCCAGGATGTCGTGTTGACATGTAGGTTGTTTAGCGCCAAACGACATTCTTTAGTGATGTCATGAAGAACCTTTATTGATGCACTAGACACGTTCCTGTTGGTTGGTTCAGAATCTTATCTACCAAAGTTGCCACTATGACTCTTTTGTTATTGAATCTCTCTTGTAACAATGTCCAGGCAGTTTTGTAATTTTCTTCGGTTAGTGATAAATGACTTATGAGTCTCGCTGCTTCTCCCGACACGTTTGATTTAAGGTACCACATCTTTTGCACCTGAGGTAGTGGTTTTTTATCGACCATTTCGTTAAACAGTTCATAGAATTGACACCATTTTAAACAATCCCCATTGAACTGGGGAATTGTCACTTTCGGAAGAGGCAGCGAGCCATATACTGTGGAATAGCTTGGTAACTGCGGTGCTTCTTTCTCACGCTGCTTAGCTTGATCTCCCATTACGGCCAATTCCACTAATGATTGTTGGATTAAATCTTCCAAACTGTAGTATTCATCCTGATCAAATCCCAATGTTGAGGGATCCTCTACCTTTTGCCAAATTTCGTCAGATAATTTTTGTACTTGAGACCACAAGTTTTTTATACCTTCACTTTTTATTTGATAAAATTGTGATGGTTGGTCATTTATTACTGATGATAATCCGTTAACCAAGCGTGTCAAAGCCGTCATACGGGCCTTTAGCATCCTCACCAGCCCCATGTGGCAATTTAACACGTATTGATCACTTGTACCAGGCTCTATTTGCCTTTCTCTGGTTGTTGGCACAGGATTCGTGTTGTCTTTTATCTGGTGTAACTTAGATATTTGTGCTTCAATTAGTTCAATTGTTGTGCTGTAAGTAAGTGCAACTGTTTTGTGCAAATTTTTAATCATATATGAATCATTATCTGCCAATGTTGGATCTCTTCTTATAGTGTTTTCTGTTTTCTCAAAGACTCTCCACAATTCTCTTAACTCTTCGTATTTAGTTTCGTAAAACTCGAGCGTTCTTCGATCTTGAGGGGCCGTTTTGATATTAGACATTCCATTTCAATTGCTCTCACCTCTTGTTGAGACATTAGACTCTCCAAGCTTGACATGTTGAATTTTCTTGCGCTGAGTGAAATTGAAGAAAATTTATCGCCGATCTTGTTGATGTATGATAAGCATACTGTCTTGATGGATCACTGCTTTGACTTGAAGCAAATGAAGTAAACTGAATTGCCAAGATATCCTTGATGATGACCAAGGTGTCCTTGATTATGTGCAAAATGTCTTTGATGCTGATTTGCCTTCAAGGCTGGTTGCGTATTTTTCAAAATTTAGGGGTCACCAAAAAAATTTAATTCCTAATTGGCTATAGTAGAACTCAATCCAAACACATAAATCTGGATTGATACTATTTTGCTTTGCCACTGTTCTTCAAGCACTTTAACCAGAAGAACGTTAAGTTCAATAAAAACACAATAAAGATGATTTACTACTGAACTAATAATTTGGTTTTATTCACATCTTATTTACTAAATTAACTTTAATAATAATAATCAATTAATCATAAGTAATACACTAAATACATGAGTAAGCAATTAACACAAAACTGTAACAGTTACCTCTTAAGTATGTCAACAAATAGCTGAGCAAAAAAATAGTGATAGTTGTACTTTAATGTCCCAATTACCTCTTTATATTTAGTTAAATAGTGTTTTGAAAGTTAACAAATCAAAGAAAAAGAACAAAAACGTAATTAACATTAAAAACTGTAATATTTGCAATTTAATTGTCAGAGTTCCAGTTACCTTTGCATATTTAGTTAAATGAATAACTAAATGCATGCTTAAAATTACTTATTAAAACTTTTGTTTTTGCAGATTAATAAATAAAGAAAGTATTAAAATAAAAAATAAAACATAAAATAATTAACCCTTTCTGGGTGTTAACAGACACGCATACCAAAACCTCAATATTTTGGAATTTGTGGGTTAGCCTTTTTTGTAACTGTGAAAAGGACTTTTCGTCTTGTCAAGTGTCCTTTGAAGAAAATATGCAATAACTAAAAAAAAATAACATCATTTCATGAAATTTGGAATGTTTGTAAAAATCTAATAGCGCGTCTGTTTTTGACTAACATCAGTGACTCAAGTGCGCGTGCTTGTCACGTAATTTTTTTATGAAAACATATTTATTGTTGAATGATTACGCACAATTAAATAAAATATGTTCCAGTTTCGCACACTCTTACGCATGAAAACTATGTATATTAGTTGTTGTTAGTTGTTAGTAGTTCTCACATCAGAATAAAAATACTCTTTTATATTTCATAATCAATTTTGTTTCAAAGGTCACTGGACTCTTTTTAATTGAGATTTTTTATTTCCAAATTTAAATAGTTTTTATTAAAAGTCTGATTTTAACATCATTAGTGACATTGTATATTTGTATATACTTGGAGATATCTCCAGTCTATATTTTTTTAAATTATAGTCCTCCCTGATGTTAAAAAAAGGATCTGAGTTTAGTAACAAATGAGTTATTAAATCCTTATGTGTTTATTCAAAAGTTTTTTTTGCATGCGACAACCGCGCCTTTCTCACATTTTTGTGATTGCCTTCTAACGCTTCTTCCGACAAACATGTTGATTTTATTATTGGTGATTTTAATTAGTAATTTTAAAATAAATAATTACAGGAAATTTTTGATGGTCTTACTACAGGTATGATTATTATCATACACATATCACATCCATGAATTAAAATTGTGTGTACAGTACTTGCCATAATGAATTAAATACATATTTCTATTCAGTGTTAAGAAGTCTTTGAAAGATTTTGAGCCTTATGTACAAGAAAAAACTGACATGACAAAGTACTTACACAGAGATGACACGAGACGGAAGATAGTTTGCGTTTTCGGATGATGATGATGCTTACTCTGTTACTGCATTTTCTTTAAATATACTTTCGTTGTGGCTTTTTTAGCTTATTTTCATTTTATACTTTGTAACATCATTCGTCATGCGCGATTTTTGTAAATAAATGGTAAAAACTAAAATTTGTTAATGAAAAATTCTTTCACTTACTTTTGTAAAATTGTTTACTTGTTCAAATGTGTTTTCATTTTATACTGTGTGATTTTTGTAAGTAAAAGGTAAAAATTTAAAATTTTCAATGAAAGTGATTAAAGTTAAACCAGGAATCATTTACAAACAAATTTTAATCACTTTTTAATACCAATAATCTTTTTAACATTCTGTTTTTTTAATTCAATGTAACAAATTCTTTCATTTAATTTTATAAATATGTACGTATGTACATAAAAAACGTAAGCTATGCGTAAGACGTTCTTTTATTCTATTTCGCACTACTTCCAAGCACTGTGTATCAGTGTAAACAAAACAAAGCTAACAAAACATGGCTCTTATTAAAGTAAAGCATTATTCGAAAAAAAATTTTCAAAGCATATTTATATTAACTGCCTTATTCATAAAAAATAGTTCAGGTTTATTAAGCGCTTATTTGACATATTTGTCAAATAAACCTGTAATAAACCTAAATTATTTTTTATGAATTAGACCATAAGTATATGCAGGTCTGCAACAACTAAGCAAATACAAAAACAACAGAAACTTTTTTTTTTTAAATAATGGATGACTGTCAAAAACACATGAGTACACCCAGACCTGGGCAACTTGCATTACTTTTGCATAAGCACTGATTGAAAAATAAAAAGTAATGGATTAGTATTGCATTAGCAGCTAATCGCATGGCGAACAATGCACTAATTTTGTATTGCCACTAAGCACATCATGAAGAAATGCAATATTATTACATTACCACATATTGTATATAGTAAAATTTAATAAAACGTGAACATATTTTTATCAGATAGTGCGAATAAAAAAATAAAAAATAAATAATAATAATAAATAATAATAAATAAAATGAGGGCAATTACGTACATACAAATGAAAGAAAAGAAAAATTGTCAATATAAACACAAACTACATTTCAGAACCAATTGAAAAAAATGAATAAGTTTCATACGACTACTTCAAGTACGTTGCATCTCGAGCTTATATGAAAAACTGAAGATATATCTGTCAATAAACATACAACAACTTTTGGAAAGTTGTATTATCGATAGGAAGTTCACTGTTGTGGAAGGAGACTTTATGAGTGTGCCTGAATCTATATCTTCTGGTGTGTCACAGGGTAGTATTCTGGGGCCAGTGTTGAATGAAAATCCCCATTGAAAATATAAATTCATAAGTAGCAAATATGCTAAGTCTAAGAAGAGTCTATAAGTCGGTAAAAGCTATTTTTGGAATTCTGCGACTGTTTGTATTTAAACAACATGAAATAAAAAAGCACCTTGCGTTTACAGATTTAAAAACAATTCACAAAAAAAATTAGACAGTTTTGTCCCCCTGAAAAATTAGAAAAAACGGACTTAGCTTATTTGTCGACGAAGCCAACGATATACATATATATTACATGACATTGACTTCGAGAAATAACTTCAAATTAATTATCTGGATATTGTTAATAATTACTTCCTGAAAAGTATTTATACTTTGGAAGTAGAGAAAAAGTAGTTCCTCAATAATTGCACTGTGTGACAAATAAAAATACCTGTGACGTGTTACTATTTTTCTGGTTGATATTGTCGAGTATAACTACAATCTGAACAATTTGAAATTTTCCAAACACCCCCAAAATCTTGAGTTACGGTTAAAAAACCGGTTTTTTGTTCCCGTATGCACTTATCAACCTCTAACTAACTGAAATATGAACCGATTTTTAATTTATAAGCGCATTTAGAAACAAGAGACTAAGACCTTTCGAACTACATATATGGCACAAAAACCACCAAGGTGCAGAATTGGGTCCACAAACAATTTAATGTATTAAATCTTAACTTTATTGAGAAAAGAAAATTAATAATATACAACAACTAACCTTACGTGTACATCAAACAATACAATTAATTAAAAAAGTAAATTTTAAATTAAACCAATATACATGCAGAGAAAGTCATTTCGGGAACGCATCCTAAAGTACGATAAAGTACAAGTACTAGTTTTGTGTAGTTCATGAACGAACTAGTTCAAATGAACGATTCAGTACTTTGAACTAAATGAACTAGTTCAATTGTTTTACAATCACTAGTTCAATTTTTGAACTAGTTTAATTTTTGAACTAGTTCAATTTTTGAACTAAAACTAAGGCACAAAATGAACTAACACAGAGGCTATGAACTAAATGTTTTCAACGTTTTACTTTACTTTTTTACTGTTTGTGTGCTTTGCTTCTATGCTCATCCATATGTACATATGTATGTATATTTAGTTCTTGTTCATCGCTGGCTACCACCACAAATGCAATAAACAAGAAAACACAAGTAAACCCTTATACTACCCTATTCACAAAAAATAGATTTTCACACTAAATTTGTTTTATAAACCCTTTATAAAGCAAATTTATTAATTAATTAAATTCAGTTTTCTAATCACAGATCTGTGTTTTTAATACTGTCAAAGACCACAACATATCTACTTACATACATACATATGCATGTAGAATTGTAAAATCATTGAACTAAAAAGACCTAACTAGTTCATTGAACTAAAAGAGCGATTGAACTAAATGAACGAACTAGTTCATTTATAAATAATGAACTAAAATGACCGGTCACTGAAATGAACTAAATGGCACAAGTCTAACAAGTACAAAATATTAATGAAACATTTAAGGTATTTAACTCTAGTCATAGCTAAATATACCTAATTTTTGTACAAAATCATACTTTGGAAAGGACACTAAAAGATTATTTATTTTTTATTAGAAACATGCAAAAACATTTTGCCCATTATACACAAGTCGTTTCAGTGAACGCATCGATACTCGAAAAAAAATTTAAGTGAACGCAGCCATCCGGTGTCAAACGTCAGTAGAGGAAGAAAACAATAACAAAGCCGGCTGTCACTGTATTTATCGTCAAATAAATTATATTTAAGTGGTAAGTACCTTTCAATTCATTATTTGTAGAGCGTACATCAATAGTCCGCCATTCCGTGAACGCGTTTATTTAATTTAATTATTGATGAAATTCTTTTTATGACACGAGATTATAAGGCAGTAGTAGGGGAAATAAATTCGAAGAATTCTTTAAAAATTTGCTGAAATTTTTCTGAAATTTCTAGAAATTCTTTATAATTTGTGTGAAATTTGAGAATTTTGTTTACATTAGGAGTTTTTTTGTTTACATTAAGTGTTTTTTGTTTACATTAACTGTTTTTTGTTTATATTAAGTGTATGTATGTATGACCGTGGGAATTTCTGCGTTGAATATTTTGTGCGAATACATTAAGGGGGTTTATAGGTTTGAGGCTTTTATATGTGTATGATTTCCTAATGCCTACGGGAAAACGTGAATATTATTTTTTTCAAATGCCGACGGGAAAATATTATTTTTTTTCAAATGCCGATGGGAAAATCATGAAAATGATTTTTCGTAATGCCGACGGGAAATTTGTGGGTGTGTCTAGCTATAGGAATTGAAGTCTGGCTGTGATTGGTGGAGGGCGAAGAGTGTCTAGCTGCAGGAATTTATGTCTAAATGTGATTGGTGGAGGGCGGGGTGTTGTTAGAATATATGATATATGTAACCGTGGGCATTTGTGGGCGTGTCTGTGTGTTGGAATTTAAGCCAAGCTGTGATTGTATATCTCGGAATATGTATCGTGGTTTGGGTTGTTGAGATTGATCGATTGTATGTGACCTTGAGAATTTGTGTATATCTATCTGTAGGAATTTAAGGCTGACTGTGATTTGTGTGGAAAGGGGTGTTGTTGAAAAAGTTTGAATTTTTCGTAGATGAATTCTAGTATGTATGTTTATGATTTTCTTATGCTAGTATTTA
The DNA here is from genome assembly GCA_936439885.1 of Nowickia ferox. NCBI lineage: Eukaryota > Metazoa > Arthropoda > Insecta > Diptera > Tachinidae > Nowickia > Nowickia ferox. Next base: position 46,858,391 of record OW387027.1, on the reverse strand, counting down.
TATGTACGTAGAAAAAAATTGTTTCTCATATCGGCATTTGGTGTTATAAATAAAATATAAGTAGTATAAGAAGAAGATCAATGGGTTGAAAAATACTGGTGGAGGGCGAGAAGTTGTTGTAATATGTATCCGTGGGAATCTGTGTACATGAATGTATGTATGTATGTATGTCTGTAAGACTTTAAGGCTGTCTGTGATTTATGAAAGGTGAGGTGAGAGTGTTCATGTAATACGTATCCGTGGGAATCTGTGTATATGTATGTTCGTAGGAGTTTAAGGCTGGTTGTGATTTGAGGTGAGGGAGAGTGTTGTTGTGATAGATAGATAGAATGTGCCTATGTGTGTGTGTGTATGTATGTATGTATATGTAGCAGTTTAAGTCGGTCCTTGATTTGAGATAGGCGGGGGGTGTTATTGTAATATGTATCTATAGGAATTTGGAAGTTTATACGTTTGTAGAAATTTTTGTGCATGTATGTCTGTAGAAGTTTAAGGCTGATCGTGATTTGGATTGTTGAGATTGATCGATTGTATGTGACCTTGAGAATTTGTGTATGTATATCTGTAGGAAATTTAAGGCTTATAGTGATTTATGATGGGCGAAGTGTTTATGAAATATATAACCGCGCAATTTGTGTGTATATCTGTAGGAGTTTAAGGCTGATCATGATTAATGAGAGGTGAGGTGAAGGTGTTCATGTATATGTATCCGTATTTGTGTGTATGTATGTCTATATGAGTTTAAGGCTGATCGTGATTTAGGTTGTGAGATTGATAGATTGTATGTTACCTTGAGATTTTGTGTATGTATATCTGTAAGAACTTTAGGGTGACTGTGATTTGTGAGGGGAGGCGCGTTGTTGAAATAGGTTTAATTTTTCGTAGATGAATTTTAGTATGTGTTTGTGTATGTGATTTTCTCACCCTAGTATTTATATGTACGTAGAAATAAATTATTTCTCATATGAATATTTTTTGCTAGAAAATATTATCATATATCTGAACTTCCCTAATCCTAGTATGTTTTTCATATTGGAGGATGAGATTGCTTTATATTTTATCAAGCTTAAATTTGTCCAGTGTTGAAGTCTGTCGGTCAGAAATTTGTTTATATTTGTATAAATATTAATTTCAGATTTTGCAAAATTCTTGTGTACGATCGTGACGATTTTGTGTGTGTGTATGTGTGTATGCGCGATAGAGTTTGACTGGTCTGTGATAAGTTTGTTTATTTAAGTACAAATTTGATAATATGTGTACATATGTATGTACATATGAACCTACAAATTGATTTTATGTATGTATGTATGTATGTATGTATATACAAATAAGTCTGGGGCTCCCTGTTTAAATACATTTTTTTGTTATGTGCGGTCTTTTGTTGTTGCTGTTGTAAATATTCGCCTGCTCTTTGGTGTATAGATGTGAAATATCTCCATAGTTTTTTTATTTGAAATTAAAAAACATTCTTTTAATTTTTAGATGTATTTACTTAAAAGTTTGTGAGGAGTTTCTGTTTTAAGTAAAATAGAATTTCTCTCTAGTTGTACATAGTAACTATAGTATAAATATTTAATATATTTTATTTCCATTTGTTTAAAGCAGGGTTTGAATTTGCTTAACTATTTTCAAGCAATTCGTTTTTGCTGAACTAAAACTAACGCAAATGAATCAGCAGCAGCAATCAGCATCAGCACACAATGTAAAAAAACTATTTGCTAATGCTGTGCTGTGAAATGTTTGAAGCACAAGCAATCAGCAAAATGAAATTATTGAAAGAAAGTGCTGATGTAAGCATCAGCAATGGTATTTTTTTGAAAAATTGCTGATGCTGACTTGCTGTGCTGTGAAAGTTTGTCAGCATCAGCAATCAGCAAATTTTCAAAACTACGGTTTTAGCTGACTTCAGCATGCTTAAACATTGCTGCAGAATTTCAATTGTGTACAATATTAAAAAGGGAAAAAAGTGAATATGTATGGGTGGGAATATACACATACTACCTACATTATACATGTATGTTTGTATACTTACATATATTTTTGTTGTTAGTTTGAATATGTATTTTTTATGAGGTGATGTGCACCTGCATATACATATGTGCTACATACAAACATACATATACATATGAATATGTACATATGTATGTAGAAATAGATGTAGAGTAGAAATGGATGAATTTTTGATTGAAAAGTGATATGTTTTTGTTGTGTATTTTGTTATTGTAGAAATTAATGTAGGTAGTAGGTATGTATGTATGTATATATGTAGATATCAACGTAAATGCACATATGTAGAGACGCATAATGACTTTTATTAAGACAAAAAAATTTATTGTGATATCTACATATGTATGCATGTATTTACACATGTAAGTGTAAATATTTATTAATCATAATAAATAATTACCAAATTTGTAAATTGTTTGTATAGTACACAAATTAGTATGTTAGAAAAGTTAATCAGAATTAAACTAATTATTCACTTAAAATTCTCTACTAAGGCTCGATTTTCTATTATTCGATAATCAGTAAAAATGCAGTAGCTGAGGTCCTAGCTTGATGTTTCATATTAAATATATTTATCAATTGGGTCGCTACCCTACAAGAAGACTACTAGTCAATTGACTGGTCATTTTACTAGTAGCGATCACCGAAACTGTGGTCACAGTCCCCAGTTAGTTTATTAAGGGCTTGGTGAAAAAAATTACCAAAACATTTGTGTACGTGTGATTTTTTATCTCTCTCTTCGTTATTAATTTCACTTAATTAGAACACATATATCTGAACTGCTTACTCTGCCTCTTTTTGCCAGTCACTGATTACATAAGCATTGGTAAACTATGACTAGTCAATGGTTACGTAGAAACTGGTCAACGATTACTAGTCAATGTTTATATAGAAACTGGTAAAATGAAACTTTTAAATAAATAAACATAATTTTTATGTTATTTTAATTGTTTTTTATTATAAGAAAATAAAGAAATAATTAATATACAATTATATAAACAATCTAAAACACAAAATAATATAGGTGGTACCACTCTAGTCTTCTTCATGCTTTTTTCCAGCTCCAGCAAACCTTGCTTTTTGTAAATATCTAAAATTTTAAAAAGAAATGCATAAATGTATTAATTAAATGAAACTTTTCAATTTATTTTATGCACTATTGTTGCTACTTAACTTCCTTAGCACTTGTATAAATTTTAATTGCACAGACCGAACGAATTGTATATTTTACAATAAAATGCGATATCTTAAAAGTTTTGGTATATGCACACTATATGTTTCACTCTAACATACATGTTAGAGAGGAGCAAATATAATTTATATATGTGTCGGTCATCCCTACCGGTAAAATGACCAGTCAATTGACTGGCACTCTTAAATTCGGTGGAAAGTTATTGCAAATGTGTTAGTGAAAAAATTTCGTTTGTGTTAGTTTCAGTCATTCATTTCTTGTAGGGTATTGAATAAAAGGAACTTGTATCTTAAACTTTAGTGCATTTGGAAGTGCTTGAGATTCTTTCATATAATAGATGACTTTCTATGTCAACATATCTGTCTACTATTTGTCAGCGTTAAAGGACAATTAAATTTTAAAATTTAATTCCTCAAATTGTGTTACCTCATAATGATAATATGTTTTCATTAATAATGTATATGTTTATATTATGAAGGTTACTCGCCTATGGCTTTTATTTGATGTTCTAGATGATTTTTATTTTTTTTTTCTCATTTTATTAAAGTTCAGCGTATTGTGCATATATTTCTGATATTTTTAAGTGCGCTTTATTTACCTGTCAGACAAAGTGTACGTATCAGTTGATCACTCAGTCTCTCTTTTTAATAATTTTTTTCTTTTAATGTTTGACTACTATTTTTTCAGATTTTACTACTTGAAAAAGAGAATATTTATGTAATTTTTAAATGTATTCATATATACATATAGGTAAATATATGTATATATGTATAGAGAAATTACTTTATCTACAAAGAAATACATGTTTAATAATCAACTATTCAAAAAAATCGATCTCAAATAACTCAGTTACCTCCACCATCAATTCACCGTCGGTGTTTTTATAGTGTCAGAAACATTAGAATATCTATGTTTGAGAGAATTTTTACATCGAGTTTTTCTACATGAGGTTTGCTGGTTGACCTCCTTGAAGTTATTGTTGACGTAGGCTGGGTTGTATCACATTCAGATGTAATCATTTCTTACTTAAAAAAGGTCCTCATCACCATCAACTATATCTGTATACATTTCATTCATGAGTTGGGTTGATCCAGATACAATTGCTGTCTACAGATTAATGATTAGAAACAAGTTTCTCATCACCTTCTAACAGATTTATATATTTTGCTAGCATGCATGCCTTAGCATGCTTCTATCGATAGTGACGCGAGAGTCCGACAAGTAGTGGTGTTTCAATTAAAAATCTATACTATTAGAATTTACGATTTCGCTCTTTTTATTCTTTTACAAAGTAGATACATATTTATGTATTTCATTTAGCACAGAGTCATAAAATTTCTTTGCTTACAAAATTGTGTGACATTCTTTTAAATTTGCATGCTTCGGCATGCTTTCAATATTTTTTCTGTAAATTTATTTGATACTCATACAGATACAGATATTAAATAAGATCTGCTTACATTGCATTTTACAATTTATGTATGCTTCAGCATGATTCCAGTTGAAGTCCATATTTATTCAGTAAGTTTGTTTGATACTAATTCATGCACATATACATTCTTAAAGATTGGAAATCTAAGTCCAATTTATGTAGTTTATCTATATTTTCTAAAGATTAAAGATAGCTATAGAAATGAATAGAGTGAAGATCTATTATAATAGCCCATGGGCATATTTTAAAATTTCGCTTGCTAGAGCTTTCGAAACGGAAAATGTACAATTTTCACTATAAAAAGTGATAATATTATGTGTTACTGAATATTACACTGTGTTGTAATTTATTTTGAACGCTTAACTTTTCACAATATTTCATACAGGCCAACAAGTTTAGAGAATTTCCAGTATATTAAGTTAATTATCTTTCTTAAGACCTATCATTCCTAATCATTCCTTCAAAAATACAAACCAAACTAGATTTTTCCTGTTTAATTTAATTTTTTACTTTCATTAAATTTCAAAATTTTGTTCATCTTCAAATTATTATATTTAGCAGCTTTTTCTCATTTGTTGAGTTAACTTTAATCGGAAACATTTAAATAGTGAGATGAACTTTTATATTGTATACGAGTACATTAAGTAATTCTTTGTATATTTCATTTATATGAACCATCATCACATAATCCCTTTGGATGGTCTATTAAAGCATTCTAGTATTGATGCTTTCATATTAAGTAATGTTTAATATTCTACTTATGCATGAATTTTCCAGTGTCTATTAAAAAATTCTTTACAATCATCCATTTGAAGTTTTTTTGGTACTCGTAACATTTCAAAAATATTTTCCACAGCCTAGGTTTTTTCGAGTGCAACTTTTATTTTCAACGGTATTGTTGACCATAGAAACTTTGAGAATGAATCATTTACAGTCTACAATAATCAATAATTTCTATTTTCTGTAGAATAGTTTCCCATTTCACCTAAATCAGCTCCATAAAAGATCAACTATTCCTTTCATTACATATCTACAATGCACAAATAATTTTCGAGATTTATTATAAAGTTCGTTTACAAAATTTCTTTTTAAAGGCATTGATTTGTTTTAAAGACTTTTTGGAGAGTATTGTGATCTACTTGATGCACTTTCAGCTATTTATACTATCATCTAGTTAATTTTCCAATCCATGTTTTATTATCAATCATTAAAGAAAATAAAGCTACTATTAGAGCCTATATTTGACCATCAACTTGTATTTTATCTTCATTTAGTTTTAGGTTACTATCACCAAACTTTCATTCATTATTCAAATCTTGATGTGGGCCATAGTTTGTATCTAATTCAATTCTTCCTTCCAAGACTGATAAATGAGTATAAGTGTCTTCAGAATTGGAAGTCTATGAGTAAAAATCATCTTAATCATCCTCATCATCATTCTCAGTATTACCATCATTAAACAAGATGATATCATCAAATATTGTTCCTTCTGAAAGTTTCTTTGGTGTACTTGTCTCTATATTGACTGATGGCTTTAAACTTGTATTATTTTTAGCTTCTATTTTGATTTTACTTTCTTCTTTCTTGCGAATTCTTTCAATATTTCTAGAACTACTTATGAATTCTTTGAGAGGTTCTGTTATAGGTTTAAATTTATCTTTTGTTACTCACATGTAACTATTTCAACAGTTTTTATACTACGAAGCTTTTTCTTCAAGGCATTTCTTGTCAACACATACTGTTTTAAAATTTTCTCATCCATGTTTAGCAAATAAAAGGTATCAGCTATTAGATGAGGTATCAGCTATCAGATCAGGTAGCTGGTCTGGTTTTCAGATCAGCTTATCAGGACCTGGTCTGATTTTCAGATCAACTTATCTGATTCAGATTGGGTTATCAGTTTTAAAGTAGCTGGCCATTTATTTAGATGAATGGAGTTTGTGGTCAGATGAAGAACGAAAAAGAAAACTTTTATGTAGTTAAATTCTCTTTTTTTTGTTTTTTTTTCCTTAACGATCATCGTTTAATTCAATATCGTTGCTTACAAGCAAAATCCATGTTTATCCTTCCAACATGCTTTATATTTGTCTCATCTTACTTAAACATTATAATTACATTATGATTATCTAGTATCAAATGTTTGGTGATTCTGGTATAAGTTTGATATCAGCAGAATGCATCAACATTCTTATCTCACTCCATACAAAATTGTGTTTCTCACATGTAACATCGTTAAATAACATATCGGAATTACTTTTAGCTTTGTTAGGAGAAATAACAGATTCAGTATCTGTAAATGTTCCCATGCCTTTAATTAATAAAATTATGTAATATCTTTAAATATCCATATTTGGGTTGATAGAGAGATTTTGAGTATTAATATGTAGATGTTTTTAAATTTTAGATTATTAAGACTTTTTAGTATCGTATAGCTGTATTATTTTATTTTTCCTACATAAGAGATAATGGTCCCTACTCATAGTGAAAACAAAGTGCATTTTAAGAGTTTAAAACCAGTATTATCATAAAAAATACTGATTTAAACTCTTACAGTCTTATTTATAAAAATTATTAGAGATAATGATGTATACTCACATTCAAAACAATATAAAACTATCATTTGTTTTAGTTAATTTAATTATTATTATTCGAACTACATTTGTTTCTATATTTAATGAATTGAACAGGCTAATGTTCGTATCGCCTTTTAAGCCAAATTACATGTGATAATTATTAATGAACAAATAACATCAAAGTTAGTTGTAAATATTCTGACAACACATATTTGAACGGAACAGCCAGCCGTTTTCGAAGGCCACTAAACCTTCATTATCAGCGTTCTTCTGTGTTTGGTCCACTGTGTGTGTGTGGTGTCAGTAGATGTAGATTTGTGCCTTATATACGAAACTTTTTTGCAAATGGAATATGTGAATTGGTTTGATTCATCGTATTTCAATTTGCTGAAATGTGTTTTGTAATGAAGGCCCAAATTTAGCATCTCTAAATTTACAACAGTCTTACCATTCTCGTTTTTTCATTACTAATTATGCACATGTTAGTTAAATTGCTTATTTTTCTTCTACTTAAGACAAACTTTTTTGGGGTGTTACTATTAAGTATTTTTTATTTAATTTTTGTCACAAGCCCAAGACTATTAATTTTAGTTAATTTAATTATTATTATTCGAACTGCATTTGTTTCTATATTTAATGAATTGAACAGGCTAATGTTCGTAACGCCTTTTAAGCCAAATTACATGTGATAATTATTAATGAACAAATAACATCAAAGTTAGTTGTAAATATTCCGACAACACATAGTTGAACGGAACAGCCAGCCGTTTTCGAAGGCCACTAAACCTTCATCATCAGCGTTCTTCTGTGTATGGTCCAATGTGTGTGGTGTCAGTTGATGTAGATTTCTGCCTTATATACGAAACTTTCTTGCAAATGGAATATGTGAATTGGTTTGATTCATCGTATTTCAATTTGCTGAAATGTGTTTTGTAATGAAGGCTCAAATTTAGCATCTCTAAATTTACAACAGTCTTACCATTGTCGTTTTTTAATTACTAATTATGCACAAGTTAGTTAATTTGCTTATTTTTGTTCTACTTAAGACAAACTTTTTTGGTTTGTTACTATTAAGTATTTTTTATTTAATTTTTGCCACAAGCCCATGACTATTAATTTTAGTTAATTTAATTATTATTATTCGAACTGCATTTGTTTCTATATTTAATGAATTGAACAGGCTAATGTTCGTAGTATCACCTTTTAAGCCAAATTACATGTGATAATTATTAATCAACAAATAACATCAAAGTTAGTTGTAAATATTCTGACAACACATAGTTGAACGGAACAGCCAGCCGTTTTCGAAGGTCACTAAACCTTCATCATCAGCGTTCTTCTGTGTTTGGTCCACTTTGTGTGGTGTCAGTTGATGTAGATTTCTGCCTTATATACGAAACTTTCTCGCAAATGGAATATGTGAATTGTTTTGATTCATCGTATTTCAATTTACTGAAATGTGTTTTGTAATGAATGCCCAAATTCACCATCTCTAAATTTACAACAGTCTTACCATTGTCGTTTTTTCATTACAATTATGTACATGTTAGTTAATTTGCTTATTTTTGTTCTACTTAAGACAAACTTTTTTGGTTTGTTACTATTAAGTATATTTTTATTTAATTTTTGCCACAAGCCCATAACTATTAATTTTAGTTAATTTAATTATTATTATTCGAACTGCATTTGTTTCTATATTTAATGAATTGAACAGGCTAATTTGGGTTAAAAGGCGATACGAACATTAGCCTGTTCAATTCATTAAATATAGGAACATATGCAGTACGAATAATAATAATTAAATTAACTAAAATTAATAGTCATGGGCTTGTGGCAAAAATTAAATAAAAATATACTTAATAGTAACAAACCAAAAAAGTTTGTCTTAAGTAGAACAAAAATAAGCAAATTAACTAACATGTGCAAAATTTTGAAATTAATGAAAAAACGACCATGTAAGACTGTTGTAAATTGAGAGATGGTAAATTTGGGCCTTCATTACAAAACACATTTCAGCAAATTGAAATACGATGAATCAAACCAATTCACATATTCCATTTGCAAAAAAGTTTCGTATATAAGGCAGAAATCTACATCAACTGACACCACACACAGTGGACCAAACACAGAAGAACGCTGATGATGAAGGTTTAGTGGCCTTCGAAAACGGCTGGCTGTTCCGTTCAACTATGTGTTGTCAGAATATTTATAACTAATTTTGATGTTATTTGTTCATTAATAATTATCACATGCAATTTGGCTTAAAAGGCGATACGAACATTACCCTGTTCAATTCATTGAATATCATTTGTTTTGATTATGAGTATAAGTCAATATTTATGAAAGGCAATTAGTTACACAAATGTGGTTAGTGAAACAAAGTATATTTTAACAGCCTTATTTATAAAAATTATTAAGACTTTATAAAGGCTTTTTAAGAAAAATTTTTTATGAAAATTTGTTTAAAAAAACCTTTAAAAAACCTTAATAATTTTTATAAATAAGACTGTAAATTCAAGAATATATTAAAATGCAAATTGATAGAGAACAACGTGAAATACAATTAGAGATAGAAGATAGTTATAAAATTGAAAAAACACATACTAAAAATTAAATCATCTTTTGAAAAAAAAAATTTAACGTCTGAACGATAAAATTTATAGATTGGAAAATTAACTACATGATAGTATAAATAGCTGAAAGTGCATCAAGTAGATCACAATACTCTCCAAAAAGTCTTTAAAACAAATCAATGTCTTTAAAAAGAAATTTAGTAAACGAACTCTATAATAAATCTTGAAAATTATTTGTGCATTGTGGATATGTAATGAAAGGAATAGTTGATCTTTTATGGAGCTGATTTAGGTGAAATGGGAAACTATTCTACAGAAAATAGAAATTATTGATTATTGTAGACTGTAAATGATTCATTCTCAAAGTTTCTATGGTCAACAATACCGTTGAAAATAAAAGTTGCACTCGAAAAAACCTAGGCTGTGGAAAATATTTTTGAAATGTTACGAGTACCAAAAAAACTTCAAATGGATGATTGTAAAGAATTTTTTAATAGACACTGGAAAATTCATGCATAAGTAGAATATTAAACATTACTTAATAAGAAAGCATCAATACTAGAATGATTTAATAGATCATCCAAAGGGATTATGTGATGATGGCTCATATAAATGAAATATACAAAGAATTACTTAATGTACTCGTATACAATATAAAAGTTCATCTCACTATTTAAATGTTTCCGATTAAAGTTAACTCAACAAATGAGAAAAAGCTGCTAAATATAATAATTTGAAGATGAACAAAATTTTGAAATTTAATGAAAGTAAAAAATTAAATTAAACAGGAAAAATCTAGTTTGGTTTGTATTTTTGAAGGAATGATTAGGAATGATAGGTCTTAAGAAAGATAATTAACTTAATATACTGGAAATTCTCTAAACTTGTTGGCCTGTATGAAATATTGTGAAAAGTTAAGCGTTCAAAATAAATTACAACACAGTGTAATATTCAGTAACACATAATATTATCACTTTTTATAGTGAAAATTGTACATTTTCCGTTTCGAAAGCTCTAGCAAGCGAAATTTTAAAATATGCCCATGGGCTATTATAATAGATCTTCACTCTATTCATTTCTATAGCTATCTTTAATCTTTAGAAAATATAGATAAACTACATAAATTGGACTTAGATTTCCAATCTTTAAGAATGTATATGTGCATGAATTAGTATCAAACAAACTTACTGAATAAATATGGACTTCAACTGGAATCATGCTGAAGCATACATAAATTGTAAAATGCAATGTAAGCAGATCTTATTTAATATCTGTATCTGTATGAGTATCAAATAAATTTACAGAAAAAATATTGAAAGCATGCCGAAGCATGCAAATTTAAAAGAATGTCACACAATTTTGTAAGCAAAGAAATTTTATGACTCTGTGCTAAATGAAATACATAAATATGTATCTACTTTGTAAAAGAATAAAAAGAGCGAAATCGTAAATTCTAATAGTATAGATTTTTAATTGAAACACCACTACTTGTCGGACTCTCGCGTCACTATCGATAGAAGCATGCTAAGGCATGCATGCTAGCAAAATATATAAATCTGTTAGAAGGTGATGAGAAACTTGTTTCTAATCATTAATCTGTAGACAGCAATTGTATCTGGATCAACCCAACTCATGAATGAAATGTATACAGATATAGTTGATGGTGATGAGGACCTTTTTTAAGTAAGAAATGATTACATCTGAATGTGATACAACCCAGCCTACGTCAACAATAACTTCAAGGAGGTCAACCAGCAAACCTCATGTAGAAAAACTCGATGTAAAAATTCTCTCAAACATAGATATTCTAATGTTTCTGACACTATAAAAATACCGACGGTGAATTGATGGTGGAGGTAACTGAGTTATTTGAGATCGATTTTTTTGAATAGTTGATTATTAAACATGTATTTCTTTGTAGATAAAGTAATTTCTCTATACATATATACATATATTTACCTATATGTATATATGAATACATTTAAAAATTACATAAATATTCTCTTTTTCAAGTAGTAAAATCTGAAAAAATAGTAGTGAAACATTAAAAGAAAAAAATTATTAAAAAGAGAGACTGAGTGATCAACTGATACGTACACTTTGTCTGACAGGTAAATAAAGCGCACTTAAAAATATCAGAAATATATGCACAATACGCTGAACTTTAATAAAATGAGAAAAAAAAAATAAAAATCATCTAGAACATCAAATAAAAGCCATAGGCGAGTAACCTTCATAATATAAACATATACATTATTAATGAAAACATATTATCATTATGAGGTAACACAATTTGAGGAATTAAAATTTTAAAATTTAATTGTCCTTTAACGCTGACAAATAGTAGACAGATATGTTGACATAGAAAGTCATCTATTATATGAAAGAATCTCAAGCACTTCCAAATGCACTAAAGTTTAAGATAAAAGTTCCTTTTATTCAATAGCGTCCCAATTGATAAAGATATTTAATATGAAACATCAAGCTAGGACCTCAGCTACTGCATTTTTACTGATTATCGAATAATAGAAAATCGAGCCTTAGTAGAGAATTTTAAGTGAATAATTAGTTTAATTCTGATTAACTTTTCTAACATACTAATTTGTGTACTATACAAACAATTTACAAATTTGGTAATTATTTATTATGATTAATAAATATTTACACTTACATGTGTAAATACATGCATACATATGTAGTATGTAGATATCACAATAAATTTTTTTGTCTTAATAAAAGTCATTATGCGTCTCTACATATGTGCATTTACGTTGATATCTACATATATACATACATACATACCTACTACCTACATTAATTTCTACAATAACAAAATACACAACAAAAACATATCACTTTTCAATCAAAAATTCATCCATTTCTACTCTACATCTATTTCTACATACATATGTACATATTCATATGTATATGTATGTTTGTATGTAGCACATATGTATATGCAGGTGCACATCACCTCATAAAAAATACATATTCAAACTAACAACAAAAATATATGTAAGTATACAAACATACATGTATAATGTAGGTAGTATGTGTATATTCCCACCCATACATATTCACTTTTTTTCCCTTTTTAATATTGTACACAATTGAAATTCTGCAGCAATGTTTAAGCATGCTGAAGTCAGCTAAAACCGTAGTTTTGAAAATTTGCTCATTGCTGATGCTGACAAACTTTCACAGCACAGCAAGTCAGCATCAGCAATTTTTCAAAAAAATACCATTGCTGATGCTTACATCAGCACTTTCTTTCAATAATTTCATTTTGCTGATTGCTTGTGCTTCAAACATTTCACAGCACAGCATTAGCAAATAGTTTTTTTACATTGTGTGCTGATGCTGATTGCTGCTGCTGATTCATTTGCGTTAGTTTTAGTTCAGCAAAAACGAATTGCTTGAAAATAGTTAAGCAAATTCAAACCCTGCTTTAAACAAATGGAAATAAAATATATTAAATATTTATACTATAGTTACTATTTACAACTAGAGAGAAATTCTAGTTTACTTAAAACAGAAACTCCTCACAAACTTTTAAGTAAATACATCTAAAAATTAAAAGAATGTTTTTTTAATTTCAAATAAAAAAACTATGGAGATATTTCACATCTATACACCAAAGAGCAGGCGAATATTTACAACAGCAACAACAAAAGACCGCACATAACAAAAAAAATGTATTTAAACAGGGAGCCCCAGACTTATTTGTATATACATACATAGATACATAAAATCAATTTGTGGATCCATATGTACATACATATGTACACATATTATCAAATTTCTTACCCATGCTCAAGTATTTATTGCATTTCAACAATCACACTTACATATCTACATCAAGAAAACATACAAACCGTTCTCCAAGCTATTGACGGTTGAAGACGAAAGTCGAAGAAGACAAATGTACTTAAATAAACAAACTTATCACAGACCAGTCAAACTCTATCGCGCATACACACATACACACACACAAAAAAGTCACGATCGTACACAAGAATTTTGCAAAATCTGAAATTAATATTTAAACAAATATAAACAAATTTCTGACCGACAGACTTCAACACTGGACAAATTTCACCTTGATAAAATATAAAGCAATCTCATCCTCCTCCAATATGAAAAACATACTAGGATTAGGGAAGTTCAGATATATGATAATATTTTCTAGCAAAAAATGTTCATATGAGAAATAATTTATTTCTACGTACATATAAATACTAGGGTGAGAAAATCACATACACAAACACATACTAAAATTCATCTACGAAAAATTAAACCTATTTCAACAACGCGCCTCCCCTCACAAATCACAGTCACCCTAAAGTTCTTACAGATATACATACACAAAATCTCAAGGTAACATACAATCTATCAATCTCACAACCTAAATCACGATCAGCCTTAAACTCATATAGACATACATACACACAAATACGGATACATATACATGAACACCTTCACCTCACCTCTCATTAATCATGATCAGCCTTAAACTCCTACAGATATACACACAAATTGCGCGGTTATATATTTCATAAACACTTCGCCCATCATAAATCACGATAAGCCTTAAATTTCCTACAGATATACATACACAAATTCTCAAGGTCACATACAATCGATCAATCTCAACAATCCAAATCACGATCAGCTTTAAACTTCTACAGACATACATGCACAAAAATTTCTACAAACATATAAACTCCCAAATTCCTATAGATACATATTACAATAACACCCCCCGCCTACCTCAAATCAAGGACCGACTTAAACTGCTACATACATACATACACACACACACATAGGCACATTCTATCTATCTATCACAACACTCTCCCTCACCTCAAATCACAACCAGCCTTAAACTCCTACGAACATACATATACACAGACTCCCACGGATACGTATTACATGAACACTCTCACCTCACCTTTCATAAATCACAGACAGCCTTAAAGTCTTACAGACATACATACATACATGTACACAGATTCCCGCGGATACATATTACAACTTCTCGCCCTCCACCAGTATTTTTCAACCCATTGATCTTCTTCTTCTTCTTCTTCATCATCTTCTTCTTCTTCATCTTCATACTCTGAAGGTAAGGGAGATGAAGAAGATAATAAAATTCTCAAAGATGGTGGTGGAGGTGATGACGTTGACCTTAGAAATGGAGGGGGTGGGGGTGGTGACATGGTCCTTTGAGATGGTAACCGTGTCCAGACCCGGTTCCAAAAATATGTCTTCATTTTCACTCGACATTTTTCAATCAAAACTATTATATGTTTGAGAAATTGAAATCCTAACACCCTCTATTTATACTACATTTTCATAAAATCATATTCCTATACAGTCATAAACCTATTTTTTCAATAATTGTAGAATTACAAAAGAAATCTAAATTTACCGTTTTCTATACCATTTTTTCCGTATAGCGAAAAAAGTCATCATCAAAAATATATTTTTACAATAATTGCAGAACCACAAACAAGTTTAAATATACCCTTTTCTATTACATTTTTTTCTTCTAACTAAAAGCACTAAACTAAATATTTCATACATTGAAAAATTCGTCATCAAAACTATATTTTTACAATAACTGCAGAACCACAAACAAGTTTAAATATACCTTTTTCTATTACATTTTTTTCTTCTAACTAAAAGCACTAAACTAAATATTTCATACATTGAAAAATTCGTCATCAAAACTATATTTTTACAATAATTGCAGAACCACAAACAAGTTTAAATATACCTTTTTTTCTATTACATTTTTTTTCTTCTAACTAAAAGCACTAAACTAAATATTTCATACATTTTACACCACAAATCTAGACGCGCCAAACATTAAACATTAAACATTTTTTCACATATTAAGAAAATTATTTCAAACAATTAACTTGACCACCCGCGGACGAAGCGACTACAAAGAAATTATAAAACCACAAATCTTAACGCGCCAAGAAATATTATTAAATCTATAAAAACCACAAATACACAATTTATAATAAATACACTTTTTACAGGGATGGAAACAACACTACACTCTCTTTGTGTAGCGTACCGATCGATGAAACTACAATACCGACTGTAGCGTAGACATGATCCTAAAAATGTATGGGATCCATGGTCCTGAAGCCTAATATTCATACTACTCATATATCTGAACTTCCCTAATCCTAGTATGTTTTACATATTGGAGGATGAGATTGCTTTATATTTTGTCGAGCTTAAATTTGTCCAGTATTAAAGTCTATCGGTCAGAAATTGGTTTATATTTGGATAAATATTAATTTCAGATTTCGTAAAATTCTTGTGTACGATCGTGGCGAATTGGTGTCTGTGTGTGTGGAATAGGGTTTGCTTGTCTGTGATATGTTTGTTTATTTAAGTAAATTTGTCTTCTTTGGCTGAACGGCTAGTGGATGGTTTGTATGTTTTCCTGATGTAGATATGTAAGTGGGATTGTTAAGATCTATTAAATACTTGAGCATGAATATCAAATTTGCTAATATGTGTTCATACTCGTATGTACATATCTACAAATTGAATTTATGTATGTATGTATGTACTTAAAAATAAGTGTATGGCTCCTTGTTTAAATAAATTTTTTTGTTATGTGCGTTCTTTTGTTGGTGTTGTTAACATTAGTCTTGTGTATAGATGTGAAATATCTTCATTTTTTTTTCTTTATCTTCCACATTTATTTTAGAACATCTTACATTGAATTTTAAAAGTTACCAAACATTTTGAAATGAAACTGATCCAGCAGTCTAGCTAAGGTGATGATAGATTTTTTGTTAGCCAGTTTGCTTCTTCTTACTTTTTTTATGTTTAAACAAACATTTAAAATTAAAAGTAGTTTTATGATGAAATTGTTATACTCATTATTCTTGAAAACATCCGCTACTTCTTTTGTAATGAAATCATTCGAATTAGTCTTGCACGTCTAAAAATTTATAAGACTTTCCAGACATTCTATTATTCGATTATCAATAAAATGCAGTAAGCTGATGTCTTTGCTTGCTGTTTCAAATCAAATTTCTAAATCAATTGGCACGCTATTGAATACTAGGAGCTTTTATCTTAAACTCTGATGCAATTAGAAACTCTTGAGATTCTTTCATATAGTACTTTCTTTCATATAGTACTTTTGTTGGAATCTTAGATAAATATCATATAGAACTGCATAACATTAATTTTTAATTGTTATGTTAACATCATCATATGGATATGAGACTAAATTTAAATGTACTTTTAAACTAGTCAAATCACAATGAAAAACTTATTTTCATCTGGAAAAGCGATCAACAGAAAACAAAGTCGTTGTCGGAGAATTTAGGTCTAGTCTCTCGACGGTTCCTGTAGTATACAAGATGACTTTGTATGTCGGAATTTCTGATTGTCCTCTGTCGGCGTTATGGGTAATTAATTTTTAATTGCCCAAATTATGTTACTTGACAAATTGTGTTACTTGATACTCATACTATGTTTACATTAATAGGCTATCGGTATGATTATTTTATGAAGGGTGATCGCCTATGCCTTTTATTTGATGCTCTAGATGATATGATTTTTTTCTCACTTTATTAACAACAACATAAAAATGAACTTGAGCACTTCCTCATGGAAAAAAATATTGATATAATGTTGGTTTCTGAGACTCATAGGACTTCGAGAAGCCTTTTAAAAATCAATGACTACACGTTATATGATACAAACCACCCGAGAGGAAGAGCATGCGGTGGATCAACAATTTTAATAAAGTCGAGACTCAAGAACTATATTCTTGATAGCATTTGTGAAGAACACCTACAAGCAACAAAAATCTGCATTGAAAATATTTGTACAAATTTCGTGATATCTTCAATTTACTCCCCTCCCAAATTTTCAATCACTGAGGATCAATACGAGAATTTCTACAAATCTCTTGGGCCTTGTTTCGTAGCAGGTGGCGAGTACAATGAAAAACATATGTTCTGGGGTTCGCGTCTTATTACGCCGAGAGGTCGGCCGTTGTTCAACACAATTTTAAAAATGGGCTTGGACGTCATTTCGAGTGGCGAGCACACTTACTGGCCTACGGATATACACAAAATTCCGGATGTTATAGATTTTGGCGTCATGAAAAATATCTCTACGGATTTAATTAATGTTGCAGCTTCCCTAGATCTCTCCTCCGATCACTCTCCCACAATCACTACAATTTGTAGACCACTAAGAAGTGTCTTACCTCACCCATATGTGAAGATGATCAATCGTGTTAATTGGCTAGGGTTCAAAAAGTATCTCAGTAGTCATTGTACGGAAAACATTAAGCAAAGAACATCCGAAGATGTTGAATTTAAAGTTGCCAATATTAACAAAAATATTAAACAGGCTGCTGAACATGCCACTACCTCTCAATCGCAGATTGACTTTAATATAATTTATTCTACTGATATTGAACGTCTTGTATGTGAAAAAAGGAGAGCTAGAAGAGAATGGCAACAATACAGATCACCCCTAAATAAAATCAGATTCAAAGAATATACTAAACGACTCAAAGAGTTGCTATCGTCGGAAAAAACTGCATTACTGGAAAATTATTTAGAAGGCCTCGATGTCACTTCAGCATCTAATTACTGGGCCAGAAGCGATAGTGAGAAAGGTAACTTATTTGCTGAGCATTTAAAATCTGTATTCACTCCCTATTCATGTACGGGTGCTGTTGATTTGCCGAGTGCAGTTTCCCTACCCCCATTCGGCCACTAAAGTTTAAGCTGCGTGAAGTACAAAAAATAATTGCTGAACACAACCCGAAGAAAGCTCAAGGTATTGATGGAATCAGTAACAAGACGCTGATAAATTTGCCTCTAATTGCAATAAGAATCCTGCTATTTATTTTTAATGCCATTTTCCGAATGTAGTATTTTCAATATAACTGGAAACTTGAGAAGATCAAAATGATTCCAAAGCCGGGAAAAGATCCTACCAAGGCTGAGTCATATAGATCTATAAGCTTACTATCAATAATTTCAAAGCTTTTCGAAAAGCTGCTCATGACTAAATTTTCCAAAATTTTAGCTGATAATGGGTGCATCCCTGACCATCAATTTGGTTTTAGGAGTCAGCATAGCACCATTGAACAAACGCATAGATGTTCAATTTATAAGAAGAACATTTAAAGAAAAGAAATATTGTTCTGCCCTCTTCATTGATGTTTCTCAGGCATTTGATAAAGTATGGCATGAGGCCTTATTTTAAAATTGAAATCATATCTACCAATAAATTTTCTGAAGCTATTGGAAAGTTATATTACTACCCGGAAGTTCACGGTTGTTGAAGGAGACTTCATGAGTGTGCCCGAATCTACGTCATCCGGTGTGCCACAGGGGAGCATATTGGGGCATATTTGAAACCCATATGGTGCTACGGAATACAGCTATGGGTACTGCTTCAGCTTCCAATATAGAGAGAATCCAACGAAGGCAAAACAAGATTTTAAGACTAATAACATCGGCTCCACGGTACATCAAAAATTCAAATTTACATCGTGATTTAAATATGCCACTAGTGACTGAAGAAATTAAAAAATACGCAGGTAAATACTTAACAAAACTCGAGTTTCATCCTAATCCACTTGCTCGTAATATCTTGAACTTCAATGGCATTTGATAAAGTATGGGATGAAGGCATAATTTTAAAATTGGAGGCATATCTACCAATAAACATTCTTAATATTTTACAAAGTTATATTCTTGCCCGGAAGTTCACTTTTGTGGAAGGAGACTTCATGAGTGTGCCCGAATTTATATCATCCGGTGTGCAACACGGGAGTATACTGGGGCCAGTTTTTTATTTGATTTATACTTGTGATATGCCTGTGAGCAGTAACATCCACACATCTACATTTGCCGATGATACAGCCTGCCTTAGTATGCACGAAAACTCTCACGAGGCATCTCGATATCTTCAGGAACATATTACCCACCTGGAACTATGGCTAAACTTATGGAGAATAAAAGTAAACGATGAGAAGTGTGTTCATGTAAATAGAATAAATAATAATAAATTAGAATAAATAATCAAATTGTTCCTCAACACTCACATGTAAAATACCTTGGTATACACCTTGATCGACGGATTACACGAAAACACCACATTAAATCTAAGCTAACACAAATGAAACTAAAATTACCACAGTTACATTGGTTGATTGGTAGAAATTCCGCTCTGAGTCTAGATTGTAAACTTTTGATATACAAGTCGCTCTTGAAACCTATATGGTGCTACGAAATATAGCTATGGGGCACTGCTTCATCTTCAAATATAGAGAGAATCCAGCGAAGGCAGAAAGTGACTGAAGAAATTAAAAAATACGCAGGCAAATACTTAACAAAACTTGAGTCTCATACTTATCCACTTGCTCGTAACATCTTGAATTTTACTGGACACATCCGCTTAAAAAAGAGGTTCTAATACTCAACAATCCAGATGAAACAGCTTGAAAATATTTTTGTGCTTAATACGATATTCATGTATTATTGATTACTATCACTAAGTTTATGCCTGACACTGGTTGGGCCTAATTATTATATCTAGATTTAAGATTTGAATACTTATTTTTAGTTCATTTTTTGAAGATACAATAAATAAATATACGCATGAAAAATGAAAAAAGAAGTATTGTTCTGTCCTCTTCATTGATGTTTCTCACGCATTTGACAAAGTATGGCACGAAGGCCTAGTTTTAAAATTGAAGACATATCTTCCAATAAACATACAAAAACTTTTGGAAAGTCATATTACTGATAGGAAGTTCACTGTTGTGGAAGGAGACATCATGAGTGTGCCCAAGTATATATCTTCCGGTGTCCCACAGGGTAGTTTTTTAGGGGCAGTATTGTATTTAATATATACTTGTGATATGCCTGTGAGCAATAATATCCATACTTCTACATTTGCCGATGATACAGCCTGTATGAGTATACATGAAAACCCTTATGAGGCATCCCGAAATCTCCAGGAACATATTACCCAGCTGGAAATATGTAGCTACTTGAATATACTTTTATACTTTTATTATTATTTTTTCTTCGCTTAGCACGACTCTTATGTATCATTAATTTACTATCACTAAGTTTATCTCCGAAATTGGTCGGGCCTAATTAATTATATTTACATTTAAGATTTGAACACTTATTGTTAGTTCATATTTGAATATACAATAAATAAATATGTAAAAAAAAAAATTTATTAAAGATCAGCAGTTCCAGGATTTGGGAGTCAGCGAATCCCGAATCCCGGAATTGAAATTTTTTAATGCTGGGATTTTCGGGATTCAGTCGAACCCGAAATTGTTTACTAATTTTTGTTTGTTTTTTTTTTAAATAAATTCTTCATGGCCTTCCCCATGTGAAGGTAGTAACCGTTTCAACACAATATTGATCTTTTATAATTAAAATTTATTTGCCGGTGATTAAGCATTGTCTAAATATGTATCTACTTCATTGCTGCTTTGCCAAATGCTTTTATTGTTAATGTTTTATTGTTATACTGCAACTAATAGTAGAACGGTTATGAAAAATGGATGAACGAATAAAGTTCATTGTTTCCTAATACAAGTAAAGTAGTTTTGAAAAGATATGAAGAAATAATACGAGACACTTTCACTTTAATTGAAATATATTTGCTGGTGGTTAAACATTGTCTTTGTATTTCATTGGTGCTTAGCCAAATCATCAGTAGACTTCAATCACATTTTGAAAAGTCAAAAACTTCTTATCTTATGCACAGGCTTTAATTAAAAACTATTTGAAAATTCACAAATAATATTTTTGAAAATCACAAAAGAAAAATAAACGTTGTATGCTTAGAAACATTAACAAAATCCAGCAAATAATAAATATTCGATATGTATCTGTATTTTCAAAAATATTATTTGTGAATTTTCAAATAGTTTTTGACTATGTTATATAAAATAATAAAAAAATTTTTTTTGTGAAAATTTTTTTAGTAAATACCTATAAAAACCATATTTTTAATGTCTAAAACACCAGAATTCCGAATAATTCCTGAATCTCAAACAATTTCGGGATCCCTGCATGTATGCAGGAGTTAGTTTACATACAAAGAAATAAAGTGTCAGAAATATTGGAATATCAATGTTTGAGAAAATTTTTGTCTCCAATATTTCTACATGAGGTTTGCTGGTTGATGCCCTTGAAGTTATTGTTGATAGGTTGTATGCAATTCAGATGTTATGATTTCCCACTTAAAAAAGGTCCTCATCACCTCTAACATGCCTTAGCATGCTTCTTTTGATAGTGACGCGAGAGTCCGAGATGTAGTGTTGTTTCAGTTAAAAATCTAACTATTAGAATTTACGATTTCGGTCTTTTGAATCTTTTACAAAGTAGATACAAACATATGTACTTCATTAAGCACAATCATAAAATTTCTTTGTTTACAAAATTGTGTGACGTGAGGAATTCTTTTAAATTTGCATTCTTTCAATATTTTTTCTGTTAATTTATTTGATACTCATACAGATACAGATATTAAATAAGATCTGCTTACATTGCATTTTAGAATTTATGTATGCTTCAGCATGATTCTAGTTGAAGTCCATATTAAATACACAGGTACATTCTTAAATATTGGAAATCAAGGTCCAATTTCTGTAGTTTACCTATATTTTCTAAAGATCTGACAGCAATAGAAATGAACAGAGTGAAGATCCATTATAATAAATTAATTTACATATTTTTAATTTTTAGGTGCTAGAGCTTTTGAAATGGAAAATGTACAAATTTTACTATAAAAAGTGATAATATGATGAATATTACACTGTGTTGTTATTTATTTTGAACGCTTAAGTTTTTACAGCAAGTTTAGAGAATTTCCAGTATATTTAGTTAATTATCTTTCCTAAGACCTAACATTCTTAATCATTCCTTCAAAAAAACAAGACAAACTAGATTTTTCGTTTTTAATTTTATTTTATTTTTTCATTAAATTTCAACATTTTGTACATCATCAAATTACTGTATACTATATATAGCAGCTTTTTGTCATTTCTTGAGTTAACTTTAATCGGAAACATTTTAATGGTGAGATTAACTTTTATATTGTATACATTAAGTAAATCTTTGTATATTTCAATACACTTATATGAACCATCAATGCTAAATTCTTTTTCTTTCTAATGATATTGAGTTATGATTATTCTTCTATTTATACATGAATTTTCCAAAGTGTTGATTAAAAGTTCTTTACTATCATCTGTTTCCTATTTTTAATTTTTAATTTCAAAAATATTTGCCTTGGTTTTTTCAGTACATCAAAGTTTATATGGTACTGACCATATAAACTTTGAGAATGTGTCAATTACAATCTACACAAATCAATAATTTATATTTTCGTTAGAATAGTTCCCCCATTTTAACTAAATCAGCTTCCCAAATACAATCTATTTCTTTGATTATATTTCTACAATACACAAGCCATTTTCGAGATTTAAATTTCTTTTTAAAGACATTAAGCTGTTTTACAGATTTTTTTTTTGGAGAAAGTATTAAGATCTCCTTTCAGATATTTATACTAAAATTTAGATAATTTTTCAACCTATAAATTTTATCGTTCAGCTGTTAAATTTCGTTTTCAAAAGCTGATTTAATTTTAAGAATATCTTTTTCAATTTTATAATTGTCTTCTATCTCTAATTTAATTTCACGTCGTAGTCAATCAACTTACATTTGAATATATTCTTGAATTATATTATTGTCCTTAAACTATATTATTAATTTGTCCATTAGTTTATCGATTTGAGTAGACAAATTTATTGCTGATTCTCTATGCATTAGTGGAAATTATAACTTTTTTGATTTCAAATTAAAATTTGTCATAGTTTTTTTATGTTTTGCTAAACATTTAAGAAAAAAACCCGGTGTTAGAGCCCTTCTTGGAGTGCCAACTTTAATTTTATCCTCATTTAGTTCATTATTACTGCTGCCAAATTTCAATTAGTTATTATAATTCCTGTGTAGACCATAGTTAATATCTAATTAATTTCCCGCTTCCAAGAGTGATAAATCAGTATAAAGGTATTCCCTATTGGAAGTCTGTAAGTAAAAATCATCTTCATCATAATCATTATCATTATTAGCATCATTAGATGGTGTAATCAACTATTGTTCCTTGTACAGGGTGTTTTTTTAGAGGTATAGAACGTCGAATTGAAATAAAACACAAGAAAATCGTTTTAATGTCCATCAATTTGGCTTTATTGGAAGGATAATTTTATGCCATTAACGTTTAAATATGATTTCGGGCATGTGGCCGCCGCGGCTGGCTCGAATAAAGCCAATTCTACAGGTCCAATTTTCAACCACTTTTTCGAGCATATGGGGCCGTATGTTGGCAATAACGCCACGAATGTTGGCTTCCAAGTCCCCTAACGTTTCTGGTTTGTTGGCGTAGACGAGCGACTTCACATATCCCCAAAGAAAATAATCCAATGGTGTCAAATCACACGATCTTGGTGGCCAATTGACAGGTCCATTCCGCGAAATTATGCGCTCATCGAATGTTTCCTTCAATAAATCGATTGTGACGTGCGCTGTGTGGCATGTAGCGCCGTCTTGTTGGAACCACAACTCATCCACATTCATGCCATCCAATTCGGGAACAAAATAGTCAGTTATCATGGCTCTATACCGGTCTCCATTAACGGTAACTGACTCTCCAGCATTATTTCGGAAGAAGTATGGCCCAATGACTCCACCAGCCCATAGAGCACACCAAACAGTCAGTTTTTGTGGATCTAATGGCGTCTCAAGGGTCTCATGTGGATTCTCTTCACTCCAAATGCGGCAATTTTGTTTGTTGACGTAGCCATTCAACCAAAAATGAGCCTCATCACTGAACAAAATTTTGCGATGAAAATCAGCATCGAGATCAATCTCATTTTCGGCCCATACACCAAAATCACGACGCATTGCATGGTCTCGCGGCTTTAATTCTTGCACAAGCTGGATCTTGTAAGGTCGCAAGCCAAGATCTTTGCGCAAAATCTTCCATAAAGTTGATGGACAAAGCTCCAATTGCTGTGCACGGTGGCGAATCGATTCATTCGGGTCCTCTTCAACACTTTGCTCTACAGCGGCAATTGTTTCTTCGGTGCGCACTGTTCGACGTCTCTGCGGATGCGTATTATCACATAGAGTAAACGTAGTGCGAAAACGATCCATGGTTAACCGAATTAATTGCTCTGATGGACGATTATGTCGACTATAAAATGGACGGAGCTTGCGGTAAACTTCGCGAACTGAACCATTATTTTCGAAATAAATTTGCACGATTTGCAAGCGTTGTTCTTTTGTCAACCTGTTCATGATGAAATGGCAAACCAAACTAAATATTAATCACTTGACAGCTGACAAAATGGCCGCCAGTTAAAAAAGTGATGCCAACTTAAAGTTCTATACCTCAATAAAAAACACCCAATACAAGTTTCGATTATGTACTTATCTCTATCTGGACTGATGGTCGCTGAAACTTTAATCTCTCTTCATTTTACTTTCTACTTTCTTGAGAATTCTCTCAATACTTTTGTCACCATTATTCAATTCTTTGATAAGCTCTGCTATAGATTCAAATGTATCTCTTAATTGTTTACATGTGTTTATTTCACCAGTTTCACCAAGACATTTCTTGTCGTCATCAACTGCTTTAAAACATTATCTTCAATGTTTGCTATCAGCAAATATCAGATCAAGTTATCAGGTATCATGCCAGGTAATCAGATATCAGATCAGCTTATCAGGTATCAGATCAGCTTATCAAGTAGCTGGTCTGGTTTTCAGATCAGATTATCAGGTAGGTGGTTTGGTTTTCAGATCAGCTTATCAAGTATCAGATCAGGTTATCAGGTACCTGGTCTTGTTTTCAGATCAGCTTATCAGGTAGCTGGTTATCAGGTACCTGGTCTGGTTTTCAGATCAGGTAAACAGGTATCAGATAAGGTTATCAGCTAGCTGGTCTAGTGTTCAGATCAGCTTATGAGGTGGCTGGTATGGTTTTCAGATCAGCTTATCAGGTATCAGATCAGGTTATCAGGTACCTGGTCTGGTTTTCAGATCAGGTTATCAGGTAGCTGGTCAGGTTTTCAGATCAGGTTATCAGGTACCTGGTCTGGTTTTCAGATCAGGTAAACAGGTATCAGATAAACTATCAGGAGCTGGGGGGTTACTATCTATTGCGATGCGAAAGCACTTACGATACGAAAGCTAAATGCAATGAGATGCCAATTTGGTACTCTCTATTACTTTCGCAAAACCTTTCGAAAAATTCTTTGACAAAGTGGCAGCACTGACTTTGCAGAAGGAAATATGGCAAAGATTGACAGTAATGAAATTCCAAAATATGTAAAAAACGTCTTTTCAGAAAAGGAAAGTTAGGAAAAAGTGAAGTGTAACAGTTTTTAATTGAAAGTAAAATAGTGTTTGATGAGGAAAACGACCGTGTAGGACTAGTCTTAAGAGATAAGTACAATATACTTCCGTTTGACTTAGGAAGCGTCTCTGTATGTTTTAAACGCTAAACACGAGCTAAAAATTTCAAAGAGATCCAGAGCAATTCCAACTATTATAAAACTAGTCTCCACATTAAAATTACTTGGCCTAGGCGGATATCAACATCAAGTTGACCAGGACGATACCATATGTCTATCGCACCAGTCTCACATTGCTTAGAGGTCTGCTCGGCATTGAAATTATACTAGAATCCAACCATATCAAATTTGAATTATGATGGTTAGATCGGCCAAAAACAAGCACTTACACTTCAACACAAAATTGCAGGACAGTATGAATGCTATGGTTCGGTTAATTATATTTCATCTTGGTTTTACATTTTTAGATACATATGCATGTGATCACAAAATATAATGTAATTTTTTTTCTCTAAAAATAATTTCAATATCAAATATAAATATTTTTTCAACGCACTCACGTTTTTCTCCCACTGTGTTTGACACTTGCCTATCGCAAGATATGTGCGATAATTGGACGATTTTGACAGACGCTTTCGCACTAGAGAGTGCGGTTATACCAGGCTTGCGAAAGAAAAGAAAAATAGATGCGAAAACTAAATGCGCAAACGCATTAGAGAGTACTAATCGTTCGATTTCGTAGCATTTTTCTTTCGCATCGCAATAGAGAGTAACCCCCCTGTTCTGATTTTCAGATCAGGTTATCTAGTTCAGATTGGGTTCTCAGGTATCTGAAAAGGTTAAAAGCTGGCTATTTATAACATTTAGATGAATGAAGTTTAAGGTCAGATCATCGCTTAATTCAGTATCTTTGCTTATAATCAAAAATCCATATTTATCCTTGCAACATGCCTTACATTTTTCTCCTCTTACTTAAAAATTATAATTATATTAAAATTGTCTCGCATCAAATGTTTAGAGATTCTGGTATAAGTTTGGCATAAGTGGAATGAATCAACATTCTTATGTCACCCCATACAACAATATGCTTCCCACACACAACATCGTTAAATTTCATATTTGAATTACTTTTAGCTTCGATAGGAGAAATAACAGATTCACTATCTGTAAATGTGTAATATCCCATTCTTTAATTGATGAAATTAATTTCTTTAGGTATTCATATTAGGGTTGATATAGAGATTTTGAGTATAAATAGATGTTTTCAAATTTTACTCCATTACGACTTTGTAGCAAGAAAATAACATTATTTTTTTCACAGTTTGACAGACCAACTATTGTTGCACGATTAAAATTTGGTAGGAGGGAACTGTGATTTAATTTTTAACTAACGTTCAATGAATCATTAAAATTTAGTACCAAGGTATTTTTATGCTATTTTGACTATGAGTATGGGGCAATATTTATGAAATGCATTTTACAAAAAAAAAAACAAAGTATATTTTAAGAGTTTAAAACTAGTATTGCCATACAAATTGTGGTTTTAAACTCTTGAAATAATTTTGTTTTACTAACCGCATTTGTGTAACTAAATGCATTTTTTAAGAAAAACTCCGCTAATATGTCTGTTCACTATGAGGTTCAACGATTAAATTAAATTAGTAATTAAAAAATAATTCATAGGTGAGGTAAATCATCATAAAATTTTAGTTTTAAGTCTTTGTATTTCCTAGCTGTTATTTTTCTTCTTTCCTTGTAAAGTTGTTCCGAATTTGAAAACTTCATAGCTCCTATATTTTTATTTATCCTTTGAGGTAAAATTTCACAATCTTCAGAGAATCGAAGTTTAAATTATATTTGTAGTGTATTTAATGCACGAATATCCGTAAGAGCCATTTCACAGTATTCCTTTTTCGCCAACCTCGTTTTGACAATTTTTTCAAGTCCCCTACAAAAAGTCAAGCAAATTTACATTAAGCCTTTTTTCCTCATGTGTTTTTGGCATTTATATACAAGGCAAAGAGAAATGTCATAAATCCCCTCGAACTTTCATTTCGTGCCATATTTTTACCACTCAAGCTTCTCACCCCGCTCACACCCACAAACAAAGAAGACCTGCCTGAACAGGCCAGCAGAACAAGTAGAAAAGGCTCAGTGTAAATTGCGTCTTACTTTGGAATCGCCTTTACCGTGTCCAGGTCGAATACTTTTATAAAACTGGACCGTACTACAATTCAAAAATATAAAACGAAAAATCCAAATATGTGACATCATACGGCTCAGGCTTTTTTCGATCTGTTTTCCATATGGCAATGTATTCAGCAGGTACATCAACATATCTATTTTTCACAGCTCGTTCAATGGATGTGGCCTATTTCAATAATTTTTTTGCCTTAAAGAAATTTATTGAAACTATATGAGGACAACAACACTATTAACTTTGTTATTTTAAATTAACACAAAAAAGTAATAAATAACGGCCTTATGTATAATAAAAAACTGGCATGAAGTTAGCATAAGTGACGAAATTGAACTACGTGTTGATGAGTTCCTACAATACAATTTTACATTAAAAATCGCCTCATAATGTCGTTTTAACACACGATTACATCCTAGCATGAATTTTTACTGAAAAATTGTATGGCAAAACTCGTTAAGACCATGTCCAAATTTGTCACTTATGCTAACTTCATGCCAATTTTTGATAATACATAAGGCCGTAAGTAAACGCAAGTACACTAGATGCAGATGGACTTAACAGCTGTTTTTTAATGTTTCTTTTTATTTTTTTGGACTTAGCATATTTGCTTACCATGTTGGTCAATGAGACTCATTTAACTTCGAGAAGCCTTTTTAAAATTAATGGCTACACCTTATATGATTCAACGGACCCGAGAGGGAGAGTATGCGGTGGATCAGCAATTCTAATTAAGTCAAGACTCAAGCACTATATCCTTGACAACGTTTGTGAAGAATATATGCAAGCAACGAATATTTTTATAGAAAACTTTTGTCAAATTTCGTGATATCATCCATTTTCAGTTGCCGTAGATCAGTATGCGAAGTTCTACAAATCGCTTGGATCTTGTTTCGTGGCAGCTGGCGACTACAATGCAAAACATACGTTCTGGGGCTGTCATCTTGTTACACCTAGAGGTCGAGCGTTGTTTAATACAATTTCAAAAATGGGATTGAAACTCATCATTTCGACTGGGAAGCCTACTTACTGGACTACTAATGTACAAAAAATTCCAGATGTTATAGATTTTGGCGTCATGAACAATATCTCTAACGACCTTAAAGGCCTCTGTAGATCTCTCATCCGATCACTCTACCACAAAAGTTAAAATTTTTAACCCAATAAGGAGTCATTTACCGAACTCATATGAGAAGATGGTCAATGGTGTTAATCGCCTGGGGTTCAAAAAATATCTCAGTAGTCATTGAACGGAAAACATTAAGCTAAGAACTTCCGATGATATTGAATTTAACATTGCCAATCTTAACGAAAATATTAAACAGGCTGCTGAACATGCCACTAACTCCCATCTGCAGAATGGCTTTAATAAAATCTATTCTACGGATATTGGACGTCTTGTATGTGAAAAAAAGAGAGCTAGACGAGAACGGCAACAACACAGATCCCCCTAAAATAAAACCAGACTTAAAGAATTTACTAAACCACTCAAAGAGTTGCTATCGTCGGAACAAACTGCATTACTGGAAAAACATCTAGAAGGTCTTGATGTCACGTCTTGATGTTCGACTGGAGGCTAGGCAAGAAGCGATAGTGAGAAAAGTAACTTATTTGTTGAGCATTTAAAATCTGTATTCACTCCTTAATCATGTACGGGTGCTGTTGATTTACTGAGTGTAATTTCTCTACACCCACGTCCTTTAAGGTTAAAGCTGGGTGAAGTACAAAAAACTCAACCCGAAGAAAGCTCCAGGTATTGATAGAATTAGTACCAAGATGCTGATGAATTTCCCTCTAATTGCAATAAGAATTCTGCTATTTATTTTTAATGTCATTTTACGAATGCAGTATTTTCCACATAACTGGAAACTTGCGAAGATCAAAATGATTCCAAAGCCGGGCAAAGATAGTAAGGCTGAGTCATATAGGCCTATAAGCTTACTATCAACAATCTCAAAGCTTTTGGAAAAGCTGCTCATGACTAAATTGTCCAAAATTTTAGCTGATAATGGGTGCATCCCTGACCGTCAATTTGGTTCAAGTTATAAGGAAGACATTTGAAGAAAATAAGTATTGTTCTTTCCTCTTTATTGATGTTTCTCAGGCATTTGATAAAGTATGGCACGAAGGCCTAGTTTTAAAAATAAAGACATATCTGCCTATAAACATACAAAAAGTTTTGAAAAGTTATATTATTGATAGGAAGATCACTGTTGTGGAAAGAGACTTCATGGGTGTCTCCAAATCTATTTCTTCCGGTGTGCCACAGGATAGTATTCTGGGGCCAGTCTTGTATTTGTGATATGCCTGGGTTCAATAATATCCATACCGTGTTGCGAGTAGATGTCTCGAAAAAAACATACACATGCTAAAAAATCCGATTTTTCCCTACACGTTGAAAAAATTTCCCCTATAAAAATCCCTACGCATTTTTGTCATTGAAATAGAAGAAAAGTAATAGTTATAAAAAAATATATATACTAGTATTTAAGAAATTTATTATTCGACATATTGTCAGAAGTTTATTTTAATTTGACAACGCTGAACCACCAGCAAATAAATTTCAAATTAAATATATACTAGTATGTTTATTTAAGCTTTGTTAAAAAAATAAAAAAAAAACTAAAAAAATAACACACACATATTTACTTTTAATTAAATTCAATTAAAAAACAAACATTTTTTTAAAAATTAATATGAATAGTTCTTTTTAAATAAAATTTTAAAGGATAAATTCAATTCAGGTACAAAAACCAGTTATTTTAAAATTAACTTCATGTAACAGGTGGTACTAAGTTAACAGCTGTTTATTTTTAGGAAGTTTGGTTTTTCATATTTCATTGCAATAAAATTTTTAGCAAGTTTGATTTGTCAATTTTCACTGCAATAAAGTGAGTATGCACGAAAACCCTTATGAGGCATTCCGCAATCTCCAGGAACATATATGGTTGAACTTATGGAGAATTAAAGTAAATGAACAAAAGTGTGTATATATAACGTTTACCCTAAGAAGAGATACTTGTTCCACCATTTGAATCAACAATCAAAACATTCCTCA
The DNA here is from genome assembly GCA_936439885.1 of Nowickia ferox. NCBI lineage: Eukaryota > Metazoa > Arthropoda > Insecta > Diptera > Tachinidae > Nowickia > Nowickia ferox. The sequence continues at coordinate 46,826,900 of OW387027.1, read as the reverse complement.
ACATTCTCAAGTGAAATACCTTGGTATACACCTTTATCGAAGGCTTACATGGAAACATCATCTTGACTCTAAGCTAAATCAAATGAAACTTAAGTTAACTAAAATACATTGGTTGATTGGCAGAAATTCAACACCCAGCCTAGACTGCAAACTGTTAATATACAAGTCGCTTTTGAAGCCAAGATGGTGCTACGGAATTCAGTTATGGGGCACCGCGTCAGCATCAAATGTTGAGAAAATCCAACGACGGCAAAACAAAATTTTACGTTTGATAACATCGGCTCCATGGTGCATTAAAAATTAAAATTTACATCGTGATTAAACTAGTGACTGAAGAAATTTCAAAATACGCAGGCAAGTACTTAACAAAACTCGAGTCCTATCCTAAACGCTTTTTTGTGTAAAAATAATAAATGAATGTCAAAAACACAAGAGTATAACCAGACCTGGGCAACTTGCATAACTTTTGCATAAGCACTGATTGAAAAACAAACATTTTAGTGCAAATTTAAATTTGATGCTTGTAAAAAAATAATAATAATAAATAAAATGAGGGCAAGTACGTACATACAAATGAAAGAAAAGAAAAATTGTCAATATAAACACAAATAACATTTCAGAACCAATAGAAAAAATTAATAAGTTTTATGAGTACTTCAAGTACGTTGCGTCTCGAGCTTATATGAAAAACTGAAGATATATCTGCCAATAAACATACAACAACTTTTGGAAAGTTGTATTATCGATAGGAAGTTCACTGTTGTGGAAGGAGACTTTATGAGTGTGCCTGAATCTATATCTTCTGGTGTGTCACAGGGTAGTATTCTGGGGCCAGTGTTGAATGAAAATCCCCATTGAAAATATAAATTCATAAGTAGCAAATATGCTAAGTCTAAGAAGAGTCTATAAGTCGGTAAAAGCTATTTTTGGAATTCTGCGACTGTTTGTATTTAAACAACATGAAATAAAAAAGCACCGTGCGTTTACAGATTTAAAAACAATTCACACAAAAAAAATTAGACAGTTTTTTGTCCCCCTGAAAAATTAGAAAAAACGGACTTAGCTTATTTGTCGACGAAGCCAACGATATACATATATATTACATGACATTGACTTCGAGAAATAACTTCAAATTAATTATCTGGATATTGTTAATAATTACTTCCTGAAAAGTATTTACACTTTGGAAGTAGAGAAAAAGTAGTTCCTCAATAATTGCACTGTGTGACAAATAAAAATACCTGTGACGTGTTACTATTTTTCTGGTAGATATTGTCGAGTATAACTATGGGTGTTTTTTATTGAGGTATAGAACTTTAAGTTGGCATCACTTTTTTAACTGGCGGCCATTTGGTCAGCTGTCAAGTGATTAATATTTAGTTTGGTTTGCCATTTCATCATGAACAGGTTGACAAAAGAACAACGCTTGCAAATCGTGCAAATTTATTTCGAAAATAATGGTTCAGTTCGCGAAGTTTACCGCAAGCTCCGTCCATTTTATGGTCGACATAATCGTCCATCAGAGCAATTAATTCGGTTAACCTGTCAATTGGCCACCAAGATCGTGTGATTTGACACCATTGGATTATTTTCTTTGGGGATATGTGAAGTCGCTCGTCTACGCCAACAAACCAGAAACGTTAGGGGACTTGGAAGCCAACATTCGTGGCGTTATTGCCAACATACGGCCCCATATGCTCGAAAAAGTAGTTGAAAATTGGACCTGTAGAATTGGCTTTATTCGAGCCAGCCGCGGCGGCCACATGCCCGAAATCATATTAAAACGTTAATGGCATAAAATTATCCTTCCAATAAAGCCAAATTGATGGACATTAAAACGATTTTCTTGTGTTTTATTTCAATTCGAAGTTCTATACCTCTAAAAAAAACACCCTATACAATCTGAACAATTTGAATTTTTTTAAAATCTTGAGTTACGGTTAAAAAAAACCGGTTTTTTGTTCCCGTATGCACTTATCAACCTCTAACTGAAATCAACCGATTTTGAATTTATAAGCGCATTTAGAAACAAGAGTCTAAGACCTTTCGAACTACCAAGGTGCAGAATTGGGTACACAAACAATTTAATGTATTAAATCTTAACTTTATTGAGAAAAGAAAATTAATAATATACAACAACTAACCTTACGTGTACATCAAACAATACAATTAATTAAAAAAGTAAATTTTAAATTAAACCAATATACATGCAGAGAAAGTCATTTCGGGAACGCATCCTAAAGTACGATAAAGTACAACTAAAACTAAGGCACAAAATGAACTAACACAGAGGCTATGAACTAAATGTTTTCAACGTTTTACTTTACTTTTTTACTGTTTGTGTGCTTTGCTTCTATGCTCATCCATATTTACATATGTATGTATATTTAGTTCTTGTTCATCGCTGGCTACCACCACAAATGCAATAAACAAGAAAACACAAGTAAACACTAATACTACCCTATTCACAAAAAATAGATTTTCACACTAAATTTGTTTTATAAACCCTTTATAAAGCAAATTTATTAATTAATTAATTTCAGTTTTCGTAAAGTTTTTTAATCACAGATCTGTTTTTTTAATACTGTCAAAGACCACAACATATCTACTTACATACATACATATGCATGTAGAATTGTAAAATCATTGAACTAAAAAGACCTAACTAGTTCATTGAACTAAAAGAGCGATTGAACTAAATGAACGAACTAGTTCATTTATAAATAATGAACTAAAATGACCGGTCACTGAAGTGAACTAAATTGCACAAGTCTAACAAGTACAAAATATTAATGAAACATTTAAGGTATTTAACTCTAGTCATAGCTAAATATACCTAATTTTTGTACAAAATCATACTTTGGAAAGGACACTAAAAGATTATTTATTTTTTATTAGAAACATGCAAAAACATTTTGCCCATTATACACAAGTCGTTTCAGTGAACGCATCGATACTCGAAAAAAAATTTAAGTGAACGCAGCCATCCGGTGTCAAACGTCAGTAGAGGAAGAAAACAATAACAAAGCCGGCTGTCACTGTATTTATCGTCAAATAAATTATATTTAAGTGGTAAGTACCTTTCAATTCATTATTTGTAGAGCGTACATCAATAGTCCGCCATTCCGTGAACGCGTTTATTTAATTTAATTATTGATGAAATTCTTTTTATGACACGAGATTATAAAGCAGTAGTATGGGAAATAAATTCTAAGAATTCTTTAAAAATTTGCTGAAATTTTTCTGAAATTTCTAGTAATTCTTTATAATTTTTGTGAAATTTGAGAATTTTGTTTACATTAGGAGTTTTTTTGTTTACATTAAGTGTTTTTTGTTTACATTAACTGTTTTTTGTTTATATTAATTGTATGTATGTATGACCGTGGGAATTTCTGCGTGGAATATTTTGTGCGAATACATTAAGGGGGTTTATAGGTTTGAGGCTTTTAAATGTGTATGATTTCCTAATGCCGACGGGAAAACGTGAATATTATTTTTTTCAAATGCCGACGGGAAAATATTATTTTTTTTCAAATGCCGATGGGAAAATCATCAAAATGATTTTTCGTAATGCCGACGGGAAATTTGTGGGTGTGTCTAGCTATAGGAATTGAAGTCAGGCTGTGATTGGTGGAGGGCGAAGAGTGGAGGGCGGGGTGTTGTTAAAATATATGATATATGTAACCGTGAGCATTCGTGGGCGTGTCTGTGTGTTGGAATTTAAGCCAAGCTGTGATTGGTGGGGGGCAGGGCGTTGTTATAATATGTATCCGTCGGATAAATACATGTGCATGTATGTATCTCTTTGGGAATTTGTGTGTTTGTATATCTGTAGGAGTTTAACGCTGATCGTGGTTTGGGTTGTTGAGATTAATCGATTGTATGTGACCTTGAGAATTTGTGTATATCTATCTGTAGGAATTTAAGGCTGACTGTGATTTGTGTGGGAAGGGGTGTTGTTGAAAAAGTTTGAATTTTTCGTAGATGAATTCTAGTATGTGTTTTTATGATTTTCTCAAGCTAGTATTTATATGTACGTAGAAATAAATTGTTTCTCATATCGACATTTGGTGTTAAAATATATTGTCATATATCTGAACTTTCCTAATCCTAGTATGCTTTATATTTTGTCAACCTTAAATTTATCCAGTGTTAAAGTCTATCGGTCAGAAATTGGTTTATATTTGGATAAATATTAATTTCAGATTTCGTAAAATTCTTGTGTACGATCGTGGCGAATTGGTGTCTGTGTGTGTGGAATAGGGTTTGCTTGTCTGTGATATGTTTGTTTATTTAAGTAAATTTGTCTTCTTTGACTGAACGGCAAATATTTTATTTTTGACAAAGTCAGGTCGTATTTAAAATGGCCGCTGTGTAATCAAGGCCATTTGAAGTCGTCTTTTCATGAACGTTCCCGGATATGATGGTACTTGTACAGGGTGTTTTTTTAGAGGTATAGAACTTCGAATTGAAATAAAACACAAGAAAATCGTTTTAATGTCCATCAATTTGGCTTTATTGGAAGGATAATTTTATGCCATTAACGTTTTAATATGATTTCGGGCATGTGGCCGCCGCGGCTGGCTCGAATAAAGCCAATTCTACAGGTCCAATTTTCAACCACTTTTTCGAGCATATGGGACCGTATGTTGGCAATAACGCCACGAATGCTGGCTTCCAAGTCCCCTAACGTTTCTGGTTTGTTGGCGTAGACAAGCGACTTCACATATCCCCAAAGAAAATAATCCAATGGTGTCAAATCACACGATCTTGGTGGCCAATTGACAGGTCCATTCCGCGAAATTATGCGCTCATCGAATGTTTCCTTCAATAAATCGATTGTGACGTGCGCTGTGTGGCATGTAGCGCCGTCTTGTTGGAACCACAACTCATCCACATTCATGCCATCCAATTCGGGAACAAAATAGTCGGTTATCATGGCTCTATACCGGTCTCCATTAACGGTAACTGACTCTCCAGCATTATTTCGGAAGAAGTATGGCCCAATGACTCCACCAGCCCATAGAGCACACCAAACAGTTTTTGTGGATGTAATGGCGTCTCAAGGGTCTCATGTGGATTCTCTTCACTCCAAATGCGGCAATTTTGCTTGTTGACGTAGCCATTCAACCAAAAATGAGCCTCATCACTGAACAAAATTTTGCGATGAAAATCAGCATCGAGATCAATCTCATTTTCGGCCCATACACCATAATCACGACGCATTGCATGGTCTCGCGGCTTTAATTCTTGCACAAGCTGGATCTTGTAAGGTCGCAAGCCAAGATCTTTGCGCAAAATCTTCCATAAAGTTGATGGACAAAGCTCCAATTGCTGTGCACGGTGACGAATCGATTCATTCGGGTCCTCTTCAACACTTTGCTCTACAGCGGCAATTGTTTCTTCGGTGCGCACTGTTCGACGTCTCTGCGGATGCGTATTATCACATAGAGTAAACGTAGTGCGAAAACGATCCATGGTTAACCGAATTAATTGCTCTGATGGACGATTATGTCGACCATAAAATGGACGGAGCTTGCGGTAAACTTCGCGAACTGAACCATTATTTTCGAAATAAATTTGCACGATTTGCAAGCGTTGTTCTTTTGTCAACCTGTTCATGATGAAATGGCAAACCAAACTAAATATTAATCACTTGACACCTGACAAAATGGCCGCCAGTTAAAAAAGTGATGCCAACTTAAAGTTCTATACCTCAATAAAAAACACCCAATATTTTGCAAGAATTTTGCTTCTTAACAGTTTTCTCGAATTTTAAACAATATTAGACCTTGCTATTAAGCTGCTGTTAGCAAATTTTTGTCATTTTGGCGTTTTTACCGAATTTTTAGCATTCCTTAGACTTTTAGTAATTTTTTATAAAAAAATGATGGCTTGTTTAAAATTTTGCAATTTTTCGCAAATTTCTGTTATTTTTGCTAAAGGTGTAAGTTTTTCAAAGTTTTTGGCTTTTTTAATTTCTTTTTAATTAGGGACTTGAAATTTTTACAACGTTTGCAAATTTTAGCAGGTTTAATAAATTTTTAGATTTTGTTTCCAATATTGCTAATTTCAAACATTTTCGCTACAGGTGTGATTTCTACCAAATTTGTGCCTTTTTAGAGTTTGATCAATTTTAAGACATGATACCGATTTTTGCATTTATTTTTATTGCAATTACATAACCATAATTTTCTTCGTGTGAATATACATACATACTCGTATAAACTAGTGATAGTAGTTAATAATACATAAGAGTCGTGCAAAGCAAAAACAAATATTTTCAAGCAGTTTCATCTGGAATGTTAAGTATTAGAGGCCTTGTATCCCTTTTTGTTAAGCGAATGTGTCCATTGAAGTTCAAGATAATACGAGTAAGCGGATAGGGTGTGACTCGAGTTTTGTTTAATACTTGCCTGCGTATTTCGCAATTTCTTCAGTCACTTGTGGCATATTTAAATCACGATGTAAATTTCAGTTTTTTATGTACAATGGAGCGGTTGTTATTAACCGTAAAATTTTGTTTTGCCTTCGTTGGATTTTATCTACTTTTGAAGCTGAAGCAGTGCCCCATAGCTGAATTCCGTAGCACAATATAGGCTTCAAAAGTGACTTGTATATCAAAAGTTTACAATCTAGACTCAGGGTGAAATTTCTACCAGTCAGCCAATGTAACTGAGTTAATTTAAATTTCATTAGTAATAGCTTAGATTCAATGTGTAATTTCCATGTAAGCCGTCGGTCAAGGTATATACCATTTCACATGTGACTGTTGAGGAATAATTTGATTATTGATTCTAATGGGGGAACAAGTATCTTTTCGTAGGGTTAATGTTACCTGAGCACACTTCTGATCGTTTACTTTTATTCTCCATAAGCTCAGCCATAGTTCCAGCTGGGTAATATGTTCCTGAAGATATCGAGATGCCCCGTGAGAGTTTTCGTGCATACTAAGACAGGATGTATCATCGGCAAATGTAGATGTGTGGATGTTACTGCTCACGGGCATATCACAAGTATAAATCAAATACAAAACTGGACCCAGTATACTCCCCTGTTGCACACCGGCTGAGATTGATTGGGGCACAGTCATGAAGTCTCCTTCCACAACAGTAAACTTACGGGCAAGAATATAAATTTGCAAAAGATTAAGAATGTTTATTGGAAGATATGTCTTCTTTTTTAAAATTACGCCTTCATGCCACACTTTGTCAAATGCCTGATAAACTTCAATAAACAGGGCAGAACAATACTTCTTTTCCTCAAATGCTCTTCTTATAAATTAAACCAATCTATGCGTTTGTTCAATGGTGCTATGCTGACTTCTAAAACCAAATTTATGGTCTGTGATGCACCCACTACCAATTAAAATTGGGGACAATTTTATCATGAGTAGCTTTTCGAAAGGCTTTGAAATTGTTGCCAGTAAACTCATTGTAGACAAGAGTTGTAGAAAGTGACTTATGAAAAAAGCTAAAATCCGCTGATTTGATCACAGTTAAAAAGGGACAAATATAGTGTGCTTGTTATTGAATATTTTTAGTACAATAATCAAAACAAACAGCAGAAATGTATACTTAGTGAAATAAACAATTGAACATTTTAACAAAATTAAATGAAAAATTTTGCATTGTTGAACTAAGTAAAACAATGTGTAAAATATTATTAGTATTATAAAAGTGATTAAAATTAGTTTCCAAATGCTTACAAACTTAATTTTAAACATTTTCCTTCAAAAATATTAATTTTTAACTTCAACTTGCAAAAAGCAAACATCGAATGAGACCACAAAGCATAAATTGAAAATACACTTGAGCACATGAACATTTGCACAAAATTAAATCAAGGAATTTGTGGTATTGAATTAAAACACACAATACGAAAAGGATTATTAGTATTAATAAAGTGATTAAAATTTGTTTTCAAATGATTAGAGACTTTGTTTAAGTATTTTCGTTCGCAAATATTAATTTTTGCCATTTATTTACAAAAACTAGGCTGCGAATGAGACCAGAAGGAATAAAATGTAATTACTTTAAAATAATACCACGCGAAAGAAAAAGTAAAGGGGATTTGATGACTGTGTGAGCGAGACCTCTAAAAACACCACAAAAACACAATTATCTTCCGTCCTGTGTCACCTCTGGTTTACTTTGTGATTTTGACCTCGGCAAGCTCCAAGTGGTGTGGATAATACTACAGTCGTAATATGGCATTAAAAATTAATAACAGGATTCTAATTGCAATACGAGGCAACTTCATCAGCATATTATTACTAATTTCATCAATACCCGGAGCTTTCTTTGGGTTGAGTTAAGCAATTAGTTTTTGTACATCACGCATCTTAAAGTTCAAGGGACGAGGGGGTAGAGCAACTACACACGGCAAATCAACAACGCCCGTACATGTATTTGGGGTAAATACAGATTTAAAATGCTCAGCAAATATGTTACCTTTTTTAGTATCGCTTCTTGCCCAACCTCCGGTAGAAGTGCGCAGAGGTGGGTGTTTTAAGCTTTCTCGCAGCGCGTCATAAAAAGTAATTAGACGCTGGTGTAACATCGAGGTTTTCCAGATAATTTTTAAGAGATGCAGTTTTTTCAGATGCAAGCAACTCTTGGAGTCATTTAGTGCACTCTTTAAACCTGATTTTATGTTGTTGCTATTCCCTTCTAGGTTTTCTTTTTTCACATACGAGACGTTCAATATCCGTAGAATAAATTCTTTTAAACCCAGCCTGTGGGTGGGAGGTAGTAGCATGTTCAGCAGTCTGCTTAATATTTTCGTTAAGATTCGCAATGTTTGATTCAATACCATCGGATGTTCTCAGCGTTATGTTTTCCGTGCAAAGACTACTAAGATATTTTATGAATCTCAGCCAATTAACACGATTGATCATCTTGACATATGAGTGAGGTAAATCACTTCTTAGTAGGTTACAGATTGTAGCGATAGTGGAAGAGTGATCGGAAGAGAGATTTAGAGAAGCTTCAACATGAACTTAATCCCTAGAAATATTTTTCATGGAGCCAAAATCTATAACACGCGGAATTTTTTGTATGTCTGTAAGCCAGTAAGTGGGCTCCCCACTCGAAATGACGTCCAAGCCCATTTTTGAAATTGTCTTGAACAACGCTCTTCCTCTAGGTGTAATAAGACGCGAACCCCAGAAAGTATGTTTTGCATAGTAGTCGCCAGCTGCTATGAAACAAAGCCCAAGAGATTTATAAAAATTCTCGTATTGATCCTCAGTGATTGAAAATCTGGGAGGGGAGTAAATTGATGATATCACGAACTTTGTACCAAAATTTTTAGTACAGATATATGTTGCTTGTAGGTGTTATTCAAAAATGTTGTGAATAATATAATGCTCGACTTTATTAGAATTGCTGATCCACCGGATGCTCCTTCCTCTTGGATCCTTTGTATCATATAAGGTGTAGCCATTCATTTTAAAACGGCTTCTCGAAGTCAAATGAGTCTCAGAAACTAACATTTTATCAATATTTTTTTACGTAAGGATGTAATCGAGCTCATTTTTGTGTTGGCGAATGCCGTTTGTGTTCCAGAAACATATTTTTAACGTGTTCATCGCTTGTAAATTAATGATTGAAGCAAAGTATTCTGCATTCGCAGCATTTCTTGCATCATGCTAGTCATATTTGTAGTGAAGTGGTTTATGGTTTGCACCAGATTGTCAAAAGTGGATTCTAGGCGATTGAAATTAAAGCTTGTGTTAGCATTTCTTAAATTACTTGATGGGGACACTTTCTGTGTGGGAATAGAATTTGTCTTAACAGCATCGGCATACGATACACGTGAAGTACTTGGTTGGCTCATTGGAGGAAAAGTGGCGGAATAAGCGTTTGCTGATTGAGCTGGATGTAATTTAGGTTTTTGTCCCATAGTCTGTTTAACGAAAGAATATACAGGGCATCCTCTGTAGTTAGCGGTGTGATTACCTCCACAATTACTTAATTTTTTTTTAGCTTGACCCTTTGGCTTAATACAGCTAGCAGAACCGTGCAATGCACCGCAGATAAAACAAACTGTAGGTAATTTGCAGTAAGTTTTTGTGTAGCCATATTCTTAACAATTATGGCACTGGACCTGAGCGCTTATGTGGCTCTTCAAATGTGATTTTTTGGTGTAAGAGAAACTTTACGCTCTATATTGGATGGGTTTCATTTTTTGTGATGATGGCCTTCCACCCTCCCGCTAGCACAGTTCATTTATTTATAATTTGTCGTACTATTTAATCCAATTTTGAAAAAAATTAAGAATTTTTTTTTATATTGAAAACAAAAACAAATTTTCTTATTTTTTGTTTGTTTTCAATTTACATAACAGAGAACAGATTGAATGATTTATTTTATTGCTTTGAATGCAATCACAAAAAACCTGGATATTGTTGTCAATCCACAACATTTGAAAAAAAAACAACGCATGACACAATTGAAAGAGATGAGTGCTACGAATTTAATTGCGTGCATTGCTTGCTTTCTTGTCAAAAGCAACGAATACTCAGTGAATGGTGCGAATACTTTTTACTGTGATTGGACACAACGTAGTATTGTAAACGTATACTCTTACATCAGTATTAATAAAACAAGATATCGATTTGAAATGTATTTTATGTCAAATTTTATTTATTTTTAAATATTGAAATACATTTTAGATCTATTTTACTTTTTCCAAATTTTTCTTTTTGTATTTTCTATTTTTCTAACAGCGTATATATCGGCATTAATTTTTTCTAAAATTTACTCCCTCACACTGAATTTTTTAACCATTAAAATCATTTAAAATAAACTTGTTATTTAAACGCGATATAGAAACGAGCAGTGAATGCTGAGTGAATGGTATGAAAGAAATCCATTCATTCATGCTGAATCATCTGATTTCACTGCTTGTATTATAACGGCATTGTAATAACAGAGTGCGTGTGAGCAATCAACAAATCACAATGAATTGTTGTCGAATAAATGCATGGCAAGAGCAACGAATTTATGAATTGTTAGCAATTGTGAATGGTTTCATTCTGTACTCTGATACATAAGTAAGCGATAGAAACTTTCTTGTCGACATCGTGGGCCGTAAATAGTTTCACAAACTGAAAATAATTGAACTTTATCCACCTGAAAATACACGGCTATCATTGTTAGAGTTAAGTATCGACAAAAAAACAATAAATAATGTTATTTCAAAAGAGTTTTCGAATCCTTTTTCCATATATAATATAAAATTAACCTGCGAGACAATACAAACTTAAAAATGGAATATCTCTTGATTTTGACCTAATCTTTTGAAGCTGAGTATACCATTGTGTTCTACGGCCAAAAATTAAGTTGGGGTGTCTCGGCGTTTTTTTGTGCCACTTTGACGTACTTACAGTGTAATTAACAGCCTGTTTGTGTAAGACGTTGGCAATGGAAATCTTAACGTTTTCGTAATATATTAACGAAAACTTGTAAAAGGGTTCTTTAATCTATTACAAAAACGCCAAAATTTATAACGTCAACGTCTTACACAAACAGGCTGTTAAATATTTTTGTCGTTCCGGGAACGGTTGATCATCTCCGGGAACGGTAATATATTTCAATAAAATACGCATAAATTGAGCTTTTTTCGAACTTGCATTGTGTTCATGGAACGTTAATTCGATTATAAGAGTTTCGAATATTTTGAAATTTCCTAAATTTTATGCACGATACTAGCAACTGCTTTAACTTTTTGGAGTATTTTGTCTGCAGAAGATTTTGTATGTATTGTTTTTGTTATTGTTTATATAATATAGAGACGTAATAAAAGCATGTTATTAAACAATGCTTAAGTTATGCACTTTGCTTTATTTTTCTTCATTTTATCAAACATAGAAAAACGTTCCCGAAATTATGGTTTTCTGAGAGTTATTTATTAAAAAGCAATATTGCAAAAAAAGATAGAATTCCATGCGCTGCCATATTTTACTTAAGTTCTTAAGTCATATTTTACTTTTTTGCAGTAGAGTAGTTTTAAACTTTCAAACCGATCTTCAGAAATTTTTTTTTTGCAGTTAAATTTTGAAATTAGATATTCATTTAACTTAAAAAAAAAAAAAAATTTTTTACACACTATAAACAATACATTCAATTTGAAATATATCACAGTATAAGCTAAATTAAGCTATTATTCCATATGAGATGATAAGTCGAAAAAAGATAAGTAGCAAATCATTTAGCTTTAACTTTCTGAAAAATAACACAAAATAATTGAGATTTTGTGCAGGAGTACTTTCTAATATGGCATTAACTCAAAATCAGCTTATCTCGACTTAAACATTTTTTCTTTTTTGCTACAGACATATTAATTAATGACGTTAAGGCCTTATTAGTTTTAACTTTTCGTTGCCGTTCTGTGCCGTTCTTTTCTGTATCAATATTTTGCAATTACTTTTTCTGTGAAAAGAAGCAGCTGGCAACCTATATAATTGATTACACTTGTATAAAAAATATCACAATAAACAACAGAACAGAACGAAAAATTAAAAACAAACAACACATACAGAATTTCAAATGAACAGAAACAAAACAGCTGATTTAGAACAGCACGTACAAACTAAGTCTGCCTTTAGTGTAAGTACGTACAGATGATGAAGTGACAGATAGATATAGAGAATATGCTTAAATCAAATTTTAATACTCTACTACTGTATGTTTTTATAATTTTTACAGCATAGTTGTAGAGCCACTGGTATTAAGTTTATTATTTATTTTATTTCGCAGACACTTTCACGTTCGTGGGTAAGTATATTTGATACATTTTCATAAGCCCATAAGATATTCGCATTGTAGCAGTGATAGAGTTAGTAAAATGTTTCCAATACATTAAATTATTTTCTTTGTTAATAGCTTTATGTAAATTTTCTCATAGAAATGTATGTAGATATGTTAATTTTTTGTTAAAAGTGAAGGTAGCATTTTGTTTTGCGCACCATTAATGAGAATCAATAAAAAATTCTACCTCTGTCACAAAAGATTCCTTCTTAGGCGTACTTTGGTTATTACACGATGGTGGAACAATTGTGCTTAGACCCATATTAGTGCCAGCAGTTTTAGCATTGTGTAAATCAATTTCATCGTTTGGCAGTTCATAAGATACTGAATCATTGCATGCAATCTCTAAATCGTTCCGAGCTAAGATGCAAGAAATATCATAAGCGGATGGCTTGTTAATTGAATTTTTACTTCTCCACGTTCCCAGGCTATGAGCAGTATTTTTATGCTAAAATGAAAGGAGTATACAAATAGTGCACAAGAATGCAGGTAAATGGAGGCAAACATACCATTTCTACTTTTTCAAACATGTTTCTCCTGAAACCTGGGTTCCCAAACAATTCGCTTTTACACAAATTCTCCAAAAATATTTCGCTACGATGAAGAGATAAATCTGATTTGCTAAGATTTCGATGCCTTTTAAGTGACGAGTTTTGTTCCGCTACTCTCACGTTGTTTAACGATTGAGATTGCGCCAATCGGAAAATTGATGGCAACGTCAAATAATATGAAGAACCTTCACTTTCAGTAGGCTCTGGAAGCGGTGGTAATGGAACAAAGTTAGTTACAACTTTCTTACTTTTTAATGAATCTTTCATAATTTTGGCTAACGGCATTTGTGGCTTTTGTTCTTTCCTTTGTATGTTATCTTTGTACAATTTATTGCTTTTATTGACCTTTGTATAAAAAACTTCAGGATTATCACCTACAACAAAATGATGAATTCCAGTGCGATTTTCAAGCTTAGAGGTTCCCGATAAAACAGAGCTACCATCCTCTATTTCAGAATATATTGGATCATAGAAATAGCTTTCATTTTTTTTTGACAGCTGAGAGTATTTTTGTAATTCAACAGGATTTTCTATCAATTTTTCATGACGATTGGCTGCATAATCCAAAGAAGAGTGAAGAGTTTCTGATTCCTATAAAAAAATCAATATACAAACATTATGCACAGAGTATAATTATATAAGGTATGTACAGTAGGGGATAAAACTGTTATGATTTGATTTTGATGATGATTACTGGACAACCCGTTTAAAAAAAGTTACTTTTATAATATGTTTCCACCGACTTTAAATCCAGTAGGTTTAAGTAAATCACTTCAAAGTGTTTCCATTGAGCTTGTGAGTGTTTTGTTGTTCGAATTTTCGTGTTAAATTTATACATGTGCTTTACAAGGTAGGCGCAGCAACTGTAATGTGAATTTTATTCACATGTAGTTGACATTTAAAATTGATTGAATATTCCTTAATGTCATTTTTTCGAAATTGTCAATCACTATTGATGGATGACTCAAGTAATTTTAAAAGCAACGTAGGGTTGCATACATAAATTGAGTTCGAAAAATAGTATTTTCGACATTATATAAAATAAATCAACTACTTTGAGGTGATTTATCCATATGCAAAACGTAAATCATGTATAAATTCACATTATTTGCAAAAATCATCATGATTTGTCTAAATCATGCCGGTGGAAACATAATATTAGTGTAGGACTTGTTTTTGAACTAACGAAACTTTTGGAAAGACTCTTTGGTAACAGATAGTTTTGATCTTATGAAAAGAAATTAAAGTAATTATTATAGTAATATATAGTTAGTCCGGCAAATCTAGAAACTCCAACTCTGATGCAATCATACAAATATATACAACTATGTAAACTAACCTAACTTTAAGTCGAGCTATTTCCGGACACATTGTTTTTTGCGATTGAATAAAGACAAGCTACTAAACATCAGGTGTGGGGTAACACTTATTTTTATAAAAAGAAGTTACTCGAATAACAATTTAGAATGGACTTACGTCCAAGCCGTCAAACACTCATCGAATATTTAACAACCGCCGGGGTAGATTTCCCAGAATCGGCAACTCTGAGCCAGTTAAAAGTTTTATATATGGCCAATCAAAAGCGTCACGAGGAAATGGCCACAAATGCCGGTGATGATAATTTACCAGCTGGTAATATGACCACCGTTGATGCGACCGAAGCAAATGACGTCCATGAACAAATGAGTATAAAGCTGGCCGACGAGATGCCTGCAGGTCAGACGCCGGCCGATGAAATGCGTGCGTACGAGACGTCTTCTGTCCAGGGGCCCGCCATCCAAATGCGCGCCGTCCAGATGCCTGCGGTCCAGATGCCCGCGGTCCAAACGCCTGCCGTACTGACTCCCGCCGTCCATACGCCTGCTGACAATGCCAGTACATCTGGTATTAGAGTGACCGCTGCTATTGAGGCAGCTGCTGAACTGATGAAGGAGAATGATATAATGATAGAATCGTCAACTGCTGAAACACAAAATTTTCTCGCTGCAAATGTCGCTGCAATTAATTTGTCTAGTGCTCACATGGAGAGAAGTGCCGATTTACCCTCTAAAAACACCGCAGAAGCCGAAGAAATACGAAAGTTACAGATGCGACTAGAAATGCTCAAACTCCAGCAACAAATACGAACACTAGAGGAGTCCCTAAGCCCCGTTGCCTATGTACGTCGTGTTGACTTGGCGGAGTTGGATGCTGCGGTACCGACGTTTAGTGGGGACGAGCAGTATGATATCCACAAGTGGATATTGCAATTCGAAGACTACACCAATATGTGCGTCTACACTGACAAAGAAAAATGCGTAGCCATTCGTCGCCGCCTAGTCGGTACCGCCAAACAGCATATCAACAACTTAGGGTTAAAAAATTTTCAAGATTTGAAAGCAAGTTTGATTGCGACTTTCAAACGCACTGTAACGCGGCAAGAGGTGTATAGGCAATTGCAGGCTCGCACGTTAAAACCAACGGAAACGTGCCTAAGTTACTTGATATCAATGCAGACTATAGCGGCAAAGGTGGACATCGACGAAAAAGAGTTAGTCGAATTTGTAATCGACGGAATCCCAGACTCAACAAACAACATTAGCCGCCTATACGGGGCTAAGACAATTGGGGAGTTAATCGAGCGCTTTGATGGGTATGAGCAGAAACGTCAAGACAAGTTAAGTGTTGTTAATAGGACAAAAGCGATGGCTACAAGCGGCCAAAATGCAGTAAAGGCACTGGACGAAGTTAGATGTTATAATTGTTCAAAGTTTGGACACTTCCAAAGCAAGTGCCCAAAACCAAGACGCCCGCTGAATAGCTGTTTCAACTGCGCCGAAGTTGGCCACTACCACAAAGATTGCCCGAAGAAGAGAGGAATTGCTGCAGTAAACGTTGGCGTATACGACACAGTAGACGCGTATCAAAAGGTAAGTGTTGCCTTCAATGATCAAGATAAGCGCATTGAGGTAAATGATATTTTTTCCCTGTTCGATACCGGTAGCCCCATTAGTTGCCTTAAGAAGTCGCTAGTGCCCGTTCGCGTTGAGGACAGCAAAACTGCTACAACCTATAGAGGAGTAGGAAATAATAATATTAATATGTGCGGGCAAGTCCGATGTGAACTTATTTTTAGAAATATGAAAATAAAACACAAATTTTTTATACTACCGGATAACGAAGCACTAGTGCCGATACTAATTGGGCGCGATGTTTTATCGAAGCTTAATTTACATTTATGTAGAGTAAAATATAAATACAAAAAAGATGAATTACTGAAACTGAATTTAAATAAAAGTAAGAATATTGATGAACAATACGTCAGTGCGCTTATGTCATTTAACTTGTACAGGGTTGCCCAAAATACAAAAAATAATTCCACCGGGGAAGAAAATGGTTGCAATATTAGTAAACGTAAATACACGAGGATAAACACTGGTATGATAAATAATGAAACAATTGTTTTTGATTCTAAGGCCGAGTATCAAGAGTTAGAAATTCTACAGGAAATAAAAGAGTGTAGTGAACTACGAAGTGTTATATATGCAGTTGATGATGTGAACAATCTTAACATAGACTCTAGAATGGAGAATAGAGACATTCTTAAGCTTAAGTCAATTATAAAGGATAATTATTTAGAAAGCACAGGTGACAGCCCAATACTGACAGACTACTGCATGAAAATTAGACTGTCGAGTGATGTGCCAATATACAGTGGACCCAGACGCCTCTCATTCCGAGAACGAAATGAGGTTAGAACAAAACTAGATGAACTCTTAGAGGCCGGAATAATTCGTCCGAGCGAGTCACCGTATGCTTCCCCAATAGTGTTAGTAAAAAAGAAAAACGGCGACTTAAGAATGTGCGTCGACTATAGGTCACTAAACAGAATTACTTTGAAAGACAATTACCCTATGCCAATTCTTGAGGATTGTTTAGACTATTTAGGGAACAAGAAGTATTTTTCGACGTTAGATCTAAGAAATAGTTTTCACCAAATCCAAATGCACAAGGACTCAATTAAATATACAGCATTTGTGACTCCGTTAGGCCAATTTGAATATTGTTACATGCCATTTGGGCTTAAAAATGCAGGAGCAGTGTTTCAACGATTTATAAATAAAGTCCTGAGAGAGTTTATTGACACAGGCAAAATAGTGGTATATTTGGACGATATAAGCATAGCAACTGAAACAATCGAAGAAAACTTCGATATTATGGCAAATGTATTAAGGGTGTTAAGAAGCAACGGATTAAAATTAAATTTTGAAAAGTGCAAATTTGCATATAGGGAAATTGATTATTTAGGATATAGGGTGAATGAAAGTGGCATAAGACCGAATAACGATCATATTAAAACTATCAAAGAATATCCAGTTCCAATAGATCATGGTAGCGTTTTTCCGAAGATTTGTGTATGATTTTTCAAGAATTGCAAAGCCATTGACAGAATTAAAGAAGAGTAAAGATTTTATATGGACGAATGAATGTGAAGAAGCTTTTTTAACATTGAGGAATAAATTGATAAGCGGCCCAGTCTTAGCGGTATATAATCCACAATACGAGACGGAGTTACATACTGACGCGAGTACGAAAGGATATGGACTTTTGCAAGAACAGAAAGATAACAAATTTCATCCAATAGCGTACTACTCAAAATGTACGTCATCGCCCGAAGCGAAGTATCATAGCTTTGAATTAGAAACGCTTGCTATTATTTATGCGTTGAAACGTTTTAGAGTGTACTTGGAGGGAATTCCCTTTATCATCGTGACCGATTGCAATTCCCTGACGTTAACACTGAGCAAAAAATTAATAAATCCGAGAATAGCCAGGTGGGCTCTGGAGTTAGAAAACTATGATTACAATATTAGACATCGGAAGGGCGAGTTAATGTCTCACGTGGACGCTTTAAGCCGTGCACCTGTCGCAGCTATGATCGACGATAGTGATATCGATCTGAACATACAAGCAACACAGTCTAGGGATACAAATATACGGACTATTAGGGATAAACTCGAAATCGAGGATTTGGATGGATATTTATTGGAAAATGGCTTGGTTTTTAGGATATGAAATGATGGGCAACAACAATTGTATGTGCCAGCTGAACTAGAAGAAAATGTTATAAGAATAATACACGAGGGATATGGCCATGTGGGGATTGAAAAGTGCTTAAACAAAATAAAAAAGTGTTACTGGTTTCCAGGAATGAAAGAAAAGACAAATAAATTTATAAGGAATTGTTTTAAATGTATATTTTATTCCGCACCGCAAAGAAAAAATGAAAGAAATTTATTTAATATAAATAAAAAACCAGTGCCTTTCGATACATTACATATCGACCACTTCGGACCTTTGCCTTCGGTAAAATCAAAAAGAAAACACATTCTAGTAGTAGTGGACGCCTTTACTAAATTTACTAAACTATACGCAGTAAACACACCGGGAACAAAAGAGGCATGTTGTGCATTAAAGAAATATTTTGAGTATTATAGTAGGCCGCGGCGAATAATAAGTGAACGGGGAACATGCTTTACGTCTAATGAATTTAGTTCATTTCTTGCTCAAAGGAACATTTTGCATGTGAAAATATCACTAGCATCTCCTCAGTCGAACGGGCAAATCGAAAGGACGAACAGAGACTTGAGGGCTATGTTAGCAAAGATAACAGAACCAATTGAACACGCAGACTGGGTAGAAAAATTAACTAGGATAGAATTTGCAATAAATAATACAATTCAACGGTCTACAGGACACTCACCAAGTGAAATGTTGTTTAAGGTAGAACAGAGGGGCGGTATAATTGACGAGTTTACAGAACACATAATAGAAAAATATTCAAACGAAGAAAGTAATATAAACGAAATTAGGCAGCAAGCTGCAAAAAATATACAAAGGGCACAAGAAAATTTTTTTTTTATTTTTTTTTTATTTTTTTATGCACACATATATTTATTTATTGTATCTTCAAAAATGAACTAACAATAAGTATTCAAATCTTAAATCTAAATATAATTATTAGGCCCGACCAGTGTCGGACATAAACTTAGTGATAGTAATTCATAATACATAAGAGTTGTTCAAAGCAAAAAATAAAAAAATAATTTCAAACAGTTTCATCTGGTGTGGTAAGTATTAGAGCCCTTGTGTCCCTCTTTTTTAAGCGGATGTGTC
This sequence comes from Nowickia ferox, assembly GCA_936439885.1. Classification (NCBI taxonomy): domain Eukaryota; kingdom Metazoa; phylum Arthropoda; class Insecta; order Diptera; family Tachinidae; genus Nowickia; species Nowickia ferox. Next base: position 46,807,378 of record OW387027.1, on the reverse strand, counting down.
CGGTAAAGTTCAAGATATTTCGAGCAAGCGGATTAGGGTGTGACTCGAGTTTAGTTAAATATTTGCCTGAGTATTTTGCAATTTCTTCAGTCACTTGTGGCATATTTAGATCACGATGTAAATTTGAGTTTCTTATGTACCATGGAGCCGATGTTATTAACCGTAAAATTTTGTTTTGTCTTCGTTGGATTTTCTCTACATTTGAAGCTGAAGCAGTGCACCATAGCTGAATTCCGTAGCACCATATAGGTTTCAAAAGCGACTTGTATATCAAAAGTTTGCAATCTAGACTCAGGGTTGAATTTCTACCAATCAGCCAATGTAACTGAGTTAATTTTAGTTTCATTTGTGTTAGCTTAGAGTCAATATGGTGTTTCCATGTTATCCGTCGGTCAAGGTGTATACCAAGGTATTTTACATGTGAATGTTGAGGAACAACTTGATTATTCTTTCGAATGGGTGAACAGGTATCTTTTCGCAGAGTAAATGTTACCTCAACACACTTTTGTTCGTTTACCTTAATTCTCCATAAGTTTAACCATAATTCCAGCTGTGTAATATGTTCTTGTAGATATCGGGAAGCCTCGTGAGGGTTTTCGTGCATACTAAGGCAGGCTGTATCATCAGCAAATGTAGATGTATGGATATTGCTGCTCAAAGGCATAGGTTAGGTTAGGTTATAACAGGCTGCCGATTTATAGTAAACCAGCCCACTTGGGTCCTTAGAGGTCCCGTTGTGCTGCCTGGGCGGATTGAGGTGGGCTGCCCATCCTCATTTATCCTATACACTATCCGTATTCAGCTGAAACCAACCCGAAAGGCGTATGAATGAATTCACACTACCGATTTCACATTCCGACAGACTCTCCAAACCTTGCAGTATCGGAGCCCCCATGTGGAGTGAACGCACCTCCGCAAGTGCTGGGCAATGACAGAGAAAATGCTCAGCAGTTTCCTCCTCTTCCTCGTCCTGACAGCTTCTGCAGAAATCATTATAAGGTAGATTCAATCTACCAGCATGTATGCCTATGTAGCAATGTCCTGTTAGGACTGCGACCAAATTACGAAGTTGTCCTCTTGGAATCCTCACCAATATTGCGGACTGCTCAAAGGCATATCACAAGTATAAATCAAATACAAGACTGGGCCCAGTATGCTCCCCTGTGGCACACCGGATGAGATTGATTCGGACGCACTCATGAAGTCTCCTTCCACAACAGTGAACTTTCGAGCAAGAATATAACTTTGCAGAAGATTAACAATGTTTATTGGTAGATATGTCTTCAATTTTAAAATTAGGCCTCTATGCCACACTTTATCAAATGCTTGAGAAACATCAATAAAGAGGGCAGAACAATACTTCTTTTCTTCGAGTGTTCTTCTTATAAATTGAACCAATCTATGCGTTTGTTCAATGGTGCTATGCTGACTTCTAAAACCAAATTGATGATCCGCTATGCACGCATTATCAGTTAGAATTGGGGACAATTTGAGTAGTAGGGAAATAGCGGTTCTGGGCCAATTAAAATTGTTAAATTGAGGTCTGAAATTGTTAAATTGTGGGCTGAAATTGTGAAATTGTGGCTGAAATTGTTAAATTGTGGCTGAAATTGTTAAATTTGGGTAATTAAAATTTGAAAATTTTAAAATTCTTGGAAATTTGTGAAATTTGATACCTACGAGGGTGGTTCAATAAGTCCGTCCGATTTTTTGTTTACATTAAGTGTTTTTTGTTTACATTAACTGTTTTTTATTTATATAAAGAGTTTTTTTATTACTACATACGAGGGCGGTTCAATAAGTCAGGTTTTTTATGACCGTGAGAATTTATATGTATGTATGTTTGTGGGTATACATTAAGGGGGTTTAAAGGTTTGAAGCTTTTATATGTATATGATTTTCTAATGCCGACGGGATAACATCTTTATTTTTTTCAAATGCCGACGGGAAAACATCTTTATTTTTTTCAAATGCCGACGGGAAAACATGTTTATTTTTTTTTCAAATGCCGACGGGAAAACATGTTTAGTTTTTTCAAATGCCGACGGGAAAATCATGGAAATTATTTTTCCTAATGCCGACGGAAAATTTGAGGGTATGTCTAGCTGTAGGAATTGAAGTCTGGCTGTGATTGGTGGAGGGTGGGGTGTGTCTAGATTGTGAGACCTTAAGCCTGACCGTGATTTTGTAGGTGAGGGTGTTTTGTAATATGTAACCATGGGAATTCAGTGACGTTTATGCTTGTTAGAATTTAAATCAAGCTGGGCTTCGTGGGGGGCGGGATGTATTTGAGGTAGATCGACTGGTGGAGGGAGGGGAGTTGTTGTAATATGTATCCGTGGGAATCTGTGTACATGTATGTATGTATATATGTATGTCTGTAAGAGTTTAAGGCTGTCTGTGATTTATCAAAGGTGAGGTGAGAGTGTTCATGTAATACGTATCCGTGGGAATCTGTGTATATGTATGTTCGTAGGAGTTTAAGACTGATTGTGATTTGAGGTGGGGGAGGGTCTTGTTGTGATGTGGGGGGTGTTATTGTAATATGTATCTATAGGAATTTGGGAGTTTATATGTTTGTAGAAATTTTTGTGTATGTATGTCTGTAGAAGTTTAAGGCTGATCGTGATTTGGATTGTTCAGATTGAGCGATTGTATGTGACCTTGAGAATTTGTGTATGTATATCTGTAGGAAATTTAAGGCTTATCGTGATTTATGAGGTGCGAAGTGTTCATGAAATATATAACAGCGCAATTTGTGTGTATATCTGTAGGAGTTTAAGGCTGATCATGATTAATGAGAGGTGAGGTGAAGGTGTTCATGTATATGTATACGTATCTGTGTGTATGTATGTCTATATGAGTTTAAGGCTAATCGTGATTTAGGTTGTGAGATTGATAGATTGTATGTTACCTTTGATTTTGTGTATGTATATCTGTAAGAACTTTAGGCTGACTGTGATTTGTGAGGGGAGGGGCGTTGTTGAAATAGGTTTAATTTTTCGTAGATGAATTTTAGTATGTGTGTGTGTATGTGATTTTCTCACCATAGTATTTATATGTACGTAGAAATAAATTGTTTCTCATATGAACATTTTTTGCTAGAAAATATTATCATATATCTGAACTTCCCTAATCCTAATATGTTTTTCATATTGGAGGATGAGATTGCTTTATATTTTATCAAGCTTAAATTTGTTCAGTGTTAAAGTCTGTCGCTCAAAAATTTGTTTATATTTGTATAAATATTAATTTCAGATTTTGCAAAATTCTTGTGTACGATCGTTTTGATTTTGTGTGTGTGTATGTGTGTATGCGCGATAGAGTTTGACTAGTCTGTGATAAGTTTGTTTATTTAAGTACATTTGTCTTCTTCGATTTTCGTCTTCAAGCGTCGATAGCTTGGAGAACGGTTTGTATGTTTTTATAATGTAGATATGTAAGTGTGATTGTTAAAATCCAATAAATACTTGAACATGGGTAAGAAATTTGATAATATGTGTACATATGTACATATGGATCTACAAATTGATTTTATGTATGTATGTACATATGTACATGCAAATAAGTCTGGAGCTCCCTGTTTAAATACATTTTTTTTGTCATGTGCTGTTGTTGCTGTTGTAAATATTCGCGTGGTGTTTTGTGTATAGATGTGAAATATCTCTGTAGTTTTTTTATTTGAAATTAAAAAAACGTTTTTTTAATTTTTAGATGTATTTACTTAAAAGTTTGTGAGGAGTTTCTGGTTTAAGTAAAATTGAATTCCTCTCTAGTTGTAGTAACTATAGTATAAATATTTAATATTTTTTATTTCCATTTGTTTAAAGTTGATGTAGCCTATATAGTCAACGTTAGAAATTTCTCGGTGTAAATTTTTTTCCAACTATAATCTTTTTTCTTCACCTTTTTCATATATTTAAACATCTTGCATTGGCTTTAAAAAATGACAAACGCTTTGAAATGAAACTGATTCAGCAGTCCAGATAGTTTTTTTGTTAACCACTTTGCTTCTCTTTCCTTTTTTATTGATAAACATTTAAAATCAAATGGTGGTTTTATAATGAAATTGTTATACTCATTATTGTTAAAAACATCCGCTACTTCTTTTTGTAATGAAAATCATTCGAAACCTTACTCGTATATTAAAACCATTTCTTCATTCATATTACTTAATTTATAAGACTTTCAGGACTTTCTATTATTCGATCATCAGTAAAAATGCAGTAGCTGAGGTCCTTGCTTACTGTTTCATATTAAATTTCTATATCAATTGGACCGCTATTGAATAAAAGGAACTTTTATCTTAAACTTTAGTGCATTTGGAAGTGCTTGAGATTCTTTCATATAATAGCTTTGTTGGAATCTTAGATACGAGTACATATAATATAGAATTGCATAACGTTTATTTTTAATTTTTATGTTAAGATCATCATCATTTGGATATGAGACTGAATTTAAATGTAGTTTTAAATTAGTTAAATCATAATGAGGAAACTTCTTTTCTTCTTGAATAGCGATCAACAGAAAACGAAATCGTTTTCTTACAATTTAGGTCTGGTCTCTCAACGGTTCCTCTAGTATATAAGATGACTTTCTATGTCAACATATCTCTCTACTCTTTGTCAGCGTTAAGGGACAATTAAATGTTAAAATTTTAACTCCTCAAATTGTGTTACTTCATACTGATAATATGTTTTCATTAATAAGGTATATGTTTATATTATGAAGGTTACTCGCCTATGGCTTTTATTTGATGTTCTAGATTTTTTTTTTCTCATTTTATTAAAGTTCAGCGTATTGTACATATATTTCTGATATTTTTAAGCGCGCTTTATTTACCTGTCAGACAAAGTGTACGTATCAGTTGATCACTCAGTCTCTCTTTTTAATAATTTTTTTCTTTTAATATGCCACTACTATTTTTTCAGATTTTACTACTTGAAAAAGAGAATATTTATGTAATTTTTAAATGTATTCATATATACATATAGGTAAATATATGTATATATGTATAGAGAAATTACTTTATCTACAAAGAAATACATGTTTAATAATCAACTATTCTAGAAAATCGATCTCAAATAACGCAGTTACCTCCACCATCAATTCACCGTCGGTGTTTTTATAGTGTCAGAAACACTAGAATATCTATGTTTGAGAGAATTTTTACATCGAGTTTTTCTACATGAGGTTTGCTGGTTGACATCCTTGAAGTTATTGTTGACGTAGGCTGGGTTGTATCACATTCAGATGTAATCATTTCCTACTTAAAAAAGGTCCTCATTACTATCAACTATATCTGTATACATTTCATTCATGAGTTGGATTGATCCAGATACAATTGCTGTCTACAGATTAATGATTAGAAACAAGTTTCTCATCACCTTCTAACAGATTTATATATTTTGCTAGCATGCATGCCTTAGCATGCTTCTATCGATAGTGACGCGAGAGTCCGACATGTAGTGGTGTTTCAATTAAAAATCTATACTATTAGATTTTACGATTTCGCTATTTTTATTCTTTTACAAAGTAGATACATATTTATGTATTTCATTTAGCACAGAGTCATAAAATTTCTTTGCTTACACAATTGTGTGACATTCTTTTAAATTTGCATGCGTAGGCATGCTTTCAATATTTTTTCTGTAAATTTATTTGATACTCATACAGATACAGATATAAAGTAAGATCTGCTTACATTGCATTTTACAATTTATGTATGCTTCAGCATGATTCCAGTTGAAGTCCATATTTATTCAGTAAGTTTGTTTGATACTAATTCATACACATATACATTCTTAAAGATTGGAAATCTAAGTCCAATTTATGTAGTTTATCTATATTTTCTAAAGATTTGATAGCTATAGAAATTAATAGAGTAAAGATCTATTATAATAGCCCATGGGCATATTTTAAAATTTCGCTTGCTAGAGCTTTCGAAATGGAAAATGTACAATTTTCACTATAAAAAGTGATAATATTAGGTGTTACTGAATATTACACTGTGTTGTAATTTATTTTGATCACTTAAGTTTTCACAATATTTCATATAGGCCACCAAGTTTAGAGAATTTCCAGTATATTAAGTTAATTATCTTTCTTAAGACCTATCATTCCTTCAAAAATACAAACCAAACTAGATTTTTCCTGTTTAATTTTATTTTTTACTTTCATTAAATTTCAACATTTTGTTCATCTTCAAATTATTATATTTAGCAGCTTTTTCTCATTTGTTGAGTTAACTTTAATCGGAAAAATTTAAATAGTGAGATGAACTTTTATATTGTATACGAGTACATTAAGTAATTCTTGGTATATTTCATTTATATGAACCATCATCACATAATTCCTTTGGATGATCTATTAAATCATTCTACTATTGATGCTTTCATATTAAGTAATGTTTAATATTCTACATATCCATGAATTTTCCAGTGTCTATTAAAAAATTCTTTACAATCATCCATTTGTAAGCTTTTTGGTACTCATAACATTTCAAAAATATTTTCCACAGCCTAGGTTTTTTCGAATGCAACTTTTATTTTCAACGGTATTGACCATAGAAACTTTGTGAATGAATCATTTACAGTCTACAATAATCAATAATTTCTATTTTCTGTAGAATAGTTTCCCATTTCACCTAAATCAACTATTCCTTTCATTACATATCTACAATGCACAAACAATTTTCGAGACTTATTATAGAGTTCGTCTACTAAATTTCTTTTTAAAGACATTGAGTTATTTTAAAGATTTTTTGGTGAGTGTTGTGATCTACTTGATGCACTTTCAGCTATTTATACTATCATGTAGTTCATTTTCCAATCTATAAATTTTATCGTTCAGCTGTTCAATTTGTTTTTTCAAAAGATGATTTGATTTTTAGTATGTATTTTATCAATTTTATAACTATCTTCTATCTCTAATTGTATTTCACGTTGTACTCTATCAATTTGCATTTTAATATATTCTTGAATTATATTAATTCCTTAAGCTATATTATTAATTTGTCCTATAGTTTATCGTTTGGAGTTTCCAGAAACAATTTACTGATAACATCATTCTCTGTCAGTGAATGATGATGATGATTAATAGAAATTATATATTTTATATAGTTTTCAACATCAAATTTCTCATAGTATTTCCATGTTTTATTATCAATCATTAAAGAAAATAAAGGTACTATTAGGGCCTATATTTGACCATCAACTTGTATTTTATCTTCATTTAGTTTTAGGTTACTATCACCAAACTTTCATTCATTATTCAAACCTTGATGTGGGCCATAGTTTGTATCTAATTCAATTCTTCCTTCCAAGACTGATAAATGAGTATAAGTGTCTTCAGAATTAGAAGTCTATGAGTAAAAATTATCTTCATCATCCTTATCATCATTCTCAGTATTAGCATCATTAAATAAGATGATGATATCATCAAATATTGTTCCTTCTGAAAGTTTCTTTGGTGTACTTGTCTCTATATTGACTGATGGCTTTAAACTTGTATTATTTTCAGCTTCTATCTTGATTTTACTTTCTTCTTTCTTGCGAATTCTTTCAATATTTCTAGAACTATTTATGAATTCTTTGAGAGGTTCTGTTATAGGTTTAAATGTATCTTTTATTGCTCACATGTATCTATTTCACCAGTTTTTATACTACGAAGCTTTTTCTTCAAGACATTTCTTGTCAGCACCAACTGTTTTAAAATTTTCTCATCCATGTTTAATAATAGTAAATAACAGGTATCAGCTATTAGATCAGGTATCAGCTATCAGATCAGGTTATCAGGTAGCTGGTCTGGTTTTCAGATCAGCTTATCAGGACCTGGTCTGTTTTTCAGATCAGCTTATCATGACCTGGTCTGGTTTTCAGATCAGCTTATCAGGACCTGATCTGGTTTTCAGATCAGCTTAATAGGACCTGGTCTGGTTTTCAGATCAGCTTATCAGGACCTGGTCTGGTTTTCAGATCAGCTTATCAGGACCTGGTCTGGTTTTCAGATCAGCTTAATAGGACCTGGTCTGGTTTTCAGATCAGCTTTTCAGGACCTGGTCTGGTTTTCAGATCAGCTTATCAGGACCTGGTATGGTTTTCAGATCAGCTTATCTGATTCAGATTGGGTTATCAGTTTACAAGTAGCTGCCCATTTATAACATTTAGATGAATGCAGTTTAAGGTCAGATGAAAAACGAAAAAGTAAACTTTTATGTAGTCAAATTCTCTTTTTTTCTATAACGATCATCGTTCAATTCAATATCGTTGCTTATAATCAAAATCCATATTTATCCTTCCAACATGCTTTATATTTGTCTCATCTTACTTAAAAATTATAATTACATTATGATTATCTAGTATCAAATGTTTGGTGATTCTGGTATAAGTTTGACATCAGCAGAATGCATCAACATTCTTATCTCACTCCATACAAAAATATGTTTCTCACATCTAACATCGTTAAATATCATATCGGAATTACTTTTAGCTTTGTTAGGAGAAATAACAGATTCAGTATCTGTAAATGTGTATTATCCCATTCCTTTAATTATGAAATTATGTAATATATTTAAGTATCCATATTTGGGTTGATAGAGAGATTTTGAGTATTAATATGTAGATGTTTTAAAATTTTAGTTCATTAAGACTTTTTAGCAAGCCAATCATATCATATTATTTTTTATTTTATTTTTTTTTTTTACAATTTGACAGACCAACTATTTTTGCGCAAATAAAATTTGATAGAGGGGGAACTATGACTTGTTTTTGAACTAACGTTTGATGAATCATCAAAATTTTGTACCATACTATTTTTAGGTTGTTTCACTATCCACATTTGTGTAACTAAATGCATTTTATAAATATTATCTCTTATTAAAAAAATAAAATAATACAGCTATACGATATCAGAAAATATTTTCTGAAATCGTGTAGCTGCATTATTTTATTTATTTAATAAGAGATAATGATGTATACTCACATTCAAAACAACATAAAACTATCATTTGTTTTGATTATGAGTATACGTCAATATGAAATGCAATTAGTTACACAAATGTGGTTAGTGAAACAAAGTATATTTTAACAGCCTTATTTATAAAAATTATTAAGACTTTATAAAGGCTTTTTTAAAAAAATTTTTATGAAAATTTGTCTAAAAAAACCCTTTATAAAGTCTTAATAATTTTTATAAATAAGACTGTAAGAGTTTAAAATCAGTATTTTTTATGATAATACTGGTTTTAAACTCTTAAAATATACTTTGTTTTGACTATGAGTAGGGACCATTATCTCTTATATAGGAAAAGTAAAATAATATAGCTATACGATACCAGAAAATATTTTCTGGTGTCGTATAGCTGTATTATTTTATTTTTCCTATATAAGAGACAATATTTATGAAACACATTTCATAAATATTGGTGCATACTCATAGTCAAAACAACCTAAAAATAGTATGGTACAAAATTTTGATGATTCATCAAACGTTAGTTCAAAAACAAGTCATAGTTCCCCCTCTATCAAATTTTATTTGCGCAAAAATAGTTGGTCTGTCAAATTGTAAAAAAAAAAATAAAATAAAAAATAATATGATATGATTGGCTTGCTAAAAAGTCTTAATGAACTAAAATTTTAAAACATCTACATATTAATACTCAAAATCTCTCTATCAACCCAAATATGGATACTTAAATATATTACATAATTTCATAATTAAAGGAATGGGATAATACACATTTACAGATACTGAATCTGTTATTTCTCCTAACAAAGCTAAAAGTAATTCCGATATGATATTTAACGATGTTAGATGTGAGAAACATATTTTTGTATGGAGTGAGATAAGAATGTTGATGCATTCTGCTGATGTCAAACTTATACCAGAATCACCAAACATTTGATACTAGATAATCATAATGTAATTATAATTTTTAAGTAAGATGAGACAAATATAAAGCATGTTGGAAGGATAAATATGGATTTTGATTATAAGCAACGATATTGAATTGAACGATGATCGTTATAGAAAAAAAGAGAATTTGACTACATAAAAGTTTACTTTTTCGTTTTTCATCTGACCTTAAACTGCATTCATCTAAATGTTATAAATGGGCAGCTACTTGTAAACTGATAACCCAATCTGAATCAGATAAGCTGATCTGAAAACCATACCAGGTCCTGATAAGCTGATCTGAAAACCAGACCAGGTCCTGAAAAGCTGATCTGAAAACCAGACCAGGTCCTATTAAGCTGATCTGAAAACCAGACCAGGTCCTGATAAGCTGATCTGAAAACCAGACCAGGTCCTGATAAGCTGATCTGAAAACCAGACCAGGTCCTATTAAGCTGATCTGAAAACCAGATCAGGTCCTGATAAGCTGATCTGAAAACCAGACCAGGTCATGATAAGCTGATCTGAAAAACAGACCAGGTCCTGATAAGCTGATCTGAAAACCAGACCAGTTACCTGATAACCTGATCTGATAGCTGATACCTGATCTAATAGCTGATACCTGTTATTTACTATTATTAAACATGGATGAGAAAATTTTAAAACAGTTGGTGCTGACAAGAAATGTCTTGAAGAAAAAGCTTCGTAGTATAAAAACTGGTGAAATAGATACATGTGAGCAATAAAAGATACATTTAAACCTATAACAGAACCTCTCAAAGAATTCATAAATAGTTCTAGAAATATTGAAAGAATTCGCAAGAAAGAAGAAAGTAAAATCAAGATAGAAGCTGAAAATAATACAAGTTTAAAGCCATCAGTCAATATAGAGACAAGTACACCAAAGAAACTTTCAGAAGGAACAATATTTGATGATATCATCATCTTATTTAATGATGCTAATACTGAGAATGATGATAAGGATGATGAAGATGATTTTTACTCATAGACTTCTAATTCTGAAGACACTTATACTCATTTATCAGTCTTGGAAGGAAGAATTGAATTAGATACAAACTATGGCCCACATCAAGGTTTGAATAATGAATGAAAGTTTGGTGATAGTAACCTAAAACTAAATGAAGATAAAATACAAGTTGATGGTCAAATATAGGCCCTAATAGTAGCTTTATTTTCTTTAATGATTGATAATAAAACATGGAAATACTATGAGAAATTTGATGTTGAAAACTATATAAAATATATAATTTCTATTAATCATCATCATCATTCACTGACAGAGAATGATGTTATCAGTAAATTGTTTCTGGAAACTCCAAACGATAAACTATAGGACAAATTAATAATATAGCTTAAGGAATTAATATAATTCAAGAATATATTAAAATGCAAATTGATAGAGTACAACGTGAAATACAATTAGAGATAGAAGATAGTTATAAAATTGATAAAATACATACTAAAAATCAAATCATCTTTTGAAAAAACAAATTGAACAGCTGAACGATAAAATTTATAGATTGGAAAATGAACTACATGATAGTATAAATAGCTGAAAGTGCATCAAGTAGATCACAACACTCACCAAAAAATCTTTAAAATAACTCAATGTCTTTAAAAAGAAATTTAGTAGACGAACTCTATAATAAATCTCGAAAATTGTTTGTGCATTGTAGATATGTAATGAAAGGAATAGTTGATTTAGGTGAAATGGGAAACTATTCTACAGAAAATAGAAATTATTGATTATTGTAGACTGTAAATGATTCATTCACAAAGTTTCTATGGTCAATACCGTTGAAAATAAAAGTTGCATTCGAAAAAACCTAGGCTGTGGAAAATATTTTTGAAATGTTATGAGTACCAAAAAGCTTACAAATGGATGATTGTAAAGAATTTTTTAATAGACACTGGAAAATTCATGGATATGTAGAATATTAAACATTATTTAATATGAAAGCATCAATAGTAGAATGATTTAATAGATCATCCAAAGGAATTATGTGATGATGGTTCATATAAATGAAATATACCAAGAATTACTTAATGTACTCGTATACAATATAAAAGTTCATCTCACTATTTAAATTTTTCCGATTAAAGTTAACTCAACAAATGAGAAAAAGCTGCTAAATATAATAATTTGAAGATGAACAAAATGTTGAAATTTAATGAAAGTAAAAAATAAAATTAAACAGGAAAAATCTAGTTTGGTTTGTATTTTTGAAGGAATGATAGGTCTTAAGAAAGATAATTAACTTAATATACTGGAAATTCTCTAAACTTGGTGGCCTGTATGAAATATTGTGAAAACTTAAGTGATCAAAATAAATTACAACACAGTGTAATATTCAGTAACACCTAATATTATCACTTTTTATAGTGAAAATTGTACATTTTCCATTTCGAAAGCTCTAGCAAGCGAAATTTTAAAATATGCCCATGGGCTATTATAATAGATCTTTACTCTATTAATTTCTATAGCTATCAAATCTTTAGAAAATATAGATAAACTACATAAATTGGACTTAGATTTCCAATCTTTAAGAATGTATATGTGTATGAATTAGTATCAAACAAACTTACTGAATAAATATGGACTTCAACTGGAATCATGCTGAAGCATACATAAATTGTAAAATGCAATGTAAGCAGATCTTACTTTATATCTGTAACTGTATGAGTATCAAATAAATTTACAGAAAAAATATTGAAAGCATGCCTACGCATGCAAATTTAAAAGAATGTCACACAATTGTGTAAGCAAAGAAATTTTATGACTCTGTGCTAAATGAAATACATAAATATGTATCTACTTTGTAAAAGAATAAAAAGAGCGAAATCGTAAAATCTAATAGTATAGATTTTTAATTGAAACACCACTACATGTCGGACTCTCGCGTCACTATCGATAGAAGCATGCTAAGGCATGCATGCTAGCAAAATATATAAATCTGTTAGAAGGTGATGAGAAACTTGTTTCTAATCATTAATCTGTAGACAGCAATTGTATCTGGATCAATCCAACTCATGAATGAAATGTATACAGATATAGTTGATAGTAATGAGGACCTTTTTTAAGTAGGAAATGATTACATCTGAATGTGATACAACCCAGCCTACGTCAACAATAACTTCAAGGATGTCAACCAGCAAACCTCATGTAGAAAAACTCGATGTAAAAATTCTCTCAAACATAGATATTCTAGTGTTTCTGACACTATAAAAACACCGACGGTGAATTGATGGTGGAGGTAACTGCGTTATTTGAGATCGATTTTCTAGAATAGTTGATTATTAAACATGTATTTCTTGTGTGATATGCCCATGGGCTATTATAATAGATCTTTACTCTATTAATTTCTATAGCTATCAAATCTTTAGAAAATATAGATAAACTACATAAATTGGACTTAGATTTCCAATCTTTAAGAATGTATATGTGTATGAATTAGTATCAAACAAACTTACTGAATAAATATGGACTTCAACTGGAATCATGCTGAAGCATACATAAATTGTAAAATGCAATGTAAGCAGATCTTACTTTATATCTGTAACTGTATGAGTATCAAATAAATTTACAGAAAAAATATTGAAAGCATGCCTACGCATGCAAATTTAAAAGAATGTCACACAATTGTGTAAGCAAAGAAATTTTATGACTCTGTGCTAAATGAAATACATAAATATGTATCTACTTTGTAAAAGAATAAAAAGAGCGAAATCGTAAAATCTAATAGTATAGATTTTTAATTGAAACACCACTACATGTCGGACTCTCGCGTCACTATCGATAGAAGCATGCTAAGGCATGCATGCTAGCAAAATATATAAATCTGTTAGAAGGTGATGAGAAACTTGTTTCTAATCATTAATCTGTAGACAGCAATTGTATCTGGATCAATCCAACTCATGAATGAAATGTATACAGATATAGTTGATAGTAATGAGGACCTTTTTTAAGTAGGAAATGATTACATCTGAATGTGATACAACCCAGCCTACGTCAACAATAACTTCAAGGATGTCAACCAGCAAACCTCATGTAGAAAAACTCGATGTAAAAATTCTCTCAAACATAGATATTCTAGTGTTTCTGACACTATAAAAACACCGACGGTGAATTGATGGTGGAGGTAACTGCGTTATTTGAGATCGATTTTCTAGAATAGTTGATTATTAAACATGTATTTCTTTGTAGATAAAGTAATTTCTCTATACATATATACATATATTTACCTATATGTATATATGAATACATTTAAAAATTACATAAATATTCTCTTTTTCAAGTAGTAAAATCTGAAAAAATAGTAGTGGCATATTAAAAGAAAAAAATTATTAAAAAGAGAGACTGAGTGATCAACTGATACGTACACTTTGTCTGACAGGTAAATAAAGCGCGCTTAAAAATATCAGAAATATATGTACAATACGCTGAACTTTAATAAAATGAGAAAAAAAAAATCTAGAACATCAAATAAAAGCCATAGGCGAGTAACCTTCATAATATAAACATATACCTTATTAATGAAAACATATTATCAGTATGAAGTAACACAATTTGAGGAGTTAAAATTTTAACATTTAATTGTCCCTTAACGCTGACAAAGAGTAGAGAGATATGTTGACATAGAAAGTCATCTTATATACTAGAGGAACCGTTGAGAGACCAGACCTAAATTGTAAGAAAACGATTTCGTTTTCTGTTGATCGCTATTCAAGAAGAAAAGAAGTTTCCTCATTATGATTTAACTAATTTAAAACTACATTTAAATTCAGTCTCATATCCAAATGATGATGATCTTAACATAAAAATTAAAAATAAACGTTATGCAATTCTATATTATATGTACTCGTATCTAAGATTCCAACAAAGCTATTATATGAAAGAATCTCAAGCACTTCCAAATGCACTAAAGTTTAAGATAAAAGTTCCTTTTATTCAATAGCGGTCCAATTGATATAGAAATTTAATATGAAACAGTAAGCAAGGACCTCAGCTACTGTATTTTTACTGATGATCGAATAATAGAAAGTCCTGAAAGTCTTATAAATTAAGTAATATGAATGAAAAAATGGTTTTAATAGACGAGTAAGGTTTCGAATGATTTTCATTACAAAAAGAAGTAGCGGATGTTTTTAACAATAATGAGTATAACAATTTCATTATAAAACCACCATTTGATTTTAAATGTTTATCAATAAAAAAGGAAAGAGAAGCAAAGTGGTTAACAAAAAAACTATCTGGACTGCTGAATCAGTTTCATTTCAAAGCGTTTGTCATTTTTTAAAGCCAATGCAAGATGTTTAAATATATGAAAAAGGTGAAGAAAAAAGATTATAGTTGGAAAAAAATTTACACCGAGAAATTTCTAACGTTGACTATATAGGCTACATCAACTTTAAACAAATGGAAATAAAAAATATTAAATATTTATACTATAGTTACTACAACTAGAGAGGAATTCAATTTTACTTAAACCAGAAACTCCTCACAAACTTTTAAGTAAATACATCTAAAAATTAAAAGAACGTTTTTTTAATTTCAAATAAAAAAACTACAGAGATATTTCACATCTATACACAAAAGACCACGCGAATATTTACAACAGCAACAACAGCACATGACAAAAAAATGTATTTAAACAGGGAGCTCCAGACTTATTTGTATGTACATATGTACATACATACATAAAATCAATTTGTAGATCCATATGTACATATGTACACATATTATCAAATTTCTTACCCATGTTCAAGTATTTATTGGATTTTAACAATCACACTTACATATCTACATTATAAAAACATACAAACCGTTCTCCAAGCTATCGACGCTTGAAGACGAAAATCGAAGAAGACAAATGTACTTAAATAAACAAACTTATCACAGACTAGTCAAACTCTATCGCGCATACACACATACACACACAAAATCAAAACGATCGTACACAAGAATTTTGCAAAATCTGAAATTAATATTTATACAAATATAAACAAATTTTTGAGCGACAGACTTTAACACTGAACAAATTTAAGCTTGATA
This sequence comes from Nowickia ferox, assembly GCA_936439885.1. Classification (NCBI taxonomy): domain Eukaryota; kingdom Metazoa; phylum Arthropoda; class Insecta; order Diptera; family Tachinidae; genus Nowickia; species Nowickia ferox. The sequence continues at coordinate 46,791,411 of OW387027.1, read as the reverse complement.
AAATATAAAGCAATCTCATCCTCCAATATGAAAAACATATTAGGATTAGGGAAGTTCAGATATATGATAATATTTTCTAGCAAAAAATGTTCATATGAGAAACAATTTATTTCTACGTACATATAAATACTATGGTGAGAAAATCACATACACACACACATACTAAAATTCATCTACGAAAAATTAAACCTATTTCAACAACGCCCCTCCCCTCACAAATCACAGTCAGCCTAAAGTTCTTACAGATATACATACACAAAATCAAAGGTAACATACAATCTATCAATCTCACAACCTAAATCACGATTAGCCTTAAACTCATATAGACATACATACAAACAAATACGTATACATATACATGAACACCTTCACCTCACCTCTCATTAATCATGATATATATTTAATGATCACTTCGCCCCTCATAAATCACGATAAGCCTTAAATTTTCTACAGATATACATACAAAAATTCTCGAAGTCACATACAATCGATCAATCTCAACAATTCAAATTACGATCAGCCTTAAACTCCTACAGACATACATGCACAAAAATTCCTACGGACATATAAACAGCCAAATTCTTATAGATACATATTACAATAACACCGCCCGCCTCCCTCAAATCAAGGACAGCCTTAAACTCCTACATATACATACATACACACACACACACACATACGCACATTCTATCTATCTATCTATCTATCACAACAACACCCTCCCCCACCTCAAATCACATTCAGCATTAAACTCCTACAAACATACATAGACACAGATTCCCACGGACACGTATTACATGAAGACTCTCACCTCACCTTTGATAAATCACAGACAGCCTTAAACTCTTACAGACATACATACGTACATGCACACAGATTCCCACGGATACATATTACAACAACTCCCCACCCTACACCAGTCGATCTGCCGCAAATACATCCCGCCCCTCCACGAGCACAGCTTGGTTTAAATTCCAAGAAACATAAACTTCACCGAATTCCCGCGGTTACATATTACAAAACACCCTCACCTACCCAAATCACGGTCAGCCTTAAGGTCTTACAATCTAGACACACCCCGCCCTCCACCAAGCACAGCCAGACTTCAATTCCTACAGCTAGACACACCTCGTCCTCCAAGAATCATAGCCAGACTTCAAATCCTACAGCTAGACACACCCACAAATTTTCCGTCGGCATTAGGAAAAATCATTTCCATGATTTTCCCGTCGGCATTTGAAAAAAATAAACATGTTTTCCCGTCGGCATTTGAAAAAAATAAACATGTTTTCCCGTTGGCATCAGGAAATCATACACATATAAAAGCCTCAAACCTATAAACCCCTTAATGTATTCCTACAAAATATTCCGCACACAAATTCCCACGGATACATATTACAACAACACCCGCCCCCACCAAACACAGGCTGCCTTAAAGATACACCCGCAAATTCCCACGGTTACATGTTACAAAAACCTCACCTGCCCAAATCACGGACATCAACAAATTTCCACAGTCTAACAACAATCATAACTTTCCCGTCGGTATTAGAAAAAAAAAAGATGTTATCCCGTCGGCATTAGAAAATCATATACATATAACAGCTTCAAACCTTTAAACGCCCTTAATGTATTCCCACAAAATATTCCGCGCACAAGTTCCCACGGTCATATATACATACAAACATACATACAAACATACATACACTTAATATAAACAAAAAACAGTTAATGTAAACAAAAAACACTTAATGTAAACAAAAAATTCAGACGGACGGACGGACACACACACGTAGGTATCAAATTTCACAAATTTCCAAGAATTTTAAAATTTCAGCCAAAATTTAACAATTTCAGCCACAATTTAACAATTTCAGCCCACAATTTAACAATTTCAGCCACAATTTAACAATTTCAGCCCACAATTTCACAATTTTAATTGATCTAGAATGCCCATTTCCCTACTACTGTTGCTGTTGTAAATATTCGCCTGGTCTATTGTGTATAGATGTGAAATATCTCGATAGTTTTTTTATTTGAAATTAAAAAAACGTTCTTTTAATTTTTAGATTTATTTACTTAAAAGTTTGTGAGGAGTTTCTGTTTTAAGTAAAATTTAATTCCTCTCTAGTTGTAGTAACTATAGTATAAATATTTAATATATTTTATTTCCATTTGTTTAAAGTTGATGTAGCCTAGTGCGTTAACTCTTCGTCAACGTTAGAAATTTTTCGGTGTAAAATTTTTTCCAACTATCATCTTTTTTCTTCACCTTTTTCATATATTTTAGAACATCTTGCATTGGCTTTAAAAAATGATAAAAGCTTTGAAATGAAACTGATCCAGCAGTCCAGCTTTTTTTAACCACTTTGCTTCTCTTTCCTTTTTTATTGATAAACATTTAAAATCAAATGGTGGTTTTATAATGAAATTGTTATACTCATTATTGTTAAAAACATCCGCTACTTCTTTTTGTAATGAAAATCATTCGAAACCTTACTCGTCTATTAAAACCATTTAAAACCAAAACGTTTATTTTTAATTTTTATGTTAAGATCATCATTTGGATATGAGACTGAATTTAAATGTACTTTTAAATTAGTTAAATCATAATGAGGAAACTTGTTTTCTTCTTGAATAGCGATCAACAGAAAACGAAATCGTTTTCTTACAATTTAGGTCTGACCTCTCAACGGTTCCTCTAGTATACAAGATGACTTTCTATGTCAACATATCTGTCTACTCTTTGTCAGCGTTAAGGGACAAATAAATGTTAAAATTTTAATTCCTCAAATTGTGTTACTTCATACTGATAATATATTTTCATTAATAAGGTATATGTTTATCTTATGAAGGTTACTCGCCTATGGCTTTTATTTGATGTTCTAGATGATTTTTTTTCTCATTTTATTAAATTTCAGCGTATTGTGTATATATTTCTGATATTTTTAAGTGCGCTTTATTTACCTGTCAGACAGAAGTGTACGTATCAGTTGATCACTCAGTCTCTCTTTTTAATATTTTTTTTTTTCTTTTAATGTATCACTACTATTTTTTCAGATTTTACTACTTGAAAAAAAGAATATTTGTATAATTTTTAAATGTATTCATATAGGTAAATATATGTATGTATGTATAGAGAAATTACTTTATCTACAAAGAAATACATGTTTAATAATCAACTATTCTAGAAAATCTATCTCAAATAATTCAGTTACGTTCACCATAAATTCACCGTCTGTGTTTTCATAGTGTCAGAAACATTAGAATAACTATGTTTGAGAGAATTTTTACATCGAGTTTTTCTACATGAGGTTTGCTGGTTGACCCCCTTGAATTTATTGTTGACGTAGGCTGGGTTGTATCACATTCAGATGTAATCATTTCTCACTTAAAAAAGGTTCTCATCACCTTCTATCACGTTTTTATATTTTTCTAACATGCATGTCTTAGAATTCACAAGAAAGAAGAAAGTAAAATCAAGATAGAAGCTGAAAATAATACAAGTTTAAAGCCATCAGTCAATATAGAGACAAGTACACCAAAGAAACTTTCAGAAGGAACAATATTTGATGATATCATCTTATTTAATGATGCTAATACTGAGAATGATGATGAGGATGATGAAGATGATTTTTACTCATAGACTTCCAATTCTGAAGACACTTATACTCATTTATCAGTCTTGGAAGGAAGAATTGAATTAGATACAAACTATGGCCCACATTAAGATTTGAATAATGAATGGAAGTTTGGTGATAGTAACCTAAAACTAAATGAAGATAAAATACAAGTTGATGGTCAAATATAGGCTCTAATAGTAGCTTTATTTTCTTTAATGATTGATAATAAAACATGGAAATACTATGAGAAATTTTATTTTGAAAACTATATAAAATATATAATTTCTACTAATACATGGATAGAGAATCATCATCATTCACTGACGGAGAATGATGTTATCAGTAAATTGTTTCTGGAAACTCAAAACGATAAACTATAGGACAAATTAATAATACAGCTTAAGGAATTAATATAATTCAAGAATATATTAAAATGCAAATTGATGGAGTACAACGTGAAATACAATTAGATATAGAAGAAAAAAAAATTGAAAAAACACATACTAAAAATTAAATCATCTTTTGAAAAAACAAATTGAACAGCTGAACAATAAAATTTATAGATTGGAAAATTAACTACATGATAGTTTAAATAGCTGAAAGTGCATCAAGTAGATCACAACACTCTCCAAAAAATCTGTAAAACAACTTAATGTCTTCAAAAAGAAATTTAGTAAACGAACTCTATAATAAATCTCGAAAATTGTTTGTGCATTGTAGATATGTAATGAAAGGAATAGTTGATTTAGGTGAAATGGGAAACTATTCTACAGAAAATAGAAATTATTGATTATTGTAGACTGTAAATGATTCATTCACAAAGTTTCTATGGTCAATACCGTTGAAAATAAAAGTTGCATTCGAAAAAACCTAGGCTGTGGAAAATATTTTTGAAATGTTATGAGTACCAAAAAGCTTACAAATGGATGATTGTAAAGAATTTTTTAATAGACACTGGAAAATTCATGGATATGTAGAATATTAAACATTACTTAATATGAAAGCATCAATAGTAGAATGATTTAATAGATCATCCAAAGGAATTATGTGATGATGGTTCATATAAATGAAATATACCAAGAATTACTTAATGTACTCGTATACAATATAAAAGTTCATCTCACTATTTAAATGTTTCCGATTAAAGTTAACTTAACAAATGAGAAAAAGCTGCTAAATATAATAATTTGAAGATGAACAAAATGTTGAAATTTAATGAAAGTAAAATATATAATTAAACAGGAAAAATCTAGTTTGGTTTGTATTTTTGAAGGAATGATTAGGAATGATAGGTCTTAAGAAAGATAATTAACTTAATATACTGGAAATTCTCTAAACTTGTTGGCCTGTATGAAATATTGTGAAAACTTAAGCGTTCAAAATAAATTAATATTCAGTAACACATAATATTATCACTTTTTATAGTGAAAATTGTACATTTCCATTTCGAAAGCTCTAGCAAGCGAAATTTTAAAATATGCTCATGGGCTATTATAATAGATCTTCATTCTATTCATTTCTATAGCTATCAAATCTTTAGAAAATATAGACAAACTACATAAATTGGACTTAGATTTCCAATCTTTAAGAATGTATATGTGTATGAATTATTATCAAACAAACTTACTGAATAAATATGGACTTCAACTGGAATCATGCTGAAGCATATATAAATTGTAAAATGCAATATAAGCAGATCTTACTTTATATCTGTAACTGTATGAGTATAAAATAAATTTACAGAAAAAATATTGAAAGCATGCCGAAGCATGCAAATTTAAAAGAATTCCTCACGTCATATAATTTTGTAAGTAAAGAAATATTTTGATTCTATGCTAAATGAAATACATAAATATGTATCTACTTTGTAAAAGAATAAAACGAGCGAAATTGTAAATTCTAATAGTATAGATTTTTAACTGAAACACCAATACATCTCGGACGCTTGCGTCACTATGGACAAAAGCATGCTAAGACATGCATGTTAGAAAAATATAAAAACGTGATAGAAGGTGATGAGAACCTTTTTTAAGTGAGAAATGATTACATCTGAATGTGATACAACCCAGCCTACGTCAACAATAAATTCAAGGGGGTCAACCAGCAAACCTCATGTAGAAAAACTCGATGTAAAAATTCTCTCAAACATAGATATTCTAATGATTATGATACTATGAAAACACAGACGGTGAATTGATGTTGGAGGTAACTGAATTATTTGAGATAGATTTTCTAAAATAGTTGATTATTAAACATGTATTTCTTTGTAGATAAGGTAATTTCTCTATACATACATACATATATTTACCTATATGTATATATGAATACATTTAAAAATTATACAAATATTCTCTTTTTCAAGTAGTAAAATCTGAAAAAATAGTAGTGATACATTAAAAGAAAAAAAAAATATTAAAAAGAGAGACTGAGTGATCACTGATACGTACACTTTGTCTGGCAGGTAAATAAAGCGCACTTAAAAATATCAGAAATATATACACAATACGCTGAAATTTAATAAAATGAGAAAAAAAATCATCTAGAACATCAAATAAAAGCCATAGGCGAGTAACCTTCATAAGATAAACATATACCTTATTAATGAAAATATATTATCAGTATGAAGTTACACAATTTGAGGAATTAAAATTTTAACATTTAATTGTCCCTTAACGCTGACAAAGAGTAGACAGATATGTTGACATAGAAAGTCATTTTGTATACTAGAGGAACCGTTGAGAGGCCAGACCTAAATTGTAAGAAAACGATTTCGTTTTCTGTTGATCGCTATTCAAGAAGAAAACAAGTTTCCTCATTATGATTTAACTAATTTAAAAGTACATTTAAATTCAGTCTCATATCCAAATGATGATGATCTTAACATAAAAATTAAAAATAAACGTTATGCAATTCTATATTATATGTACTCGTATCTAAGATTCCAACAAAGCTATTATATGAAAGAATCTCAAACACTTCCAAATGCATTAAAGTTTAAGATAAAAGTTCCTTTTATTCAATAGCGGCTCAATTGATATAGAAATTTAATATGAAACAGTAACCAAGGACCTCAGCTACTGCATTTTTACTAATGATCGAATAATAGAAAGTCCTGAAAGTCTTATAAATTAAGTAATATGAATGAAAAAATGGTTTTAATAGACGAGTAAGGTTTCGAATGATTTTCATTACAAAAAGAAGTAGCGGATGTTTTTAACAATAATGAGTATAACAATTTCATTATAAAACCACCATTTGATTTTAAATGTTTATCAATAAAAAAGGAAAGAGAAGCAAAGTGGTTAATAAAAGCTGGACTGCTGGATCAGTTTCATTTCAAAGCGTTTATCATTTTTTAAAGCCAATGCAAGATGTTCTAAAATATATGAAAAAGGTGAAGAAAAAAGATGATAGTTGGAAAAAATTTTACACCGAAAAATTTCTAACGTTGACGAAGAGTTAACGCACTAGGCTACATCAACTTTAAACAAATGGAAATAAAATATATTAAATATTTATACTATAGTTACTACAACTAGAGAGGAATTAAATTTTACTTAAAACAGAAACTCCTCACAAACTTTTAAGTAAATACATCTAAAAATTAAAAGAACGTTTTTTTAATTTCAAATAAAAAAACTATCGAGATATTTCACATCTATACACAATAGACCAGGCGAATATTTACAACAGCACATGACAAAAAAAATGTATTTAAACAGGGAGCCCCAGACTTATTTGTATGTACATACATACATACATAAAATCAATTTGTAGATCCATATGTACATATGTACACATATTATCAAATTTCTTACCCATGCTCAAGTATTTATTGGATTTTAACAATCACACTTACATATCTACATCATGAAAACATACAAACCATTCTCCAAGCTATTGACGCTTGAAGACGAAAATCGAAGAAGACAAATGTACTTAAATAAACAAACTTATCACAGACCAGACAAACTCTATCGCGCATACACACACACAAAATCACCACGATCGTACGCAAGAATTTTGCAAAATCTGAAATTAATATTTATACAAATATAAACAAATTTCTGACCGACAGACTTTAACACTGGACAAATTTAAGCTTGATAAAATATAAAGCCATCTCATCCTCCAATATGAAAAACATACTAGGATTAGGGAAGTTTAGATATATGATAATATTTTCTAGCAAAAAATGTTCATATGAGAAAGAATTTATTTCTCCGTACATATAAATACTATGGTGAGAAAATCACATACACACACACATACTAAAATTCATCTACGAAAAATTAAACCTTTTTCAACAACGCCCCTCCCCTCACAAATCACAGTCAGCCTAAAGTTCTTACAGATATACATACACAAAATCTCAAGGTAACATACAATCTATCAATCTCCCAACCTAAATCACGATCAGCCTTAAACTCATATAGACATACATACACACAGATACGTATACATATACATGAACACCTTCACCTCACCTCTCATTAATCATGATCAGCCTTAAACTCCTACAGATATACACACAAATTGCGCTGTTATATATTTCATGAACACTTCGCCCCTCATAAATCACGATAAGCCTTAAATTTCCTACAGATATACATACACAAATTCTCAAGGTCACATACAATCGCTCAATCTGAACAATCCAAATCACGATCAGCCTTAAACTTCTACAGACATACATACACAAAAATTTCTACAAACATATAAACTCCCAAATTCCTATAGATACATATTACAATAACACCCCCCCCCCCCAACCCGCCTACCACAAATTAAGGACAGACTTAAACTGCTATATATAAATACATACATACACATACACACATAGGCACATTCTATCTATCTATCAAAACAAGACCCTCCCCCACCTCAAATCACAATCAGTCTTAAACTCCTACGAACATACGTATACACAGATTCCCACGGATACGTATTACATGAACACTCTCACCTCACCTTTGATAAATCACAGACAGCCTTAAACTCTTACAGACATACATATATACATACATACATGTACGCAGATTCCCACGGATACATATTACAACAACTCCCCGCCCTCCACCAGTCGATCTACCTCAAATACATCCCGCCACCCACGAAGCCCAGCTTGATTTAAATTCTAACAAGCATAAACGTCACCGAATTCCCATGGTTACATATTACAAAACACCCTCACTTACAAAATCACGGTCAGCCTTAAGGTCTCACAATCTAGACACACCCCACCCTCCACCAAGCCAGACTTCAATTCCTACAGCTAGACATACCCTCAAATTTTCCGTCGGCATTAGGAAAAATAATTTCCATGATTTTCCCGTCGGCATTTGAAAAAACTAAACATGTTTTCCCGTCGGCATTTGAAAAAAAAATAAACATGTTTTCCCGTCGGCATTTGAAAAAAATAAAGATGTTTTCCCGTCGGCATTTGAAAAAAATAAAGATGTTATCCCGTCGGCATTAGAAAATCATATACATATAAAAGCTTCAAACCTTTAAACCCCCTTAATGTATACCCACAAACATACATACATATAAATTCTCACGGTCATAAAAAACCTGACTTATTGAACCGCCCTCGTATGTAGTAATAAAAAAACTCTTTATATAAATAAAAAACAGTTAATGTAAACAAAAAACACTTAATGTAAACAAAAAATCGGACGGACTTATTGAACCACCCTCGTAGGTATCAAATTTCACAAATTTCCAAGAATTTTAAAATTTTCAAATTTTAATTACCCAAATTTAACAATTTCAGCCACAATTTAACAATTTCAGCCCACAATTTAACAATTTCAGCCCACAATTTAACAATTTTAATTGGCCCAGAACCGCTATTTCCCTACTACTAATTTGATCATGAGTAACTTTTCGAAGAGCTTTGACATTGTTGGCAGTAAACTTATTGGCCTGTATGACTCAGCCTTGGTAAGATCTTTGCCCGGCTTTGGAATCATTTTGACCTTGGCAAGCTTCCAGCTGTGTGGATAATACTCCAGTCTTAAAATGGCATTAAAAATGAATAGCAGAATTCTAATTGCAATACGAGGCAACTTCATCAGCATCTTATTACTAATTTCATCAATACCCGGAGCTTTTTTTGGGTTGAGTTCAGCAATTAGTTTTTGTACATCACGCATCTTAAACTTTAAGGGACGAGGGGGTAGAGCAACTACACATGGCAAATCAGCAACACCCATACATGTGTTTGGGGTAAATACGGTTTTTAAATGCTCAGCAAATATGTTACCTTTTTCAGTATCGTTTCTTGCCCAACCTCCGGTAGAAGTGCGCAGGGTTGGTTTAAACTCAACGGGTGTTTTAAGCTTCCTCGCAGCGTGCCACAAAGAATAATTATATGCTGGTGTAACATCAAGACCTTCCAGATAATTTTTAAGAGATGCAGTTTTTTCAGATGCAAGCAACTCTTGGAGTCGTTTAGTGCACTCTTTAAACCTGATTTTATGTTGGGGTGATCTGTGTTGCTGCCATTCCCTTCTAGCTCTTCTTTTTTCACTTACGAGACGTTCAATATCCGTAGAATAAATTCTATTAAACCCAGTCTGCAGGTGGGAGGTAGTAGCATGTTCAGCAGCCTGTTTAATATTTCCGTTAAGATTCGCAATGTTAGATTCAATATCATCGGATGTACTTAGCGTTATGTTTTCTGTGCAATGACTACTAAGATATTTTTTGAATCTCAGCCAATTAACACGATTGACCATCTTCACATATAGATGAGGTAAGTCACTTCTTAGTGGATTACAGATTGTAACGATAGTGGGAGAGTGATCGGAGGAGAGATCTAGAGAAGCTTGAACATGAACTAAATCTCTAGAAATATTTTTCATGACGCCAAAATCTATAACATCCGGAATTTTTTATATGTCAGTAGGCCAGTAAGTGGGCTGCCCACTCGAAATGACGTCCAAACCCATTTTTGAAATTGTGGTGAACAACGCTCTACCTCTAGGTGTAATAAGACGCGAACCCCAGAACGTATGCTTTGCATTGTAGTCGCCAGCTGCTACAAAACAAGGTCCAAGAGATTTGAAGAAATCCTCGTATTGATCCTCAGTGATTGAAAATCTGGGAGGGAAGTAAATTGATGATATAACGAAATTTGTACAAAAATTTTCGACGCAAATATTTGTAGCTTGTAGATTTTCTTCACAAACTTTGTCAAGAATATAGTGCTTGAGTCTTGACTTTATTAGAATTGCCGATCCACCGCATGCTCTTCCTCTAGGGTCTTTTGGATCATATAAGTTGTAGCCATTGATTTTGAAAAGGCTTCTCGAAGTCAAATGAGTCTCAGAGACCAACATTATATCAATATCTTTTTTCATAAGGAAGTGCTCGAGCTCATTTTTGTGTTGGCGAATGCCGTTTGCGTTCCAGAAACATATTTTTAACGTGTTCATGGCTTGTTAATTAATGCTTGAAGCAGAGTATTCTGCATTCGAAGCATTTCTTGCATCATATTAGTCATATTTGTTGTGAAATTGTTTATAGTTTGCACCAGATTATCAATAGAGGCTTCAAGGCGACTGAAATTAAAACTTGTGTTCGCATTTGTTGAATTACTTGGTGGGGACACTTTCTGCGTGGGAACAGAATTTATTTTAACAGCATCGGCATACGATACACGTGAGGTACTAGGTTGGCTCATTGGAGGAAAAGTGACAGAGTAAGCGTTAGTTGATTGAGCTGGAACTAATTTAGGTTTTTGACCCATAGCCTGTTTAACGAAAGAATACACAGGGCATCCTCTGTAGTTAGCGGTGTGATTGCCTCCACAATTACTACATTTTTTTTTTGCTTGTTCTTTTGGCTTAGTACAGCTAGCAGTACCATGCAATTCACCGCAGATAACACAAACTGTAGATAAATTGCAATAGGATTTTGTATGGCCATATTCTTGGCAATTATGGCACTGTACGGGACCTGAACGCTTACGTGGCTCTTCAACTGTGATTTTTCGGTGTAATATATAGAAACTTTACATTATAAATATGATGCGTTTCATTTTTTTTCAACTGCATGTCATTCGGCTCCAATTCAACCCGAAATAGGGGTTGTGGGACCTTTTCTCTGTTAATTATACTGGTAACATTTTTAACCTTAAATCCTTTTTCAAGAAGTGCACATTTTACTTCTTCGGGGTCAACATATGAATCTATGCCCTTTAATACTATCTGTAGGCCTTTAGCACTCTTAAGTTGGTAAGTGTAAAAATTTGTTTTGTTGTTTTCAAATTCGCTAAAAATTTTTCGAAAATTTTTTTCATCATAAATTTGGATTTTTGTTTCATCAATATTACCTCGTTTAATTGGAATGATGTGGAAAGTATTTTCACCAATGGCCGACAGCAGTTTTTTTAGAAGCGCGTTAGAATTTTTTTCTCTCAGATAGATAGGTGGTGGCTTAAAAGACTTTTGCGATGATGCAGCGGGCTTCTCGTTATTGTCTTGCAATATTGAAAAACGATTTTGACAATTAATAGAGGACGCGCTGTTATCCCTAGACATTTTTGAAGCAGATGAAATTTTAGAAGATTTTGGGCTTCGGCCACGCTTTACCACAGTTATATATCTGTCCATACCGACTTGGACTTTGGGTTTTGAACTGCTGTTATCTGTAGTGATAACTTTGTTAAGTGATGAACACGAGCCCGAAGGGGATGATATCGCTGACTTATATGAAGATGTACTAGGCAACTGTAATGTTAACGAATCACTTGTTGGCTGACGAAAAAGTGGCATTGCCGTTAGAAAAAGACTATCATCAGATTTTTTATTTTTATTGTTAACATTGAGAGCTTCAGAACTCACAGTAAAATATGCATTTCTGCCGTTTGAACTCACTTCACAATTTTTTGTTTTTGAGGTACTCATGTAGAGTATTCCTCAAGGGCACTTTGTTTGCGGTTTTTGTTTGTTTTTGTTTTTTGTTTCTTGCTATTTAAAAATAATATCAGCAATATTTGCTTTGCTTATTTATCAAAGTTAATATGTATGTATTACGGTTATTATGTATTACGAATATTTTTTATGATTTTTTGTTTGTTTAATATGTATATGAAAAAAAAAAACTCCGCTAAGACGTCTGTTCACTATGAAGGTTCAGCGAGAACTCTGGGCGCAAGAAAATAACTTGAAGTATTTTAATCAACACCATGTACCAGCTAAGACATTTGAAATAGGAGACTTAGTAGTATTGAAGAACATCGACAATACTCCAGATATGAATAAAAAATTAATGCCAAAATACCGCGGGCCATATATAGTTAAAAAAACAATTGGGTAATGATCGGTACGAGATTTCCGACGTTGAAAATTGCCAAATAACACAAATGCCATATAAAGGCATAGTAGATTCAACTCGTTTGAAAAAATGGTTGGAACATAAGGACTACAATGTTTTGGGTGACCCTGAAGGCAACACTTCAGAGTACGAAGATTATGAGTATTTAGAGGGGGAATTTCTAGAGAATATATAACAATCGTGGTCGATTGTATGGTCAGGTCGGCCGAGATTATAGTAATATATAGTTAGTTCGGCAACTCTAGAAACTCCAACTCTGATGCAATCATACAAATATATACAACTATGTAAACTAACCTAACTTTAAGTCGAGCTATTTCCGGACACATTGTTTTTTGCGATTGAATAAAGACAAGCTACTAAATTATAATAAATTTAATTGTTTTATACCTAACAAACAAAAAACGTAGCAGTTTAATGAATGTGCAGTTTATTTGCAAAGAGAAAAGTTGTAAATTCTGATTTGAAGAGAAGCAAGCAAATACCAAGAAGAACTTATGGAGTTAAAAATATGTTTGAATGAAAGTCATCGGAAGGTGCGATTCAAGTTTGCTAAAGCGTACGAAGACTTCACTACAGATGATTGGAAGAAAGTTACTTGCTCGTATGCAAGAGCGTAACATGTATCAAATTTTGAATTTTGGGGGTGGTTCACTGATGGTTTGGGAATGTTTTCGTGGCAATGAGTTGGACATATTCGGAACTTAAGGTGTCAAAAACGATGTACTTATGCAGGATAATGACGCAAAGCACACAGAAAAAATAATAAAAAATGGTCTGCATATAACGGTATCGAACTTTTTGAATGGCCTCCCGAATCTGGAGAATTATACCCTATCGAGCACATTTGGGTGATTTTAAAACAAAAGATTTTTGCCGAAAAGGATACTCCAAAATCCGTAAGTGAATTGTGGGTATGGACTCTTCCAGAGTCTCAAAATATTAATCTCAATGTTTTGGAAAATCTCGCAAATACCATAACAAAGAGAACAAAAGCAGTGAAAAAACCTTGTGGACGCCTTTCTAAATATTGATTTCAACATTAGTTGGTCTTTCAAACTAGGGAAAAAATTTTCAAACTACATATTTGTTAAAATATTGTTACATTTTTACTTCTTTCGAGTGGACGCGAAGATTTGCAAATGAATAAAAGACCCAAGTGTAGTAATTAATGTTAAGAATAAGACTATTCTATTTATTACAAATAAATACACTTATACTAATCAAGAGCTTAAATAGACTTACACAACTTAAATCACTTAAATATCCTTAATCAGCCTAGAAATAATGTCTCTATGTCAACACTCTTTTCTTTAGCGACAATTGCTCTAGTTGAAATGTCGAACTTTCCTTTTATGCGAGAGTAGAAATACGTTTGAGACATCAGTTCTAGTGTATTTCTGGTGACATTGGCAATGAACGCGTCATTAGTTTACTTTTATTTTTTTATTAGGTAGGTAGCGCGTTGTTTAATACTATTTCAAAAATGGGCTTGGCCGTCATTTCGAGTGTAGATTTTGGCGTCACGAAAAATATTCCTAAGGATTTAGTTCATGTTGAAGCTTCTCTAGATCTCTCCTCCGATCACTCTCCCACTATCGTTACAATTTGTAACCCACTAAGAAGTGTTTTACCTCACCAATATGTGAGAATGATCAATCGTGTTAATTGGCTGGGGTTCAAAAAATATCTCAGTAGTCATTGTACGGAAAACATTAAGCTAAGAACATCCAAAGATATTGAATTTAAAGTTGCGAATCTTAACGAAAATATTAAACAGGCTGCTGAACAGCTACTACCTCCCAACCGCAGACTGGCTTTAATATAATTTATTCTACGGATATTTAACATGTAGCTGAAAAAAAGAGATCTAGAAGCGAACGGCAACCGCACAGATCACCCCTAAATAAAATCAGACCTAAAAAATGTACTAAACGACTCAAAGAGTTGCTATCATCAAAAAAAACTGCCTTACAGGAAAAATATATATGACGTCTGATGTCACGTCAGCATCTAATTACTCTTTATGGCGCGCTGTTAGAAATCTTAAAATACCTGTTGAGCTTAAATCACCACTGCGCACTTCGACTGGAGGATGGGAAAGAAGCGATAGTGAGAGAGTTAACTTATTTGCTGAGCATTTCAAATTTGTATTCAAGTATACAAGTGCTGCTGATTTGCTGAGTGTAGTTTCTGTACCCCCTCGTCCCTTAAAGTTTAAGCTGCAGGAAGTACAAAAAATAATTGCTCAACCCAAAGAAAGCTCCAGGTATTGATGGAATTAGTAACAAGATGCTGATGAATTTGCCTCTAATTGCAATAAGAATCCTGATATTTATTTTTAATGCCATTCTACGAATGCAGTATTTTTCATATAACTGGAAACTTGCGAAGATCAAAATGATTCCAAAACCGGGCAAAGATTCTACCAAGGCTGAGTTATATAGGCCTATAAGCTTACTATCAACAATCTGAAAGCTGTTCGAAAAGCTGCTCATGACAAAATTTAGCTGATAATGGCTGAATCCCTGACCATCAAATTTGGTTTTTGAAGTCAGCATAGCACAATTCAGCAAACGCATAGATTGGTTCAATTTATAAGGAAGACATTTGAAGAAAAGAAGTATTGTTCTGCCCTCTTTATTGATGTTTCTCAGGCATTTGACAAAGTATGGCACGAAGGCCTAGTTTTAAAATTGAAGACATATCTTCCAATAAACATACAAAAACTTTTGGAAAGTCATATTACTGATAGGAAGTTCACTGCTGTGGAAGGAGTGTGCTCGAATATATATCTTCCGATGTTCCACAGGGTAGTATTCTTGGGCCAGTCTTGTATTTAATATATACTTGTAATATCTCTACATTGGCCGATAATACAGCCTGTATGAGTATGCATGAAAACCCTTATGAGGCATTCCGCAATCTCCAGGAACAGCTGGAAATATGGTTGAACTTATGGAGAATTAAAGCAAATGAAAAAAGTTTGTCCATATAACCTTTACCTTAAGAAGAGATACTTGTTTCCCCATTCTAATCAACAATTAAAATATTCCTCAACATTCTCAAGTGAAATACCTTGGTATACACCTTTATCGAAGGCTTACATGGAAACATCATCTTGACTCTAAGCTAACTCAATTGAAACTTAAGTTAACTCAAATACATTGGTTGATTGGCAGAAATTCAACACTCAGCCTAGACTGCAAACTGTTAATATACAAGTCGCTTTTGAAGCCAATATGATGCTACGGAATTCAGCTATGGGGCACTGCTTCAGTTTCAAAGGTAGAAAAAATCCAACAAAGGCATAACAAAATGTTACGGTTAATAACATCGGCTCCATGGTACATAAGAAACTCAAATTTACATTGTGATTTAAATATGCCACAAGTAACTGAAGAAATTGCAAAATACGCAGGCAAATAGTTAACAAAACTCGAGTCACACCCTAATCCGCTTGCTCGTAATATCTTGAACTTCACTGGACACATCCGCTCAAAAAAAAGGGACATAAGGGCTTTAATACTTAACAGTCCAGATGAAACTGCTTGAAAATTTTTATTTTTTTTTTTTGCTTTGCACGACTCTTATGTATTGTTAACTACTATCACTAGTTTAGGTCCGACACTGTTCGGGCCTAATAATTATATTTAGATTTAAGATTTTAATACTTATTGTTAGTAAATTTTTCGAGATACAATAAATAAATATATTTATAAAAACAAAAAGTTTTATTAAGCTGTGCAAGAGTGTTAAAAAATACATATATATAATTATAAAATTATATATATATAATTATATAAATTATATACACACAAAAAAGTAATATGAATGAGTTTGTAATATTAATTAAAATATTTGTAATATTAATTAAAAAAATAATTAAATTTTCACCTATAAACAATTTGATAATATCAATTAAGTTTTTCCACTCAAATTAATTAATACAAATAAAAATTTAATTGAATCAATTAAATTATTAATTGAAAACATTAATTGGTGAATACTTTTTTCTGTGTAGTTATAAAATTGTAGACGAGTGTCACCAAAATGTACTTCAGAATCTTTGGTTCAAATGTCTCCATATTACCGTAAAAGAATTGTGCTAAAGGTTACTGGTAGATTTTCAATGATAGCCCTATGTTATATGCCATTAGGTGATTACATTGGCTTGGCTACACCTAGTCAGTAGTACTACTGACAATGTCATTGGTAAATCACTACAATTTTACTATTTACATCGAGCGAGAAAATATCGATATTTTAAACTAGAGCCCTTTAATTTTACTAGTAAATCTTTGGTGCCAATGTCTGCATGTGGTCCCAAAAGAACTACTTATTCAGTAGTGCCACAGTCTTGTGGTGGGTTTTCAATGACAAGTTAGTGTTAAATGTCAATAGGTTTTTACATTGGCTGGGGTACACCTGGTCAGTAGTACTACTGACAATGTCACTGGTAAATCACTACAATTTCACTATTCGCATTTCCTGCAGCGTATACAAATGGATACCACTACATTAAAATTTTAGTGAAATTTCTAAAAACTCTTTTTGAAACTTTGAAAATTTGGCTTGTTTTTATGGTTAAGCAATTGTCTATATGCATTTCGTTCCCACTTTGGGAACTCATCAGTAGACTTCAACCCAAAAAAAAAATTCATATAGACAATTGCTTAACCATAAAAACAAGCCAAATTTTCAAATTAAATAAATAAAGACTTTATGTCAAATAAATATAATTCGGTATTTCATGTATAATTCTTTAAAATTTGTGTAAAATTTGGGTAATTAAAATTTGAAATATGAGAAATTGTTTTTTCAGTACATTTTGATGTTTTTTTTGTTTACATTAAGCGTTTTTTGATAACTATAATTGTGTGTGAGCGTTTGATTTCTTTTGTTTACATTAATTGCGTGTGAACGGGTGATTTTTTTCTGAGAATGGTTTGAGGTTTTTTATGTATATGCCGACGGGAAAATCATGAAAGTGATTTTTCCTAATACCGACTGGAAAATCGTGAAAATGATTTTTCCTAATGCCGACGGGAAAACGTGAAATTAATTTTTTCCTAATGACGACAGGAAAAACTTAAAAATTATTTTTTTCAAATGCCGACTGGAAAACATGATTATTTTTTCCTAATACCGACGGGAAATTTGTGAGTGTTGCCACTCTGTGCGAATTTGGGGGTATCGGTCTGTGAAAATATGGCGGGGGGGGGGGGAGGGCGGCGCGTTGTTGAAATATGTAACATTGGAATTTTGTGTGTGTCTGCATGTGGGAATTTAAGTCTGGCTGTGATTGGTGGAGGGCGGAGTGTAGTTGAGGTATATCGATTGTGTGTATGTATGTATATATGTATGTATGTCTGTGAGAATTTAAGGTTGATCGTGATTTATGAAGGGCGAAGTAATATGTAATATGTAACCTTGAGAATTTGTGTTTATATGTCTGTAGGAGTTTAAGGCTGTCCGTGATATCGGGTAAGTGAGGGTCTTGTTGTAATATGTATCCGTGGGAATCTGTGTGTATGTATGTCTGTAGGAGTTTAAGGCTGAGCGTGATTTGAGGTGGGTGAGGGTGTTGTTGAGATAAATGGATTGTGTGTATGTGTATGTATGTGATTTTCTTGCTAGTATTTATAGTTACGTAGAAATAAATTTTTTTTCCATATCGACATTTCGTTGTTTGGTTACTGGTTTGATGTATGGAACATTTTAAAAAAAATTTAGTTATTGATTGATTATATGTATATGAATAATGTGTCCTCCTTCCAAATTCGTTATCAGTTTTTCGATATTTTGAGTATATCAGGATATATAGAGGTGGAATATTGAGCCATTTCCACAATTGTTGAACATTTAAAAAATTGTTTTACAGCAATAGAATATGTGACACATTTCCAACGCAAAAGTATTAATATTGTTATTCGCGATGTGCCGAATGTCAATTTTTGATATTCGCAAATACGAATATTTAAAACGATATTTGCGAATACGAATACGAACATCTATTGTATGTGAAATTCATGGATATTTAATTTTGGTTCTATTTTATTGTGCAAAATTAAATACAAAAAATTTTGTATGGAAAAGAACTTCATACTCTTGTCCGCGTACATTAAAGTTACTGAAAACTATCCAAAATTTTAATGGGTGCATTACATGACATTTTAAAATGATACAAAATTTGTATAACAAATTAAATAGATTTATTATGCAACATGATAAATTTTAATTTTTTTTTTACAGAAAAATCACTTTATACTAAACAATCTAGAGACAAATTGTAGTCAAACTGATCACATGGTTCTCATATCCTCTTTTTTCTCCTTTAACAATTTTAAAAATTTTTAATATATGTACATAAATACATATGTATGTATGTACATAAAGAACTTCTTCCTTTATCAAACTGCAACATATATTAGCATTAAATGTACTAAATACATAGAAAGATTTACAAAAATTTATGAAAGTATTTATTCCGATTCTTATAGACAAAAAAGTGTACTTTGACAAAATATATTCTTCCATATACATATGTGTACAGGATAATATCGCATTTTTAAATTTTAAAATTTTCGTTGATCAACTTGAGGCTAAAATGTGTAAGATTTGAGAGATGTATTAATGTTAACTTTCATACATAGACGTATTTTCATAAGGATATTATTTTAATTGTTTATACTGAACTTCAGAAAAAATATTTAGAAAACAACAGTGAAATGCTAATAGGAACTAGATCGTGTGCCTTTATAATTTTATGGTATTTTTTAAGAAATATTTAATGATACTGAACTTAATTCATTTGGCTAAAAACAAAACAATATAAAAAAAATATTAAAATAATTTTTTCGCTGAGGAAGGAGATGTAAGGAAAATGAATTCCCTTATTTAAACGTGTGACATTTACAGAAAAGAATGCACGTATTTAGATTTCTGACTCACATTGTAATAGAAGAACAGATGTTTTATTAAATTTGTTAAGTCGTCATTAAAAGATTTTGGTAAAGTAAAGTTGTGAAAAAAGATTATTGGCTAGGAAGGAATTTACACTGCAATAATAAACTTTAAATGTCGTTTTTTTGTTTACAGGTAAATTCCCAATTAATTATATAATAAGAAATAACTAATTAATGTAACAATTTTGTAATAATAAAATTTATTAAAAACTTTGTTTATAGAGAAACTCAGTTTTGTTTATATAATTGGCAAGTCCACTTTTTATGCAAATTTTTTTCCTATATCGTTCAAAATACATTATGTCTGCACCAAACCAATAAGCAACCGACGATATATGTATTTATTTATTGTATCTTCAAAAAATTTAACTAACAATATGTAATCAAATCGACCAATGCCGACCACAAATTTAGTGATAGTAATTATTAATACAAGAGTGGTGTACTAGCACAAAAATAATCTCAAAAAGTTTCATCTGGTATTGCGTATTAGAGCCTTGGTGTCCAGTAAAGTTCAAGATATTACGAGCTAGGGGATTAGGATAAGACTCGAGTTTTATAAAATATTTGCCTACCATGGAGCCGATGTTATCAAACGTAAAATTTTGTTTTGCTTTCGTTGGATTTTCTCCACATTTGAAGCTGAAGCGGTGCTCCATAACTGAATTCCGTAGCACCATCTTCTCTTCAAAAGCGACTTGTATATTAACAGTTTGCAGTCTAGGCTGAGTGTTGAATTTCTGCCAATCAACCAATGTATTTGAGTTAACTTAAGTTTCATTTGAGTTAGCTTAGAGTCAATATGATGTTTCTTTGTAAGCCTTCGATAAAGGTGTATACCAAGGTATTTCGCTTGAGAATGTTGAGGAATGTTTTGATTGTTGATTCAAATTGGGGAACAAGTATCTCTTCTTAGGGTAAACGTTATATGGATAAACTTTTTTTCATTTACTTTAATTCTCCATAAGTTCAACCATATATGTTCTGGAGATTGCGGGATGCCTCATAAGGGTTTTCGTGCATACTCACTTTATTGCAATGAAAATTGACAAATCAAACTTGCTAAAAATTTTATTGCAATGAAATTTGAAAAGCCAAACTTCCTAAAAAAAAAATCAGCTGTTAACTTAGTACCACCTGGTACATGAAGTTAATTTTAAAATAACCGGTTTTTGTACCTGAATTGAATTTATCCTTTAAAATTTTATTTAAAAAGAACGTTTCATATTAATTTTTAAAAAATTTTTGTTGTTTTAATTTAATTTAATTAAAAGTAAATATGTGTGTGTTATTTTTTTTAGTTTTTTCCTTATTTTTTTACCAAAGCTTAATTATATAAACATATATATTATATATTATAACTATTGCTTTACTTCTATTTTAATGACAAAAATGCGTAGGGATTTTTATAGGGGAAATTTTTTCAACGTGTAGGGAAAAATCGGATTTTTTAGCATGTGTAGGTATTTTTTTTTCGAAACATCTACTGGCAACACTGGGTATATATTAAATACAAGACTGGCCCCAGAATACTAGCCTGTGGTACACCGGAAGAAATAGATTCGGGCACACTCATGAAGTCTCCTTCCGCAACTGTCAACTTCCTATCAATAATATAACTTTTCAAAAGTTTTTATATGTTTATTGGCAGATATGTCTTTATTTTTAAAACTAGGCATTTGTGCCATACTTTACCAAATGCGTGAGAAACATCAATGAAGAGGGCAGATACTTCTTTTCTTCAAATGTCTTACTTATAACTTGAACCAAAGAAGAAGGCCAGCCTTCGAGAATCTTCAGAAAAGGATGGCTACATTATATCCGACTCTGAAATTATCGGAGGTGCCTCAGGTCTGTTCAACGCTGTTTGCGGCGAAGACAGTGACGTTCTTCTTGAGACTGACGACGAGTCCGATAAAACGGTCGTGGAGATGGATGTCGTAGCTGACGTTGAACCTGCTGCAGATAAATCTCCACCACTCTAAAGCAGCCTCAGCTGCTCTTCAGCTTAGCATGACAACATGCGAAGTTGACATAATCCTAATCCAAGAATCCTGGATTTGTAGTGGCAGAGTTTGCGGATTGAGGACCAAAGATTTTAAGATACTAGCCGTCAAGAATGAAAGTAATACAAGAACCTGCATCTTGGCAAGGAACCACCTTAATATATTTCTATTATCTAACTTCAGCAGCAGAGACATAATGGCGGTTAGCGTGGAAGTGGGAAGCACATGCTACTGGCTGGCGTCGGTATACTGCGCTCATGACGACCAAGGCCCTCTACCTTCGGTAATGGTGAGGGACTTTATAGCTGCAGCGGTGAACGCTGCATATCATATTGTGCTGTGATGCCAATGCACATAATACTATTTGGGGAAGTACGGACACTAATGAAAGAGGTGAGGAACTATTAGAATTGGTAGTTAGTACTAACCTTAACATTTGTAATAGAGGTCAAGAACCTACGTTTATAATAACGAACAGACAGGAAGTCCTGGATGTTACCTTCTTTTCTGACTCGGTAGCCGATAGGATCATGAACTGACACGTACCTCAGGAACACTCCTTTTCTGATCAAAGGTTTATTGAGTTTAGCATTAGGGAGCGGGCACCAGAGGTAGATATCTCCCGAAATATTAGGCTTATGAAGGTAAACTAAAAGAATATAAAAAGCAGATAAGATTTGCTAAAAATACCACATGGAAGAGGTTTTGTGAAAATATTGAAATTGTTTCAGAAGCCTCTCGCATTAGAAAAATTATGTCCGCTACTCCCTGTACTCTGGGGTATTTGAAGAATCCCAATTAGTGGTTTCCATGCTTTTTCTATCTGTTGCAGCTTTTATCCCAGCATTGGTTTGAATAAGTGGAACTGGTGGTGGTAAAAATCTATTTTTGTTCATTATTGTAAAGTAACTACTTCTAGGCTTTGCGCAGCAATTTTCGTCAACACATTTAACAATTTGAGTGCAATACTGACTTGTTTGAACATGTTCAGAAAACCATTTCGAATCTCGAACCAAAATATTTTGCGTATTATTTCTGACTTATCTGGTTCGATATATTCAGAAACTGTGGAATAGTCGTCAAAAATTATGTCACTCCATATTTGTGAGATAGTATCTCCTGCAAATTTAAAATTTTTCTTTTCTAGTTCATGGTCAGTTGTTTGACCACGCTCGTCTAAATGGTTGCCGAAATTATTATGAGGTAAGATTACTCCTGATAGTTCTCTACTCAAAATTGCCATTCTTCGTTCCACTCAGTTGAATGCACTGCGTCCAGGAGCATTTGTTGCTATGAAAACAGCGTCCACGTCCTGCTTCAAAAAATGATATCGTGGGTTTTCATCAGGGCCACGGTCAACGCTGAAGATAATTATTGGTTTAACTCTATTGTTACTCTTAGTAATAGTATCGAATTCCGAAAGATCCAAAATTCTTTCAAAATCGAGGCCATGGGAAAGAGCCGTTGAAGAAGAGTGCTTCCCGGAACGCACTGCGATATATGTGGGCCCGGAATATCCCAGTGCATCATTTTTGCCTAAGCCATCGGGTTTTATACTAATACCTGCATATACAGAAGGAATAAGTTTATGTCTAGAGGCAATAAACCAATCATGGTCAGGAAGACTAACTCTATATTCCACATCCATCAAAATTGGAGCCTGTTTTTGCGCAGCTGTTAACCCAATAGCTACCCGAACTTTGTCGTCTTGGCTAATAAAGCAGGCTTCACTTGATCCAAGAGCAGATGCTAGTTGCTCCAGATTTCTTATTGTTGATGCACAAAATTTACCATCAATGTGCTTAGAGTGGCAATCATTTTGCAATCGCATTAGTTTTACTGGGACTGTTACTACGTGTTTCTTTCCTTCAATAGAAGTACTTTTTTTTGGTAGTAACCGAAGATAAACTCCACTTCTTGATATTGAAAATCCGTTTTTATTCAATTCTTCAGTTAACTCATCTAGCGTTTTAATACTCCTGTATATATCGCTTTGTCGTTTGTTATGAGCTGCTGATCCATAAATAACAATATCAGTGATGGCTTTCAGTATCAGAGGTTGATCTTGCTCAGTTCTAGGTCTTCCAGGTCTATCTCGTTCTTTGAATGAATTTCTGTTTTCAGGGTGCGAAGCTTTGAAATCAGCAAGTTTTCTTTTAGTATTCTCTCTAAATTTTTTTGTCTTTCTGTGTTTGTTATTTTTACTCTTAAATCAAATTCCAGCTTCTTCTTTTTCTCTTCAATTTGTTTGATTTCTTTTTCCTGTTCAGAAGAGATCGTACTCGTATTCTTGCGTTTATA